>CM070079.1:29383546-30583546 GCA_036250285.1 Pyrocoelia pectoralis
TCCATTGTCTAATATTGTTACAATTATTGCACTTTACAATGCGTTGATTTTAGTAGAAATAATACTAAGATTGGCAGATTAATTGGTATGGTTCAATATCATAGACAATATTCTTAGTTTGGTACCTTTTTGGATATCTACCGTCATCATCTATGAATAACATATCCAACCAACAGTACAGTACCAACTGATAAACTGAAATGTATATTAATAGCGAGGTAATTTCCCTGGATCTTGTGTGTCAGAAGTGGCTGACTAGCTATGAAGCTAGTTTTAGCATGCAACGTACAAAGAAATATGATTACTGATCACGTCAAAGGGCGAAGGGTTGTCTTGTTACATTGAAACCATAGTGGGAAAGCAGATCTCAAAGTGAGTATTTGCCCAAATAATTGACAACTTAGATGTTTGATTTTATGACATTGAGTAAATGAATATTTTTGGATGCCCAAAAAATTTCCTATACCTCTACCTCGTCCTGAAAACGAAAGAAATTCATGCTTTGCCGTTGATGTCTGTTTTGAACAATCAAAATCTCTTTATGATTAAAAGTACACACAACTTATTTTTAATCATGTCGATTCACCCCTTAGCGTTTATCGGACTCCACTATTACAAAATCTCTTTTTCTATTTCGCGACGGTTATAGCTTTACATCTATACTGAAAACGATACGGAAAGAAGCTCTGTTTCCGTACTGTTACAGGGATTTAATTTTTGTTGACGTTTGCAACACTAACTGTCAGGCAAACCATTAGTATTTTTTGATGACAAGACTATTTTACTTTACATTACAGTTACTTTGGATATTTAAACGTTAGTTTATAAATTGGAATAGAACTTTATAGGTAAATATCTGTTAAATTCAGAAACTAACAACAAATGAGTACAACTTGAAATTTTAAATTTGAATTGTCAAATTTCAGAATTGCCAACATAATTTTAAAAGAAAGCCATTAAAACAATTTTATAATCTTTGTTTATTAAAAATTTTAGAGTAAATTCATGCGAAATCGAAAAAATTTTGGCATGTATTGCCACGATACTTCCCTCGTATTAACACTTTTTTCAAAAAATAAGTACCTATAGCAAAATAATTGCCGAATTCAGAAAAAAATACTCTTAAACTACATAAAAAACTGCAACTTTATCTTATAAAAAAATGAGTGCCGCCATTGTAGCTTATACCGGAAGTGAGGTCATCAAAGGTAATATCAGAATTTTCGTCCTTTGCCCGAACGCAGACGATTGGCGAAAACCGCATTTCGATAACTTTAAATTTTAATAGTTTCTGGGTATAGAGCGTGGCAGTCATTTTTTAAAAATTAATTTTTTTAACACTTTTTTCAAAAAACAAGTAGGTATAGCACAATACTTATATATTGCTGAATTCAGAAAAAAATACTCTTTTAAACTACATAAAAAAACTGCAACTTTATCTTATAAAAAAATGAGTGCCGCCATTTTAGCTTATACCGGAAGTGACGTCATTGAAGGTAATAACAGCATTTTCGTCCTTGGCCCGATGCCAAAAGAGTTTTAAGAGTATTTTTTTCTGAATTCAGCAATTGTGCTATATTTATTTTTTGAAAAAAAGTGTTAATACGAGGGAAGTTTCGTTTTTTTCCATTTTTTGAATCTACGTATTCAGAAACGCAAAGATATGTAAAAATTTGCATAGGTCAATTTTTTTGGAACACTAATACAATACTTCCCTTTTACTTCGTACTCGGGAAGTAAAAATAGTATGAAAAACACGTGATACAATTACTTTTTGCCGCACTCATCCCTTTGCAATCCTGGTCTTCGTGCGGTAAAAAGTCTCATTGTAACACTTGTTTTTCAATGTACGAATGTACCTACTATGCTATTACTATGTTCAACAAACAAAATTATGAAACCCAGAATTGAAGCTACAATAAATTGAAATAGTATTAGACAGTAAAAATTTCAATAAAAAAATCACGAGAACTTGTTATGAAACGTGGAGGGCTTATTCATTTGTAATTGAAATTCATAGAATAAAAAAATATTTAACGTTGCAGTTACTAACTTAAGACTGCTCTAAAAATAATTAACCTAGTCTGACCAAAACTCAAAATGGATAAATTTTATGTTCACCTGATTTGATTGCTGATTCTCTAACACGAAAATTACTCACAGAACACTTGAAACAAACTAAAGTTTATAACAAAGTGAAACAAGATTTCAACACCTGTTTAAAATGATATCGTTAACCATGCTTGTGCTTGATAATAAATCTGTTTATGCAGTGACCTTTTTTTATACTGTGGAAGTAAATGTGAGCGTATTGGAAGTGGAAATTGTTCGTATTGAAAATTTGAATGGTTTTAAAGGAAATACAGAATGTGAAAAGGAAGTAGTACATTCCTGTACGTGTGTCAGTGCTTGATCCCTAAAAGACCACCTACGTACAAATGCGATAAATTACGTTTCTCAGCACCTTTAACACAAATAATGTCCCTACCTCACAATGTTCCTTGCATTTTTCTTAAGTTTACAATACGGTTAACCGCCCAGGACGTATTTACATACTTTTAGTTAGTGTGTGGAAGCAATTTGTCTTCATCAGAAACAATTTTCATGTTGTTGCATAACTTAAATAGTTTCACTTACCTACTAATTACTACTTACTACATGAGATCAAAAAGGTATTTAAATTTAAGACAGCTTTGTTCTATATTTATCAGAGGGATGTAGAGCCTACTTCGTTTAGAACTGTATGAAACAACAGTGGGAAATGCTACAAAATTTCGACAATCTATTCTATGTGTCGTTGAGAAAGGTCAATGTTTTCTTTGTGGTCTAGATTCAAAGACTTGGCCATAAGAAAGTGTCCAATTTGAACCACCCTGTACAGACGAAACCGAGAGCAGTGCGGGCCTCAATATTTTTAGGTTGTAAACAAGGAACATCTAAATAAGTCTTTTGTCCTAAAATTAATATTAAAGGTACTATCGAAGAATGAAGGGCAAGTGGGCAACCCTGTATATGAAGATGACAAGGTTTCTAAAGTTTTTGCTTCATCTTCATCGGTCTTTGGCTTTGCAGTTGCAGGTTTTGTGAAAAGATCAGTGGATAAAGCTCATGTAAATCGTTTTGCCTTGTGAAATAGTTTCTAGCAGTACAGTTCTCCATTACGTGATATATTTTGAAAATTGTTAGTTTTGTGAGAAAAGATGATCATTTTTTATGGAGAATTTCATTCTGGATATTTTTTGTGAGAGCACATTTTATGAAAAAAGTTAAAATGGCAGTAATGTGTCGAGTAGAGTAAAAATTCGTACTCCATAAATTTCCCACGAAAATTACATTAGCCAACGGAATATAATGAAACTTTAATTGAAAAGATCCACGTCACACTTCAATAGAGATGTAATATGATCTTTGGAAAGTGATTAACCGCCCTAGTTTAGATAAAAAAAGTACATCGTCTTAAGCGTCCAATGAATTCAAATAATCTATATACGTTGCGATGCAATTGCATCATAAAAACTAAATTAAGACACTCTTATCTAGACTGTACAAGTAAAATTATTTAAATTTACATACAAGGATTACGTTATCTAAAAGTAAATAAATTAAGAAGAATCGTAGAGATAAGAAAGAAACGTAACGGTTAAAATGCTTAAGGTAAATTTATGTTCCACTTTAATTGATTAGGTAAATTAATTGATAACTATATACAAAGGACCAAAAGTGGACAAACTCCTTGGTGGGCTAACAAAATAAACAATAACTACAACGGTAAATGGGGCATTAATAATACAAATCCTTAATAGGAATGGCTCTCTCTAACTTATTTTATTATTCAACAAAGAGACATTTAAATTCTTGTTCTCTTTATATATAAAGTATAAACAAGATGGTAATACAGAAATATAATTGAAGGTATATGATACATAATAAAAAACAAAAACACTGTGGTAACGGTTTATACAATATATGTATGTTTGGTATGGCACCCCCATCTGTTTAATTTTTATAACCGTTATTTATGTAAAATGTAGACACTTTGAAGTGAATTGCCTTAAAGTCAAATAACCTCCAGTAGGTTATGTTTTGGACGTTTAGATCTTTACGGGAAGAATGCCTAAATTTCAAAATTATCTTCAGAGTTTCTGTATATTATCATAAGCTTCGTAACCACGACTAATTTGATTTAGTTTGTGTCAAAAATGAAACCGAAAAAAATCGCCAACGCAATATAAATAACAGAACATAAAAATTATGAAAAACGTTTACAAAGTTTTATAAAAAAAAATGTATAACGCAATATTTATTAAAAAAACTTATGTGTAAAACTAAAAATATTATGACACTAAACAAATTTTTCCATAAATCTAGGATTTCAAGTGAAAGAGAGATGGAGGCAAGTGTGCAAACTTTTGGCACGAAGTCTTTAGGTCAGCTTATGTTTAAACGTGATTAGTAGGGCGCGGATTGTTTATGATATGTCATCTTTTTTTCTGAACGTCCAAAACAATGCTCATGTATGTACATAGAAATGTGTTTTAGTAGGTACATCCTGATTCCAAAAACACCAGTTTAATTTTGCATTTTTTTGAGTTTTTTGCATTAAAGAGGATTTTTTAATATTATTTTGTAATTTTCAAGTTTTTTAGCGCATATTTTACACTTTATGACTTTTTTCTGATAATTGATAATATTCTCGTAATTTCAGGGATAAAAATATTGCCTTAACATAATCTATGTGACGTTCTGTAATTGCATATTTTGTGAAAACTTAATTAAAAGCACAAATAACACCTATATTATCTACTACTAAAGTGCAAGTACCGAAATATTAAGTTACTTAACTGTAGTGTCCGACCGAAGGTCGATTTCTGGCCGAAGCCGAAGCCGAAGCCGATTAATCGGCTTATGCAACAAGCTTCGGCCAAAGCCGAAGCCGAAGCCGAAGGTTTAATAACCCAAAAACATTCAGTTCAAGATTGACTAGAAGTAAAGAATTAATGATGAAATTCGTAGTTTTTAATGCTAAACAATGCTGAATAACTAATGTGGACCGTAAATAATAATTACTATCACATAAAAAAAATTCATATTGATAATAATTAGTAATCAAAGTTAAATAGTCTTACGTACCAAAGTACTTAACCAAATGCGTGTGCTAACTGCTAATTTGTTTTGTTTTGATTTAGTTACCGGCGATGCAGGTTGATCCCGGTCAATCCCCGCCCTCCGCGAGACTACTTTTCATCGCAATCCCGCGCATTTCGAAATAGTTCGTTGCTTTTCGGTATTTGCTAGAAACCTTCGGCTTCGGCCAAAACTTCGGCCTATTTTAGCCGAAGCCGAAGGTTTGGCCGAAGGTGGTATTTTTGGCCGAAGGTGGCCGAAGCCGAAGCCGAAGCCGAAGCTTCGGTCGGACACTACTTAACTGATACAGCGATGAACGCTAGTGCTTAGACAAACCATTAAATTAATACATTACAAGGTTAGCAGAGCTATTATTTCTTAACAGAATGCATCGAAGGGATTTATTGTTTCGTTTGGTTACAATTTAGAGTTTGTCAGTCTTTTTTTTAAAATTAAAAGTTAAACCATCCTTAGCATGCCATTTACGGAAATTTGTTTCCGAGTTCGGCGAAAGTGTATTTTCAACAGACGTACGAATAAAGGCTTATTTTTCTGTGCTCAAAAAATTTGGATTGTCAACTGATGTGAATAGTGAAAGTATCGTACCACCATCTCCCTTTCATTTGAAAACCTAAAGATACATACTTAAGGGGGGGGGGGGGGGGGGGCAAGAACTTTTTTCGATCCAATATTGACCCTGATTTCTATCGCGTTGAAGGCCTCCAAAGCTCTCTTACGTTTGCCCAGTTTGGTGTTCTTCTTAGCCACCTTTCTTTCACCTGCACGCACCGATCTTGGTTTACGTTGGCCCATTCCACTGAAGAAATCTCTACGAATTTGTTTGATGAATTCCGAAATTTTCGAATAGGTAATGAGAGCAATGTACGAGGAAATTTAGCCTGAGGTAAAGAGTTGTGATGGAACGACAATTTTTCCTGCTAGTACGCCACTGGAAAATACTCGGACTTCATTTTTTGGAAAACTCGCTGTGACCACTGTATTGGTCGGATTGTTGACTTTTATATCTGAAAATGACCCCAATGAACCCTCACGGCAGTTATGCCTATCGATATCGCATTGGGGTATGCTATTTCTATTGTAACTTTGAAAGAATCGCAAAATATCGCAAGAAAACAGTATCTGTCTCACTTTGACACATCCTAGACAGCTTGAAACATTATACTTTTTGCTAAAACTAGGCATATGAGCCGTGGCATGTTCTTAGGGTCATTTTGAGACATAAAACTCCATGATCGGAGCAAAACTATGTCCAGAAATGCATGCCAAAGTCCAATTTTAACATGGCTTTTATATGGGAGTGGAATTATGAAATTTTTATTACTTAGGACAATTGAACCCCTCCTTAATAATAATAATTTGTCAATCTAATATTTTTTAGTTTTTTTATAAAAGTATTTCGAAAGTCTGTTTACTTATACATTTTATTTGAAAACTTTTGTTATGTTTTATAAATTCTTTTTATAAATGTTTCTCTGTTTCATGTTCTGTTATTTATATTGCCGTGGTAGTGATATTTGCTACATGTCGTTTCATTTTTGACACAAACAGAGGTCCATGCAGTTAGTGCTGCCAACTGAAGCATTTCTGTCGGGTTTTATATGTATATAGATCGTTAGTGTTTCGTTAGTGCTTCTTAGTGCTTATTAATACATGAGCACGACGGGATGAACATTGAACAAACTACTGTTGATTAGCAACAGGAGGCGAATGACATCTTCAAATGACTCTCGCTCTTGTAGGAAAAAATGGTTAGGGCGATGGTATCCTAGATTCATCATGCACTTAATTGAATTAGTGACGTATATAACGAAAAGCTAGGATATTTTAGAACAATTTCAAATTTTGTTTTGAATTCGGTGATTTAGCGAAAATATGTTCAAGAAAACACGATTTTTCACGTGAATTTGAGAAACGCCAATATTTAAACACCTTACAGGACAAATGGAAAAAAAAATTTGTATCTACTGACTCCGGTGGCCGTGGGAAGATCGTGTGTATAACACACAATACACGTGTCTAATGTATGCCAGTAATAAATAGAAAAGATTTTAGCGAACTGAATCCTCTTCTCAACCTAAGGCTGAGATCAAAGATCAAAATTTATTTTTGTTAGATTAATATCGCTCGCTTGAGAATTACATAAGTAAAACAGTGATATTTACATGGCCTTATATACTATCGGATAACCAGTAAGCGCCGCTGTACCGCACATAAATGTTAATGCAAGTTGCACAATCCATTATTGCTTTGAAAAAGCATAAAAAGCGGGTTGACACGGGTAGTGAAGCACGCTCGTGACTCACGCTTTCGTGGACCAAGCGTAATGTCAACAGCAGAGTAGTGATAGAAGAATGGAAACGAATTGATACGAAAGGGGTTTTAACAAACTTGATCAAAAAGAAAGATGATTTTAAAACGACCCAGAAAAATCTGACAGTTAATAATATGGAACGGTAATCGGTATTGTAAGACCGGCATGCGCATAAATATTTGTTGGAAATATTGATCCATTTCACGTGCATGCGCAAATAGTATTTGTCTTGTAATTATCATTTCTATAGTTCATTCGTTTAACTTATCCCGATTGATCGATGAATCAAACACGCACTTGTGTATGACTATCCTTTTCAACATATTGAATACAATGTATACATTATTAGCTAACGTATTATCACAAAATAAAACACTAGTGAGACAGAAGCGACACTCTCCGTCGGCACCTTTGAAGTTATGTTGCCGGTACACGGCGGTCTCCTCGGCGCAACCACGCCCATTGTAGTGTAATCTTCTTTCTCTGTTGTATTAGCAAGACTAGTAAAAAGAGGACTTGTTTGTAGTTTTTCTCATTATTTTCTAAATTTGAAATCGTATCAAAAAAATGTCATAAACGAAAAATATTTGCCATACATTTTCGCATGTGATAAGCGGTTCACCGTAAAACTAATTCCGATAGAATTCTCGGAATAATAGTTCAACGCACCGGGCACCGCTAGGTACATACAGCGTGATTCAAAAAGAATACCACAATTTTAAACATTTATAACTCTGCAGAGAAGAAAAGGAGAGCTACGCACTATCTGTCGTCGAATTAAGGTTACATTTAGTTGCTCATTTGTTCGCTGTCAGTTGATGCTAAGATGGCGACTGCACAACAGAAATCTTTTACCGTTACGCCCGATATGCTACTGAGAGTGTTGAACAAGTTTTATTATCGGGTTGATATCGCTCGAGTGTCTGGAGGGGGTCATATTGAACATTTGTGAACTTGTTTGATAAAAACTTTAAATACGCGTTATAATCATGTAAAACACAAGGTTCTATTATGTATCTTTGATTAAATACAGACGTTTAAAATTGTGGTATTCTTTTTGAATCACGCTGTATAATGTATCAATATGCGCACTATATTCTACACCACAGAAGGTGGAGCTGTTAGTTCGCGCACTAACAAAATGTGCAACACGTATTTGCAGAGTGTCGCTTCTGTTTCACTAGTGTTTTATTCTGTGGTATTATTCCAAGAGTGTCGTTTTGTATGTCTCTTATTAACTCAAGTAACTAACAAGGATAACACATCAACAACATATTTCGTTTTCTTGTACGAACAGTTTTGATACCAACTTAACGTAAATGTCAAATGTACATGTCATAATGTTTCTTTAGAGTTCATTGGTCATAAAATGTTGTTTGCAAATAAGGAATGATATTTATGCTTAAAATTACAGGCGACGGTCATTTCGTGATTCAATTTCAATACATATATGACGTCATCGGGATAAGCTAAACGAATGAACTATAATGATATGGAACGATATTTGCATTTTTATGATAGCGCCACCTATAGACAAACCGGCAAAGTTTTCATACTTTGCTATTATTTATTCATGCGAATTTTGGTGACTTGACTTTTCTTAGTTGTCTGGTAATACTCTCTTATAGGGAAAAAGTTGAAACGGTTTGGTGCATACGGCCGGATACTAAATAATTACCAATTAAGTAAAAAACCATTTACTGGAATGCAATAACTCGTAAGTATACAGGGTGTTTCAGACCACCCGTACCGCTCAAATATCTCGCGAAATACAAAACGCATTTAAAAAAGAAAAAATACGACTAAACATTTTTTTTAAGATTCTATTGTTTGATGGTAATAGGATGTCCCCACTCCCACCCCCGTGGGGTGGAGAGGGGGTAACTTCGTAATCTTAAATAGCACCCCCCAGTTTATTATGCAAATTTGAATTCTGCGTTAACAAATAGGAACTTTTTGTTTGAAACATTTTTTGAAGTTCGTGACAGATGGCGCTATGATCGCCGAAAGAAGTTTTTCCGTTTACCTATGCTAATTTGATGTCAGTTTTGTTGAGTGACAATCAAAAATGTTAATGCTTTGTAAAAGGGAAGAGGGGGAGCTTCATTAACCCCCTCCCCCTTCCCCACACCGCCACTTCACCCCTACGGCCCATAACCTAGGATGGGAAAACGCAACCATTTTAGATTTAAACAACTGTTCAATACCACGATTGAAGAAGTTAAATTTTGTAAATTTTTTTTGTCTTTGATGGAAAATAGAAAAAAAAATTGAAATACTTTGATTTCACGAGTAAAGAACACATTGACATTCGAGATATGTTTAAATCTAAAATTAGGGGTGAAGTGGCGGTGTGGGGGAGGGGGGGGGTAATAACACTCCCCCTCTTCCCTTTTACAAAGCATTAACATTTTTTATTGTCACTCAACAAAACTGACATCAAATTAGTATAGGTAATCGGAAAAACTTCTTTCGGCGATCATAGCGCCATCTGTCACGAACTTCAAAAAATGTTTCAAACAAAAAGTTCCTATTTGTTAACGCAGAATTCAAATTTGCATAATAAACTGGGGGGTGCTATTTAAGATTACGAAGTTACCCCCTCTCCACCCCACGGGGGTGGGAGTGGGGACATCCTATTACCATCAAAGAATAGAATCTTAAAAAAATGTTTAGACGTATTTTTTCTTTTTTCAATGCGTTTTGTATTTCGCGAGATATGTGGGCGGTACGGGTGGTCTGAAACACCCTGTATAACAAAATACACCTTTGACAATGCGGGATTAGGTCATTTTTGTTCAATAACAACACTGTAATGATGAAAGACGTCTGGCTGGTTAATACGCACACTCTCCGCTGTATCGGAAAAAATTGTTACACGGCATGTGATAAATAAAACCTACGATCATCGAGAAACATTTTTTAACGGCAGAAGGAGTTTCTATATTTGCACAACGAAATGCCGGCAACAGTGCAGTTCGCGATGTTAAGAGGATAATCCAGAAATTGGATTTGTAGATCTCTGTCGAGTTTCGGTGCTTTTCCATGCGTCAGTTCCCACATAGGAAAAGTCCCCACACCCATCACCAAAACCGCTTTAAAATAGCACGGTTTAGCCAATTCTAACCCGCTTCATAGCACTTAAAACATTCACTGGAATTGGGATGTCGATTCGATAATATTTTTTATATGTTCATCGAATCAAATAGATAGATATCTTCGCAAAAGTGGTTCTTGGCAGGGTTGAGAGTGAGCACGGGGGTGAGTGAGCGTGACGCGTTGCGGAACAGACGAAACACCAAGGTCGTTTAATAGAGCGAACTAGAAATATTTGTGTTCGCGAATGTGTTTTAATTTGTTGTAACGTTCTTTGTTATGAACTTCAAGAAAATAAATGCATGATAGTATTTGGTGAAAGTGGAGTGAGTGGAGTGGAGTGAAGTGAGTGAGTGGAGTGAAAGAGGAAATCCTAAAACTTGATTTGAACAGAGCTTAAGAAGACACATCTTACGGAGGGAAAAAGCTTTTTTCACCAGAAAATTCGTTCTGCAAAACTGAGAAAATTGCAGGAATATTTCTAGGTTCGCATGAGCTTCTGATAAATTAAAACTGAGCATGTGTCCACAAGTCTTCATAAAATTTGAACAGAAAACTCTGCATCACCGACGAACTCAACACAAACGATATAAATTATTTTTCGTGTGGTTACTTCCATCGTCAAACGAACAACGCCACCCATCTTGATTAACGACGCATATAATTATACAGCAAAATAAAACGAAAGTAGAAAAGTTAAATTAATGATATACACTCCTTGTTTAAGTACAACTAGACCAAGAACGTAATTAAATGGAAGATATAATTTAAAGGAACTACCATAAATCTTTTGAATTATTTATACATATTTGTTGTTAACATCTATGAGTTATGAAGACCGTTCATGACTCTAAAAAATTTTTTTCAGTGTGTTAAAGAAATGTTCGAAGTTCGATTTGCAATTGCGAGCACGTTATCCACGCAGTAAATTTATCAAAAAAAAAAAAAGGTATTAGATATTCAACTCATGATACAAGATAAAACTTTATCCTTTTTCATCGAGTATCAATTGCTAAATCGGTATTTATTCACTTCTAAAACAACCATTTCCGTTCTTTATCTGTATTAGACAGTAGTTATTAATCACAAAGTCTGAACCCTTCCAACAAAAACGGTGCCACTAATGAACTGTATCATCTTTTGCATGAGCAGTTCTCTTTAAAGGGTTTTTTTTTGTTTTATCTCAATAAAAATAATAAAGGGAGGAATCGTATTTGTGTGGAAGACCAGCTTATCTCGATACAGTTTATCCGACGTCATTAGGATTCTATTATCCGCGAGGACTCCGGACAGAACCAGCCAGTAGCATCTTGTGTTTAGCAGTAAAAACCTCAATTCTACGTTTTTCCAGTCATTATGGTGAGATTGGGCTTGATTAGTCCAACTTTCTAAAGCACTTGAAACTACTTCGAAAATGCACAACTTGCTGAAATTTTTACTAATGAATTGGCTTCCTTCGTCGCTACCTGAAAACTTTTATTATTGTAAAAATTCGTTTTGAAAACACAATAAGTTGCGCGAGAGTAATGAAAGTGCGTAGACACACCCTTGAATAGGGGTTCAAATTTCTCCTTTGATGATGGTAGAGCCCCTACTTGTATTGTTTATAAAGATAATGAAATTCTGAAAATTTCTTAATATAGGATTTAATCAGATCTTCTACGGGAGAAGCGCGTTAAAAAAAATTGTACAGGCAACAAATCGATTTTGTCCCTTTTGAATAAGGGGCTTACATATTGTATTCAACCAGGTTGAATCTCACATTTTTATAAATGAGTACGTGTGAAGTTGGGGATGTAACGACTTAAGATTCAAATTGATGTAGAATATAAGGAAAAAATGTTATATAGGTGTATGAAGACTGACGTTGGTTTTATGAAATTACTTTATATAAAAATCTAGAATCTCGTATGATTTGTGTTTTCAAACTTCATTTCGAAACTTATTTTAGAAAATAGTTTTCAAAACTTATTCTATTATAGGGTTGTTTGGAAAACAAGATGTGCTGAGCTGGAGAAATTCAATTAGTGATGCAATGTTACAAATTTGTGTTTCAATTGGAAATTCCGCATTTGTCTAATTTTCTGTGCAATATTATAACTAAAATTGGTATTAATACGGGGTTGTATTGATCAAAACCTTTGAATCAAAGATCAAAACGAAACTTTTCTTTTCCATCGATATTGGAGTGAATAGATTTTAATATCGTGAGATACGGTTAGAATGAACAATTTTGAAATTTTAAGGGTGACAGGCTAGGAAATCTGCGATACAAAGATATAGTAATAAAAATATAGTACATAATATTATATCGTCTGAAGATTATAGGGCCCATTATTGCAATTAATACGTCAACTCAACAGAAGTTTAAGGATTATATACACGTTCACATGTAATTACCGTTTCATATATTTCCTGCGGAACCTAAATCGATATGTACCCTTTTTATTCCTTCCAACCCCTAAAGTCTAACAATTTAGTTATAATTCATTCAGTTACGAGAAACGAAACTAGACAATTAGGAAGTACGAGTCTTAAACTTTTTCAATTTGTTAGTTGACTTTTCTTTCCTTTTTTGTAGTAGTTCTTTTAGATAGGATTCATCAAACACGATGTATATAATTCAAAGAAAACGTTGTAACGAATTCGTGTATTAAAATATGATATTCCATTCCTGAACTGTATTGATAAGCCAATGAAGCCGAATGTGAAATAGATTGGCAAGGCGAATTTATTTTAAAACTACTCCAATAAATGAGATTTCTATATAACACATCATACAGGGTGACCCATTAACTGTCATATCACTTGCAATATTCGCTGACAGCAGCCTACTTGCAAAGTCAACAACTTCTTCATAATTATAATAGTTTTTCCGGAAAATCTCAGTAACTATTCAGAATTGACCATACAAATTGCATATCAGTGGAAAGCTTATAAAAAACTGAATCGACTCGTGAACAGAAATACAGGGTGCTCCATTTATAAAAAAAGAGTTATTCGACTTTTTGCGTTTCGGCACATCCTGTATAGTGTGTGCATGTATGGACCAAAAGTCGACTATTTATTAAAATTCCAAGTTATTCTAAAATCTTCTGTGGCAAGTTTTTCGAAAAACATTCATGGGCTACTGGGCAGTGATCCATCAAATATGAGTCTTTCTTCGAACAAAACGTTGAATAACGCCGAAACGGAGAGAGCTAGACCCATAGTGACCTATACAAAGTGCCATTATTTTTTCATGTAAAAACTAATAATGTAGAAATATACAGGGTGTCCCATTTAAAAAGACATAACTTTGATTTGCCACCCTGTATAGGAACATTCTGTATATAATTAAAATATTTTTATAATGTGCAGTGTAAGTGTGTCTACTTGGCGGTGAAAACCGCATGTCGATATCTTGAATAACAAAAAAGTTATGGACCAATCACACAGCCCTGGGTCACCCTGTAGATTATGCTATCCAGTCTATAATAACATCACAATTGGGTAGGAGAAAAGGTTGTGCAAGTTACTTCTGGTTTTGAATTGAATGTGCACGTAGGTCCAATATCTCGAGCCTTTATAGGGAAAGTGGTCCTAATGTTCTCGTAATTTCGGTTGCATTTAGTACACCATCTCTTTCTTTCAAGATTTTACGTGTTTTCTTTGTTCTCTTTTACGTTTTCCATCAACTACAACTTCTTCTACTTCTATAATTGGCGGTAGTTCTAGTGCTGTATCTGTTGGTGTTGCATCATCTTCAATCTGAGTGATAGACGTCGTGACTGTAGTCTCTGATGGCTTTCCTTCCTCATCTACGGTAACTAATTCCGTGATTTCTGTTTTGTCGTCATCTTTTTTAATTATCTTGCGCTTTTTTCTTACTTTCCCCGCATTATACCACTGTCGTCCTTAATGTCAAAAATTTCGATGATTTCTGGCATTTCTTGCACAGTTATAAATGTTTCAACACTTTCTGGTAGTGGAATTTCCTTTGTTGATACGGTTAAGCATGGTTCCTCGTTCTCGTCTTGAGTTGAGACTATGTCTGTTGTTTCTAAAACTCCCCCCTTTTGCTTAACGATTTTACGAGTTTTTGTAATTCTCTTCTTAGGCTTGTTACTGTCAGACAAAATGTGTTGTTCTTCAACTGTTTCAGGCAAATCTGTAATGATTATTTCTTCTGGGACTTCTTCAGTTTTCTTTTTCATTTTTTTTTACTTTCTTAACGGTTGTTTTCTTTGGAGATTCTTCTTCCGCTGTTGATGGAGAGGGCATCAAACCTGCAATTTTTTGAAGAATGACCAATTTTACTGTGCTTAAAACGTCATTTTCGTCCTTTATCTCTTGTAAGGATAGTACATATAGTTCTTCTTCTTTTATCTCCGTAGGTTCCTGCTTTGGTTTCTTCTTACGCACTTTTTTGATCACCTTTGAAACTTCTTCCTCTTTTTCTTCAACTGTTACTTGCGGCAAATCCTCCTTCATCTTCAATCGTTACAATTTCCGTGGTTTTTAATTTCCCTTCATCTTCCTTGATTATTTTTCTGACCTTTCGTACTCTGCGTATCCGTTTGTCATCGTCGGTGTGTATGTCCGTGACTTTAATTACTTATGGAGTTTCCTCTACAACCACTGCTTCTTTACTGTTTTCTTTACTTTTCTTATAGGTTTATTTTCTTCAGATAGCTCTTCGCAAATTTCAACAATTTCCCGTAATTCTTCTACTACGTTCGATTTTAGGTCATCGTAATGATCTTTGATTTCTTCGGTCAATTCAGTAGCATCAATAGTTACGTACGTTCTAGGTGATTCGCCTTCTTCTTCAACCGTAACTATTTCTGTAGTTTCCAGCTTTCCATCTACCTTCTTCATTAATTTACGCGTTTTTCTAGTGCGCTTCTTTGTCTTTCCATCTTCAGTGGGCACAACTAGTATTTTTCCCGTATCATCATCTGGTAATTCAATTTCTCTCACAGTCACATTTGTTTCTGGAGTTTCCTGATCATCTTGAACTGTAATTATTTCCGTTTCTGTTAATTTATCTCCATCTTGCTTAATTATCTTTCTTGTCTTTTTAGTTCGTCTTTTTACCTTTCCTTCTACAGGCACTGTTGTGACCTCGACTTCTTCTTGCAATTATTTAATTAAAGCTTTCAGCATAATTCGTTTTATCATCTCCAAGGCGTCTTCGTGGGGAAGGATAGAAGCTTCAGTGTCATTATATTAAATAGTAACGGCGAGATATGGCTCTTCATTTTCGCGAAAAATTGTAGTTACCACTGTAGTTTCTAAACCTTTTTGAAGTTTTTTGAATAATTTTCAACTTTCTTCTTTGGAAAATCTGAAGAAGTATCTATTTCTATTTCCTGAGTTTCTGGAAGTTCTTCGAGGTGAATAATTTGCCCAGAAGTCGGCTCTATTTGATCATATTCCCTAATAGTCACAGTTGATTTTGGAATTTCTATTTCCTCTTCTATTGTAATGATTTCCATAACTTCAACTTTTTCACCTTTTGGTTTTCTCAGAATGCGTTGTCGTATAGTTTTCATCCGCTGGTTACCTACATCATCAATGTACTGACTTACAGATACTCTTTCTGGAAGTTCCTCTACAACATCACCTCGATCAGTAACCTCAGATATCTGTTCCTCTGACAGTTTCTTTTTTATTATTTTCTTCTTCTTTCTTTTTGGCATTTGTTCGCTTTCGGATGTATCCACTAAAGATTCAACAGGTTCTGGAAGTTCCAGTTCCAAAGCCTTTGAAACCAAAATGTAATTCACTGCGTCTAAAATACCTTGTTCATCTTTGATGTGTTCTGGGTGAAGAACAAACTTGGCCTAATCTATTCAGTACCGAACGTTTTAGAAAAGGAAATCATTGGAGATAGTGAAGCTTATTCTATCTTGACAAAGAAAAGTACCAACAGTTAGATATAACACAACATTCGCTATTTCGTTAATTAAAGCTTTGGAAAACAGATAAACACCAGAATAATATTGTATGGAAACAATACTATGCAAGGATCGTACGTCAGGCAAATATATGAACAATAGGTTAATACTCTATGGGCAAGCGAATCATTAATGTCATGATTCATGATGAATGCAATAGATGAAACTGTTGAATATTTGCTTTCAATTTGTCTAAAATTTAAAGTGCTCCTGGTGTTAACCGCAAAGAAAAAGTGGAGATTGTGCATTTCCTCGGAATTGCAAGAAATCAGCTGTACTCGTCATTTGGATGGTGCATTACAACGGCGTCATCAAATTTATGAGTGCAACGGAAACCATTGGTAGGTATTCTTTGGTTTAATTTGAAAGGAAGTGAGAAAATTCATTAAACAAGACGGTGGCATATATTTTTTTATTTTGACGTAGAACTGATAATGTGGTTTTTGGTGTTTTCAGTGTTTGAGCGATTTATAAATTCTCCTTCAACTTCTAACCAAATATTTGAACTTTTTTGAAAAGTAACAATTCAAAAAGTTAACATATCCGGCATTCACCTCACCTATTACGACCGATCATTTTTATAGATTCAGCACCACCTTTGAGATTCCATACTAGAAATCAACCTTGCATTCTAGCTAAGCAATTGAGTACGTCAAAAATGAAATTACACCATTATCCTTTATGACACGCTTTCAAACTCATAAATATACTTATAATTAGTTAAGTTGCAAATATGGACATAAGAACATTTTTGCGCCTACGTTAAATTGGTACATATAACCAAGGAGATCTTTCCTTACGTTTCAAATTAAATGATTTCGCAATACTTTTAACATTTTTAGATATCATTTTTGAAAAGTTCCGTAAAATTGTAAATCGCAAGTATGGAGGTTAATTAAATTCCAAATATAAACACTAGAAAAAAATTGCATAACCGTCTACTGTCGTAACTAATTGCGTAGTAAAACTAGTTCATAAAATTACACGGCGCCTATTTGCAAGTCAATTTTGCAACGATTAGCATTTAAAGAAAGTTTTTTTTTAATACCGAAAGCGTATCTAGCAAACATAGGAGTATACGGCTACTTTGATCCTTTGATTTAGTTGTTAATGAAAGATTACCATACTAATCACCCTGTAATCGAAGTCGAAGTTATACTATATTATTTAGTGGCATTAAAACAACATGGGTTAATTAAACGTTTAATTCTAATTTCACGTTTTAAAAATCAATAGTTACACCTTTCGTGGCATTAACCAAAAAAGTATTGCGTCACTTCGAGTCTCGTCCATGACATAATCGCTAATATTCTTGCACATCACCGGTAATTAAGAATTTAGATATCATCTTTATTTTTAATGCGAAATTTATAACTCTCAACTTTATTAGTCATTAATTTTTTTTTTACTAAGACTTCGTTAAAAGAAGACGTCCTTGCAAGGAAGTCAACATTACATCACCGCATTATTAATTAAACCAAAACGTATTTTCTTCTAAATTGAGAGCTACGTGCAGTTTTTAGCGAAGGGTTCGTATCAACGTGCTTCACAACAACCCCCATCACTCGAGAAGTACAAAGGGAGGAAAAATATGGAGTTTACTTGAAGTCACTAATTAGTCGAAAAAAAAAGAAACTGTGGATAATAAATCTTATTAATGTATTGGGTGTAATTAAGAGTGGGCTCGCATCTATTTTCACCTAAATGAGGAAGTTATATCATATAAACCACACCTGAGTAGTGCATCACTAGGTGTGTAGCGGAGCTTTAGATTTTCACAATTTATTTCAAATTTTCTTTCATCTAAACTGTATAGTGAAACCACAGTATACATACGAACCCAGGGCCGGATGCTCCGACGTTCAGATTTCGTCAGACCGTGCGCATGACGTCACCTGTAGAGTGAATTACATTCGCGGAATACGCATTTGATGTGTTTTTCGTCTGTACCGAGTTTATTTTTCGAGATACAAAAAATTTCATAAGATCAAATATGCTCCTTATGATGTCTTTTATATGTTAAAAATAATAGGGTAGCTCAATCTCTCTTAATTAACCCGAAAAATACTTGTATTAATTAGCTTAATTACATCTGATGGTGTTTGCGCCGCGACGGCACAAAAACGGTGCTAGATAGAGGAAAATTGCATATGAACAAATTTGTAGAGCACAAAATTTACTAAATAAAAGTCCGCGAGAGGGTGTCACGATCTTCGATAGTTTAAGAGTTACAGGCGTCCAAAGTGATGCAAACCTTATTCGCGCAACTGTCCACAGCGCTTTTTCCCAAACTAATGGAGATAATTACACCCTCCCGCGGACTTTTCTTTAGTAAATTTTGTGTTCTACAAATTTGTTCATATGCAATTTTCCTCTATCTGGCACCGTTTTTGTGTCGTCGCGGCGCAAACACCATCAGATGTAATTATGCTACTTTATACAAGTATTTTTCGGGTTAACTCAGAGAGATTGAGCTACCCTATTATATAAAAGACATCACAAGGAGCATATTTGATATTGTGAAATTTTTGCATCTTTAAAAATAAACTCGGTACAGACGAAAACGAAATTCACTCTGTGAGTGCGTCATGCACACAGTCTGACGAAATCTAAACGGCGCCGGCGGCCGTCTCAAACACAAATGGCGCCGGGGTGCCAAAATCGGCCTGCGCCCCCTGGTCAAAAAAAAATTAATGCTATGTACTGTTTTATTTCATTTACTCATACGGAAGATTCAATATACAAATAATAGTTATATAGTGGTCACCTTACGCCCCCTAAGGTCCTGCGCCCGGGTGCCCAGCACCCCTTGCACCCCCTGGTAAAGACGGCCCTGATAATAGGGTAGCTCAATCTCTCTGAGTTAACCCGAAAAATACTTGTATAAAGTAGCATAATTACATCTGATGGTGTTTGCGCCGCGACGACACAAAAACGGTGCCAGATAGAGGAAAATTGCATATGAACAAATTTGTAGAACACAAAATTTACTAAAGAAAAGTCCGCGGGAGGGTGTAATTATCTCCATTAGTTTGGGAAAAAGCGCTGTGGACAGTTGCGCGAATAAGGTTTGCATCACTTTGGACGCCTGTAACTCTTAAACTATCGAAGATCGTGACACCCTCTCCCGGACTTTTATTTAGTAAATTTTGTGCTCTACAAATTTGTTCATATGCAATTTTCCTCTATCTAGCACCGTTTTTGTGCCGTCGCGGCGCAAACACCATCAGATGTAATTAAGCTAATTAATACAAGTATTTTTCGGGTTAATTAAGAGAGATTGAGCTACCCTATTATTTTTAACATATAAAAGACATCATAAGGAGCATATTTGATCCTATGAAATTTTTTGTATCTCGAAAAATAAACTCGGTACAGACGAAAAACACATCAAATGCGTATTCCGCAAATGTAATTCACTCTACAGGTGACGTCACGCGTCACATTTGCGGACCGCCCACCATGCGCAACATCCTATCTTAGTATTTTTATATCGTGATACGAACCAGTATGATATCTCGTGACGTCACGCACTAAACTCACTAAACTTTCTGTTACCTTCAACGCTGCTCGGATGAGAATCTCATCCGACGGTGAATGAAATGCGTAGGAGTTATTGTACTGGTTCGTTTTTATACTGTGGTGAAACTATGACGATGCGCACTTCCGCGCAATGGTGAAATTTCAGACAAAATTTTTGGAGCCGAAACTGTTTCAAGTTCTAATTTGTATTTGTGTTGTGCGACGAGAAGTAAGAATAGCGGATTTCTCTTACTTTAGTTTTACTACCACTGCCTTTACCAGAATTTTCGTTGAACTATGAAATTGTGACACTTATGGTAATTTCATGTCAAAAAGTTTACTTCCATTTCAGTAATTACCGAAGAAAAATAAGTACAATTAATGTAACAAAAGTTCACCTCCTCAGCACACGCCCTCTCTCCACTAAATTTTGTCTGGTGCAGTATCAGTGTTTTCCCAATCTTGAAAACATCCATTTTGACTCGTTCTTCCATCCCCCTCCTTCGTTCTGCATCTAATTTCATTCTTTGTGATACAATTTTTGAAGTTCGCACAATTATGTTTATTTATAATTAGTACAGTTAAACGTATAGTTTTACTTACATAACATTTACTTTGAATTATGTACAAGAAAACAAATTTTGTTTTCAATAAAGGAATAATGCAGCTTGATTTCGGTAATACAAATTTAGCATATAAAACAACAATTTTTTCTTTAGTTTCCGTATATTGGAAAATAGTAAATTTTCGATTATAGCCCATAAAACCAGTTAATTATATCAATAATCAACATTTATGGGCTTTCGACTTTTGGGAAGTATGTGTGCTACAACATTTTTAAATTTGGTAACAATTTATGGAGGAGTAACAATTTTATGATAAGTTAAAACTAACCGCCAGCCAAGAAAATGCCTAAATACAGTGTTTTTATTGCTGTTAACACGTAGAGTGCCACCATGCAAAGTCATTTTGGCAGTCCCTACTGGCCAAAATTTTTTTTTGCTGATAATCGTGTAAAATGATCATAGATAGCAGAAAATCCAACCGGTGTCAGAATAATTCACTTGAATTAAACAAAAAACAATAACAAAGTTGGTGGATAGCGTTGACCACCGCGCCCACAAAGAGTTTAACCTATATTATAAACCCACGTTTCAAATTAAACAAATAAATATTTTGGGGATATTTGTGTTTTTTATACTTACCATGTCACCAATAATCAATCATAAAATAAGTTATAGTTACGTCAGAGCATCAATAAATATTCAGTGTTCATATTTTGAGGGTGGTGGACAACAAATGACCACCAGGACAAAAACCAAGTACATCAAAATATTGCTAAAAGCATTGTAAGTCACCTCCTATATGTTTAGTGTGGCTCCAGTGGACCTACGCTGGCCACCACGGCCTGAACAGTATAAATGTGTGGTGGACAACATTAGCCCACCGTGGCCAGTAGAGACAAATTATTTCCTTTCAAATGGTGGACACTGTTGACCCACCATGGCACTCTAGGTGTTAATTCATTCAATATTCATCCGCATGATCCAAATTCCAAATACTCCTCATAATGAGATATGGTTCCAACATGATGGAGCACCTCCTCATTATTCAATTGAAGTTCGACAATTTCTTGACACGACTTTCCCTAATAAATGGATTAAACGCAGAGGTCCTATTGAGTGGCCACCAAAAACGGATTAAATTTTTTCTTATGGGGTTATTTGAAATCTAAAGTTCATGTGAATAGACCAAATAATCTTGATAACCTGAAACGGAGAATACGCCAGGAAATAAGACTTATTCCACCAGAGGTAATTGAAAACGTTCAACGGGAAACAATCCTTCGACTGCAAAAATGTATCAAAGTAAACGGACAAAACATTGAATATTTATTGCAAGGCAATTGTTATTATTTTCTTTGTATGTTTTGTTATTAAAGTTCATTAATTTTTTTTCCATTTAGGACAGTTCAAACGTCATTTCGAAAACCGCTGATCTTAGAGATATGATGTGTGATACAGTGTCCAGAATTTACCGTACAATTCAAAAATGTCATTATACAGGGTGTTTTTTTGGAAGCTTTAGTTAGACGTTTCTGGGAAAGTTTTACAGGTAAATTTTTGAAAATTTGTACTTAGGGGTTACTCAAAAAGCCGAATCGATGTAAAATATTTTCAAAATGGCAGCACTTCCGGAAATGCCGGAAGTAGCTACCAACTTCGTTATTTTAAATAGCAACCCCTATTTTTTATTGCTTTTTTGGATTCTACGTGAAGTTTCATAAATTTTAATATCAACATGTGTTTCTAAGTTATTTTCATTTATTTAAAAAAAATGGCGGATGCAGACGGTACTTTAAGAATTCGTTACTTGAAAACGGTTGTAGCTATGGCAACGGAGTTTTCACCAGCGTATAGAGGAAGAAAAGGGCTTTCTTTTGGTGTACTTAAAAAAAAGTTATGTCGCGTACGACGTCACCTATGAGGCTCCAAATTTAAGAAAATTCAAAGACTGAAAACTCTGTTTTTTTAAATGAAATGACCATTTTCTTACTATTGCATTTGATAGACAATCAAAATGGGCAAATTTTAGTATTCCCTATCTTTAATAGTTTCTGACGTATTCTCATTTCATTGCAATGATACCATTTTTTTCGGATTTTTTAGTAGTTGGCCATGATTGTATGACCTTATGGCAAACGAATTTTGAACAAATCAAGTGATACTAAACCGTCACCTGTTATAGGTTAACATAAGTTTTTCATTAATGGAAAAAAATGGCGCGCAATGATTTTACATATTAAGGTTTTTGGAATCTAATTGTTATTTATGGTGAAATGGACAGAATCGCGTGACATGCTTGTCATACATTCATTGAGAGATATTCAGAAAGACCGCGTCGTAGTGAACGTACCATCCGAACACTGGAATGAAATTGTTTGAATTTTGGAAACTTTGTACCACCTTACCTACAGTAAGAGTTTTACGAATAGGTAATGTTAAGGAACCAGGAATATTTTTTGGGGAACATTACTTGGTCAGACGAGGCCAAATTTAGTAAAATATTGTTGTTCCTGCAACAGAAGAGCTGCCTCTGCAAGAATATGCTTAATACTGAATCACAAGTCATACAATACTCCACACGAGAACATTTACGAAAAAGAGTTTGTGTTTAGAACATGAAGGCGCTCATTTTGAGCATGTGTTGAAGAATACAAGATTTTAAATTGATTTGAAACTAAGAGGTGACGGATTGATTGGTTTAAAATTCGTTTGCCATAAGATCATGGCCAACTACTAAAAAAACCGAAAAAAATGGTATCATTGCAATGAAATGAGAATAAGTCAGAAACTACTAAAGATAGGGATAGGAACATGTAATACCAAAATATGCCCATTTTGATTCTCTGTCAAATGCAATAGTAAGAAAATGGTCATTTCATTTAAAAAAACTGAGTTTTCAGTCTTTGAATTTTCTTAAATTTGGAGCCTCATAGGTGACGTCGTACGCAACATAATTTTTTTTTAAGTACACCAAAAGAAAGCCCTTTTCTTCCTCTATCCGCTGGTGAAAACTCGGTTGCCATAGCTACAACCGTTTTCAAGTAACGAATTCTTGAAGTACCGTCTGCATCCGCCATTTTTTTTAAATAAATGAAAATAGCTTAAAAACCATAACTTGTGGATATTGACATGTTGATATCAAAATTTATGAAATTTCACGTAGAATCCAAAAACGCAATAAAAAATAGGGGTTGCTATTTAAAATAACGAAGTTGGTAGCTACTTCCGGCATTTCCGGAAGTGCTGCCATTTTGAAAATATTTTACATCGATTCGGCTTTTTGAGTAACCCCTAAGTACAAATTTTCAAAAATTTACCTATAAAACTTTCCCAGAAACGTCTAACTAAAGCTCCCAAAAAAACACCTTGTATACATGGTGTTCCATTAACAAAAATTAATGATGACTGCATATCTTCTTCTTGAGACACCCTGTATACAATTTTCTTATGTCAAACAATCCGTAACTAAAAATACTAATCAACGTGTCCGAGCGTTTTTCCACAAAATAATTACTTCACGTCATCAAACAAACCGAGATTTCTGGATAAATAAATCATCATGATGGGGCCCCAATTGGTGTATTTTGTAACCCATAAGGTGTAAAATTAATTTGGCACAGGTCACCCTTCCATCTAAAAATGCCTATATTCTGGTTTTATCCACATCCCTAAAGATAATTCGAAATAGAGAATATAGAGAATAAAAGACAGGTAACCTGGACGAATTTCCAAAAAAAACCTTAAGATGCGCTGTTTTGAAATTCCATTTGACCGTTCGAACGTGTTTCTTCCGAAGTTAAACAACGCCCATTAGTTTGTTAAAAATGTCACTGTTTGTATTTTCCAAATTTTATTTTAGTGTTTACTTATCTAGTTTGTTCTTTTATATTGAGATTATATAAAACTTGTTTCAATTATACCTTAAAAAGTTAATTTTTTTCTTAATCGCCGTTTTCTCTTGAAACTTTGAGACGTAACTGTTATAAAAACGAAATTTAAATTTCATTTGTTGGATAAAAAACGGTGGTGTCAGTAAATAGATAATTTGATTTAAAAAAAACTGTCAAAAAGTTTATTTGTTCATAATCCTGACTACAAAAAAAACGACCCCAAAGGTCGTGTTGCATATGGAAAAAAATTTGATAAAACTTTTATAGTTCTGACTGAGTGAAATAGAACCAAACGCGAACACAAAAACTTCGATAAGTGACGCCGCGTACAAAAAAAAAGCATACTATTAGAATAGATCACCTCGGAACCTTACACCAACTTACATATCAAAACAAGATCAACTGACAATGATAGAATTAGGGTAAGGTTCCTTTATAAACAGTAAAGACATTGTAAGAAATAGATGAATAAAATTATGAAACTATTCATCTATATCAATGGCCCTTCTGGCGTTCCCTTTGTAGGGGGCCTTGTTACAACTTATAGTTAAACCACAGATATAACTTATCTGTGGCTAAACTTTGTGATACAATAATTTTTAAATATGTTAATGTAATTTAAGAAGTTGCTTTACACACATTTTTCTTTCGCCTCAGGTGAGTTCTGTATTGCTAATGTTAGTATATATTCTGATATCCTTTTCTATTCTAGACTCTAGAGCTATAGTACTTTTCACACTGAGAATTCAGTATCGAGCGGTTGCCTTGTGTAGCATGGCTGGGTCGGTCAGGAATTGAACCAAAATGTGTCGCTCGGATCTAACTTTATTTTAACGTTATTTATAAACAATAATCTTGCAATACACAATGTTTCTTATTTTTATTAAGTACAATTTATACTGAATTCTCAGTGTAAAATAGACAATATTTTGTTAACGTTAATGATATAATTTTCCTATATAAGCTACTAGGCTTGAGAATGGGATGCGTCTATCCCGAAACATGTCGCCACAAAATAATCATCCAATGTCATCAATCTTTGAATAAATTTGAATAAACAATTTCGTCAATTTCGAGTTTTGTTTTTCTCAATCATCAAGGTGTTATTTTACTTTCCTGGAAAAGAAACGAGAAACGTTATTATAAAAAAGAAAAGTATAAAATAAAACAATAGATACAAAAACAGATTCACTATGATCACTGTTGAGAATTGAGATGTCTATAAACACAACCATCTTAGGAGCTTATTAAATAAAGGAGATGACGAATGAGCAATGAACTAAGAGAACGAATTTCTGGAGACACTAGACGCAAGATATCATCAGATTTGTCAGAAAAAGAGGTACTACCTACAAAAGGATTACAGCAGGGATGAGGAAAAAATGACAACCAATTTATACTATCCAATGTCTTATTCCAGAATGTAAAGTCTGTAACACCGAGTTTGCATTCTCACACTCATTCACGTCAGCGTCCCTGTGCATTTTGTAATTGTAGGATTTTATGGAATTCAGACTGAATTGTAAAAGAAGATAAATTTGTGAAATTAATGTTGAACAACTGTATCTTGGAAACTATAAGGTGGAAATTTAAAAAAAAGGAAAAGGGAGAGGCTGACTACACAAATGAAGAACGCTCTCTTCAACCACAGAACTAGAATATCAAGATGGATAAATGAGCATGGGTTCAGACGAAATGAGTGAGACGACGTACTGTTCCAGAGTTCACATTGTAGACGGCAAAAACAAGTATTATGGGAATCTACTGTGATGTACCGCCTTTGGCAGCTCGATTTTAAACGTCTCCCGCCGTAATATGTCCGTTTTTAAAACTGTTTCGAAGTGATGGTTACACCACTGTCCATTATTTATAATTTTTTTTTGCTGACGATAACGGAATGTGCAGATGCTGAAGAATTAGGGTAGCAAGGGGAAAAGTACTTAGGTCGGGGGAGAAATTTTGAATTTACAGGATTTAATCAGGTTGCGCAATATTAGATTGCTTAACTTAGGTAATGTAATTGATTTTCACATTTTTATTTAGGGATAACTTTCTTTTACTTGCTAAATATTTTTAGGGTTGATTTAGGGTATTCAGTAGAATTTGTTGAATTTTAGGGCATGCATGATTATTTTGCGTAGGTGTTTGGTTAGACAGTAACGTAATTTCATGCAATGTATTACTTTTGTGTAACGATACATTTTGACAACTTTGTTGCACAGGTTACCGTGATTTGAGTCATGGAATTTGGTTTTGTGGGGGCGTAATGCATTTAATGTTTTGTTATTTACTTGTATAACCATAGCCTAATGATTGATTATTAATTGCTTATGGCTTATGCCATATGCTCTGAAATGTAGCATATTTTCGAGTTACGATGAGGGGTAAACTTGCATAATTGTTACGAAAACGATTACAATGACGGGTTGGGGGGGTTGGGCTCGTGAGTCTCTTTTGGCTCCCTCATTCGGCGGTAAGCGTGTTCAGTTGTTTCTTGAATGTCAATTTCTGGAACCCAACCCCTCTGCTCGAAAATGTTGTCTAGCCTGGTCATACCCAGCAAGGTGAAAATAACCTGGATTGGGGGTCCATAGAATGTAACTGTACTAAACCGATTTGATTCCCTATTTGTCTGCCGCTCAGGATTTGACCTGTACGCGGGGCTAAAGTGTAAGAATATTGATAATAGTGCACCTAGCTATGGAACCGGTGCGCATCGGCGTTTCATACAAAAAATCGTACCTCGTAAACCATTATCAATAGTGAAAATCTCTTTCCACCAAAAACTTTCCCACTCACTTGGGCATATTTCTTGTCGATTAACCATATATCTATCTTCAACCGTTCAAAAATTTTCTCGATGCTGAAATTTTCACATTAGTTTTGGTACCGTTCCTCTTTTTAAATACTGACAAATTCTATATAAAAAAAAAATTTATATACATATACCGTTACAGTGATTAGGCGTTCAAATGGGGAAAGAATTTTGAAAAAATATTAAAAAATGGCGTCACAATCGCGAGTTAGACACAAAAAATAATTTTTTTAACATAATTCAAAATAATCGGAAAATATTTTTTATTCTTTTTTGCAATCACGAATTTAATGGAGCCTTCCGGATTTGAAACATATTTTTTACATGAATTAAATGATCGAATTTCGTGGTACTGATTCCTGACTAATATTACTGACTCCAAGGTGTACTTACTACTTTTTCTTGTGGGACTACCTTCAAAGCAAAGTGTACTCGCCAAAGAGGTAAAACGGAGATTTAAGAAGTGCAGAAGAATTGCATTTAAATTACTTTTTGTTTCCGACAATAAAATATGTACGTATTTTTTTACTTTGGGATAGTTCCTTCAAAATTTCCTCTTTCTCTATGCCATCGCGGTATTAGTTCTACAAATTCAATCCGCTAAAAAAACTGAAATAGGGTCGAAAATTGTGGTGTTTTTTTATTTTTACATCTGCTGGGGTGGATTCATTATTAAGGGTTGTCTATAAAAGAAAACTCAGTAAATAGTTTATCGTTGAAAAAAATTTAAAACATCAATTTATCGTTAACTAAAGCGCACTTTGTATTACATAATAGCCATGTGCTCATTTGTACCAGTTCAATCCGGTGCTGCTTATTAAATACGAAGAAAAAAAAACCAACCTTTTGTCTTACAAAGTACAAAACAAAAGATAAATGTAATTCTTTCTGGTAACGTCAAATATCAAAAATAGATTATTTATCAGTTCAACAAAAAAATAAAGTAAATTAGTTCTAATGAGACATATCGAATTATGGTGTTAATATAATATCCATGCATAAGCTATAATAATATAATATTACTCATAGTCATACAGCTCATAAATCTGAAAGCTATATTTTTGTTATTATATAATTTTAACAACAAATCACAGAATCTATGGATTATATTATAAGGTCAAAAGTAATACAATCTTTCGGTTCCACTGTTAATTCGCCACAATATTTTTATTAAATATTAATAATAACAGGATGACATTCAGTTTGCCTTTTATACCCAGGTATTAATTAACATACTTTGCATGACAACTTGAATTTAGCAAAATTTCAAGGCCAAAGTAAAGTAATTTGCATAGACTGATTTCTTACGTTAGTATGTATTTAAATTCTGTAGAAACCAGAATTGTTTAAGAAAACTTTCAAGGATTCCATAGTTTTTCAGTAGCGTTTAAAATCGTAATTGTAATCGTAACCGTTAGGAAAAATTCGCAAGGATACGTTTCGAAGTTTTAAGTAATCCAATTGACCCCTACTCGACGTTAGCGTTATTTTAAAGGTAAATCCGTTAAGTGCTCATTAAGTGTGCTTATTGTTTTTACATTTCACGTACAACGCTTCGTTGAACACCCCTTGTAAAGAATCTCACACAAATTACTTGAGAGATTGTAATATACAGTTTGAAACAAGTTAACACATGTTCTGTCACCCTCATATCCTGTAATTATTTTTGGAAATCGTAATTATTCTACTACTTACTTGAAGTAAATAGTGTCGATTTATAAAGGCGACGTGCTTTTCTTAGATTAAAACAAACGGGTGCAGTAAACCCTGTGCAAGTAAATAAAACAACCAAGTTATACGTTTCTCACTTTCTATGGAATTAAATGAAAGAACCTTGACTTTTAGCGAATAACTACTGAACTACATTTGTTAAGTAGGTACAATCGTTGAATGAATAACTTAATAATTAATAATCTTCGTTAATAGACAAGACATTTTCCATCATCTCTGTGGGTTTGGAAAAGAGCTCTGTCAAGTTTTCAATAGAGCAGCGTGGTAGTGCTACACAACAATACGCAGTTATTGATTTTCAGATAAGTGAAATGTCACGGAATAGTAGTATATCAAGAGAGGTCAATTTGTGCACAAAACACCAAGGGGGAAATGGCATTTGTACAGACTATTTTTTGCGGTCGTGCGGACAATTTATAAACAAAAAAGAGATTGTTCAGTACACAACAAATAACAACACATATGGCCGAAAAAACGATTGTGTGTTCTGTATAAAAAAATAGTAGTGTACCAAACTTTCAAACGAAAAGTGACAATCTTCATTGAATCAAAGCACAATATTTTCATGGTCGTTTATCATCATAATAAAATTATTCTTCCAAAAGATTTAAGAATTGACTTCAGTGGAAGAAACATTTATCTCAGTCTGATCACACATAATATGCATTTTTAGTTGTGTTAATTCTTGAGATAAGTGACGCATGTCAGGTCAGCGGATGAGTTTCTCGACAAACCAACATTGATTCTTTAATAGTTACCTCTTCTATACAGGGTTGCCCACTTGCCCTTCGTTCTTCGATAGTACCTTTAATATTAATTTTAGGACAAAAGGTTAAGAGACATTTCTTAACCTATATGAATGATTCTTGTTAAAAATCGTCGCCGAAATCAACAATCAGTAAAAAAATCATAACCATTCAATCATTGGCAACAGAGCAACAAAATTTGAGATTATCATAAACAAAAGAGCGTTTTATTTCTCTATATGCTGATTTTGAACGAAATTTGTTGCAAAAGGGACGTACTGAATTTTTTCTAACGATCACAGAAGAACTGCCAAAAGTAGACTATTTTAAATAGAACACCCTGTATATTTTTCCTTGAATGAACTGATTTTTAAGTTAGCTTTAATTTTTGTTAAATATGTCCTATATCTAAAGGTAATAGTTTCCGAGATAATAACCTTAGTTTGAATTATTTTGTTTTTTCGCCCAATTCTGAAAATAAAATTAAAGGAACCAACAAACAATAACAATATTTAATATTTGCATTAGATATTTAAGTACTTATTATTACCTAAATTGTGTTGTTACTTAAAAAACCATGAATGTGAAACAAAAAAACGACTAGGTATTAAAATTTTATTGAGACAGTACCTATGCTGTTCTTTAATCATAAATACATTTAACATAATTGCCATACCAATAACAATAGACGACATACGCCAACTTAATTTCAATTGATTGTATTTGACACATTATCGTCTTCACTTTGTTAAAAAGGCTAAATAGAATCAAAAATGTCACGTTTTCCAAATAACGAACTGGTTGATATGGTTTTCATTCTCGGCGAATGTTTCCAGGATACGTGAAGCTTTGAGATCAATCATGCGAATCATGCCTGATATCCTGGAATATGTTAACACAAATTTTTCAAATCGTGTAAGGCAGTGTTTACACAATACTGATGGGGTGTTTGAAAATTAATGTTTTGTGTTTTGTACCGTTCGATTTTATGTAAGTTTATTTATTAAATAATGTTATACATCAGCAAATAATAATAAGTAAATATCTGATACAAATAGTGTTATTGTTTGTTGCTTCTTTTAATTTTATTTTCAGAATTGGGAGATAAAACAAAATAATTCAAAATAAGGGTATTATCTCGGAAACTATTACCTTTAGATATAGGACATATTTAACAAAAATCAAAGCTAACTTAAAAATCAGTTCATTCATGAAAGAATATACAAGATGTTCTTCTGTGGTCGTTAGAAAAAATTCAGTACGGTCCTTTTGCAACAAATTTCGTTCAAAATCAGCATATCGAGAAGTAAAACGCTCTTTTGTTTATGATCATCTGAAATTTTGTTGCTCTGTTGCCAATGATTGAATAGTTATGATTTTTTTACTGATTGTTGATTTCGGCGACAATTTTTAAAAAACATTTATTTTCTCCTAAATGAGTTGACTTAAGTAGGTGAAAGGCTAAACAAACACGGTTTAGAATCGAATATGGATTTCAAAAATATAAAATTCTATAGGGTGTTCCATTTAAAATAATCGAGTACGATCCTGTACAGGCGAAAGCCGAGAGCAGTGCGGGCCTGAAAATATTTTTAGGTTGTAAACAAGGAATATCTGAATAAGAAATGCCTCTTGACCTTTTGTCCTAAAATTAATATTAAAGGTACTATCGAAGAACGAAGGGCAAGTGGGCAACCCTGTATAAACAAGGAGACAATTCATATTAGCCCAATACTGTATCTTTGCGATAGAGTTTAATGAACTTGCCCATTTAACTCTATACATGGTTACATTTAAGGCTGAGAAAATTTTTGACTATACTGACTACTTTTGTACAACCAAATTCGCCAAATTCGAAGAAAGATATGATACCCCCATATTTGATAAGCTCGTCGATGTACAATCGTTTTGTTCAAAAAAGACTTAATGAAGAAATCGAGGAAGAAATTTAAGTAATAATTTTAAATATCGAATATCAGGAATTGAGGTTAAAGCGTTCACTACAATTTCTGAAGAAATCTTTCCCGCAGAACGAAAGTTCATTCTGTCGCCAAAATTAATGTCCGACACTGTCAATAAATGTTGGTAAAAAATATGCAACCGCTTTACATATTCCTAACTGCATAGGTACCTATTGAATTTTGCAAAAGTCTGTTTCTTAATTTCGTTGCAAAATGCACCGTATCCTGGACGCATATTAGGCCAACATTATATTTTATATTGTATGTATTTTTAATCGTGGGTATATTTCGCAGTTCTGTCGACTTTGCTGCTAAAAACTTTGAAGCACCCCTCATAGTTTTTAATAAACGACTGTCTCGGTCACAAAATGCTAAAATGTTGATACCACTTTTTCAGCTTCCGTCTTGATAGTATCAGCTCCGTTGAGCTGGCACAACCTCTATTGCACAATCAGTTGAAACATACCAGATAATTTAATACTCATTTATTACTAATTGAATACCCAAAAGCCAAATTTATTACTGTTGATTTAAAAAAAAATAAAAGTGGTTGTGCCAGCTTAACCGTTAAAAAAACACTATTAAAATAGCTAGCACCACACTAATAATAAATTGATTACTAATTAATTACTCATTATTTACCAAGTACCTAACCATATTTAAGCTCTCAAGCCCCGCGCACTCCGCAAAATTAGACACGCACAGTAATGTGGCGTCTCCGCTCAGACATCCCCCACATCCTCCAAATCGTTATTCGTTATTTTAAACATTTTTCCAATGATATGTGAACGTACCGTAAGATAACTAAGTGTTTGTAATTTGTAAATTAATGAAGGTGTAGCCGGATATTGGATATTGTTTTTTATGCTATGAATTATACCAGCCCTATCAGATAAAAGGCACCTTCCGATCCACCAGTCAAAATACATCGACATTAATTGAAAATCAATCGTAGCATAATGTTTCAACCTAGGCTAGAAATTGATTACAGCACAATAAGTTTATTGATATATCAACGGCATAACCTAAGTTAGGAATTGATTACTCCAGCACAATCAGTTCAAATTAATTTTTACATGGATTAATCTATACATATATGAATGCTTTACACAGTGGCGGCTTTTCAGGGGCAGCAGGTTCAGCCCGGCTGTATTAGATAAAATAAAAATGAGAAAAAAAAAGATTACGTTGTTTTTGGTAAATTTATGCGCAAAATACAAAAACAATGTGTGGCATGTTAGTAAATGAATCATTTTAAAAATATTTTTAATTAAATTGATACCTATGCACTATCACTAAACATTACAAATGAAATACTTTCAAATAAATTTTTCCACATACAGCAAGTACACTGAGAGATATATTCACCTATTACGTTTTGATTAGTAGATTTGTGTATATTAATAAGATTTCTTGTGCATTTTAAAAAGCATTACATTGCAGAGTGTAAGATTGAATTATGCCATAATAAAATATAATTCAGAAACAAGACGGAGTAGGTTAGTATCCACTATCCATAGGCAACTACAGCTCAACATTTTAAAATCAACTCATGCTGTACTTGGTCATCGGTTTCTATGGCAACGCTCGATAATTTTTGTATGCCTACGCCCTGCATTACTAAGCAGGTACAGATCTCGCAGTTGCTCCGACTTATGGTCTGTACTTGCTACATTAAAAACAGCATACTCGGTGTTATTGTTATCATTTATTAGCGTGTAGTATTTCTTGTTTTGGCGTTTTATTATTATAGTATTTTCAACGTTTATATTTTAAATTAGGTATTAAATTTTGTTTACAATGGAACAGGTTAGTGACTTAGGTAGTTTGTTTATTATTAGAAAAACCGTTCTCGCGATGGACTCAGGAGGATAAGAAAGAACTTTTTTTTATTAATTGAAAGAAAGGCCACAAGCCACAACCAATTATTACAAAAAAGCACCCCCCCCCCCCACCCCGCTGTACTGTCACAATTCGATGCGAGCCGCCACTGGCTTTACATTACAATTACTATATTGATTAGTCCATGTAAAAATTAATTTGAACTGATTGTGCTGGAGTAATCAATTTCTAACCTAGGTTGAAACATTATGCTACGATTGATTTTCAATTACATAATGTCGATGTATTTTGACTGGTGGATCGGAAGGTACCTCTTATCTAGTAGGGCTGGCGGTTGGTATAAGTAGTATAATAGTTCATTCATAGCATAAAAAACAATATCCCATATCCAACTCACCTTCATTAATTGAGAGGTTAAATATGGTTAAGTACTTGGTAAATAATGAGAAATTAATTAGTAATCAATTATTAGTGTGGTGCTAGCTATTTTAATAGTGTTTTTTTTTGGGTTGTGCTAGCTTAACGGTTAAGCTGGCACAACCACTTTTATTTTTTTTAAATCAACAGTAATAAATTTGGCTTTTGGGTAATCAATTAGTAATAAATGAGTACTAAATTATCTAGTATGTTTCAACTGATTGTGCCAGCTTAACGGAACTGATAGATCCCATGTCTTAACGCATATGAACATTTTGTAAAACGATTATGAGCTCCAAAAATTAGAATGCAAAACAGTAAAATATGTATACCCAAAGAAAAGCTATTTTTTCAAGTAATTACAATTCATTTGAGTTCATGCATTGAATAAAGAAGTTCACTCAACGGTTCATGTGCTTTCACGAGATTTCAAGTGATTTCAACGGGATGTCAAGTGATTTCAATAGGACTTCAACTGATTTTACGGTTTCATGGCTAGTCCTCACTGGATTTCAAGGGGAAGGCAGAAGTCCCCCTCGGGGTTTTCGTATACTTTTCTTCCTCAACGTCAACACACCGCTGGATTGCAATCACAAACCAAGGCGTGAAGCTAAAAGTTAAACTAGCTGCAATACGATACATAACGCTGTCAAGGTGATCAAGAATCAACTGTGACATGTTGGAGGTCTATACCCGGTAACTCCCTTGACAGTGTGTCCACCATGTTGGAAATCTGTATTTATATGTTAATTTTTTAAGAAATAGTACCAAACTTGATGGGCAAGAACGAACTAAGATTTTACTACTATTAGTCATGTTAGTTCGCTGAGAGATCTAAAATCTTGGAGTCAGCGATGTCTAAAATCCAATTGCAATGTGGCGATGAAAAATAAGTAAATTTAATGGTTTACCATCATTGAGAATTGTTTAGATAACCAGTTTCATCCCGCTCTCCTAACCTGATTTATAAAATAGCAATGTTTGTTTCCAAAACTTCCTTGCTGGCATACGTATCCATTCGTCTATCCATCGGGACACATATCTGAACTAATATTCAGGGAATTTACTTACAGGAATCAAATTTTGTATTTCTATCCCATATTAAGTGTTTCCAACAAATGTACTTGCTCTACATACATACCATGTGCACAATTTGTACTTGTTTATAAATAAATACAGAGGATTAATCTCTATTCCTATTCATAGAACTTCTTTGTATAAACGTGGATTTGCCTATTAACTTCCGACAACAGTGCCAGAATTCATAAAATCACATCACACGATCACTACATTTAAATACAAATTGTACCGAATGTCAATGTCCCAACAATTAATCTAATGATTGTCTACAATCTTTTTTCTAACCGTTTTATGTACTTCCTTTGTGTCAGTTCTATTGCGTTCCGTCGCACAATAATTACGTAAACGCTTTCTTGTTTTTCCCCAAGGTTCAGTGGAAGAGCAAGATTTTTTCTTTTGAACTGCGCCTTGAGATTATTTGTTTCACTTGTCTTGTTCATAATTCATTCTATGTATGCTTACCTACTGAAGCAAATGATAAAGACATTATTATTATAATTATATACAGGGTGTTGAATTGGCCGATGCACCATAGGGATTTCAATGTAAAAATATTAATATTGATTATTTCCTTCCCAAATTATTTTAGACAAAAAGTGTATTTAACGTCGGCTAATTCGACACCCTGTGTATCTCTAGAATGTTTTATCTAATAATGGTATAAAGCATTATACCTGGGGGGGGGGGGGGGGGCTATTGCAGAAGCAACGGAAGAAAACGCAGCTACAATATCTGAGGCAATTCAATTGTTTATCTTTCTTATGTATATTGGATTACAAACGGGGTACACGCGATTCTCGCGTTTTGCGTGGTTTGGGAGGGGGGGGGGGTATCTGTGATTGTAGGTTGTACCTAATGGCTTTTGTTTTAAAATATCACACCTTGTTGAGCTGGCTGAGCCGCTTAAAAAAAGAAAAAAAATTACATTTTTGTACCTTTCCAGATTTTTGACCCAGTAGGTACCTGTAATTTAGCAAGTTATTAACGTAACTAAAATAAAGGATTACATTTACTTACATTTGATGTAAAAATTACAAAAATCGGTTGATATTTGATAAAGATATACGAATTCGTTCAACTCTATACCTACCTACCTATAGTAAATTTTTACCAATTATTAAAAAAAAATGTAAAATGCAAACTTTTTGGAATAGATTTGAGACCAAAAATACATAATGGACAATGTTAATTACGTCTTTGCACATAGCCTTTGCTCAAAAATTAACGAAAATATAACAAATTCCGTGTGAACTTCATAAGGATAGTTTACAATGAATTTTGAATGTAAAAGAACTCAATTTGGACACTGGCAGCTTCTTGGGAATACGAATGGCCTTAAGGGGAACGTTTTAACATTCATCTTTAACTAGTATAGTAAAACTAAAAATACCATAAATTATAAAATGTACAAATAAAGGCTGGTCTAACGTTACATAATATCTGTTTTATAGAAAGACCTTCTCTACCTTAAACAGTTTCAAATTTTTGTTTATTTCACTAACTAAAGGCATCATTTATACATATATGTGCAGCATTAAATATGGATTTTACTTCCTCTTAATTACAATATAAGTTGTATATTTAGAAGTGCAGTGTAACGTAACGTAACCATACACTTGCCACCTACTTTCATCAATATTAAGTTAAATATGTAGAGAAAAACATTTTTCTCGGTGAAAACATTCGACTATAATATGTTACTGACGACATCGTCTATCGTTCAAAATCTCTAAATCCGAAATAAGCACACAAACATGTACATTTCGAAAGTTACCGAAAGAAGGTATCGGGACACATAAATTAGTCTACGATGAATGCTGTTGCTACTTTTTACATCATTTTAACGATTAAAATGTTAACGCGAGGCATAATAGAATCATTTTTCATCATTTGGATAACTTTTCAACTTGAAATAATTAAATTTCCATGTTACCGAGAAAAAGTTTCCGATACTCGTCATTTTGAAAATTTTCGCGAAAATACTTTCTGGCATTGTTTTAATGTTCGAAATGGGTTAAGGACCTCGGACAGACAAATTTTACATGTTTACATAAAATTTTTACCCAAAAATAAGCACAAATAGCGAATTCTATTTTACACGTAATCTCCATAAGGAAAATTTGAACGTATTTTCTAAATAAAGAAAATATATTTAGACACAAATACCGCTTGAATAAGATGACGGGCTTTTATACTAAAATGTTTAAAACTTACTTTGAAAAAAATTAGTGCAGATATTTACGTGGTTTGCGGGGTATCTATAATTGTAGCATTAATTTGTAGGTTATAATAGCTTTGGTTTTAAAATATCACACCCGCTCGCATTCGTCAGGACTCGACGACTGTCGGAAAAGTGCACAGCAACACACACATATACACATGTCTCCGTTATTATATAGTGATGCAGTGCATAACTGAAATCAATGATGCTCAAATGCATTTACAGACAAGGGGTAAGTAGAGTTTGAAAAAGAGAGAATGACTGGCAGAACGCCGCAAAAGACCTGAATATCACGACGAAGGGATGGAGCTTTTGGAATTAAATTAAAAATCAGAAGTACCTTTGGAAGATAAAATGTTCCCAATCGCTGGGATTATTAAAAAAAATTGAAAAATTCTGCCACAGCCAATTAGAGAAAAATTTTTATTAATTCATAATCATAATTAAGTAAGAAATTACAAAAGCTTGGGCAAATTTTGTTACAGAATGATCATTGGTTAAGTACGTATCACACATTATTATAGGTATAACCTCTACCTATGATACAGGTTTGACATAAAAAAAGGCAACGAACAGCAACTAAAGTGAGATAAATATCAACAGCAATTGTACGGGTATCAAAACAAATAAAAACGACGACAGACTTGTATTAGTTTTGAGATAATAACATGTCAAATATTGACCTTGCTAGAGTTCAGTCTTATTAATAACTGTAGAAAGACGAGTGATGATGAGTAAAACTGTACACGCAAAGTAACGATTTGGATTGTTGGCACCAAATCAAATTACCTATTATAAATCAAAGGGAATATTGATTATTTTAATTGTAATAATTAATTATTACGCTACGCCCTTGACGAATCAAAATAAGTGCCTCTAATAATAAATTTTGATTCGTTAAAGGGGTAATTAAATATTGATGGGCACATATTATCGATTTTGGTTATTGGATGTAATGTATAGTACGCTTTTGGCTGATCTCGATACCATAAAAGCGGCAATAAATATTATTGTAAATATTCTTAACTTAATCCAAACTCAATTTCAAATATCTAGTCTAGTGTGTGTGTAAGTGAAAACAGTAATTTTATTTTATATGTGGCAACCACGTACAGAAGGAAGTCGAAAAAGATTTGTACAATCTTTATAGGTGTAATTTTAAAATCTGGCATCATCAAACATGGACTCAATTTTAGAACATTTCCGATATTTCAAACTTAGTAGGTGGATAAATCCTTAGGGAATCAAGATAAAGTCACCCTAAAACCGCACCCCACATCTGCTATAACATCCCTTTTACCTTCCCTATCAGATCCATATCCTGTGTGTTTGAAAACGACACCCAGTTTGGCTTTTAAATTACTTCTGATTTCTAATTACTTTGGATTATGGGTAAATAAAGAGTGGGCAATATGAATCGTTAAGGCAAATTTATTATTATTATGTTTATTGTTGTTGTGGTGGTATTAATATTGAATAACAATCAACGTTACGTGTACGCGTTCTCTGATCTTTTATTCATTAATTCATTCGAAGTTAGTTATGGAGATTTATCAAGGTAGTCGATGGGAGGAAGATAAGAAGAATGTTACATACATAAAATCTATTGAATCTCGCTAATAGTAACCACCATAAACCAGAAAAAAAAACTCACCGCTTATTCTCCTCATGATCTCTTAAAGGATTAATTAGTAAACAGCACCTTCGGACACAAAAATCCTGGAACAAATCCTTACGAACATCACCAAAAAAACAACCAACAACAAGTTAATGATCAATTTTCACTGAAATTTCGAAGAAAAAGAGCGCGTTTTAACGTTGGGCGAGTATACAAACAAACGTAAACGTACACATAGAAAGGCAGCCACTAGTACACAAATGAACGTTGTTCGAACAAGGACGAGGAAAACCTCCGGAGTTCGGAATCCGGAGTCACGGAGTTCAGAGACAGCGCGGTTGCGTATATTCTATTGAGTTCCCCGCGCGGTATATAGAAAGAGATCACTTTTGGATATATCGCCTGAAGATTATGTTACCAGTAATTCGTAATTTTAAATGCCAAACAAACCACCAAAAAAGTTACTTACAGGATAATTAAATTGTTATTTTGAAACGAGCAACGATTACTGACAAGTTGACGACCGAGGCGTATCTTAAATTAATTTTAATAAAATTGATTAGCTATCTTCAGTGACGGATTGACGTCTAGTCGTGCTCAAGACAAAAGCTAATTTCTCATCCCTAACGATTTAAAGGGCACACGCAGAATCAAAAACTTGAAATGTTTCGCCATATCTTTTGTTGTCGGTAATTTTAGGTGCACTACTCGGGTATTTTATATTATAATAATAATAAAATGTTCACTTGAAATAGTTTGATTTAATATAATTTATTTTCATTGCACACTCCTTCATTTTCGGTCAAATTTACCTTGGAAACAATCGTAATCGCTAACATTAGAAGTGTTTGTAATAATTGTCACAGTGATCTTTAAGGATCCTCAAGATCTACATAATATTATTATATTATAAATTTGTGCTGTCCGTCCGTACGCGACCAATTCTGTCAAAATTTGGCTATCCCTAGGCCAACAGGGTCAAAAAGTTTTAGAATTAGGTATAATCATATAGTAGATACTCTCTAGATCACGTATCGACTTCGGATTTTTACTATACAGGGTGTTTTTTTCGCAGCTTTAGTTAGACGTTTCTGGGAAAGTTTTATCGGTAGATTTTTGAAAATTTGTACTTAGGGGTTACTCAATAAGCCGAATCGATGTAAAATATTTTCAAAATGGCAGCACTTCTGGAAATGCCGGGAGTAGCTACCAACTTCGTTATTTTAAATAGCAACCTCTATTTTTTATTGCATTTTTGGATTCTACGTGAAATTTCATAAACTTTGATATCAACATGTCAATATCTACAAGTTATAGTTTTTAAGTTATCTTCATTTATTTAAAAAAAATGGCGGATGCAGAATTCATTACTTGAAAACGGTTGTAGCTATGGCAACCGAGTTTTCACCAGCGCATAGAGGAAGAAAAGGGCTTTCTTTTGGCGTACTTAAAAAAAAGTTATGTTGCGTACGACGTCAACTCTTTTTCGTAAATGTTCTCGTGTGATTCCGTATTGAGCATATTCTTGCAGAGGCAGCTCTTCTGTTGCAGGAACAACAATATTTTACTAAATTTGGCCTCGTCTGACCAAGTAATGTTCCCCAAAAAATATTCCTGGTTCCTTAACATTATAGCTATTCGTAAAACTCTTACTCTAGGTCTAGGTAATTGTTTTGGTGGTAGAAAGCTTTAAAAATTCAAACAATTTCATTCCAGTGTTCGGACGGTACGTTCACTAGGACGCGGTCTTTCTGGATACCTCTCAATGATTGTATGACAAGCATGTGACGCGATTCTGTCCATTTCACCATAAATAACAATTAGATTCAAAAAATCTTAATAATATGTAAAACCATTGCGCACCATTTTTTTCCATTAATGAAAAACTTATGTTAACCTATAACAGGTGACGGTTTAGTATCACTTGATTTGTTCAAAATTCGTTTGCCATAAGGTCATACATTCATGGCCAACTACTAAAAAATCCGAAAAAAATGGTATCATTGCAATGAAATGAGAATAAGTCAGAAAACTATTAAAGATAGGGATAGGAACATGTAATACCAAAATATGCCCATTTTGATTCTCTATCAAATGCAATAGTAAGATAATGGTCATTTCATAAAAAAAAACAGAGTTTTCAGTCTTTGAATTTTCTTAAATTTGGAGCCTCATAGGTGACGTCGTACGCAACATAACTTTTTTTTAAGTACGCCAAAAGAAAGCCCTTTTCTTCCTCTATGCGCTGGTGAAAACTCCGTTGCCATAGCTACAACCGTTTTCAAGTAATGAATTCTTAAAGTACCGTCTGCATCCGCCATTTTTTTTAAATAAATGAAACTAACATGAGCCATGTGATTCTAAGAATATAGGTTATGTTATGAAATGAAACTAACTTAAAAACCATCACTTGTAGATATTGACATGTTGGAATCAAAATTTATGAAATTTCACGTAGAATCCAAAAATGCAATAAAAAATAAGGGTTGCTATTTAAAATAACGAAGTTGGTAGCTACTCCCGGCATTTCCGGAAGTACCGCCATTTTGAAAATATTTTATCGATTCGGCTTTTTGAGTAACTCCTAAGTACAAATTTTCAAAAATCTACCTATAAAAGTTTTCCAGAAACGTTTAACTAAAGCTCCCAAAAAAACACCCTGTATAATATCTGCTCGTATATGGTCAATCGATGTACAACTATTGAATAAAATACCCATCCGTAACCCAGCTCAAAAATTATGGAGCGAAATTTACCTAAAATCGTTAATAATGCACCAATTTCGAGGGGGGAAACGTCCAAACGCATTGCATCGATGCGGAATAAAGGAATTTCATACATTTTCGGCGACCAGTAAGTTGTTGGCCAAAGCATGTCGCAATTGTTTTTTTGGAAGAATTATGGAAAATACCCAAACCCATTACATCTGTACCGAATGAACGAATTTCATGCATTTTCGACAACCACATGGTTATTGACCAAAGCATGTCAAAATTTTTTCTTATAGACCAATTTTGGAAAATGTGCAAAGCTCCAAATCCATTACATCCGTGCACAATAAACGAATTTCATATACAGGGTGGCGCTTGGGAACGTGCTATTTTGAATCAACTTGAACTGAGTTTTATTTATATTTATAGATGGTCATCAGAAAGCTAAAACCATGCCATTAAATAAAGCACTCCACAGCAGTTATTTTTGGAAGATAACATCTTGTAAATGGCGACGTTCACTGCGCCTGCGGTCGAAACGCAACTTCAACGTAACTATCTGCAACATCGCAATGTCGATTGAAGCAATCTTGTCACTAATCCTAGCCTTTAGTTCATTTATGGTGTGAGGACGACCACCGTACACACTATCCTTTAAATACCACATTGATAAATCAGGCAACCTGGCGGGCCGATTTATGCTGCTGTTCCTCCCGATGAGACGTTCTTCGAAGGGACGTCGTAATGCAGCCTGGACATTCTCTGCAGTCCAACAGCGAAAGTTTTGTTTATTAACAAATGCGCTTCGTCAGACATTCAGACGTTCTTCACATTTTGCTAGGAAATTTTGAGCGAAAGTTAATCGATTGTTGGCCTCACCTCACCGGCTTGCAAATGTTGAACGATCTGAAGCTTATATGGATGCGAGAGTGCGACGAGACAGACCTAATGACACAGCATGTCGCCGTACAGGACGCTGTGGACTCTGCTGGATGGCGGCTTTAACTGCTTAGATTGTATCTAGCGTTCGAACAGTTCTTCTTGGTCCTTTTTCCAATTTTCTAACCCATGCCTTCACAGCATGGGCTGAAGGAACCGGATCGTTGCAAATTCTCGTCGCGCAGCTTCATAACAATAATTGTTTTCCCAATAAGTTTTCACTGCGAAAACATGTTGCTCTCCCGCCCACCACATTGCGACTCAAATGGCAAACAATAAGGAACAAAATGGCGGTATCACAGTACTACCAAGTTCAAGTATGACGCCACCTTGTATTTTTGGCTACTACATGGTTTTTGTCCAAAGCATGCAAAAATTGTTATTTGCGAAAACCCACTACAATTTATTATGTTTCTAATGATCACACGGATTGTGGCCAAAACTCGTCAAAAATCGTTATTTATTCATGGATCCCGCTGCACTTTATTGACGTGGCCCCGGCCGACAAGACTAAAATGATTCAGGGGTTGTGAAGCACATTTTCCAGATTTTATTACATCTTCCAAATGGCGACCCTACTCGACGCATCTTAATCCTCTGGATTACAGAGTGTGGTCGATTTTGGAGGCTAGGGAGTACCAGAGTTGGGAGTCGCTGAAGACCTGGATAGGATCGATTTCCGTCGATGGAGTTGCAGCCCACAACCACAAAAAATGTTTTGGGCACTGTAGCTGAAGGTGAGCACTTCGAAACCAATTCAGTATTTTACTGCAACGTAATTTCTTTTGTCCAATAAGTTTACATTGTAAAATATTCAAGTTTGGTATTTCGTCGCACCCTGTAATTTAGTTTCTTAAAGATACATAACTCTATCGCGGCAGTATCTGTTGGTAAACTAATGACATGTTTACATGGTGTTTAAGTCGTACCTTATCCTTAATTATGTTTATAAACGAAACTTCTAGTCGAAAAAGCAAATAACCACGTGGGTATAGTAGGGCACGAAGGCAATTGAGATCAGCGGAGCACAAAGGGCCCGAATAGGTGGCCTATAATGTGCACGTGGACTTCTGACCACCCTCCCATCGTAATCCAATCCACCGTAGATATTGTATTTCTCGAGAAATCAAACGTTGTCAACAGCCTGGGGCAATCTCAATTGTCTTCGTGCCCCACTACAATGTTGTTGAAGTCTATGACGTCACACACCAGTTAATTCAAATTTTATTCATTTTAAACGATGCGGGTTGCTACAAAAACGTACTTTTTTTGCATGCGACCTTAAAATTAAGCAACTTTAAAAAATGCAATCGAAGGAATAAGGCACGAAACCTTTTCTTTCATTTATTTATTGTTAAATGTTTAACAATGACTTTTGAAGTACGTGATGACGGTGGGCGAGTGATTCAATTTCATTAATTTAAATAAACCGACATGTTTCGACGTAAAGTCATCTTCAGGCTGTTAAATAAATGATCATAAGTCTACTTACAAAAGAATAGATAAATTAGATACCTTGATTGATAAATGATGAAGAAGAAAAGTCATTAATATTATTATTATTATCTTTTAGTCGCATTTTAGGGATTGTTTTGTTGTTTCCACCTGAAACAGGTTTACTAAACAACTATCTATCAGAATATCATGCGCTGGGAATATTTCCAACGTCTTCCTAGTTTTCTTCAAAATCTTGTGTGCGCTTCCATGCAGAAAACCCACACTATTTTAGAGTCAATATGATTTATTACTCTTCTTAATTTTGAGATAAATTATGGCATAGTAAATAATTTTCCTGTCGACGAATGTTTTGTTATCTTTATCCCTTTTCTTGGCTATTGAATGTGTTATTGTAACCACGCCGGTGCTATACCAGTTAATGATGTGCTACGTCAACAGTGATTGAAATACGTATACACTGCTATATTTGACACTCGACGTGTTTTCAACAATCCCATAAAATACCAAGACCATGGGAATGAATATTTCACTACCGTGCCCAGGTTCATCAGTTAGAGTTAGCATTGCAGATATACAGGGTGTCCATTTAGTAGCCCGTTCTTCAAGTACGGCTTTATTGTTAAATTTATTAAAAAATAAATATACGGGATGGCAATTGGGTTGGATGAAGCACATTTGCAAATTATTTAGACACATACAGGGTGTCTCCACAAAGTATGGTACATAAAACGTATATTTTTTTAAATGAAATGACCCACTTTTTTTAAGCCCGAATGTAGGGGCCTTGGGTGAACTTTTCAGTCGTACATTATTTTTGTATTAATACACGGCGTTGCCAAGTTATTAATTAATTAATATTTTTTTGCTAAAAATCAACCCTTCCATTATACGCTTGTATTTTTTTAACGTCTTGTTTTTGTTTTTACGTAAGTTCGGTGGTGGACTTGGGTTGAATCAGAGTATTCAACCGTGACGAAACATTAAATTATTTCATACAGGATGTTCACTTTTTTTTGCTCCAAACATCGACATTTTCAAACTAATTTTTCTTCATTTTTTTAAATGGCACACCCTATTTATTATTGCATATTTGGAATCCCCGGTAAATTTTAGTGCAACTTTATTAAGCTTACCCTATACCTAAGTGCGATAGTTTTTTCGTAAATTGAGATTTTCTATACCTTACGGCAGTAGATAGTGGCGCGTGGACGAGGCAACGCATAGGCTGGACACTCGAATCGAGGATGCGATGAAATAAGGTTCTATTTATTTTTTTAAATATGTGCTGTTTACGGACGAATGCACGTTCCATAGAAATGGTTTTGTAAACAGATACAACTTTCACTTCTATGACACGCAAAACTCGCACATTATCCGTGTCAACCATTTCCAACATAACTGGAGTCTCAACGTTTGGAGAGGAATCGTACATAACTATGAACTTGGTCCTTATTTTTTTGAAAATCCACTAGCAGGACAAATCTTTTTAAATTTCTTGACAGAAGACTTTCAAAATTTAAATTTAACTCAGCATCTTCCTAACTACATTACGGAGATAATGTGGTTGCAGCTGGACAGAACTCCGACTCACTTTTCCATACAAGTCAGACAACAAATTAGTGAATACGTTAATCGTAATGGTGCCACTACTAGATAGAACATGAAGGAGAGGATTCAACAGTCCTTTCCTCGCATTACTCCAGCTATGTTGAATGAAGTGATTAAATCTTTCACCAAAAGAGTAGACTCGTGCTTAGTACAAGACGGCAAACATTTTGAACGGTATCCTCGATTCGAGTGTCCGGCCTATGCGTTGCCTCGTCCACGCGCCACTATCTACTGCCGTAAGGAATAGAAAATCTAAATTTACGAAAAAACTATCGCACTTAGGTATAGGGTAAGCTTAATAAAGTTGCACTAAAATTTACCGGGGATTCCAAATATGCAATAATAAATAGGGTGTGCTATTTAAAAAAATGAAGAAAAATTAGTTTGAAAATGTCGATGTTTGGAGCAAAAAAAAGTGAACATCCTGTATGAAATAATTTAATATTTCGTCACGGTTGAATACTCTGATTCAACCCAAGTCTACCACCGAACTTACGAAAAACAAAAACAAGACGTTAAAAAATACAAGCGTATAATGGAAGGGTTGATTTTAAGCAAAAAAATATGAATTAATTAATAACTTGGCAACGCCGTGTATTAATACAAAAATAATGTACGACTGAAAAGTTCACCCAAGGCCCCTACATTCGGGCTTAAAAAAAGTGGGTCATTCCATTTAAAAAAATATACGTTTTATGTACCATACTTTTTGGAGACACCCTGTATGTGTCTAAATAATTTGTAAATGTGCTTCATCCAACCCAATTGCCATCCCGTATATTTATTTTTTAATAAATTTAACAATAAAGCCGTACTTGAAGAACGGGCTACTAAATGGACACCCGTAATTTTCCTTCTTCTTTCTTTCCTCTTTGCGACGTCACTCTGTTCTCACACCCGTTATCTTGCTGAGATTTCTCCATAGTGAATATGAAAATATTTATGAGGCAGAACACACAGACTACAATCTAAGAATAAATACTTTCCACATCTTCTCCTGGTGTTCTAGCTCTTTTCTCCTGTTTTCCCGTTCTGTCCCCTACGTATTCTGGAACGGTTTGTGTTTCGATGTTGTTCGTTCTAATGTGGTGGATTTTTATTGTATTCCGTCTTTATTGCCATTGTACCAGAATTATCGATTGCTGTTCCGTCAGCCATAAGACAACACTACTCCTGAATGTACTTTATTGCAGAATACAGTATGATCTTTATGATGATAACAACAACAGAAAACAAAAACAAAGGATTTTGGTGAATCAAGTAAAACCGTTTTCATTCCATTGCACGTAATCATAATTCATCATTTTCAGATTTTTTGCATTTTGGTAATTCATCAGCTTCGGTAAAAAGCTGGTCACTCGTTTTGTTTCTTTATCTCACCTCATTTATGTAGAAAATTATAAGTATCTACTAAGTGGATGAATCCGATGAAAGATTTATTAAGTGTGAATGTAATCAATCATTCAACATTTCTTTTAATACAGCGTGACAATTCTTATTTTTGAAAATCACTTAAATCGAACATTTTCAAGTGATTAATGTCTACTTAGATGACACTGATACTTTTCGTTTATATCGATCCAAAAAGTAAGTATAGAGATTAATACATCGAGATTTTGATAGTTTGTGCTTTATAAACGTCAGTTAGTTAACTGTACGCCATTACTAAGCTACCAACAAGCTTGAATCTTTCCCTACTGACACAAAATAGGTAAGTGATGCGAAATGTGCCTAATTAACAATCGTAAAACAATGTATGTAAGCCTATCTAAGGAAATTTATGTAGTAAAGAAACAATGACTTTTCCCATTATAAATTTTAATCAATTAGCACGTGCGAAATGTTAATTTTAGCAATTATTATGACCAGGTGTTAATAGAAAACAAAATATTGAACGCCTACCTAAATACCTTCCTTAAATTGAAAGTGTAAATATTTACAATAAGATACCTTCCACGCAGTCTAACTATTTAGATCATATATAACTCATAACGTCAATAATTATATGCCAATTGCAAAATGTTGTAATTATGTACATAAATTTATATACCAAACAAAAACCTAATCGCTTTAATAAATTCTTATATAAATCACTGGTTTATATAACACCATTATCTTAACTACTTCTCCTTAAAATAGAGGATCACTATACTTTTTCTTACTCTCTCCTCTGATTTAAAGTATTTGACACGTGACATGTATGACGGAACTTGCAAATTCAAATAAAAAATTTGTGGGCCGTACCAAAAGGTCACGACTTATAAATAAATCTTATTTATATGTAAATGAATAAAAGCAAGATTCAATTGTACGTAACACGGTTTGTATAAATTTGAGTTTTCGTCAAGCAAAGCAAAAGTTAAATACGAGAAACCACTACTAAAAATGTTATCTTTCATTCATTTTATTCTGTCCAATTCGTGTAAAACAAGTGCTCGAAGGAAACGCCGAACATATTTTCACTGAAAACACGAAAAACCATAGTAAAAATTTCTGAAATCGAACGAGTTTCGACAGCCAAGCTGTCATCATCAGCAAACAATTCGCTTCGCTTTCGAAACGCTTTCGATTTCAGAAATTTTTATTGTGGTTTTTTGGTGTTTTCAACGTTGCGTCCAGAGGCCACAAGGGGTCTAGGACACAACGTCCACTGGTCACAACGCCCACCGCCTTCTAAACCGCCATCTTGGTCACGACATCCACTTTTAAATTTGGTCATAACGTCCACTTTGGTCATAACGCCCACCGCATATTCTGTCACTCTGGTCACAACGTCCACTTTTAAATTTGGTCACAACCTCCACTCTGATCACAACCTCCACCAACGCCTTCTGATCATCGGGTCATATCGCCCACCGACGTTGGTCGTAACGTTCACTTTTCTTTTTCCAGTCACAACGCCCACCTTTCAATTTGGTCACAACGTCCACTTTGGTCACAACCTCCACCGACATTGGTCGTAACGTTCACTTTTCTTTTTCTGGTCACAACGCCCACTTCTAGTATTGATTATAAGATCTACTTGGTCACAACGTCCACCAATGCACTCGGGCCATATCGTCCGCTGAACAATTGCAGAGGTTCTAGATTTACCGTAGATACTCATACAGAGTGTCGCGCCTAAGACGAATTGTTCTGAAGCTCTCTTATCTCAAAAAATCTAAAAATGATTCGAATGAAAGTTTCGCCGAACCAAATTGTTCATAATTTGAATTTACTTATTTCACCGTTTTGGTGCTATTTCATAATTTTCAAACAAGGCATTTTACTGCATAGCAACGATTTTGTCATATACCTTCGTTTTATTCCACGAGAAGCAAACTGGAACAGGCTTCATTAGCAGCACTCAAAATATTCGCAGAGTTGCCTTTTTTCTTCTTGCAAACGGGGGACCGATGCACCATAGGGATTACAATGTAAAAATCTTACTATTCGATTATTTGCTTCCCTATTTATTTCATACAAAACGTCTATTTAACTTTTTTGTAGAGACGAAAATTCTGAATCGACTGGTGTTACTTATTTTTACTTTGAATTTTTCAGAAAGCAAGCCAACGCCAATAAGGTAAATGGTTTTTGATTGTATACATATACATATATTTTTCAGAAAGCAAATATTTAGGCAAATAAACATTTACACTTTCGTTTAATTAATAATACTAAATAAATAAAATAACTTAATTTAACGAATCTTAATGGTAATCAGTTTCCGGAATAAACCCCATTTCATCATTTCGACTTTTTCGTTTCTAGAATAGGTATATCATTGAATCTTGCTGCAACGACGCTCAAATTAGATAAAATGCACTGCAATGATGCTCGTCGTCTGACAAACAACTATTGTTTTTACGTCAACGACTCCATGGCACCACTATTTTTTGCCAAAATATTACTTAAATTTTTCTTTACTCTATATTAAGTAATCAGAATGTGATATATGCGAATGTTTTCTTTTCATAACAAAGCATTAATAAATTATTATTATTAATAAAAACAAACAACATGTACGGATGTACATTTGTTTAATCTACAAAAAAGGTAAATAGTCTTTCTGCCTAAAATAATAATTAGGGAAGCAAATAATCGAATATTATGATTTTTACAAATGAAATCTGTATGGTGCATCGGCCAATTCTACACCCTGTCCCTGTATAGAGCCATCCGTCTCAGACAGCTTACGAAAATTTGTTATTGTGAAAATCACGTTCACTGAAGCTGGCGCCAATTCTGGACATTTCTAAATCACTTGTAGGGTATACCGAGTACCGACAAACGCGCGAAATTTTATACCTATTATACCTCTAGGTACACCACCCTTTCGCAAACGGATTTATTATTATTTATGATTCCTATTGAGCAGGTATTGTACACGTGAACGTGACCTTTAATGAAACATTTGCGTGTACCAAAACTCATCTCACTATCTCAACGGGTTTTCGATAAATAATGTAAAATAAATTATTAAAGACGGAACGTACTATGAAAACGGACCATTTCCGGACCCATATTTATATGAACTTTTTTTCGTATTTTGAGATGTAGAACCTCTCCCTAAATTTCCCTCACAGCATTCTGTAACACCCTGTATAGTAGTAGTAATAGTAACTTGACAACTCAAGTATCTGTAGGTCAATAATACAGTTAATACTCTTATTGTTATATCAGTAAAAAATGGCAATAACCATTTTGTAAATCATTTCTTAGCAAAAAAATGTATTAAAAGTAAGACGAAAGTAGGTAGACGCTTGCAAATTGGAATCAGTTCGCCAAATCTATATCAAGTGGCTTTCTTTGTTTTTTCCCACTCTAATAACTAAAGTACAGGAAAGTAAAGGTACTGACAGACGTGCTCAAAAAAAAGCATGCTCATAAGCTTGCTTAAAATTAGCATGCTCTGCAACTGTTCACATTTGCCAGTAATAAGCATGCTTGTTTTAAACATACTCATAAATAAGCATGCTCAAAGCAAACGTACGGACAGACGTGCTATTTGGCACCAGGTTCTCGGCTAAAATGGATGTACAAAGATATAGTGACAGTGCTATCCGTACAGAACTCAATAAAATAATTATATTGCTTGCAACGGAATTGTGTAAGAACATTTTGGTGAAATAGAAAAAAACAAAAAAAAGGAGAACTTCGATAGTATGACACAAAAAGCAAAGTTTTTTCTTCTCCCCAACGAGACATATTGAGGGTTTATTTCGTTTTTATTTTAAATTGACGCAGCAACTGTTGCGGATCAAAATCGAATCGATAATAGCATGCTCATAAGCAAACCTGTTCAGACGCGCTCGGAGCTCACCCCCTAATACCCGCGCCACAGGTAGCATGCTCGAAAATCAAACGTCGGTTGATTTTTAAGCACGCTCTAAATAAGCATGCTCATTACTAGCAATGTTGTTACACACGTGCTACTAATGAGCACTTGCTCAATAAAAGCATGCTTTCGTGCTACTAATGAGCACGTCTGTCCGTACCTTAAGTGTTTGGGAAATGTTCTTTTTATCTCGATGGTTTTCTTAATAACCACATTTGAAACGTATACCTTTTTCTCGTTCCAAGTTGTTAGGTTTTCCCAAAAACTTTGGCTACTATATCTCATTCTTCCACCATTTCATTATTCTACTATTACGATTAAGTGCATATACATATTATAATTACTGTGTAAGAGGATTTTATTCGGGAACAAATTTGTTAAAAATCTTTTCCGCATAGCATAGCAATCCTTTGTTATGTATGTACAAGTTAAACGTCTCTACTCTCTATAAGAACAAAAGTTGCATTGTGCGACCAATGAGACCCGAGTGCATTGGTGGACGTTGTGACGAAGTAGATCTTATAATCAAAACTAGAAGTGGGCGTTGTGACCAGAGTGGACGTTGTGACCAAATATAAAGTTGGGCGTTGTGACCGGAAAAAGAAAAGTGGACGTTACGACCAATGTCGGTGAGCGATATGACCAGAAGGCGTCGGTGGAGGTTGTGACCAGAGTCGAGGTTATGACCAAATTTAAAAGTGGACTTTGTAACCAAGATGGCGGTTTACAAGGCGTTGTGACCAGTGGACGTTGTGTCCAGGATCCGGCCACAAGGTTCCAGTTCTTCCAGTTACGATTACTTCCGCAGGCCAACTTTTTGGAACAGGTATTTTAAAGCGCCAATGATGACAGCTTCGCCATTAAAACGCGTATAATTTAATAAACTTTTATGATGGTTTTTGGTTCTATCTTGCACGCCCATAAGGGTTTCAGTTCTTCCACTTATTTTTAAAATGGAGGGAACGGTTCGTTTAGTGATTATGTCATTTCTATTGGGGGAGAGGAAAATTCATTAAAAATTACAAAGTGTTGAAGGAATCTGTACCATAATTTTCAACTGTTTCAAACTGTACCTACCATTTCTGGACAAATTGGATAAATATATTAAAAAGTTAAAGCTTTAAGGAAAGGGAAAGTGTATATCTTATGCTTCTGTTTCAAAAATCGAAACGCGCGTCCATTCTTCTTCTTCTTCTTCTTCATTGTTAGTGATAAAAAATGTAACTTTTACATTCAATACATTGTAATTTGCAAGTAAAGGGATCGCGGATTATGTGTATATTCTAAGGTGTATATGTACTTACAATTTATGATAATCATGAATGTAAGACGGTAAAAAATTCAAATCCTCTCCTAATATTTTACTAAAATTATCATATATTCTAGCGAAGACCTGATGATGTAATATTGACGAAATCGATCGTCTAAAGTAAAACAGTTACGTTTAGTTTATTTCATTCAGTATGTAGGTATGACAAAAGGATCCAAAAATGTTTTTTGCACGGACAAATATGTAAAGTCTTATTTTGATTGAAGTGTAATACACTGCCGAAGCTGCAGTCCACTAAGCGTTTACAATATCACTTATGTGATTGTGTGAATGTCTACAGAAGTACATACATGTATCTATGTATCTATTTGTGATGGGTAAAATTATTAATAATTTAATATTCAAGTTCAAATGGCATGAATAACATAAATATTTTAAAAAATAGTTTAATTATTAGGTACATCACGTAAGAATTAGTTGGTTTTAATTTCTTAGAAGAAGCTGAAAGGATATTTTCCACACTGGGTTCATCGCTGTCACTGGCGAACAATAGTCATTAAATAGGATTTTTCTCATGTTCAAACCTTGTCTGCAATAGCTAGTATTTAGTGATACCGTTAAGACGAGACTACTATACCTAGTTTCGTCTCGACGTCGCGTCGCCTCGTCTCGCCTTCATCATTAAAACTAAATCCTAAAATCCATTAGCTTTTTAACTCAGTTTTTGATTAAGTTGTAGCCATAATGGCCAATATAATTATTGAATATTAAGAACAAAGGTACTAATGTTTAGTTAAAAAAATTATAAATTTTCAATAGATTTCCCCTAATTTCAAAAATATTCTAATGCACTTTTTCAATACTATTGGACATTTTATCTATTTTAAGTGAATTTTTAAATAGAGTTAGGTATGAAGGACAGACAATCTTAACATTGATTGTTTGTATTCTGGACTTTAAGCAAAGCCGGCATTTTAGAGAAGCAAAGAATTTAATATGAAGTAAATTTAGGGGGTAGGTATAAACATGTTCCGTTGCATTTGTTTATGGTCATATTTTTCTCAGAAGTGAGCAAGCTAATCCTCTTTACCAGAGCCCGGGCGGACCCTTTTTATGTTTTATAAAAGTTGTCTGTTACTTTTCACTAAATTTCCGAAATTAACTACCTACCTCATACCTGTAGTAAATTACCTACGGCCGAGTGGAAAAGGTGACCGACACACAATAAGTTAAAATTAAGTGCTAACGGATATACATATTATATTTATCAAAATACAATAATAATAATAATAATAATAATAAACATTTATTGTTCCAGAAGACCAAAGAACGGTATAGAACACGTCATTGTAAGTAATGGCACAAAATACAATACAATAAAATAATTATATAAGTCTAAATCTCTAAAAATGACGCATTGACGAGTAAATAAATACCATAGAATAAGACAATAACAGCTAAGTAGCTATAACAAAATTTACAATAGACATTAATTAAACATTTCTAAATTTATATCGACACTTAAGAATTCGGACACACTATAAAATACACTGTTTAGTAGAAACCTGTGAATTATTTTATCGAATTGTTTATTGCTTGTTCCTTGTTGTATATGTAGTATAATTCCTTTATTATGAACTGTTTACAAAATTTGGGCACTACGTGTTTTTGACCTCTTGGTTTAACGATTCTCTTAGATGTTGCCTTAGTAACGAAAAAAAATCCTTACTTCATTTTCATGGAGAGGCAATTGCTTGAAACATGAGCAAATTTTTCTTCCCTTAGCCACAATATTGCATGATGTTGAATTCCACTTGAACGCGTTTCGTGAGACTTTAACTCGGTAAGCACGAAAAGTAGAACTTCACTAAACAACTTCCAATCACAAAAGCTGTATCGTAAAAGCCCCATGGATCATTGCCATTGTTGATAACCAAAGAATCTACGTTATTTGGACTAGACTACTTAAACGAGTCAGTGGGACTTGCGGTCAAGTAAATTTTTAATTAAATGCAGTGGGACTTGCAATCACCTCATAGTTGCACGTATAATCACATATAATAATAATAATATATAACAATAGCCAGATATAACACTTATCGATAAAACACATAAAATCATAAACATAATAGCTCAACACAAACAATTTAGCCGATACACACGCAGAGAAACATCGCAAATACACCGGAGCGGGTCTTACAGTCTTACAGTCTTAATTTCTTTACAGGATATAGACAAAAATTGCAGACATCTGTCAAAATGTTTCTAACTAATTTTGATTTTCTTGAATATCTGTTTTTTTAATTTCACTTAAAACCCAAGGATAATTGACTTCGTTCTGACATATGTACCTATATGTTAAGGTAAAAGTATATAATTCTGTAATTGAATACAATTACCGATCATTGTATACATTTATCTGTTTAGGTATCAATTGAAAAAAAAATACTAAACCTGCAAATAACCTAGGCGCTTTAGTGGCAATCTACGTTTAAGATTGGCATCTTTGTTTATTTCCAAACTTTGTTTAGTGCCTAAAACCTAAAACCAGACCTGGTAATTGTGTGCAATTACCGAATTATATACTTTTACCTTAACATACTTATACACAGAATAACTATCGCAAAATTTCCCTCCATATTAATTATGCAAATATATGTATATAGGTGAAGTTACCGCAAATCCCATTGCGAAAATAAAATTGAGCGCAAGTCCCACTGCATTTAATCAAAAATCTACTTGACCGCAAGTCCCACGACCGCAACTCCCACGATGAACGTATACCTCAAAAATTGTTCTTGGGGGACATGTGCTGCTGTTTGTTTGTGAAAGGCAATGTGCCGTGGTGACATATATTTCTCTTTCTCTCACTGGGTAACCATCAAAGACAGAAGCTACGTGATTCTGATTGCTATAATTTGTTTGAAAATATTTCAAGTATGCATACTACTTTGTGGAGTAGACTAATAGCGCCACCACCAACCATCACAAATCTACTTTGTCCTTTTAATTTGATTTGAGAAAAACGAATCGTATATAGTGGATTGTCCCCTTAGGTATTCCCTCTCCACAGAAAATCTGCTGGTACCATCATAGGACTGCTTCTCTATATATATAAAATGTTTTAGCTAAGGGGCAGTTAGCTTACTGTCCTTCGTCTACTATATAACTAATATCCGTGAAACAAGAGATGATTAAACCACAATTCAGCTTCTCCCCATCGTCATTTTCTCGGGCAAAGTCTTATACTGCTGATAGGTTGCAGGGTTCATCACAAAGTGTAGCATACCAAGAGTTCATCAGGTGAGAATAGTGTTTGCAGCACCTCTACCATGGATGAAGTAACAATTTCTGAATCGCTTGCATTCATTTGACTCACCACAGTCGACGCACCTTACAAATATTGATGGGGATATTTGGCACAAGGGCAGTGATATTACCTAGCTGTACAACCATGACCCTCAAGGAGAGTTCCGGTCAACTTGCATGAAATAGTTACACACTATTTTCTCAGGGGAAGGCAAAATTTGTTTCTGTTCTAGACAGATGTTGAAGAAATGTTTTGCAATATATAAATAAACTCATAACAATTTTGGCGGTTTCTTGAAAAAATGACCATTTTTTTAGAAGATTATTTTTTGGAACCTGTTTCAGTATTTGTTCCGTAGAGAGATCGAATCCTGAAGCTTTTTTGCAATTAAGCTTTGTTCCAATTTCCTGGACTACTTTCTTTGGAGTAACCAAGTCCACTTTTTCCATTGTCCATTGTCTTTTCTCATTCAATGACAATTTAAGGTGGTTTAGTCCATTAGATCTCTGGGCTGCTACCATGTTCTTCTGTCCCTTTTTTTTAAAACTAGTTATCTTATTTCTACAGGATAGTACTTAACTTTACTGGTGTAATTAATCTGTCTTATGTTGTTATACGCAGCTATTTGCATAATCACCATAAATCTTTCAGGTTGTTTGTCAAGTTGTTTTTTGGTCTTCAATTGGACATTCAGTTCAATTTTGTTTTGTAATTCATATCTGAAGCTGTTCAATTCTGTGATCTGGGGGGGGGGGGGGGTATATAAATGGCAGATCACTTAGTACACCACCCATTTAACGCTTGTATTACTCTGTGTGTTCATAGTACAATGACACAATATTGTTTTTATAAAAGGTCTATTTATTATATTAAACCAGGCTGATATTTTCAAAATTGTCTCTTATATAAAGTTTGATTTATCAAAGATATTTACTATCTGGAGTTAATAATACGTTTATTTGACTGAATTCAGCTGCTTATTGGCCTTTAAAAGATTTTTTCTTATCACGCCATAACAAGTCTCTTCTTCCAATAACCAAAAAGCAGCTTGTAATCTTCTTGATCTATGTCGATAGTGAGCGACATCACTTCGCGGTCAATGTAATATTTTTAATTGAATCTTTTCTGGCTTGTTTAATTTATCATCTACTTTTTACTGCACGCTCATGATGAATTTTTTCCACCGCAAACAAACATCTTCATAACCTTTTTCTGTATGAATAGCCAAATTTATATGAGCCATTTTGTTTTCGTCCGCTTCTGAAAATATGTCGCTCCGAGCTTTAATAATGACGGACATTAATTTAAACCCTTCCTTTGTGACACAATTATTAGTATATTTTAGGATTAATTAAATGTATTCTATTTCTACGTTATAATTTATTATTTGAAATTCGTTCAAGCAAAAACCTCTGACATTCATCGTTTGATGTTTAATTTCATCACCGTTCTTGTAACTTCTGATATGAAACGACTGCTGTACAAAAATAATCAGTGGCAAATAGTGAAAGGAAAATTAATCATTATTAGTGTCAATAACTAATGCCTCTAGAATAGGTACGTTAGTGACTCATGAATCTTTAAACATCGCCGGTTTCGGTTAGAATATTTAAATCGAAGGAGAAGCGTTTATCAAAAAATGCAGTTTTTATTTGAAAAAAAGTCACTTCAGGTGGAGCTTTCACAGGACTTATAAATGAACGCATAATACATTAATTCGAAACGAAAACCCTTTTAACAAGGAATTTAAATTAATTAAATAAGACATTAATTAGAGATTATAAATGATTTAAATTTTGACAGTGAATACAAGCGTTCTTCCAACAGCATTATGTCTAACCAAGCGAATTGCACAAACTCTAAGCGACAGTATCGATCCTGTACCCACCAAACATTATTTTCTCAAGTTCAGAGTTCGGAAATATATTTTGTTGTCGTATATCATATTTGAAGCGTATCACACTTGAATGCGTTACATCTCGAGTATTTTTTAAATTACATCTTACTGGCTTTATTCTCTCAATGTAACTTTCGGTAAATTTCCCCAAATGATATCTAAATACCAATTTGGACAAACTATTCGCTTGTAAATCAAACGAGAACAATATAATGGGTATTTTTTGAAGGAATTTCTTTCTTATATGACATCGTTATTTATTTAATCATTATAAGATCAATTCCTACATCGTTTAAAGTTAGTTACACGATAAAAGCATTCGGAAAGGTCTTCATTCCACAAAATCCTTGTTTGAGTAAAACAACAAATACGTTATTTCTTTGACAAGTAGTTTCAACCATTTTCGTGACAACAACGTTTTTTTTTGTATCGTAGGAAATCTTAATTTAAAAAATATAGTGAAATGGATAAAATATCATAACTTGGCAGTGGATATGTGGCATTTCAGTTATAATTCTTTATGGATATTGAAAAATTTAGTTTGTGAGAGGGATTCGAACTCAGGACCTTTACCTAGTTCGGATTCTGCTCTACTAACTGAGCTAACACAAGCGCTGGGTTCAAATCCCTGTGAGGATATGCAAAGGTTAGTATTATTATAAGTAATTTACGCAAGTAATAGTGGCTGACCATGCATCGTCCTTTATCGTGACTAAAAATTGATACTACGAATCAAAACATTCTAAAGGAAGATGTGAGAACGTTCTTAGAGGAGCATCTGGAAGTCAAACAGCTATCAAGTTGGGACAGAAGACTTGCTTGATACAGTTGGAAAATGGCGCGCGAAAAAGTATAATTATACCGAATAAGAACAAAACTGGGTGAGGTGGAAGGGGAAAAATGTATATGAACGGTGATTTATCAAGAAAGCACAGAGAAATCCAAAAGTTAATTCTTAGGGAAAAGCAGTGAAAGTAACATATCGAAAGGTAATGATGACTGTGAAAAGTGGAAGTGGAACACCGGATAGAAAAGACTGTTCAACTAAAGATACGGAAGTGGCAAAAAACGAATAAATTACGAGAAATAAAGAATATGAACCATGGATACGACTCAAAAAAAACATTAGAACGCACAAAAGAAAGCAAAAGTTTGGAAAACAGCAGTTTCGGAAACAATATATTAATTATTAAGGGCTGAGAGGAAAAAAAGGAAAGAATAAAGCAGTAGGAGGAAGATACGGGCGAAGACCTTTTAATGGAAGGAGTATGAATGTAATTGGTTATACCAGAAAATAAAACTAAGAGAACCCAGAAAAGAAAAAAGAAACACGCGGCAAGACTGAAAAGTGGGGACAAAAAGGTTAAGTACATGGGAATTGTAAGAGAAGTCTAGCGAAAGTAAGCGTAATGCAAACAGTGGACGACAGATGGCAAAACATAAGGAACGTAATGAAAATCTGTGCAGAGAAATGTGGACAAAGAAATATGGAATAAAACAAATCATGGTTTGGTTATTAATGCCGAGAAGCTCTAGAGAAAAAATAGTACTACTGAATGGAATTGCTCAGAAAACCGTTATAGAAAGCGGAAAATAAGCATTCGGAACAGAGGAGAATTTGCAAGAAAATTATTAGAAAATGATTAAAGGAAGGATCAAGCGAAAGTTTTCATGGAAATGGACACCATGAAGTAAGAGCCCCCCCCCCCCCCCTAACAAAGTGTATTTAGCATTTGCGCATATTTGGAAAGGAAAGTATTTGGCATTACATACAGAATAACAGAACCATTCCACGATCTTTCTGGAAAACTCAAACGGGGATTTGGCAACGTCCGCCTTAATGTTAAGTAGGACGAAGATAAAACTTGCGACCGGCATGGTGGCAGGCCACCTTCGTCTGAACAAAGGGGTTGTGGTAAGGAAGACGAAACGTCATACCACGTCATTTGCGAATGTAAGGCACACACAAAGGCAAGGGAACGCCCACTTGGAAATGAAAAGGTTACACAAGGGGAAGTAACGAAGATTCGTCCTACTAAAATCCTTGACTTTGTTAAAGACACAGGTATTCTCGAAGACTATGTAATGTACCCCCCCCCCTATCCTAATAATTTATCAGTTCGAAGAGCTATCTTCACCCACTACGTTTATAAAATCTTCAAATGGAAGCGGGAATCCCTAAACATGCCGAAAAAATTTAAACTTTCCCTCCAAAACAAACCAACCCAAAAATGACACAAGCTTGTGATCGTCTATCGTGTAAAAGGTACGAATACACTGGTCGTGAACTAAAATCGGGAAGGAGAATCAAAACTACCATTAACTGTACCAAAATAATGCACCTATTGACAGTTACTCGACGATTCAGCAGGAGAAAAAGTGCGAACACTAAAAAACTCCTCCTTAGAGATAATTACATACATGACATTAATTCAAATACAAAATTAGAGGAACAAGACTGTTAAATAATATCAAGACAAAACATTTACAATTTCATTGTGGATACGCTTCGATTAACTTTAAATAGTTTATGCAGCAATGGTTTATATGGCACAATAAGTAATCAAATTCAGTTATATAGGTAATACAAAACAAAAACAATGTACACTCGGTACTCAAGGCCCCAAACTAAACTACCCACTACTTATACTCCCTCCCTGGTTCGTCAACTACCACATACACAAGACATATAAAAGCACATATAAATAGTTAGTTATTCGGACCCCTCCGAAAGGTACCGACTGACCTGGTTGCGACCTTAATCTGCTAAAGTTGAATTTCGCTCTCCCTCTACACGGGAGGAAAAAAATCATTAGTTACATCTATCAAGGCTCTTACATACATGAGGGAGTACGTTTGCAACTAAATTTAAGCTTCCAGCAAGTGCGTGGCTCTTATTGAGAAACGAATATACACATGATGAGACAAAGCAAATTAAATTAAATTAAACAAACAAACCCAATAAAATACATTGCATATCAAAATAAAAGGGTCCAGAAAGTTTGAAAAGATAAAAGTGTACACAAGTTACAAAAGGGTTCAACTTTAGGTATAATAGAGCCATCTTTTCTGTTTATCCACAAATATTTAATACATAATATGTTCAATTTAAACTCATTTGGAATGTCCCCCAATTAATCACATAAAACACAAAATAAATGGCAGAAGAAATATCATAAAAACACACAAATAAATATCATAATAAAAATCGAAGGCAGATCAGACGTGGATGTTCCCCATTTTCGACTGTCTATTTTTAATGTTTTGTTGTTTCATATTTTTGCTAACTACACACATAATAGATTAAATGTCGGAAATGCCATGAGTTCAAACACATATTTAAAATGAAAACAAATGAATATAACTTAGATAGATCTACCATTCTACGCACGACATTCACATAAATAAACGAACGCTTCCGATGTGAGTTTCAAATTAATTGAACACTCACGTTGAAAAGCGAGGCAATGCAAATTCAATTAGGCAGACAAAATATAATCGTATTAATCCAATGAATAAATAGTGTCAGGAAGAAGCATATGCAATATGATCGTGCGACCGGGATGGCCTTTGCATATAGCAGATGATTGTTTCCTGTTTGACAGTGGCGTGCTGTCGCAAAAAGATACTTACTTGAAAAATAATAATAAAATAGAAATTTCTACTGTCATACATTCGTATAGTACTAAGTTTTGTTTTTGTTTACTAGTTTGGTTACAAACGGTTATTTAAGGGTAATTTATAGCAATAAAACACACTATATCAACGTGCAAAAAAATGTTTAAGCCCTTAGAAACAATACAGACGCCTATGTTTTAACCTCAAATTATGTATGTATTAACAAAAAAGCTTGCAATCATGAATTCTACATAAATTAAGTGATCTGAACTACTTCCATATGAATTCATGAAATGTGATTCCCACACTAATACAATAAAAATCACCACTAATTTATCGTTAAAATGTAAATTTAAACAAAAACTAAGTATACGTCTACGCAACGACCATCAACATAACATCAACAAAGTGAGTCAAACTTGGCTTTTCATGGCCGCATTTCCGTCTCCCATTGACATATACAAGCGTCTGCTATATGCTTCTTCCTGACACTATTTATTCATTGTATTAATCAAAAAAATATCACCTGCACCTAAAAATGGAATCACCAAAAAAAAAATGAAAACGATGTTTACTACTTCACGGTTTGAATTCAGATCAGATGCTTCTGAAAAGTTAAGACAAAGAATAAATACGTATAAATACGAACAAGAAGCGACACGGCGACGAAATCCTTTGTTATTCGATGTCATAAATAAATTTTGAGTGCGCATGTCTGCTGATGCTGTCACTAGATTACTAAGAGTCAATCACGGATCACCTAAAACGCGCTCCTTTTTAAAGGACTTAGGTGGGTGGGATTCTATCATCAGTAGCACCAGTAGTTATATCCAGTTCCAGTAGACATGCGCGCTAAAATGTGTTCATTTTATTTAGCTCCGTGTCGCTTCTTGTTCGTATTTATTCTTTGGTTAAGATTAAGACGCCTTCCACAAAAATCCTCCGTCAGATGGACCTAGAGTAAAACAAAAATATCGACGTTGCCAATGCTTTTCAGATATTTGTACATGTTGTCGGATCTCTAAAATATAGGTAACAAAACTGTGGATACTACAACTACATAAGCGGGGAGCATAACAGACCAAAAGGTCGCAATGCAAGAACCAATTGGGACCATTCCTAAAATAAATAATAATAATAATAAGTGCAAGACGGTGAGCTAAAAGGACAAACGCCGAATTAATGGAACTGTGTGGTGAGTCAAACATCAAAAGGAAGTGAAGAGAACCAGTATGGCTGGGGCTGGGCCACATTCAGAGAATAAACTAATAATGAATATAGGCGGAAAGAGAAGAAGGGGAAGTCCAAGACGGAGGTAGAGAAATGAGATGGAAGAAGATCTCAGAAAAATGGGCATCGACAACTGGAAGAAAGAAGCGGGGGACAAACGGACGCGGAAAGAAGTAGTAAAGCAAGCCATGGGTCACAACGACAGATTGTTACTAAACCGATAAGTAATCAACCGCCCTAAATAACTATTTATTATATTCTGTAGACTTTTTTACGATATACATATTTCAATCAAGTAGATCTTGTGACAATGAAAAGATGAAAACGGTTTTTTAATTAATTTGTTCTTCTGATTGTCTTTCGAATCACATTAATAATTGAAATATATAAAGCACTAACAATGGTGGGAAGCCCCCCAACTCCATCTAAAGACCCTCCAACAGCATGAGAATTCAATTAAGCATAATCGAATATAACGTCGTGCTATCAGGTATATAGATATGTTTATTCATTTCATTAAAGGAAAATATTGGTTCTCATTTATCTAAACAATGTAATGGGAGATAACGGTATACAAAGATGAAGTTTGTAGATTCATACCATAAATAATGTTCAAAGCATCAATTACACACCACGTAATATTTTACTTAACTCATAGCAAAGAAAACACTCCTAAAATACATTACACGACTGAGTAATTGCAAACAGACGATTTCTATGTAAAATCTCTGATAAGTACTTAGAAAACGTACAGGATGCATGATTATACACATCTTTGATAATTTGTTGGCTTTTGAAGTGAGACCGTTTAATTTATATATGTACTTAGAAGCACTTCGTTTGATTACATTGAGGAATAGTAAGTTTACACCTTCTACTAAATGGTTACACTCATTGTAAATTACTTTCCATAATGTGAAAATGACATTTATTGCATATAATATTAATGTTATCGTGCTTATGTATCTGCTGTGGAAAAAGTGATCAAAATTCTTTAGACAAAATATGGAAAATCGTGTGCAGTAGACAAATTGTTAATTATCTTTTTATCGGGCAGAAGTTTATTGTGATTGTCAAACATAAACCAATTCAATCTCTTCCTCTTTATCCTTACAAAAGGTGATGTTTGGTATCGTCCCACATGTGAATACTTAATTACACTAACCTACTAAGATAAATTATCGTTATGGATACACACTCCTTAATGTAAAATGTATCTGTGGTTTACTTCCTGTACTTTAAAAGATCGAATGGATACAATTCACATAATATTCTATAATTTAAGTTAATTATTAATAGGAACGATTGTCCAACAGCTACCTAGCCAATTACAGGACAACATAAAAAAACATAATAATAGAAAAAACTAAAAAACAACTAACTCTATTTAACTAACAAGATATAACCCACATACAAACTGAAAATGAAATAGTAATGATAACAATAAAAAAGAAGGAAAAAAGAAAAAAGGAAAACTTAGAAAATCTACGTATTACCTATGTGTAACTGTTAATTACTCATATAACTCTAAATAATGGTCATTGAAATAATTAGAATGTATTATGTAACAGGTATGTAATACGAGAGCTATTTTTTTTCAACCTCCGATTGACTATAAAGGAAAGACGGGTGAATATAAAAAAATGATTTTATTACCAAAAGTAATATACAATCAAGGTTACTTCTCGACATAATCACCTTCATGATTGAGGCTTTTGTCATATCTGTGAACAGGCTTTGCAATACCCTCTTCAAAAAATGTAGCCGCCAATGATTTGAAGTGAGTTGTCACTGTTTCTATGAGCTCCTCGTTAGTTTGGAAGCTGCCCCCCAAGCCACATTTTCTCTTTATCTTCAATTTCAATGATCCTTCATCATATCTTCACAATATATGTAACATATCATATCCTTTCTTCTAACATTACAATTCGTACAAGTCTGTTGCGCTCGCACTCCCATCGAGCGTCATGAGTGTCATGAGCTCATGAGTCATGACTCATGACGATTACCTATACTTCGTCTGGCAGATACCTGCAACTGCAAGAATATTCTGGCTGTTTACATATACTTTTTAAACAATTGAAAGAATGTTAGTACCCCGTATTTTTGTAAAGGAACATTTTCGGACCATAGTTTATAAAGCAAACTATGTATGTACCATTAATTTATCATGTATAGTCACAGCCTTAAATATTCGCAAGTTAAGTTCGTGGGTCTGAACGGAACGTTTTTGAAAATAACATATATTTTATTTATGTCTTCTACGAGACAACACTTCTTCTTACTAACAAGAATTCTCTCTTACAGGCCATTGTTACACCTTATACATATACTAAGGAGTTTGAACATAAATTAGATTATATACTAAGAAATTTGGATAGGCATAAACAGATTAGAAACTAAAAATAGGACATTCTAAGAAAAAACGCCGATAATAAATGATATGCTAGTTACATATGTGTTATCAATGACACCCCGCTAATTATACCTTATGTCTAAATGGTGATTCCGTAACTCGCATATCAATAAGGAACACCTTGTATATTTAGTCACTGATATATTCATTTACGTCATCTTTTAAAATTGACATTCACACACTAAATATTCTGAAGATGATTGCGCATTCAAATAATGGGAATAATTATTGTTCAGATTAATTAAATATAGGTAGGTACCTACCTAACAATTATTGTTGGGAAAGACATTGAATATTTTTACTTCTATATTTGATAGTTAACAAGAACTTCCCAGAAATGTACAAAAGCAGGTATAGTATTTAAAACTACATATATGTTTATTACAAATTCTATTACATGGGGAAAGGATTAAGGGGTGCATTCACCCTTATTCTGGTGACCATTGAAATTGACTCAATATTGGGTATTGCCATATATTCCAATATTGGAAGCGATTTGCAATTCTGGTGACCACATTAAAATTGAAAATTGACTCAATACTTGAGTAAAGGTTGAACAATTTGAAGGGTATCGAAGTAGTAGGTACTTGTTTTCGTTTTCCAAGGTTGAAAAACAAAAAGTGAAGTAAACTAATCAAAAGAAATGTAATATGAAAATAACATTGAAATCAATCCAATATTGGACATTTTTCCAATGGTCACCAGAATAGGGCTCATTGTCAGTAGAAATTTGCAGAAAGCGTGTTTCTCATAAATTCTTCGGGTTTTCGGCCTTTTTTATCTTTTCTGATTTATCAAGCTTGGCTGTAAAGTAACAATTCGTTCATACATACCTACTACCCTTGTTTATATACAGTGTGTCTAGTTAAGTTGGCAACATATGGGAAACTTTTTTATTATTAATTTTACGAAAAAAAGTTATTCTTTGTAAAAAGCTCTGCATGTTCTAAAATCTAAAATACAATCATCAGATATTAAATTTTTTCAGTCGTGTACGCGGTTTGTCAAAAAATATGAATTTTGCTCAAGAGTAAAGTACCTTTATTTTTGACAATATCGAAAATTGTTATTAAAAAAAGTTAATCAGAACTAAAAACTACGTTCAAATATGCAATTACATCCTGCTAGTAAAAAATGTTTTTTTACAACTTTTCTCCGGTAGGTAGGTAATTTGAGAAAAAGTTGTAAAAAACATTTTTTACTAGCAGGATGTAATTGCATATTTGAACGTAGTTTTTAGTTCTGATTTTTTTAATAACAATTTTCGATATTGTCAAAAATAAAGGTACTTTACTCTTGAGCAAAATTCATATTTTTTGACAAACCGCGTACACGACTGAAAAAATTTAATATCTGATGATTGTATTTTAGATTTTAGAACATGCAGAGCTTTTTATAAAGAATAACTTTTTTTCGTAAAATTAATAATAAAAAAGTTTCCCATATGTTGCCAACTTAACTTAGACACACTGTATAAATATAAACTACTACAATCCAATGGAATACAACTCCACTTATATTAGGTAAGCTCGAAGTTTTTCTTTGTCATAAAATGTTTACCTTTTGCAAAGCAGAGGGTTCACATTTAATAATTTAATAAAAATTGTATTACTAACCCTTCATAAAAAGAATAAGCAGTAGGTACCTAAACAATGGCCGGTAATGCACCCTTTTGCATGGTCACGTAAAACCATAATTTATGAAAATATGGTGACAAAGTGGTTATATTGTTATATTCCTAATCCTAAAAGGGCTCCGGAAGTTGCAAATAAAATATTAAAAGACAGCTACAATTGGCAAATTTGGTTTATTATAAATATGAATTACTCTAACGGTACGTATATTTTGAATTTTGTATAGTAGTAGGCGATTCAGTAAAGGTTTTACTTTTACAAATCCGCCATAAATTAAGGATTTCTTCTTTCTTATTATCTGCTTGAACTTGAATGCTTGGCGCCAACCGGCCAACGTCTAGAGTAAATAAGAAAACTTTCTCCATCCTGATTGGTTTATGACAACTGCAATATTAGTGTAAGTTGTGATGGTTTAAAAAATCTTAATTTACTTTTAACAATCTGTCAGTTCATTTGTCAGTTGCTGTTTGCATTGTTATAGGTACATATAATACCTATTTGCGTTTTGAGAAAGTCAGCGCACCCAGACATACGCCTACTCAAAGCTGCGCCGCCCCGTGCAAATGCACCTGTTGCACCGCCGGTAGCGCCGGCCCTGGCGTCGGTGGCCGTTATGATCATCGTCGTATGACGTTTTCCAGTACTGGCGTCGGTGGCCGTTGTGATCAAAGTGGCCGTTATGACAATGAGTAGGTACGTGTGGACGTTATGATCATGGTGGCCGTTATGGTCAACTGAAAGAGTGGCCGGTATGAACAAGGTGGCCGTTATGATCAAATAATATTAGTGGCCGTTGTGATCAAGGTGGCCGTTATGAAATAGCAAAAAACGGGGTGACTGTTATGATCAGTGGCCGTTGTGATCAGGTCCCTAACAATGATTCGTTTTATAAAAAAAAATTTGAACCAGTTCCCAATAATCCTATTCGTTTTAAAACCTTTATGTCAGCCTCAGGGTTGTCTCAGAGTGAAGATGCTCAACGAGCATGTTCCATTAAGGTCAAGTTGAACATTCGTTTTATATTCAGGCAAGCTTTTATGTTTTTTGATGGGTTGAAGTAAGCAACAGCATCTCCACTGGATGTATTGGGGCAATCGGTGTATACCTACAGTGCTTTCCACGACGACCGGCCATTAGACGTTTCTAAAAAATTACAAAAGCTGGAATTATGAAATTTTCCAGTAGGGGTTTTTTGACATTACGAGTTCATCTAAAATATTATTATTTTGACAGCACTAGTTGATATTATATTTGTTATTTTAAATGGAACGCCCTGTATATTTTCACATGAATAATCCCATGTAGCATTTAATATTGGTGTAATATTGGCATTTCATTGTAAAATTGTAAATATATTGGTAGAATATGAATGTACAATATTGTCTCAATATTGAAATGTGAACAATTTTACATATTCGCAAAATATTACCAATTACCATTCTTTCAATATTGGGGAAAATATTTATACAATATTGGCCCATTAGGGTATATTTGTTATTTTTGATTTGATCCTGGTAAATAGATATTGGCAACACTAACACACGTATCCGGTATAGCAACTCTTTCACAACGTAGGGGTGCCTGTGCCTTGCGCTTTATGGTCACAGGGTTGAATCGCTAAACGCTCATCGCTTGGTGTCACGAGATCAAGATCGCAGAATCGTGTAACCAGTGTTTATATTAATTGCTTAATTTAAATTTCGAGTTTCGCAGTGCTTTAAGGGCTGTTCTGTTGTAGCGCAGAAAGTATTACCACCACACATTTCGCAGGATTATTCATTTGAATGTAGGTAAATGCCAGAGGGCTAAATGAAGTTAGAAAGAAAAATTCTTTAATCGAAAGAAAATAAAGTTGTACGTTAAGTGAATAAAGAGATTTTTCATTTTATGTATTTGAACACGTGCACTTTATCCACTTTAAAAGCAACTTTTCTAATGTTTTGTTAATATTATCTTAATGCAACAAACCCATCTCGGGATGCACTTGAAGATAGATTGATGTTATTTCATTAGCATTAAACTTGCAGTCTATATGTACTTCATAGGTCAAAAGCCTCCAAAAATTTAACGACCATATTAATCGATACGTTTGAAACGCACTTCCGTCGGAAATTAGCTTTTTCGTATAATTCTGTTTTTTTTTTCTCCGATAGTGCGAGGTCATTTATAAGATAAAAGCAAATTCAATAATCCAGTTTTACGCGTCTGGAATATAAAAAAGTGCGCCGTTGGTGGGGGTGTACCTACAATAAAATCTACTACCTGTTTCTTTGAAATCCCTGTGATGTAGACATAAATTTGAACAATTCTAGTAAATCGATAGGTAGGTACGTAATTCTCATATTAAATTCCTTTACCCATCCTTTATAAGCGTCATAGGTCGGATTATTATTTCACACTTTGAAGTTATTGATTTTATTGTAGTTCAGGTATGCACGAAGGGAATTGTAAAAGGGATTCCAAAAAAACTGAAGAGAATTTCCTCAAGGCATCAAATAAATACGATAAATAGATATAATAGTTATAATTCTCATCTATACTGTTTATTTTTTGGCTCATTTTGATTGTTTAACCATATAAACAAGTATTTTTTATAGAATACCACTTTTAGTTCTTAGTTTGCATTGATTTGAGTGTTTACGGCATTATAATTTATACTTGTCAGTAGAACCGGGGCACCTTCCGCCATCTTGGATTTTGACGTCACAAACCCCACCCACTATCCGCCCACGTGGGCTACATAATTTGACCTTGGGGAATTCCTGGGTGACTTTCTGGATGTTCCTGAAGGCCCACGCGGAGGACGTAATTTGACCTTGTGGTTTTCCTGGACGCCTTTCTGAATGCCCTTATGACTTTTCAGGATGACTTTCTGAAAGTCCTTTTGGCTTTTCTGGATAACTTCCTGGATGACGTAATTTATTTCTGATTTCCCGGATGACTCATCTGTCCTTGAGGTTGACCTTGAAGTTTAACCGTGGTTTTACTTTGAAGTTTGGCATCGGGGTTGGCCTTGAAGTTGACCTTGAGGATAGATGGCGTAATTTAACGTTGGGAACTTCCTATGATCTCCCTCTTACACATGTAAGGGTATTCTCTCCCTTACAGCCATTACTTTAAATTATACAAGATCAGCAATAAACAAACAAAAGGACCTATACTTCAAACTAAGCGTTTCTGATTGGTGGATTCTAAACTGCTAATTTAGAATTTTGTATGGCGGGAGATTTGAAATGTGGAGCTCTGTTCCATCTTGGTGCGAGGTTCGGGTGATTTCGGTTTAATAAGAAATTGATGCTCGTTAATCTCCCTCGATCTATATACAGAGTGATACATGTTCAAACTTATATATGGTGTGTTTGAAAAATAGGTTATGGTGGCCATATTGGAACTGCTAAAATCCAAGATCGGTAGTACTGCAATCGTTTTCGATTAAACATTTCTTCAAAATCTAGTAGAAAAACAATTTTTAATTTCTTTTTAAAACTTCCTGATCAGCCATTTTCTGTACACAATGTACGGTACGCACAATGCAATTTACCGTGCGCACAACATAATTTTGGGTGCACACAATACAACTTACCGTGCACACAACATAATTTTGGGTTCGATGCGCAACACCAAATTTATAGTGCTCACTCGAAGTATAAAAACGCAAATGGACAACATGTATCATTTCTTAAAACATAATGGCTGGAGTATGTATTGATTTTCTGCAATCGTAGATGGTCGTTTTCGATTAAACATTTTTGCAAAATGCTGTGGGAAAACAATTTAAAACTTCTTGAGCCGCAATATTTTTGTACACAAAGTACGGTGCACAAGACAAAATTTATACTACGCAAAGCAAAAAAATGTACAGTGCGCACAACAAAATGTACAATGCGCACGACAAAATTTATAATTTTATAGTGCGCACGACAAAATTTATGGTGCGCAAGGCAAATAATGTACCGTGCGCAAGGCTCACATTGCTGTGAAATGCTTCAAACATATGATTTAATTTATGTTTTTCATATTGTACTTATCAAAAAAGCAATAACATAAAGAATTTAAGCACCTACAAACCTTTAGCTTTCATATTTCATAAAAGATAGCAATATTGCTTGATATTCTGGTTTTTGTTGTAGTACAATAAGTTGCATATTTTCGTACGAAATTTTATGAAATTCGTACGATATTTTACAAGGGCATCCAGAAAGTCGTCCAGAAAAGCCAAAAGGTATCCAGCAAGTCATCGAGAAAAGCCAAAAGGGCGTCCAGCAAGTCATCCAGAAAAACCAAAAGGGCATCCAGAAAGTCATCCAGGGTGGCACCCAGGATTTCATCCAGAAAATTCCAAAAGGACATTGAGGAAGTTATCCAGAAAAGCAAAAAGGGACCTGGATGACTTTCTGGATACCCTCGTGAAGCCACTAAATCCATAACATTTAGACAAAAATTTCACGCTGGGCTAAATGCAACTCTTCGCAAATATAACAACAATATAGAAAACAACCACATAAAATAATCGTTCCCTTCAGAAAAGGGAATAAAAATAAAAAATGGTAAATTACCATTTTTACAGCTGTAAGGTTAACAAAAAGAAGGGATGATTTGTTGGATTTGTTCAATTTCAAGAGTCAGTATTTGATTTGAAGTTTTTTTTACTTTTTCTGAGGGGAAGTTTTTTTGCAGATTGAGCTAGACTGAAATAGATTTCACCAAAATAAAATCGAGTAACGTCAAGGGTAGTAATAAAACGTCATAGACAAGAGTATGTAAGGGGGTGAGCATTTTGTACCTCTCGTATTCAAAATTCAGAGGAGACGAGCTCCACAAGAACTTCCTTGCCTCTCTCTGCGGCTTCCCAAGATTATTCTTACAACGTTTTAGGTATGAGTCTCTGTTGAAAAATTTGCTCAACGCCTTCGTCACCAAGGGTAGTTATAGGATACCTTAGAAGTTTACATAGGACATGCCGTTCCAACGGTTCAATAATGAAACAAGTATCAAAAGGCGCAAATTCTTATAGAATTTTAATTTCAACCAACTTCAAATCTGTAACTAATTATGGCATATACAATATATATGTATATAACTACCCCCCTCCCCACTTCAGACACAACCACGCTGGATTCTGCACAAATGAGTCATTGTTTTAATTTCTACCCTTAAGGGAGATGGGAGTGGAGAGGTTGACGGACAATTTGTAAATCACGAAAAAATGTTAGAGGAAAAAAAGTAAAAAAAGATCGTTTTTCTGCGGACGTGCAATTTTCCCCCTTTCCACCCCCAAAAAAGGGGTTGCAGTTGGGGGTGAAATTTGCAATTTGAGTATCGTTTTTTATGGAGAATCCAAAAGTAATAAAAAACATGTGTTCCCATTTCAGTTTTGAAAACTCACCCCCGCCCCACCACACAGGAGGGGTGAGGGTGATGTTTACTTATCATGACTCAATAGGTTTCAACAAGTAAAGGAAACGTATTTTTTTCTTTTTGTAATTGGACGTGTCGTTCTCGAGATGTTAAAGGGTGTATATTTTGACTTTAATGGCGTCCCGACGGCGAACGGGTGATCCGATCAAAAAATTTACCAGCGATTTGGAATCAGTGAAGAATTTCCTATAAGATGACACCACTTCCAGCTTTCTAAACCCTGTAACATCGACCAACGCACAGACACACAGACATCCGGACGAATTTAGTAACCAACTTTTTGAAGTTGGTTGATTAAAAAGAAAATCAACTTCGTCCTGCAGGTCACTAGTAGGTAGGTACTCAAGAAAATCTTAGATTTTCTACAAGGACCGTAACATTGGGATTGAACGATTTCCTAACACCGACGTAGTGTCACTCACCGGTTTTTTTTGTTTTTGTAATATAATTAGAAAAACACAGAACATACAAACACAGGTTTAGTTAAAGAAACTGAGCTTGGTAAAATCGAAAACTTATAGTGCACCCCCGTATAAACCGACCGCACAAATTCATTCATTTTTTTAGCACTTTATCATTTTATTTTTTTCCAAAGTAATTTACAGTTTCGTTTTTCCGAATTTCTTTCCTGTTATTTTCATTTCACCGGAAAGAACAGTAAAAACGAATATACTCCCACTCCATATAATTATACAGAATATTACTCTACATAGTTTTTTTAAATTTTTTTTATTTCGTATGCTTATTAATAATTATTCTAGAAAATTAATTTCCTTGTTGAAAAAACTTACTTTATTCATTTTCACAAAAGAAATTCAGATCCGTACTGAAGACCGCCTAAGAACGGAAGGGCTTGTTTATGTACGAGTAGCTTCGCTTTGAAGCTTTGTGACATAATGAAAACAATGTATCCTTTGCTCTTTAGTACAGATTGTCGAAAACCTATTATCTTTCGCATCCTACAATTTTTCTTTTTATTCTGAATCTCGTCCATCAATTTAATAATAAAGAACATTTTTCCCGGAAAACATATTTGTGTTAATACATTTTGAAATGGGGGAACAATTGAATTCGCATTTAAAATTTTCCACAACGTCGACTTTTAATTAAAAACAAAAGAAAATCTGAAAACTCAGTCTATATAAAAACCGCCACCGCCGCCACCACGCGGGCGTATGTATTTCATAACTCTTGGTAAAAGTAAAGCAGTTCGGTATGCGATCTGAATGCGAATCTCTTAATAATTATGCACATTTATATACAAATTTCCAAAGCGAACATCTGCAGAAAGACCAAAACGTGTGTTACATTACAGTGTACATCTGAATACAAAACCATCCCCTGTAATTTTAACCATTCCGTTTATTATCTGTTGTTAAACCGTGCATCAATTATTTCGCTACAAACATTTTACCCGACAAGTAACAAATTCTTGTTGTACATTACAAAAGTGACCCTTTCTTCGCTAAATACCTATTCCATCATACAACCAACCATCTCCTTAACTTGTTTTAATTAGTGACTTGGTGATGAATGGGCCTTTTCGACCCCCCCATTCTAACTGTTTTACCCGGCTATAGTTCATTTACCAAATTTAATTGTAATAGTTTTATGACCGGGGAAATATTAATTTTCTCAACGTTCTCCAACTCCACAAATATTCAACTTGAATATTAATAATCTTGTCGTCACCCGTCTTCGGAATTGTGTTTGCATTGGAGACGTTTACTTGCAGTTGCAGTTTACTAAATTCGTATATATTAATATTAGGTAATTAAAAAGTTGCTTACATTTTGTAAAGAAACTTTGAAAAGAAATTAAATTTTTCTGGAGCGTATACAGTAAGAAATATTGAAATTTTCCCATTTGTAGCAATTATGGATTATAGAATGTACGCTGAGTGCAGAAAATTGGTTCCTCTAGAAATCGTAATTTGAAAACTACTTTCCAACTTAATAAACTGTTATAGATAAAAAATTAAATAAAAGCAAACTTTTTTTTGAGAGGATAGAATGATGACAAATGCAATCCAGTGTTGCCAACAAAAGAATATTTATAATTATAATGGTACTAAATTTCAATTTTCTTTCTCAACTTTCCTTTAACATTATAATTACACAAGAGTGGGTAGCAGACAAATTGGAAAAAAAAACTAAAACGAAAGATAAACGGGTTTACCTATCGCGTAAGAGGACAGAAAATAAAATTTGGGCAGGAAGAGAGGAAATTGTACTATGAAAGAGGAGGGTACGCAAGGGCGAAAGTGGAGAGGAAACGGGGACAGGGGAGGAACATAGTGGAGGAAATAGTAGGAAGAGACCCAAGCGCAGGAGACAACAGCGAAAAGAGAGGAAGAAAGATATAATGCAAGGTATAAAGAGTTGGTGACGGAAAAAATGCCGGAATACTTACTTAAGGGGAGGGAAAAGCTTATAACGGTGAAGAGGATGATAGCATGGTTTAGGTGTGGGAATGAGGAAAAGGGAAATAAGTACTGGAGGAAGGAGAAAGAAAGAAGGTGCAGGTTGTGTATGAAAGGATATGAGAGTTGGTAGCACATGGCGGTGGAGTATGAAGAGTTGCAGCGGGAAGGGAGAAAAAGTAAGCACGTATAGGGGAAAGAGGGGAAGGAGAGGCTGGATGAAGGAAAGTGGTCGGGGAATTGTATGGAGGAAAATAAATTATTTATATACGTTAGAATCAAACCGTTGGTTAAATATATGTACCTAAATAACAAATAAATAATAATAATAAAATAAAATAAAAAACTTATCGCGTAAAGCTAAGGTAAAATCTTAGTAAGAAACTTGTTGATCACAACAGCACATTATATTTTGGCGTGATCACAACAGTGAACGAATGTTTATGATCACAGCAACCATTCACCTTCATTGTCACAACGACCACCATGATCACAAAAAAATAAATATACGGGATGGGAATTAGGTTGGATGAAGCACATTTGCAAATTAGTTAGACACATACAGGGTGTCTCCAAAAAGTATGATTAGATATATTTTTTTAAATTGACGTTCACTTTTTTTACTCCAAACATCGACATTTTCAAACTAATTTTTCTTCATTTTTTTAAATAGCACACTATATTTTTATTATTGCATATTTGGAATCCCCGGTAAATTTTAGTGCAACTTTATTAAGCTTACCCCTCGGCTTACCCTATACCTAAGTGTGATAGTTTTTTCGTAAATTGTGATTTTCTATTGCCGTCTTGTACTAAGCACGAGTCTACTCTTTTGGTGAAAGATTTCATCACTTCATTCAACATAGCCTGGAGTAATGTAAGTAGTGAAAAGACTGTTGAATCCTCTCCACCATTACGATAAACGTATTCACTAATTTGTTGTCTGACTTGTATGGAAAAGTGAGGCGAAGTTCCGTCCAGCTGCAACCACATTATCTCCGTAATGTAGTTAGAAAGATGCTGAGTTAAATTTTGAAAGTCTTCTGTCAAGAAATTTCAAAAGATTTGTCCTGTTAGTGGATTTTCAAAAAATAAGGACCAAGTACATAGTTATGTACCTAAGACTCCTCCCCAAACGTTGAGACTCCAGTTATTTTGGAAATGGTTAACGCGGATAATGTGCGGGTTTTGTGTCATAAAAGCGAAAGTTGTGTCTGTTTACAAAACCATTTCTATGGAACGTGCATTCGTCCGTAAACAGCACATATTTAAAAAAAATAAATAAAACCTTATTTCATCGCATCCTCGATTCGAGTGTCCAGTCTATGCGTTGCCTCGTCCATCGCGCCACTACCTACTGCCGTAAGGAATAGAAAATCACAATTTACGAAAAAACTATCACACTTAGGTATAGGGTAAGCCGAGGGGTAAGCTTAATAAAGTTGCACTAAAATTTACCGGGGATTCCAAATATGCAATAATAAATATAGTGTGCTATTTAAAAAAATGAAGAAAAATTAGTTAGAAAATGTTTGGAGCACAAAAAGTGAACGTCGTGTATGAAATAATTTAATGTTTCGTCACGGTTGAATACTCTGATTCAACCCAAGTCCACCACCGAACTTACGTAAAAACAAAACCAAGACGTTAAAAAAATACAAGCGTATAATGGAAGGGTTGATATTTAGCAAAAAAACTTGGCAACGCCGTGTATAATGTACGACTAAAAAATTCATCCAAGGCCCCTACGTTTGCGCTTAAAAAAAGTGGGTCACTTCATTTAAAAAAATATACGTTTTATGCACCATATTTTTTGGAGACACCCTGTATGTGTCTAACTAATTTGCAAATGTGCTTCATCCAACCTAATTGTCATCCCGTATATTTATTTTTTCGTAAATTTAACAATAAAGCCGTACTTGAAGAACGGGCTACTAAATGGACACCCTGTATATTGTGCTATATTTATTTTTTGAAAAAGTGTTAATACGAGGGAAGTCTCGTGGCAATTTGCCAGAATTTTTTATCTGTTTGTCATTTTCTTCGATAGTAATCTTACTTAGCAATGTTATACGATATTGTTCACCACTGCTGGCCGAGATTATTGAAAACGATAATCGTTATCTGGAAGACCATCTCATCTTCCAAGAAGATAAAGGCCCTCTCCAATACGCACGACCTATTATAGAGTGTTTATACAGTGCGTTTCCCAGATATTTGGATTTGATGAAGAAGTGGTCGGCCAGATCACCACATTTGAGCCTGAAGAACTTGTTCTTTGTGTCACATAAAGTTGTGGGCAAAATGGTCAAGATCTCTGCAAAAGTTGCGAAGATGCATTGTGCCAAAAGATTCATAATGTAAGAATCCAGTTTAAGGAGAATCAGCATTGACGCATTTGACGCTTATTTCAATTTTTGGGGATTTTCTAACGTTATCAACAAAGAGAGCGAGTTGGTAACTTCTGTCTGAAACACAACGGAAGCAAATATGAAAAATCATGAGGCCTCAATTTGGTAAAGGAAGGCATCTCGAACGATGTGTTACTATCGTTTTATCGTAAAAGATGTTCGTGGCGAATCTAATGTTGAAGTGTCCGAGTGCTTTTCGAACATTCACTGTTCACTGTTTGATTTTCAATGCGCCCTCCTGTACCTATATAAGAAATAAATACAGTAAGATCACAAATAGTAAAAAACGGCCAAACTGTGTGAAAGTACAGATAATATATTTCTTTTACAATATTAATTACATCCACTTTCTTAGACTTTTTAATTAGTATGATGTAAAGAAAAAATAAAAAAGTTATAATTAAAAATGTCTGTACCAAAAATTCTCGTATATATTATAACTTAAGATGTTCAGTATTGATATTTTCGGAATATTTACATTAGGTGTTTGCTCATTTCTGAAATGTAGTTGACATTGCCGAAGGCTATTTACAATCTCGGTATACAATTTTAGAGACGCCAAACGGCTTTCCACGCACTCGAGGTTTTTTACATTTAATAAGAAGTGACAAACGATATTTACACTCCAAATATATTACGGAAATACGCCTTTTTAAGATTTGTACTTATAACGGTTGATATCGAAAAGAACCACATTGACGTTTTATGCATTACTTCGAGATTAATTTGCAATGACAAATTAAGATGGGTTTCAGCTCAGCCAAATACGAGCTACATAACGTAACAACATTGTAAAAACCAAAAACTATAATAAAACCACAGAATAAAGGTGCTTTCTTCTGTGATAAAACTATATTAAATATTCGACAGCAAAACTGTCATCATCAACGAAGAACGTTCATCAGATCTCAATGAATAAAATGATATTTAACATAATATTTAACTGCAAAAATTTTTGTTAACGATATTTAGTTGAATAACCTGAGGGCCATCAGCCAGATAAAATTAAACAACGCCAAATCCACTAAAGACACTTTCAACAGTTAAACCAAAAAATTAAAACTGAGAAAAGGAAATACTCTGGTCATATTCTTAATAGATGTGATTATTTGCAAGGGATTGAGGATGTCGTAAAGTCGGAGGGCTTTCCAAAATCATCATACAGCACGAATTTTCTCTAGGAAAGATGCCGTATCATAAATTGAAAGTAAAAGAAGCAGGAAAAGGGGTGTCCTCGGCCACTCTCGGTTAATAATATTCTAGCTTAATAAATCGGGAGTTTTGGTCACAAGTCGTCATATGTTCATAAGAAGAACCCCCCCGAAATGTTAATACATGTCAGTCAGAGAGTCAGAGAAGATAAGCATCTTCCTTAATTTAAACTTTCGCTAGCTTAAGCGTGGCACATCTTTTACTTCATTCGATTTTTTCGATGTGTACGTATTGTACCAGCGTAAGCCGAACCGGGGTTCGAGTTAAGGTCGAGTTGCACTATACGGCACGGACCGTCACGTTCCGGTAACGACACATACCGACACCGCCACGACATATTAATGCATATTTTCCGATTGCTTCAGTGCCTTCATCAGTTAACGTTTACTAAACAGTAATCACGATGGACGGATCATCAAGCGACGACGAATTGGCTCTTATAGCCTTACTTTTAGACAAGAGGAAGCCAAAGTGAAAAAAAGAAAGAAAAAAATCGAAAAAGAGAAAACTTGAAGGGGAGCATTGGGCATTGTTCTAGGGCTTATTAAAATATGACGACAAGTTTGATCAACATTGTTCTTTCGATCATCTCTTTGTCTTCATTCAGTTCATCCTGATCATCATCTTTCAAATTACTATATGTGCCCCTCTCTTGGATAAATGGTAATAGAAACGACAGAATCTCCATTTTTTAATTTTTAAAACATCTTGTCCTCTTTTTGCATGGCTTATTACATACAATGGCTCATACGCATTAAATTTTCAATTAATTTCGCTTGATCCATCCTCCCCTGCGTTCACTGTTCTGGTTCAGACTGACAAATAAGCATCAATAAGTACCGACACGCACCGTCAAAACATTCTTCCCGAGGATGTCGGTCGATGCCGGTACATCCGTTGGCGAAACCGAAACGTGCAGTTCGGTGTCATTAACACGCGTGTTATACAGTTTTGTCGTGTCGGTGCCGGTATGTGTCGTTGCCGGAACGTGACGGTCCATATCGCATAGTGTGAATCGACCTTTATGATTTCTTCAACCACTAAAGTTTTCATCAAAACAGCTTATTCAAATTTTCACCAGTGAAGGTTGTGACCAATTGGGTGGTATTTCAGATTCAACGAGGCTTTGCGATAAAAGCAGAAAATCACACAATAACTTGGTATCAATCAGACAGTTACATTATTAATCAACATCAGTTGAAAATAAGAAAAATAGTTGACTATTGATAAGATAGGAAAAATGCAATTACAGTTTTAATAACATTGTTACAATGTAACTTTATTCTTTCTTACCGACTTCCTTTGCGTTAATTGAAGAATGCAAAGGTCGTGTGAAAACTAAAAATCAAATATTTTACCGAATTATGTTCCAATTTCTAAATATCATCACAATCAATTATGCCTTCACTAAAAAAGTTAATTTCTATTTTCTACTCTCTACTCCATTTAAATAATTCCGATCCACACCCTCCTCCTGAATTATAATATCAGGATCCGTCCCTAAGTTGTAGTGCGATATGTTGCACAGAATTTGGGTAATCTCTGATATATGTACTGATAATTGTCGTTGGAGGTGGCTTGTCTGACTGATTGTATCGTGGTTTGTTGGGTTAATAAATTACAGGAGTTCTTACTTTTAGAATATTACCTGAAAGGATGATCTTTCTTTATTTACTACAATATAAATTTCTTCACTGTGGTTTACCGCGTTAAGATCTGACGATTACCAACCATGCTAAAAGCTAAAGGGTAGCTGTTTGGTGCTATTTAATCGCAACAACAATTATTAGTAAATCGTAACGTTGCAAAGCAACAAAAGTATAATGAGTTTTCCATGAAAATTCTAAATGTTAGTGTCTAAATTGTTTTAATCATCTTTGATTCCCTTTCAAATGCTAGAAATTATTCTTACCTATTTTCCGCCATTTCTCCACAATTCCCATACTAGGTATAAATTAAAGTCGTTTTTAACAAAACTTTGCACTAACAACACTAAGTATAAACTGTTTAGCAACTTAAAGCGCACGTAGAATCAGCGGGATTACATTGCGATAAGATAACGGGTCGTATTAAATAGATCGATAATTAACAAAATACAATAAAAAGGTGAATTTTATTGGCCAATTTTAAAGACGGTTTATTAATGAAAAAAGTTTTTCCTTTTCTCTTTGCTAGAAATAAAATTAAAAAACTTATTTTAGCGAGGGGAATTTGGAATGAAGTTAAGACAAAAGCAGATTTTATAAGTTGGTTTTAAAGTTAGTAGCGTACGTGATCGCCTTATCAAATAAACTAATAAAATCTTTTACTAAAAAAATTATTAGATATTATTCAAAGGCGTAATATTCGAATTGTCTATAAAAGCGAATCGACCAATGCAACGTATCTAATATTGTTTTCATTATTAATGAAGTAAAGCAATTGTAATTACTTAATTGCTTTGTTTACGATGCAAATTGTCTGAATTTATTTTATCGTAGATGCATTAATTTGTAGTAGCAAAGAGTATCTGTAGTAGGTATGTAGTTGTTAAGGAGCAACGCCTCGCAGTCTGATAAAAAGTTTGCTTAGATCGATGGTTCATTTATTTATTATAGATAAGAGTGAGGTAATCGTGCTAAAAAATTACCTATGATATGATCAAACACCTCGTATCGGAATCAATTCCAATGTTTAATGAGCAGTGACATTTATTTGATGAAATACCGACCTGCTCGCATGGAAATACCTATTTTCAGTTCACCACCATTTCAATTTCGATTCGACATTTTCCTCTTTAATTGAGGAACTAATAAGTAATAAAACAAGAATAATGCTTTATCTACACTTTCATTGTAGAACTCCATGTATTACAATAATAAAATAATTAAGAATTAAATAAGAGTTGGCAGATACAAGGTTCTTTGGTACTATTATTCTCATTCAAAATGTAGAAAAGAACATCCGACCAACCCTCTTCCCATATACACTGTATCCAAAATTGTATGCTCACTCTTGGTATCTGGAAGAGCATAGTGTCTTTTATCCAGGCACGTAACCAGGGGAGGAGCTAGAGGAGCTGAATCCCCCCCTCCGAATTTATAATTATTTTATTTTAAATGTATCCAAACGTATCTAAACGTCTGAAGGTTTATTAAAAATCAGACATTTCATTAAATCATGTACTTAATTGGAAATCCCCTCCCCTCTACTCCCCCCCCCCTCCGAAAAAAATCCTGGCTACGGGCCTGCCTTTATCTCATCTGATCAGACCTTATTTTGTTTTTCCGTTAAAATCCATTACTTACTACTATCGGAGTAAAAATCCTCTGACTTTAAGTGGTCATAACGAAAAAACTGAAGGGTCAAATTTCTTCATTTTTGGGCAGTACATTAGTCATTTATTAGTCGGTGCGGTATACACGACATAAAATGGCAAAATACTGCACTTCAATTGCACAGGACGCCATTTGGCACGATTGTTCCTTATGTCAAGGACTTTCATTTTCGATTAGGACGCGTCGACATTTCATACGCGTATCCAAGATGGCGGCCGTTTTCGAAAAAAAACTGAATTTTGTTGAAAATATACATGTGGGGTATGATTTCCAGCTAATTTTAACCTCCTCATTACGAAAAAAATGTTTATTTTTTACTGGAAACCAATATAGACGCACATCCATGTACAAAATACTGGCAAATATTAAAGAAACACAATTATTTTAACTTTAAAAGTATTTTGTATCGTTGTTAGCTTTTTATGAACTTTTTATGGGGCCTGTTGGTTAGTGATGGAACATGTTGAAAGTTATTTTTGGCCAATACAGTTTTGAATCGCCCCTAATGTTCGAAGTGGGCAGTTGAAATAGGCGCTGAATTCAAATTTAATTTGAAATAAATCATGAGCTAGTTATTTTAAAATATAATTGGACCACAAGGGTAGATTTAATCATTAATTTTCTTCCAATTAGTCACTAGAAATAAAAAAAACTGGATTATTACCACCTAAAAATTACCAAGATGGAGGGCGTTTTTGAAAAAAAAAATGGTTAAAAATGCACATGTGGGGTATGGTTTCCAATCATCACGAAAATAAGGTGTAATTTCATTAGGAATCAATATTTACCCATATCTTATTTTGACATCCTGTAAAAATTGAAAACATTGAATAACTTCAAATTAGACGTAACTTTAGCTTGTTTAATTCAGTCATATAGGTGTGTAGTTGAATGTTTACTCTAAAAGGTGTCGTCAAGAAAAATTCGAAAGCTAATTCTTCCCTGGAAGACCAAGTGTGCGTAGTGACAAATGTTGACACTGTAATTACTGAATCAAAATCAGAACAAAGTGGTCTTGATACAGCCGAATCTGCAATAGATGAAGCTGACGCCAGAATTTTGCTACATGTTCGTGACATGGTAACTTTTGGTGCCAAGAAAATTCTTGTACAAACGTGTGACACAGATGTAGCAATACTTGCCATTTCATACATGGGCATTTTAAAGGAATCGGGGTTGGAAGAGTTATGGTTGTACTTCACTGCGTCGAAAAACCAAAGGTACCTAGCAGTACATGAGTTCGCTGAAGTCTTGGGTCCTGAGAAGGTGCTAGCAATTCGCGGATTCCATGCCTTTACAGGTTGTGATTGTACGTCCTCGTTTGCTACCAAAAAGAAAAAAAGTGCATGGAAGACATGGAAATGTTACGATAGAGCAACAAACACGTTTCAAGCTATTTCCAAGCCAGTCGAGTTCAGTTTTCGAAATTCTCCAAAACTATGTTGTACATCTGTATGGCGGAGATCTCGAAATGGGGACAACAAATGAGGCGCGTAAAGTACTTTTTTTTAAATCGGCCAGAAAGTAGTACTTTCCGGTTTATTTTTAGGTCAGAAAATCTCATTTTGTCGGACCGAGCCTGTAATTTGCCTACTTGTCCAGTAAAAGATCACTTTCGGGACTTGTCACGTAATAGTAGTTTACGTAACAAGTCCCGAAAGTGATATTTTACTGGACAAGTAGGTGAATTACAGGGCGAGCCGCAGGCGAGTCCTGCAAGCCTGCGAGTCCCGTAAAAGCACTTTTGGGACGTATTACGTACAATATTTTTTTTAAAACGGGCAGAACAATTGACCGTTCTAGGCCGGAAAGTAAAAATGAGTTCGGTAAAACCTTTTACTGGACTATCACAATAACTTTCTGGCTCGGTCCGACAAAATGAGATTTTCTGACCTAAAAATAAACCAGAAAGTACTACTTTCTGGCCGATTTTAAAAAAACTACTATTATTTCATCCTGTGTCATTTTCTTTCACTTTCAATTTCAGTCCGGAAAGTAAGTTAAACTTTACCGTACTAGAAATTTTGTACCCGAATACAAAGGTTTCCATAGTAACATAAAGTGAAATGACTTTGGAAACGTCAAATTTTATATAAAGTTAATAGGAAATTTGCTCACAGGATGAAATAAAACGTTATACGATATTCGTCCGGGAAATATTTATACAGTACTCGTTTCGAAATTCTTGACTCGGCTCCTTCGTCTCCTCGTCCAGAAACATCTCACTCGTTACTGTAAAATATTATTTTCCGGACTTGTAACGTAAACTACTATTAACTGCTAGAAAAAAAACTTTGGAAAGTCGTCTATCTCAGATGCGCTCTTCCAGCATACTTTGCGGGCTACCTCCCAAGCTGGTTATGTATGAGGACAAGCTACCGATATTACAGTTCACCTACCGTCACCTCGGGTTTGTTTTCTTCTTAAGTATAACTAAACAGAAATATATCTATTGTGTTCTCTTGTGTTAGGACTGGGGATGGAATTGGGTTTGCCAGAAGTTGTTCTAAAATGTGGGTGTAGGAACGGTTGCAAAAATAAAATGTGCAGCTGTGTCGCAAGCGAAGTTCCCTGTGCCCTAATATGTACTAATTGTAGGGGGAAATGCCATAACGCCCATAACTCCATGTAATTGAATGAGACAATTTTTAGGTGGTAATAATCCAGTTTTTTATTTCTAGTGACTAATTGGAAGAAAATTAATGATTTGTGGTCCAATTATATTTTAAAATAAAATTTGCTCATGATTTATTTCAATTTAACTTTGAATTCAGCGCCTATTCCAACTGCCAATTTCGAACATTAGGGGCGATTCAAAACTGTATTGGCCAAAAATAACTGTCAACATGTTCCATCACTAACCAACAGGCCCCATACAAAGTTCAGGGTGCATAAAAAGCTAACAACTATACCAAATACTTTTAAAGTTAAAATAATTGTGTTTCTTTAATATTTGCCAGTATTTTTGTATTTTGTATATGGATGTGCGTCTATATTGGTTCCTAGTAAAAAATAAACATTGTTTTCGTAATGAGGAGGTTAAAATTAGCTGGAAACCATACCCCACATGTATATTTTCAAAAAAATTCAGTTTTTTTCGAAAACGGCCGCCATATTGGATACGCGCATGAAATGTCGACGCATCCTAATCGAAAATGAAAGTCCTTGACATAAGGAACAATCATGCCAAATGGCGTCCTGTACAGTTAAGATGCCGAAAAAAAAATCGTACCGCACCAACTATATACCTATATGTTTAACATGTGTAAAAATCAAATTGGTAGAATCAGTTGTTTAACTTTTATTTTAATTAACAGCAATAAAAACGCTGTATTTTGTATTTTCATGGCTGAAGGTCAGTTTTAACTTATCATAAAATTGTTATTGTTTCATAAATTGTTACCAAATTTACAAATGTTGTAGCACACATACTTCTGAAAAGTCCACAACCAATAAATATTGATTATTCATATAATTAACTGGGTAATATTTTGTTAATTTCCGGATAGACAGGAAGTAAATTGGCATACTTATTCTAACCTAAGTTATAAAGTGATAAGGTTAGTTGTCATTTTCGACAGACTAATGACTGAATTGTCAATGTCATATGTTTATAATCATAATTCAATATGATACATATAGAAAATTTACACCATATTAATATTAATATTAATCATATTGAATTATGATTATAAACATACTTATTATACTGGATTGAGAGTCGTATGTCCTCTACTTCACTGTAATGTTTTCTTTCTTCATCTTTGTTCGCAAAAAATAAAAAAAATGCTTGGAGCAGGTTTTGAGAAAATCGATTTTCAATTTTGACCAATTTTGGACACCAATAAATTGGGCACGTTAAATTTTTGTTCTTTATCAATTATAATTAAAAATTCTGACCATCCTTTGGTTGCAATTTTCAAATTTTAATTAAGTTAAACGATTCTTGAACTAGACCTTAAAAAGTAAAAACTTGGAGAATTGCTATATTGGCCGCCATTTTGAATTTAATAACAAACGAAAAACTGTGTTTTACTTGTGACTAAGTCTACTAACTTTTCACCAAGGGAAATTAGCGCAGCGTTTCACGTCAATTCAGAAGGCAGGAGAAGGTCTTCCGCCTCCATAAGATAAATTTTCAAAAATTGAAGTTCCATCTTGCAAATTTTCCTGCAATTTTATCTGCATTTTTTGGATGAATCTGCAGTTTATTTTTGACAAAGAATACCAATGGAATAGACACAGAAAGTATTTTCAGATGTTGTATGAACTCTCGAAAGTCGATAATTAAAAATTCTCTTATCTTCTGACAGTTGGCGTTGTCGGTAAGAACGTAGGAGGTATTTCGTAGCATCTTCATCTTCTAACAATTACCTACGTATGGAAGGGTTTTGCCATTGGTTGATTTTCTGGCATTCCAAAAATTCCTTAGAGCTTTTCCCATATTAGAATCATTAAACATTCCTACCGTCACTGTTTTTTCCATAGGCACCAACGTCAACAGCAACAAATTTATACTCCATGTACTTTCACATTTCTTTAGGCACTCTTGAATTTGTTGTTGTGTTGGTCGTGGCATAAAGGTTTTGGAGAGAGCTTCCCATACGATGTTGCTAATATCATTAATATAATGTTTTGTACAGTAGAGGGACCTAGTCTAAAGTTAAACGACAAGCTTTGAAAATCTGCACCTGTTCTGTTGCCAAATACCTGTAACAATAAGGAATGCCTACTGACAAAAGTGTGTAAACAGCGGTGAAAGACTTTAACAGATGGTTTTCAAAAAGCTGCGAAATATACCACTAATATCGAGCAGGCTGCTAAAGCAAACAGATTGTGGCAATTTTGGAACACGATGTCGTTTCTTTTCCATATATGAAAAGCAGAGAGTAAGTAACCTTTTATATTGAAAATACAATGCGAGGACATTATGTAAGGTATGGCTTTATTATTAGAACACATTCAAATATTGAAGGAGAAGACAGGGAAGATACAAACCCAGAAGAAGGTCACTTGAATGATGCATAAGGAAAATCTGGGAAAGATTAAGGGCTCTAAAGATGGACGATAATAACGGATAAAGTATGAACAAGAGGACAGGAAATTATATTATGAGAGGGTGGAAAGAATGAGGGAGAAAGAAAGAGAGGTGGTAGAGGAGGTGGTTAGGAGGGATAAGGATGTGCCAGGTCAGGAAAGGAAAGAGAGGATAGTTGGGGGGAGGTATAATGAGGGATACGGGGAGAATGTGGTAGATGGCAAGGCCAAGTACCTGTTGGGGGAGATGGGATTGAAAGAGAAAAGAATTGTGGCGAGATTTAGATGCGGAAATGAGGAGAATGAAAATAGGTATTGGTGGGAGGATGAGAAAAGGGTTTGTAGAATGTGCAGGAAAGGGAGGGAAAGCATGGGGCATATGATACGGGAATGCGAGGAGTTGAGACCAGAGAGAAAGGAAAGAAGGGTGATACTAGGAGAGAAGGGAGAAGGATTGGGATGGATCAAGGAAGTGTTAGAAAGGAGGGAAAAGGTGGAAAGAAGGGGGAAAGACAAACAGTTGGGGGAAGAAGGTATGGGGGGTTAGAAATATGATATGTTTTGTTACTTAAATAAGAATCTTGTATTTATTTTTAAGAAGAATGCAATAAACTTTATTAGTAGTAGTAGTAGATGAACGAGGAAATAGTGACGGTGATGGAAGAAATGTACGGTGAAACTAGATGCAGAATGAGGGTAGGGGATGATGTCAGTGAACCCTTCTGGACTAGTATGGGGCCACGGCAGAGCTGCCCTCTGAGCCCTAGCCTCTTTTCGATATTGATTAGATACTTGGAGGATGTACTTTGAAGGAATCAAAGTGGCGGTATTGTGATAGGAAGCAAAAAGTTTGGGTTATGCCGACGATCTAGTGTTGGTGGCGATGAGGGAGATCATAAGTGTAACAAAGAGAAAAGAGGGCGCGAGGTGAATACAATAAAGACCAAAATGGTGGAGTTTCAAAAGACGAGAGAAAGAAGTAAGAAGGGAGAATGGAAGTGGGGAGATCAGGATATAGAAAGTTTGGATGAAGTTACGTACCTCGGTTACAGGATAAGATTTAATAATGAGGACAATGGACAGGTTAGACAGTTGGCTATGAAAGGGAATGCAATAGTGGGCCAAGTATGGGGCCTGGGGGAAAGATGGATGGAAGGAGATATTCAGAAAGGAAGGTGGCTGTTCGATAGACTAGTGATAAATGTGATGTTATATGGGGCGGAGGTGTGTGATAAGAGCGCAGATAAAAAAGATACAACTAAGATATTGGAGGTGGGTTCTAGGGTTAGATGGAGGCAAAGCTGAAGAAGATATGTATTGAGGCTGAAAGGAGAGCGATGGCTTTTGAGGAAAAGATGGAAAGAAGAGATGAAGGGAGGATTCTAAGGTGCTGTTGGAATGAAGTGAAGAATGGGAGAATTTCTCGAGGACAGGAGGAAGAAGGCGATATTACAAAAGAGGGGGATATGCGAGAGAGAAGGTAGTGAGGAAGAGGGAGGAGGGATGGGAGATAGCAGGGGAAATAGCAATTCAATGATACGATTATATATGCGATTTACCATCTCAGACATTGCTAAACAATGTCCTCGATTATTATAAATCGCATAATATTCTCGTTATATTAATAGCCGCTATAATTGTTTGTCAGGGGATAAAAATGATAACTGAGAAGTACAATGAAATTAGGCGCACAAAAAGCAATTCGAAAATCTATAGCGTCACATTGGAAACAAAAAGGGAATATTAATGAAAAGGGGAAACATTCTATGGTCAGAAGACATTTTTTATCAATTTAGTTAAAATTCACAAAGTGGCGTAAGGTTAGGGTTTACTTTAGGTTGACAAATTTTCGTTAATTGTATTAGGCGCGGAGAACACCAAGTTGTGTGACAGTTTTACGTCATAAATTTTATTGTAGCCCTTAAATCGCTTATTTAAGTTACAGTTAAAACAATTTTTCAGCAAAAAAGCACAGCTTTAATTAACTGATAAGTTGTAGAAAAAACGTTATTAAAGACAGTTTTCGAGAAAAAATGGAAGTTTTCCAGATTTTAACGACGAAACTTTGTACCTACTAAAATAAACGTGCTCTTGTTATAAAACTTGACAATCTCAAGAGAAGTGGATAAATGAAATACAATTTTAACCCAGATAAACAATTCAAAATATACCAATAAATTTACTCTGAACTAATCAAATATAAATTAATTTAAATGCGCGCACACTAAAGGGGATGTACAAATCAAAGTTTGTTCAATTAAAAGTTTGTCTAAAAGTGAAGTGTTATTTTAAAACTTTTAAGGATAAGCTTTTAATGTACTTATTTTTAAAAGAAACTCTCTAATAGGGTAATTATAGCGACTGCCTCCCTTTCTCGATCTTTATCAAATAATACAAAACGTACATGATTAACTGATTATTTATAAATGTAAAATTTCTAAAAGACGCTATTCTATAAATGCTACGATACCATTTGAAAATACCGTGAAAATTTAAATATCTAAATTAAATTTCTTGTATGGCCATAACGTACGGAACACAAAGTAGGGATTTTATTTAAGCACTATAGAAAGGGTGTATTTGAAAAGGTTTTTTATACCTACTTCTATTTACGTTCCTGAAATGCTGTAAAAATTTAAAAAGTTAGGAGCACACTTTCGTATTATACTTATATTCACGACAAAACTTATTAAATTTCGTCTTTCAACTACGGTGTCCTCAATTTCATGATACATGTTCCTAGTTTACGAATTGATCGGTGTATTACATTTACGAGTTTTATTTCTCACATGCTAATTGTAAAAACATTGAGTAAATACTGGTAGGACGTTACGTCATTCTTTATTAACGTGATTTACATTTTCGCTTCATCTATGTTCATTACTCTTACTTACTTTATTTCTTTATGTACATAAGTGGAGTATCCACCTTTTCATTTTTCTTCGACACGAGTGTAATTCCTGGCTTTATTCATGAATCAAATAATAATTAAACCAATTCCCACCAGTTTTCTTATCGTTGAAAACTGATATTATTTCGATTCCTTCACAGACCGCTTTCTAGTTAGGTCAAAAAACCGGGTACGGCAAGTTACTGTGGTCTGTGGTGGTTAGTGTTACCGAGTACTTCTTTTCCCATCTGGGAGCGTAACAAAGATACCAATTGAAAAATGGTGAAAACATAAAGATCTTTTAATAAAACTGGAAATTATGAGAAATGTTCAGTTGTAAAGATATAAATGTAAAAAACTTTTATTGGGGCAATGACTGTATGAGAGGCTTGTTATACGTATGTGACTATTTAGATCACTAAGTTTCAGTGACGGTTTCTCCATAAGGGCACAGAAGCACGTGCACCCTTAAAAACAATCGTCCAAAATTAATTAAAAGAAATATACAGGGTGTTTCAGACCACCCGTACCGCCCAAATATCTCGCGACATACAAAACGCATTGAAAAAAGAAAAAATACGTCTAAAAAATTTTTTAAGGCTCTATTGTTTGATAGTAATAGGATGTCACCACTCCCACCCCCGGGGGGTGGAGAGGGGGGTAACTTCGTAATCTTAAATAGTACCCCCCAGTTTATTATGCAGATTTGAATTCTGCGTTAACAAATAGGAACTTTTTGTTTGAAACATTTTTTGAAGTTCGTGACAGATGGCGCTATGATCGCCGAAAGAAGTTTTTCCGATTACCTATGCTAATTTGATGTCAGTTTTGTTAAGTGACAATAAAAAATGTTAATGCTTTGTAAAAGGGAAGAGGGGGAACTGTATTAACCCCCTCTCCTCCTCCACATCGCCAATTCACCCCTAATTTTAGATTTAAACGTATCTCTAATGTCAATGTGTTCGCGATCTGCTCGCGTGCAGTTCGCTAGCACAGGGTTTTGGTCTGTACCCACTGTCACAGTTCTTGAACCGCCGAGGAAGTCGGTGTGCACTAAAAATCGCGGGCAGCTCGTGTCGGTTGGTGAGTTCGACCAAAGTTCGCTACATGAGCTGTAGAAACTGTTAGCGAGCACGTATTAAACAGCAGGTCTAGTGTGAACGTTGTTGATGAGCCCAGTGAACTGACCGTTGTTAATTCTGGTTTACTGTTATTGAAAAAGAAGCGCGTATGCTAGCTTTGTGTGAAAATGGAGTGGAGTGAGGAGAAAGGATCAATTTATTGAACAGTTTGAATTATGAACTGCTTTCGTGATGATATTCTCATTGTATTCAGTGTTAAAACTAAATCTGGACAAATTCAAAATTTCAAAATATCTGCGACATAATAAGTAAATCGCCAACAGAAGAAAAGTGAAGAGTTATTTATATAGCACCACAATCTAAAGATATTACTTGACACCGGTCACTTTTGGAACTAATTAAGATCGTGAAAAATACACACTAGCTGATTTATCGGAATGAGTAGGCAGATGAACATCAAATAAAAATTTCCCTAAACAAATCAACAAAGCGATACATGGCGGTCAAAACATTGAGTATGGAGAATACATATGGGGAATATGGTAAAATGTCTTAAACGATATCCCGACGCATTGCAAAAGTACAAACTGGTACTAATATCAAAGGACCAAGACGAATTTCAACCGATTTAGGCTTTGCAGAAAAAGACATTAGAAGTAGGTTAATCAAGCAGTGGAAACCAAGTAATCCGCCCACCAAATAAACCTTTTAGAATAGATGTCAAGAGTGCATTTAAAACGAAAGTGCAACTCAAAATGAAAACGCTACGATTTCCCATAAACATATGATGCACTGCTATTTAAAAGACATTTGCCACAGTGATGGGTTTTGTGACCATTATGGACAGAAAACTACATAGACGACGAGACAGCACACCACATACTTTGTAAGTTTCCAAATCAGGCGATCCATATTGGGGCTATCCTGGCCAGACATGGCTAGAGCTTGTTCATTTCCTTGTGGCGAAAACGTTGTATGCGCAGTAGACTAAGTGGGCTGTCCTAAGATACTTACGGGCAACTGAACCCGTTTAAAATCAAATCTAATGACCAGATTAGAAATGAAGGGCGGAGTTATTAGGTAAACTAACCGCCATATCTGACATTGGTTTCGCCACAAGGAAATGAACAAGCTCTACGATTAGAGGCGCTCCCTCCCAGCATCCTCGGGTTCATCTCACGTCTGGGTTGTCTTCAGTGACGTTGGGGGGTCGGACGACTCTAGGCAGGGAGATAGTGCAAAGAGCTCGAATGTGAGACCTATGTACGCGTGTGCTGGATTTAAGAAATTTTACCGAATCTCAATTTATCGAGCGCAATTGACTGAACTCAAATGATCGAAAATCAATTTATCGAATGACAAACAGATGCAGATTTCGCTCTAAAAGCTGTTTTATTTTCTACAATAGCATTTGTTCCTACGCAATATGTGATCGAAGCTTTTGAAACGTTATATTACGTTATATACTTTGCCACCAGAATTGCGACCCGTTGTGGATTATTTTGAAGATACGTGGATAGCACGATGAACCACAATTTCCACACATTTTATGGAATTGTTTAGATACAGTAGTTCAAGGATTGCCGAAAACCAACTATGTTGTAGAAGGTAGATATCGAGGTGTTGAGCAATAAACTGCAGAACATCCAAGTATAAAAACTCAAAGAACTTAAACCTAGCCTAAATATAGCTGTAAATTATGTTATCATTCGAATACTATAAACAACAGATACTAGAAAAAAATACAAATAAACTTAAAAATTTAGATAAATACAAAAAAAATTAAAGATATACCAAAATATTAGAAAGGGAGACAAGTAAGTCCACCTCCACGTGATGTCTCCTAGGTAACGCTAACAGGCTTTATAGTCCAGTCATTTTAAACATGAACATTGCAAAAAATCCTATATTAGGTTTGACTTTTTTATGTTGTTAGGTTCAGTCCCAGTAGTAAATACTCAATTTTTCAACTTCGAAAAACTTGTGGAAACTGGGGGGGGGCGCCAAAAACCGCGATTTTTTCGGACTTTTTTCAGTTTTAGCCTCGTAGCTCAAAAACTACGAGTTATAGTGCAAAGAATACGATTATCTTTTTTAAACTAGACTAAATTTGCTACAATTTGAGTCTAACCGGAAGTCTGTAAGTATAATACTTTCCGAGATACAGCTCTTCAAAAATAGGCAATTTTTCCCAAAATCTTTTTTCAACGTATCATCCATGTTTCGAGCCAGATATTGCCATAACGACGTGCCCTACGGCTCTTGTCACGGAGAAAAAAATTGTAGGACGTTTTATCACCTTTTATTTAAGCATAGATGCATTCCTGTGGGCCTAACAGTTCTCGAGAAAAAGACTGAAAACCGGAAAACAGTGAAATCCTCCACATATATGTAATAGCATTAGTATGATTAGAAGACATTTTCTGATTATTCTTATTTAGCCTAGCGAACGAACGCTCAAAAAGGGCTTGTAGACAGACTTTTTGATCCTAATGATTTTATTTCTAAGATGTGTTTGGAGGTGTTTGGTGATAATTATACGAAAAGTCCCCGGCCCTACCGTATGAGCTAACTCCGTAGCGTAACAAAATTTGCGGATTTGTTATGTTTTCCCTTTGTATCTCTTGAATAGGCGATCGTAGTGGGAAATGGCCAATTATAAAATAAAAGCTGCCTCGAGGAAATACTTTTGTTCTTTTCGTCAAACATTAATCCTATCATAAATGTATTTAGAAAAGACTAGAGACCATTAAACATGGTGGCGCATAAGACTGAAATTGTTTGGCTAAGGATGCAGGTAATCTGTATTTAATACTCACATATCAGATTTAGCTCTAAACCTCCCACAAAATTAGTTGTTCTCTAGTGCCCTCTATTCCATCTTGAACTCAACGTTTTTTTTAAATAACTATAACATCTAATCTATTTGAGATAAAATATTAAATGGTATATGTATTTTATAGGAAATTTTATGGTCTACAACTTTTATTTCAGCAGTTTTTGCTATAAACCCAATACTTTAGGAGCTAGGACACAATATTTGCCGAAAAACGTCGTGTAAAAGCGATTTTTAAAACAAAATGTCAATTCTTAACAGCGAATATCTCTTCAACGGATAGAGACAGAGAAAAAACGCATAGAAGAAAACTTGTAGAAAATTTAATCAGCTTTTTTTTATAATTGGCCATTTCCCCCTACGATGGCCTGTTCAAGAGATGTAAACGGAAAACCAAACAAATCCGCACATTTTGTTACGCTACTTTTCGTATAATCATCACCAAACACATCCCAGAAATAAAATCATTAGGATAAAAAAGTCTGTCTACAAGCCCTTTTTGAGCGTTCGTTCGCTAGGCTAAATAAGAATAATCAGAAAATGTCTTCTAATCATGTTAATGCTATTACATATATGTGGAGTCGTAGCGATTTCACCGTTTTCCGGTTTTCCGTCTTTTTCTCGAGAACTGTTAGGCCTACAGGAATGCATCTATGCTTAAATAAAGGTGATAAAATGTCCTACAATTTTTTCCTCCATGACAACGGTCGTAGGGCACGTCGTTGTGGCAATATCTGGCTGGAATCATGGATGATACGTTAAAAACAGATTTAGGGAAAATGCCTATTTCTGAAGAGCTGTATCTTGGAAACTATTATACTTACAGACTTCCGGTTAGGCTCAAATGGTAGAAAATTTAGTCCAATTTAAAAAAGATAATCATATTCTTTGCACTACAACTCATAGTTTTTGATCTACGAGGCTAAAACTGAAAAAAGTCCGAAAAAATCGCGGTTTTTGGTGCCCCCCCCAGTTTCCACAAGTTTTTCGAAGTTGCAAAATTGAGTATTTACTACTGGGACCGAACCTAACACCATGAAAAAAGCAAACCTAACATAGGATTTTTTGCAATGTTTGTATATTTTTGTGTTTAAATTGACTGTACTATTACTACAGTAGTATTTATTTTAACATTTTAGATTTACGATTCGATAAATTTTCATTCGATTAATTGCGTTTTCGATAAATTGAGATTCGGTAAACTTTCCGTGTAGAGCGTAGACTATGTCTACCCTCCTACGATAGGAGGGTAGACATCCAGAATCCAGAATCTACCCCATTACACCATTCTACAAGCATCCTCCAAAAAATTATGACACAGCTACGGAACAATGTAAGACTTCAAATGGGAGACAAACCAAATAGGTTCACCAGCTCTGCTGGTACCCTTCTAGCGGAGTCGCTGGGTAGTGAAGTTTAGCAATACAAAACGATTGTACTTCTATGAATGGCCGACGTTTCGATTAGATCCTGGCTAATCTTTATCTAGGCTTCTTTATTGAGAATAGAGAACAATAATTAGTATCAACAGTATAAAATGTTTTTATTAGTTATATTAGTCACATATATCTTTATACAATGTTATTTTATGCACAGAAATTTTATATTGTTGATACTAATTATTGTTCTCTATTCTCAATAAAGAAGCCTAGATAAAGATTAGCCAGGATCTAATCGAAACGTCGGCCATTCATAGAAGTACAATCGTTTTGTATTGCTAAACTTCACTACCCAGCGACTCCGCTAGAAGGCTACCAGCAGAGCTGGTGAACCTATTTGAGAAAAACCAAAGTTCTCGCTAGAAAACCAGTTCCACTTACATTGCATGTCCTGTCCATCTATAAGGGACATTGTCATCAGGAACCTATTCGACAGGATTACAATAACATCATAATAATAGGTAATAATCGCTTTTATTGATTATATACGGTTCCTACACCATAATCAATAGTGTGGCTATTGTGCAGGTCAGATAAACCTATTGGTCCTCTGTTCTTCCCCCTGAACCCCCCTTACTTGTATACATGAGTTCTGCTAGTTGTAGTAATTATCATAACATTATTGTACTAACGGTAACATTATTGAGCACAAATAAAAAAAAATACAAAAAACCACAATCTAAATAGATGAAATTAAATTAAATTAAATGAACTGCAATAATTTTATTTAATATTGAGATTCAATAATTATCAACAATCACATCCACATTCGGTCCATAATTATTTGATGTTTCATCCTTTTTTTATAGGCGATGGCAGACAGAAACAGTAACTTTGTATTATTGGAGTTGTTGCAAAATTTACAAATACTGTACGAGTACGAACATTTAAACAAGGACGAATTATACAATGGAATGGACAATAGGCCTCTTTGTCTCAAATTCAAATGATGTACATCAGTCCGAAAAGTAATTTTTCTTTTTCTTTTTAGTTAAAATTTTGTAAAAAAAATGTACACGAATGAAGAAATCTTCTTTCGGTCATATTGAGCCAGCCCAGCTTAGGTAAGGTATGAGAGACTCGTTCATATTTCCTAATACCGAACACGAGTCGGAGAGGAGTTTTGTACCCGCTGGATTCTATCACAATCTCTAGCCAACAAACATGGCCCATATAGTACATCACAAAAGTCGAACAGTGTCGATATGTTTGGTGAATCTCAGTTTATTATCAATGAAGACGCCTACATTTTTAACATACTCAGCTTCTCGAATTGTCTCATTACCAATTTTTAAAATAATTTTGCCATTAAGATTAGTTCTGAGTTTATCCTTACCAAACACGATAAAATATGACTTTGCTGTATTTATTGCCAATGAATGATTATGCGATGCTTTAAATATACTTTGAAGATCATCGTTGATATTTGCCATAGAGGAATTCAAATCGTTAATGGAAAAAAAATAATACAATTGAGTGTCGTCAGCATAAAGATGATCCTTACAATGTTTCAGTACAGACAATAGATTAAAAGTGTATAACAGTAATGGACCTAAAATCGACCCTTGAGACACACCTTTTGACACAGCCATTAGCTCAGACTCCACCCGATTTAATATTTCTCTCTGGCATTTATCATTGAGGTAATTATACCTTCTGTCCCACGCTAGGGGTACCCCATGGGATTTAACATGGGAAAATTGAAATTATTTTTTTCCTGCTTCCCAAATTAACGTTTCTAAAAACAATTTTTTGATTACAATTTGATAATTAATAAATTAATTACAGGCATTTGAAATTCGAAATTTTGAAGTTTTTCGCGCATGCGATTCAGATGGGCTATCTTCGGTTTTTAAAGCAATATGGATGCTAAAATTAAATTGTAGCCAAAGATAACCGATCTGAATCGCATGCGCGAAAAACCTTCAAAATTTCGAATTTCAAATGCCTGTAATTAATTTATTAATTATCAAATTATAATCAAAAAATTGTTTTTAGAAACGTTTTAAGTGCCACTTTAAATCTGCGTCAAAATTTTTGCGATTTTTTAATTTGGGAAGCAGGAAAAAAATAATTTCAATTTTCCCATGTTAAATCCCATGGGGTACCCCTAGCGTGGGACACAAGGTATATAAGGGTTATAGCATTGTGATCCAGCCCTACAAACGTCAATATATCCTGTAGCAGTCTATGACTCAACATGTCAAATTCCTTTGAATAATCCAGTAATACCAATACTGACAATAACTATATGACACAAAGCAGTTCCACAACTGTATCCCGTAATTAGTAACCAAGACCTTCTCTAGCACTTTTGACAATGCAGGTAGTATTGTGATTGGTCGTAAATCTTTATAGCCGCATACACGGGAATTTTTTGGTAATGGAACAACAATGTTTCTGCGCACCCAGTTAAAAGGCTGACCAGATATTACTTCTGTTGAATAAGGTCCCATAAACTCTTTATGCGGTTTCGCTACCAGTCCATATTCTATACAGGGTGATTCATTAAGAATGTCCAATCTCTGAATTGTAGATTCCAGACCTCAAAATATGATGATTCTGCCCAACATGCCTTATACAAATATTGCTAGTTTCCGAGATACCGGGTGTTTAAAGTTTAAATATGAATTTTGATTTTCGCAATAGCTTTCTATTTTTTCACAATTTCTTTTTGAAAAATGGCAGTTTTACCTTTTTTGCATGAGGATAGCCAATTAATTAAAATTAATTAATTAAAAAACAAAAATACAAAACTTCAATCATCATATTTTGAGGTCTGGAATCTACAATTCAGTGATTGGACATTCTTAATGAATCACCCTGTATATAATAGTTACAGTGAAATGTCGCAGAAGAATACAATAATATAACATCTTAAAATTTTCTACGATCCTGGTGTAATAAATAAATGTGCCAATGAAACTGGAGATTAAATATTAAAATGTAAATGTCTGCTGGATAGAATTACAACTGTGGGTCATTTTTCTACACAGATTGACCCAGTTAAAGTAGACGTTGTGTGTAGGTAACGTTCATGTGGAATGTGTATTGTGAATAAACAATTTTAGATGGCTAGAAATTGAAGCTAATTTAAAAAGACACAGAGCCTTGTGTCTAACAGGTTTTAAATTTTTGGAATATGTATCCCATAAGAGTCCTTTAGTTTATAAACCCTTCTACAAATGTGGTGTGGTGCTGCTAAAACAATCCCAATCACACATTTATCGGCCACTTTACCATTTGGGATTTAAAAAATATTGCTAAACTGGAAATAAATGGACACGGAAGATAAAATCATTTTCAACCTTTAAATACGGACACGGGTACTTTAATAGTTTAAAAGCCTCACTCAGCAAGGAATTTTTAAAAAGCTTTTAAGATATTACGAATAGGTTAATTAAAGCACTCACCTTCACTTTTTCCGTCAATATCTGCTCAGGAAGAATCAATTAAATAACTTCGTGCTTGATTGGATTTTTTTTTTTTTAATTTTTGTTCAAACTATTCAAATTATCTACACCATTAATGTTGAGGTACGACGGTATACAATCACTAATCGATTCATATTTCTATGTAAATTTTTTTAATTAAAACTAAATAATTAAACGTTTTATTAACATTATTTGTACTATAATGTTAAGTAAAATCACAGACTTCCAACATCGTATATTAATCCAAAGTTCAACCCCCTCACAACTGTCATAATATAGGTGACTATGACATAACCAAAACACGTTACAGTTTTAGCACTATTATTGCCGAAATTGTTATGGTAAGTCTTTTGAGGTACTACTCAGTATGTCGATAAAATATTTATGGAAAATACGTCACGGACGGTTGAGCAAAAAAAAATATTTTTGAAAACACACGTAATAATTAGTTGAGTTGTACAATGTGTGTTATAGAGAGTTGTTTCAGACTGTTATATCGATTAGGATGGCGTCCCGACGCTCGCGCCGGTCGCAAGGGTGCAGTGTTGAAAGAGAACGTTGAGGCGCTAGTGGCGGCTCGGGATTTGCGGACGTTTGTGATGTATTCATTTGTAATTAATATGAAATAGACCTTCTTCAATCGTTTGTTAGTGAAACAATATTTTTTGTCGTTCAAAAAGAAATAAACAATAAAACGTAAGCGCGTAAAAGAATTCAGACTTTCTTCTACGAATAAAATCTGCGGAATTTACATACCGTAAAGATCCGTAGAATGTTTTGAAATTCATGGAGATTCTATTTTATTTATGCAACACTTAGGTGTTCGTAAAATTTTTAGGTGTCGTCTTTTATATTTTCGGGCATTCGCAGTGACCAAAAAAAATTGGAAACTGAACCCCTTTGCTGTACGGTTTCATTTTCCAAAATAGTTGTCTCTATAATCTCGTAAAGAAACCCTAACAAGAAAAAATAGTGTCGCTTTTCATATAAATATCGCTTTAGGATATTTGAGTTTTGGATTCGAAAACGATTTTACTACACCATGTTTCAGTTACGAGTCGTAGAACAAAATTGTTAATATGGCCTTATGTGTAGAAAAATTGTTTGAATTTATTGTGTTATAAACGCTCTCGCTTTCAAAACTCGAATCTTTTGTTAAAACATAATATGTATATAACAAATAACAAATAAATAGAATAAATAAAATAAAATTCGTCCTACTCCTGGTACCGAATTCAACAATTTGGGCTTTGTTAAACTAATTTTTCAGTTTTACTTTAAAAGCCACTAAAAACAGATGACAGTTGGACTAAAAAGGGTACACAGTGATGACCTATTGGTGGAGTGGCATAGAGCATATAAATTTAAAGAGAGTCAACGCCACAGGAATCGGCGTAACTGCCGTAATGTTGGTTGCATACATAAATTTTGAGGAAAATTGTTATTAAATGTAGGTATAATCCCAAAACGTAGTAAGGTTTGAGTCAAGGAAACGACGGTTTGACAATGTTGCCGTCACACAGTAGAAAGTATAAAGCTACCTACAAATATGGTAAATTCACAGCAGTTTGACTTTGATAGGGAATTACTATTTTTTAAAGTAGATTTTTAAGAATATCTAGGTTATTATACATTAATTCAAAAACGGCGGCATTTAAAAAAGTTTTTGATCACTTTGACAACATGGCCATACTTGACTTGAGGTAAAATTAAAGAAATCTGCAACATTTATCTCTCAACCGGGTAGTTTTAATTTCTTGTCCGTCCGCTAGAAGTCAAAACTTCGGCCACCTTGTCGTCGGGCAATTTAAAACCTATCACACGTTTTTCCCCAGCATTGAACTTCTTTACCTTATATGTTCTATGGTAGTGTTTAGTAATGCGAACTCCGCACAGAGGGTCACGGGTTCGAGTCCCATTGGCGTCATATTAAGACATAACATGACAGTTTAAATTGTTGAAAGCCTTCAATCAATATTAATACCAAATGTTGCAATTTACAAATGCATGTTACAGGTACAAAACAACAGGAACAAATCATATCAAATACAGTGTTATACATATACAAAAATAACATCGGTACATGGAAACAAATGTTAGGGTTTTGTTTTAAGACATGTAAATACATCAAAAGTTATAAGTGGCAATCACGGTTATCTGCATAAATAAAAGTAGAAGGTGTTGCAGCTCAGGGGTGACAAATTCAATATGTCGGTTACCGACAGCGGTGCATAATAAGTATAGAATTGTAGGTTGCCAGTAATTCGAGGACTAAAGTTGGATTGCGACAGGCGATACGGACATAATTTAATTAGTTTATTAGCTTCACCGTATCGAGAGTCGTCTACCCGGACGAAAATGTTAGTACACAAGCATTCCAGGTTAAAGTCACATTTTGTTCATTGTTGGAAATATCATATTCAATTACATATTAATAGGTAATGCCACCGGAGTCAACGACAGACACATGTGAACCTTAATGAATGAGCAGCCCCCCCCCCCCCCATATAGTTGATTACCAAATAAATTCAAATGAGAATTTATATCAATTATTAATCTCCTATTACATCTCACGCACGTGACAAACAGTTACAAAACTACGCTCTACCTGTCAGCCAATCTGGGTTACATTCGGGCCAATCACGTCTTTCTTAATTTCTAACCGAAAGGCCATATATCTACCAATTTTTATGGATTTAAGGAGGGGTTCAATTGTCCTAAGTAATAAAAATTTCATAATCGCTCTCCCATATAAACGCCATGTTAAAATTGGACTTTGGCATGCATTTCTGGACAACTCGCTCTGATCATAGTTTTGCTCCGATCATGGAGTTTTATGTCTCAAAATGACCCTAAGAACATGCCACGGCTCATATGCCTAGTTTTAGCAAAAAGTATAATGTTTCAAGCTGTCTAGGATGTGTCAAAGTGAGACAGATACTGTTTTCTTGCGATATTTTGCGATTCTTTCAAAGTTATAATAGAAATAGCATACCCCAATGCGATATCGATAGGCATAACTGCCGTTAGGGTTCATTGGGGTCATTTTCAGACATAAAAGTCAACAATCCGACCAATACAGTGGTCACAGCGAGTTTTCCAAAAAACGAAGTCCGAGTATTTTCCAATGGCGAGTGAACTTCTGGCGTACTAGCAGGAAAAATTGTCGTTCCATCACAACTCTTTACCTCAGGCTAAATTTCCTCGTAAATTGCTCTCATTATTCGAAAATTTCGGAATTCATCAAACAAATTCGTAGAGATTTCTTCAGTGGAATGGGCCAACGTAAACCAAGATCGGTGTGTGCAGGTGAAAGAAAGGTGGCTAAGAAGAACACCAAACTGGACAGACGTAAGAGAGCTTTGGAGGCCTTCAACGCGATAGAAATCAGGGTCAATATTGGATCGAAAAAAGTTCTTGAACCCCACCTTAACTTAAAATACAAACTTTCATCCCCTATTTTACCCCCTTAAGCGTTGAATTTCGAAAAATCCTGCAACACGTCTTTCTTAATTTCTAACCGAAAGGCCATATACCAATTTTTATGGATTTAACTTAAAAAATGACGAAGTTCCATATAAACTTTCACCTCCTATTTTACCCCCCTTAGGGGTTGAATTTCGAAAATTCCTGAATCACGTCTGTCCGAAATGCCATATACCAATTTTTATGGATTTAACTTAACATACAAACTCTCATCCCCTATTTTAACCCCTTAGGGGTTGAATTTTGAAATATCCGGCCTTTTCCCTTATCTACGTCATAAAAGGAACCTCTGTGTCAAATTTCAGCCATCTAGGTCCAAGGGTATGAGGTGGGCGTTGATATGTCAGGACCTTTAGTTTTATAGACGTATTATACCTAGACATTACAGCATTCTGTCAGCAATTAGGGGGGGGGGGGGGGGGGGGGAATATAAGTGAGAATAACCTTCTGAAATTTTATGACTGTTACTTTAACTATATTGAACCTTTATTTGTTACCCTCTTTGTAAATTTAGTTTTATATACGTATAGGTACTTAGAGATTGTGCTATACTTATTTTTTGAAAAAACGATTAAAAAAAATCATTTTTAAAAAATGACTGGAACGCTCTATACTCAGAAACTATTAAAGTTATCGAAATGCGATTTTCGCCAATCGATTGCATACGGGTCAAGGGCGAAAATGCTAATATTACCTTTGATGACGTCACTTCCGGTATAAGCTAAAATGGCGGCACTCATTTTTTTTATAAGATTAATACACTCCAGAAAAATAAACCAATGAAATTAATGAATTTCGTTTAAAACGACCAATCACATAGCATTTTCTCTGAAAAAATACTACTTGAATTACCAATAATCGATAAAAAGCTAGGTACATTTTTAATAAGTGATAAAAATTTTCACCTTGTTTCATCATCTCTCTCTTACGTACATTTTAGAACATACTTTCATTGCTTTTTATTTAACTATAAACTCGAAATTTAGCAGGCTTTAGCGCAATTCGTCAAACGTCAAAAATTTTTTGAAATACTACAAGTCGTGCATTAATCTCCCTAAAATACATTCAACGTTAATTTTTTTCTTAAGGAACTCAAATTTGATTACCATTTGGTAAAAACTTTCGAATCAACACCTTAGATAAATTCACGCGCTCGTGTATTTATCTAAGGTGTTGATTCTCGAGTTTGTAACCATGGTAATAAAATTTTCGTGTAAAAAGCAATTTTATCGATAAACAAGTACCAAAAAGCGCAAATTCTTATAGAATTTTAATTTCAACCAACTTCAAATCTGTAACTAATTATGGCATAATACTACATATATACAATATATATGTATATAACTACCCCCTCACCCCACCTCAGACACAACCACGCCGGATTCTGCACAAATGAGTCATTGTTTTTCTTTCCACCCTTAAGGGAGATGGGAGTGGAGAGGGGGACGGACAATTTGTAAATCACGAAAAAATGTTAGAGGAAAAAAAAGTAAAAAATCGTTTTTCTGCGGACGTGCAATTTTCCCCCTTTTCACCCCCAAAAAAGGGGTTGCAGTTGGGGGTGAAATGCAATTTGAATATCGGTTTTTATGGAGAATCCAAAAGTAATAAAAAATAGGTGTTCCCATTTAAGTTTTGAAAACTCACCCCCGCTCCACCCCACAGGAGGGGTGAGGGTGATGTTTACGTATCATGACTCAATAGGTTTCAACAAAAAGGAAACGTATTTTTTTCTTTTTGTAATTGGACGTGTCGTTCTCGAGATATTAAAGGGTGTATATTTTGACTTTAATGGCGTCCCGACGGCGAACGGGTGATCCGATCAAAAAATTTACCAGCGATTTGGAATCAGTGAAGAATTTCCTGTAAGATGACACCACTTCCAGCTTTCTAAACCCTGTAACATCGACCAACGCACAGACACACAGACACACATACACACAGACATCCGGACGAATTTAGTAACCAACTTTTTGAAGTTGGTTGAAAATCAACATCTTATGTATTTACCCCCGATAAAATTGCAGTTTTTTTATTAGTTTAAGAGTTTTTTTTTTTAATTCAGCAACATATATTGTGCTATATTTATTTTCAACCAACTTCAAAAAGTTGGTTACTAAATTCGTCCGGATGTCTGTGTGTCTGTGTGTCTGTGTGTCTGTGTGTCTGTGCGTTGGTCGATGTTACAGGGTTTAGAAAGCTGGAAGTGGTGTCATCTTATAGGAAATTCTTCACTGATTCCAAATCGCTGGTAAATTTTTTGATCGGATCACCCGTTCGCCGTCGGGACGCCATTAAAGTCGAAATATACATCTAACATCCTTTAATATCTCGAGAACGACACGTCCAATTACAAAAAGAAAAAAATACGTTTCCTTTATTTGTTGAAACCTATTGAGTCATGATACGTAAACATCACCATCACAAGGGGGAAAATTGCACTTCCGCAGAAAAACGATCTTTTTTTACTTTTTTTTCCTCTAACATTTTTTCGTGATTTACAAATTATCCGTCACCCTCTCCACTTCCATTTCCCTTAAGGGTGGAAAGAAAAACAATGACTCATTTGTGCAGAATCCGGCGTGGTTGTGTCTGAGGTGGGGTGGGGGCGTACTTATATACATATACATATATTGTATATAGTATATGCTATAATTAGTTACAGATTTGAAGTTGGTTGAAATTAAAATTCTATAAGAATTTGCGCCGTTTGATACTTGTTTGAAAATAGTGTTAATACGAGGGAAGTCTCGTGGCAACTTGGCAGAATTTTTTTTTCATTTTTTGAATCTACGTATCCAGAAACGCAAAGATATGTGAAAATTTGCATAGGTCAATTTTTTTTTGGAACAGTAATACCAAAGGGTATATATTCTCTTTGGTAATACAATACATACTTCCCTTTTACTTCGCACTCGGGAAGTAAAAGCAATTACCTACTTCCCAACACCAAGAAGTTAACTTAACGTAAACGTAATGAAAGATAAATTATAATAATCTAGTATCTATATTTTACTATACTTAACAAACCATAAAATGATTAAACAAGCTTTAGTAACTTAGTACAATAATTAGTCGCCAGCAGTCTCCCAAAAAGTAATAGAATATATCACAGAAACTAGTGGCTCGAATTGCTACATTAACACAAAGTTATGTATTGTACGACGATTGCCTTGCTGGAAATTTACCCTCAGCAGTTAATATGAGACTAAAAAGTTAAACATAAATTTTAAAAAAGCAGAAAAGGGAAATGACATATTTTGTAGAAGTAAAAATATTTTTCTGTAAAACAAAAATTTCGCTATACTTTTTGCGATTCATCCAAAACTAGTTGCGGAAATGAAGATGAATAGCTTCGTGAGACTTGTACATATTCACATTGAAAGCTACATAAAATATTAGCGCTAAGTTGAATTAAAACCTTTTTTTTATTTACGAAAAGTTTTGGCGTACCCTAATCTTAAGCTCAAAATCCTGGCAAACAAGTACATTACAAGTGGATACTTTGCTTCACAAATCCTTTGTAGAGTAACAAATTGAATCTAATGCGTTTCCACCCTGTAAATGGCTTTAACCGAAGGGGATTCTGAATTAAAGAATTAAAAGAATCGTTTACAAAGAAAATATGCAATAAAGACTTTAATTACATTTTTGATGGGATTTTATATGATGAAACAATGCAACACTCCCTCTTATAATAAAGGTAGGGTACTTTGTTTTAATTATTTAGGGTTTCGTTAGGTACTCCACGTTAGAATTATATAAAAGTCTTTTTACGGTTTTACACATTTCTGGGCGTATTGTGAATCAAATTATTGTGCATGTATTACAATTCTCATCAGAAAATTAATCTTTTTCAATCAGGATTGAATACGTTCATTTGCCAAATATTGGCGTGAAAATGCAGCTTTTGTAGCGATACATACTCGTATTTGTGTAGGATACCCACTTCAGTTATAATATAGGCAGGGCCGGCGCTGAGGTCTTTGGCGCCTGCCTGCTATTTCGACTGAAGCGCCCCCGCCCCCAAACTACGCGCACATAAAATCATCGAAAAATGAACAATTTCAGAAAACTCTCACTGATCCAAATCTGGTACCAAAATAATCATCTACAATTCAAATTCTCTTTTAGTAAAATAAAAACTTTAGATAAGGAAAAAATTTGAAAATAACTAGAAAATGTAATTATAATAAATTATAAGAATAGTAGGTGCCTAATAGACATTGTTAATATATTTTCAAAAGTTTCAAAATTTTTACTTTGGGATTACTCTGAATACCGAATCGATGTAAAATATTTTCAAATGGCTGCACTTCAGGAAATGCCGGAAGTAGCTAGTAACTTCGTTATTTTAAACGTCAACCCCTATTTTTTATTCAAATTTTGGATTCTACGTGTAATTTCAGTCCTTTTGATACCCACATTTCAATATCTACAATTTACGGTTTTTCAGTTATTTTGACTTTAAAAACAAATGGCGGATGCAGACGGTACTTTGAGAGTTCTATACTTAAAAACCGTTGTAGTTATAGCAACCGAGTTTTCACCAGCGCATAGAGGAATAATAGGGATATGCTACCATTTTGAAAATATTTTACATCGATTCGGCTTTCAGAGTAACCCCAAGTTCAAATTTTCAAAACCTACCTATAAATCTTTCCCAGAAATGTCTAACTAAAACTCCCAAAAAACACCCTGTATAACCCTGTTAACGAATACATTGCAACGTCTATTGTACTTTTCACACTGAGAATTCAGTACCGAGCGCCTTTGCCTTATGTAGCATGTCTGAGCCAGTCAGGAATCGGGTGTGGCCTCAACTAAAATGCGCCGCTCGGATCTAACTTTATTAATAAACAATAATCTTGTAATAAACAATGCTTTTTATTTTTATTAAATACAATTTATACTGAATTCTCGGTGTGAAAAATACAATAGAAGTGTATAAACACGTTCACCCTTTGTAGATTGCGCCGTTTCACAAATTGGTTATGGTGGGTTCATACAAGCGGCTAACAGATAATGGCTTAGGCAGCTAAAAGTTAAAAGTGTTGTGATGCATACAGATATTCTTACAACGGGTTACGATAACGACTAACTATGAGGCGCCGTTTGTACCATAACTATTCTTTAGATATATATATTAAAAAGAGTCAATATATTAAAAATTAAAAATATTTATATATATCATCCAAATGTAAAAATATATCTGGAAGTTAGAGGACAGATATATAGAAAATTTGAGGACGAAATATATAAAACTTCAGCTTCGAATATCAACCACTAGTGACGCTGTAGCTAGACAAAATTTGCAACAGCGTAGATGCTGATACATCTGTCACTAATTATTTACCTTTTAATTAGAAGAGTTTATTTTGGAATTGGTTCGATGTTATGAAGTGCCATATAGTTATCGATATGAACAACCTTGTGTATTACCTATCCGAATATGCTTAGGTATAAATTGGAAAGTAACTGTCATACCTTAATCCTAATATGAAATGCATGTAATGATCTTTAGCAACCCTCCTAAGCATGTATGACACCAATTTAAATCTGTGATCAATATAATCAATCATACAAGGCAGAAAGTTATATGTAATGCGCTGCATTGTAGTGTAAATCAAATCAAACAGCTTTACAATGTAGAAAATGTAACCTTACGTAGGTCGTGTCGCTTTTGCAAGTATTTGAATTTGTCGTTACTCGTTTGCCAAACATAATTTCCCGAAGAGCGCCATCAGTGGTCAACGTTGGAAGTTCAAGTTTTATATATCAGTACTCTCATCATTGCTGATATATTTTTATATTTGGTTGATATATATTATTTTTTTTTAGTTTTTAATATATCGACTTTATTTAATATATATATGTAAAAAAGAGTTATGGTACAAACGGCGCCTCATAACTAACGGACAAAGTTGGTCAACTTTTAACTTTTAAGCTAGCCGTTGGATTGCAAAGCCGTTGCGCACGCGTATTGTACGTTATATTAATGGCGTTCATATCATAATCTGTTTTCCATTTTCTTAAACACACGAAACCTCTCTTTGTTCTATGACAACGAAATACTTTTAACTATTGAATAAAGAATAGAGAGGAAGGAGAGTATCGTATCATTGCTGCATAAAAATTGGTGACGGAAGTTCAGCCATTTGTACACCACTGTTGAGTCATCTTTGTTTACATTTTAGTCGTGTTGACAGTTCACCATAACCTGCAAAATGTGAAATATTCATTTGTTGATTGTTACAGTCACTGAACTCCAGTGAACTCTATATATAGAGTTCACTGCTGAACTCCAATTAGAGTTCTTAATATGGCAGTTGTTTCTGTCAATTTCTATTTAACAGGAAACGTGTTAGTAGCCATTTTGCCACCACTTTGATTTCAAGGTCGAGGGCATATACTCCTTCCTCATTCCTCTCTATTCTTTATTCAATGCTTTTAACAAATAAATTCTAAAGTAAATTCCTAGCAAATCAGCTGGTAGCTTTGATTAAAGATTAAAGGTAGTTATACACGAGTTACAGCATAATAAAGGTCGGTTTCGTATAACCATTAACTCGATCTATGAACGATGTGAAAAGCGCTTAGCGTATCTGTCCATTAGCAGACGTAACTGTTGGCCATTAGCCGCTTGTATGAACCCACCATTAGTTTCTTATTTTTCATTTTTGAAATATTTTTTTTAAATTAAATTATGAACAAAGCCCTGGTAGCGGCGCCCCCTTCGTAGCGGCGCCCGTTTCCGCCGGCCCTGAATATAGGAGCAAAAGTGGCCAGGCTGAGCGTTTAATTGACGAGCGAAACGTGGAGATAAATCAAGCCGTTTTCTCCTGTGCGATCGGTTAGCAAATAATTTACTTTTTCCTTAAAAATAAAAATCCGAAATTCGGACTAATTTTATTTCTTTGCAGTTCACAATGCAATTTTTATAAATAATAATATTCAACATTCAATGTGAAAAATATACCTACCTATACTCTTGTTGTAACATGTGCACAGAAAAAATATTCGGGGGGGGGGGAACAAATTTTAACAATTACACGCCACCCGATGTAACTACAAACTACGTAATGTGATTTACATTTCGTTTAAGAAATTGTTATTTTCCACTGAGTTTCGGGGGGGGGGGGGGGGGGGGGTCTGACCCCCCCTGATCCCCCCCCTGGCTACGGCCTTGTGGAAATTGGTTAAAAGTATTAAAAAAGTGCGAAAATTGGTAGTGACGACTATTTAGTTAACATGTCTATACAAATAGAGCGAAAAACACAAGAAGAAAAGAGAAAACAAATAACAACAGAAAAAATTACTAAAAAAAGGGCGCAAAAGAAAAATATCAGAAATGACTAGAAAAATGTGACTAGAAATTTGGGGAAAAACTTACAGCGCTCTTTAGCGAAAATCCGGAAATGTTTTACAATACACACATAAGTATCTGAGAAAACCAAATACAGTAAAACCTCGATATAACGGACCTCTATTTAACGGACTTCGGACATATCGGACAAAAAATCCGGTAAAAAAAATTTAAAAAGTCCTGTTGATATACATAAAAGAACAAATTTTACTACAAAAACACAAATTTATTTCAAGAAAATATAAAAATAAAAATACGTAATGTAATGAAGCGTGCGTTTCATTCAGTTCAAACGGATCACCTTCCTTTTACTGTACATTGACCTATATTTCTGCGATTTCAGCGTTTTCAGTACGGCCGGCTGATAACGCGGAAGAATAATGCTTACTTACTTGCTTGGCGTAGGTTTTTTGATTTACTTTAAACTTATTTTTATATAACGGACTTTCGGCTTTAACGGACACCCCCTCCCCCCAATTAGTCCGTTATATCGAGGTTTTACTGTATAAATAGTGTAAATAATCCAAAAGATAGAGATGGTAACATAATAGGTTCGTTAAATTGTTAGAAGAAAGCTAAGTTTTTGTGGACACCAGTGGACGCTCATAACTTGTTTTGTTTTCGTTGTCGCTAGGATGTTCCCCTCCACAGTTGTCGCGCCTATTTACGCAGCTTATATCGTTGGGAAGTTGTTCATCATTTTCGCATTTACATGTGAGCCTTGGTCTAGACTAGAAGATTTCGCAGGGTGGTCGAATTTTTGGCATTTGCTGGGGTGCCCGATGTAAGGTCTTAATTTTGTTCTAATATAGGCTGCTCTTATTTCCTGCGGTTTCGACATTTCATATTTATTATTTTAGCCCTTCTTCCTTTGGCTCCTCTTTTTTGGAGCATGTCGTGAACCTCAAACATAATACCACCCTCACTGATTTTTTTAATCTATAGTTGAGTTGAGATATGCCCTGTGTTTTTCCTAGTATATTATCCAATTCTTTGAGTTTCAAAATCTAAAGGCGGAAACGGACTATCGTCCGTTAATTCACACAGCAATAACTAATAAGTCACACCCGAGCTCTCTTGGGACAAAGTATAACTAAATATTTTCCAGGCATGTTATACATCGTTGAAAAGCTCTTTTTAAAGACTATCTAACCAACCAAAAATCCAATATGGCCGCCATATGAAAAACAAAAGATAGCACTAATAACTTAAAAACAAATGACAATCGGGGGCTTCTGATTATATCAAATAATTTGTCTTAAAAAAGTGTCTGAATAATGTAAAACTTTAAAAGAGGTCAGATTAAGCGTTAAAGAGTTATTGAGGAAAATTAAAATCGGCAAATTTTGGTTTTTTTTAATATTTTAAAAATTAAAAAAGTTAGGTCAAATTTCAAATGATATTTGTCGTGAGTATTAAATTCTGCAAAACTTTCCCCAATTAACCGTTGGCGTTGCCGTTGTATTAACAGAACGTTTATTTTAGTAATACAATCATTAATACTTATATGTATACGGATTCGTCCCTTTCGAACACTCTGTATTTGCCTAGCGTGGCTACACCCGCGTCCGAAGTAAAATATTCTTTAAAATCTTCTCGAATTTAAGATGTTTCACGAGTGCTATTTCTTCCTATGGGGTTTAGATTTAATAAAGTTTCTTCAGAAAGTTGAAATGTTTCATCGCCTGTTTCAAACATGTTGTCTGCACAAAGTATATTGTGCAGACAGCATGACGCAAGGACAATTTTGTTAACAAATTCTGGTTGTACTTCTAAGCACCCCCGAAAGTATCTGCCAAAGGCATTTTCCACAACAAGTTGGGCTCTTGACAATCTTATAATTAAATATTTTGTTTGACTCGTTGTTGCTTAAATTGTTCCTGTTGTAGGGGCGAAGTAAGTAGAATTTTAGAGGAAAGGCTTCATCTCCGATCCAACGGCAACATGTGGCTGTGGTGTTCTGTTTTCCACTAGAGGTGTTGGAATGTTTTATTGTGTAACTTTTTACTAATCTCTGATTTAGAAAAATTCCTCCATCGCTGTTTCTTCCAATGAACCAACAACAATAGCAATAAACTTATAATCAGCATGCAAGAAGCACAATTGTGGCTACTCTTGCCATAGCATTTCTTCTGTAGGTTCTGGCATTCACTTGGTCCTAACTTTTTCCATATTGTTTAACAATTTTTCGAACGGTACCTACTAAAACTAAATCCCAATCTGTAGGTAGTTAAAGGCAATACACCGAAATGAACCTGTTGCTAGAAATCTGCAACATAAAATGGTAGGTAGGTATATACCAATTTATTTTAGCGGCAGAAACCAAACAACGTTGGGACAAAATAATACGATGCTTTTGCAATGCCAAAACTAGACGCCTCGTTGAAACTAAAAGCTGTACCTATTGCGGTAAAAAAGAAATTTCTTTGGAAATATGAAGCACTAATGTCGTTTATAACGCCATTTTTAGACCATTAGGAAGTAAGTCCATGGAAGGTTACGCAACTATTGTTTCTTTTATTAAATACGTTTCTTCACAGAATCCACAACAACTTACATTACTTCCAGTCTTCTGCTAAATTGGCGACTGAGACATAAAATATAGGTACCAGATGAATATGAAATACAAGAGGAAGAAATTACAAGACCTGATGCGTTACAAGACTCACATCAGGATATAGAAACAGAAAACGATCGCGATTCTCAAAGTAATGCAGTACCTAACAGAAAATCAATCATCTGTTAAAAAAATAAAAACACACAGAAACTGCCAAGACTCGACTTGAAACAGTCGGATTAGTTAAGAACAAAAATAAGCGGAAAACTGATCCCAAAGATTTTCCAACACATCAAATGGTGAAGGAAAACTTCAATTTATGAAAAAATCGACATGAACACAAAAGTACGGACATTAACCCTTTCAGTACGGATGATGCTTATAGAATTTAGAATTTAGAATTTATTATTCACCTTTTGCGCCATTCCCTCGAATGGATAAGGTAAGTCATATAATATATAACACATTATACATAGTTACATTTACACAGGGCCGGATTTACGGCGGGGCAAGCGGGGCTGAAGCCCCGGGGCCCCCACAAATTGAGGGCCTCCACAAACTTTGAATTTTCCATTTTTTAATGGCTTTCAAGAAAGTGAAGAGAAATGAAATACCTATATCTAAATATGTAATGTAGATTAGAAGATATAAAAGAGACTGTCCGATTATAATAGGTAGTATTTATTATACTAACGTAACTTTGGAAGGCCTAATTACCCCATTACCCCTCCTCTTAAATACGCGCTTGCCTGGAGAGATTTATTAAAGTTCAGACGGTCCTCCCTCGCACGTTTAAAGAACAGTAAACATTAAAGTTCTCGTTCTCGTCACTCCGTTTAGGCGTTTACAGTACCTATTTATATACTTCTATTTGTAAGACCGATAGTACTTTTGTGTATTAATTTCACTATTAAGCCTCCGCGACATGGCTTTTTAATCTAAAAATAAAATTATCCAAAGATATTTATTTTTTGAAAGGGGCCCCCCTTTGTTCATTGCCCCGGGCCTCCACACTCGTAAATCCGGCTCTGCATTTACATTACATATAACACTCGGTACATACATTACCAAATGACATGCAACACAACACGTTAAAACCTAATGTTCTAAATATTCCTTTACAGAATAATAGCAACCTGCTATTAATAGTCGACATTAGTGACTTTGCCCCACAGACGGACGTCGATCATAGTCGACGGCAATGGTTTTGCACTCTTTAAACCCTCCCTGTATATTTAAACATTAAAATTTTTTATGACGTGCTGCACAGACGGATGGCGCGTTAATTCGACACCCTAAACTGTTCCATATGAACGGATGGCGCCTATAGTCGACACATTAAACATTCCCCACAGACGGATGGCGCCTATAGTCGATACATAAAACATTCCCCACAGACGGATGTCGACTTTACTTGCACGTCGACTAAAGTCGCCATATATCGACTGCTGGAACGATTCGTCCATATTCGTCTTCTTGTGAATTTTCGTCATTTTGTGCAGTATTGTTTCCTATGGGCAATATTATTATTATTAAAGTTATGTTTCTTGCTAAACTAACTTTTAATTACTTTATTAATTAGATAATCGAAAAAAAAAGTGTCGACTATAGTCGACATCCGTCTGTACGGTTTGACTACTTGGCGAAGGGTTAAGCAATTTAGTGGGTAGGTACCTGTTGTCAACAGAATTAAAGGCTAACGATCATCAATCACTTTCTGCAAGATATCCACAAAACTCACAAATAGACGTCATACAACAACCATGAATGTTTAATTGTTTCCTAATTACCTTCAGCTAATCGCCAACCTTTCCTCAGTATCGCCTGCTCTTCGAAGTTGAGTAGGTACTACACTTATTTTTATTATTTCTATCGCCTACGTATGGAAATATCTTCCTCTGTATTGTAAATATGCAAGTAAAGGGTTGTATCCTGCTGCATCGATGTGATACTTTTCAGTGGGCTCGTTTTATTTACATTCGATTTCTTGTTGGTTTTTATTTGGAACATGTCTTACACTATGCCTTTACCTAACCGTTCCGGTGTGACTGATTCTCCATCTTGCTTTAAAAGTGCTTCCATTTTCTTCTAGTTAAATTACTCTTACGTTACTTTCATTTATTAATAGTTTCAGTGTTTTAGAAAGTGTCTATTACATTCATTTTTCCTGCTGAGCTCAACATCTGTGGAGTAGATCTACGCTTCGTGATACTCCTGACAAAGGCTCGCTAAACCGCTTCTGTATTACTACAACTCATCTCGATTTACATTTTATAGCTCCAATTAGCTTAGGTACAGAATAAGACAGCACACTTTAGCGCAAGCAGGTCGTACCATTACTGAATTCGTGGCGATAGCAAGCCAAGAAGAGGAAGAGGGGTTACCCCCGATGGTTCCTTGATCCACCATAGGATGTTGGAGTTCGTGGGGTCGCAACTCCCCAACCTACTGCAGGTTGTAAATAATGACTAAATAATAATACAATTGCCTTTGACCCCCTCGGAAACACTTCTCGGAAACACACCATGTCAGTGCCGAGAGTAGATGTGTGACACATCAGATGTGTCAAACACGACCCTTTTGATTCCGTTTCTTTTAAATCACTTCTTCTAACAACAGCTCCATTTATAGTTCCGCGTAGGTAATTTTAAAGTTGGGCGTGTTGATGAATGCCACCACAACGTCATTGTTACAAACGCTCTACCTGTTCGGAATATCGGGACGTGAATAAATACGATAGGTGTTAAAAAATAAAATGTCGAGTTTAAACACAATGGCGTACTTATAATTACCACATAAACTGCTAATGCATATTCACGTTAAAGAACCTATCATATGGCAATCATGATTGATGTGCTTATCATTGACACACGGTTGTGTACCCTCGTACAAGGACAGTGATGCGCTAATCTCCAAACATCTGAAACCAAAAAGGTTGATTGCGATACAATCGAAAATGTATTCCGTAAATAGTCCAAGAGCTGGTTGCAAAAAAGCTGGCCTATCGAGTAACAGCATGAAATGATTTTTAAAAGCTAGTACTTATACAGACCATCCATAAAATCTTTGGCTGCCTGGGCGGAACTTGTGCAGAAATTCGCCATGCCCTCTCTCCTGAATATTTTTTGGCTTTTTTGCAGCCAGCTCTCGCTCTAAAAGCGGAAAGCCAGCAAAAAACGTAAGGCGAATCTAAGAACCATCTATGTTCAGAGAAGAAGATCTGTTCCAACAAGTGTCTCAGATGCCAAAAAGAACCTTATATATCAAGTATGGTAAACGCCAAACAAAATCCGTTGCACGTCATCAATCAGCTGATAATTGACATCCCTGGCGTAAATGTAACGGCATAAAAATCGTGAAAATTTGACTTGTAAAAATTAATTTCATCAGAATTTTATGATCGCCACGTTGGTAACATTGAATTGTTTTCAGCAACGTTGCCAATGCCAATTCCATAAGGTTTAATGTTTTGTTTTGGTTATGTTTTGACTGTCACAATTTTGAAGTTTTGATTTTGTTTGACTAATTTGATATTTATTATAACTAAAGTTACGAGTGAACTCAGAAGTTTTATTTGCGTTTCCTTCTTTCAATTACAATCTGGCAACACTGCTCCCAATCTACGTCACTCACATTATATGACGTGCAACGGATTTTGTTTGGCGTTCACCATAGGTAAGTTCCTTACACAACGTATCAAATTACCTGTCAAATCTACGAATAGCAACTTACCTCTGGTTGCCAATGAATCGTCCGCTGCAGTCATCTCTGTAATTAAGCAAATGAAGTACCTATGTGGAAATGATTCGGTGTATGAACTAGTAACCGTAAACTGTGGAGAAGAGCAGAGGACTTGAAGGTTCTCTACCCTCCTTTTTTGCAAGGTTAATGGAGAAGGAGTGTTCCTAACACCATTCTTCAGTTACTCCAATAACAGATTCCATGAAACTACAGAGAATAGGTAACCTTAAATTGACCAGTTTTTACTATGGATAAATCATCTACATACTTCAGGGTATAATAGCCGCTGTCGGCCAGACAATAAGGGAAGCCGTTTCAGTTATGTTCACCGCCATCATCAGTTTCAGCAGTTGAACAATCCAGCCCCAAACGACTTTCATGATGACGTTAATCAGCTTCTATTATTTCAAAGGTTGTTTTTTCTCTATGAAGTATGAATGAATGAATGAGGGTCGACAGTTCATAATCCAGTGATCTCTATAGTCAATCCACCCCTACAAAGTGCAGGGCTAATTCTGAATAAGGTAACCCTCACTACGCCCACTATCTGACCAGGTGTCGTCTAGTCATCGCCCCCGTGCGAGTGATAGGGAGTGAGCATCACTTAGCATCTTAGCCATTTCTGAGAGGTTGTCTGTATAGGAACCATCCTCTCTTCTGAGGCCAGCTGGATTATAATGTGGAACTTGATTAGGGTGCTATAGAGCCGCGAAAGCTCTTCCATACCACTCTCTGACGCCTCCTAATATCCTTAGGTTTACCTACCTTATAGTCGGCTATGGGCGTACTCTTGCACACCTTGTTGAACAGTTTTGCTTTTCGAACGTCTTTCGTCAACAGTGAAGGTTATACCTACTTTCAGGGTGCCTCACTAGTTCTCATCAGGTCCACATTCCTGTTCAAACGACTCGCAATCCTGCAAGTCAATAGGACTCAAGAGAAGTCCCTCAGAAGAACGCTCTCCAAGGAGATGTTTGTACAGGGAAACATCCGTTACCTTGGTATTGCGATAACACCTGGATGGCTCCCTTGTAGTTATAATGTCAAAAGAAATCATTCTGTGATCTGACATAGTTGCTTCTGAAGTAACTTATTGCCCGTTCATTAGACATATACTCAACTCATTCAGATCTGGCTTTGGGTCGTTATAAACTTGGTTTACTAATCGTCATTGAGTATATCTAGATTATTAGTACTTGCCAAGCATTGAAAGGTGAAAGTGCTGAAGAGGACTAGGTTTTTAGAAATAATGACAATGTGGTAACAGGAGAACTTACATGTGATTAGGGACATACCGGGTGCTGATCCGGCCGCTCGGTAATAGCATTTTACATGTAAAATCTTGTCTATACAATTTCCTGCTCCCCTAATTGTTTTAGGGCCAAAACATAAAAGTATAAAAGTCTTCAAAACTAAAAATACTACCTGAATGGTATATTCTTTCCGACCAAAATTGCACTGTAAGAAAGAAAATGAAGAATTAAATGTTGAATAAGAATTTGCAAAAATCGCATTACCATGACGGTGGTCATGGCAACTTCCAGTACTAATGAAAACGTCAAGATTCTACACTTGTTCATAACGCAATTATTTTAAAAAAGCATGGCAATGTGATTTTTGCAAATTCTAATTCAACATTTAATTCTTCATTTTCTTTCTTACAGTGCAAGTTTGGTCGGAAAGAATATACTATTCAGGTAGTATTTTTAGTTTTGAAAATTTTTGTACTCTTATGTTTTGGCCCTAAAACAATTAGGGGAGCAGGAAATTGCATAGACAAGATTTTACATGTAAAATGCTATTACCGAGCGGCCGGATCAGCACCCGGTATATAGACGGCCTAGGTTTTTTTGCAATTTTTCAACGCAAACACTTCTTTTGTGCCCCTAAGGCCAGAAACCCTGATAAATATTGTGGAGAATGGCTTACGAAAAATGTAGAAAATACCATTAGTACATTTTTGAGGAATACTTTTGTAGGCATGTGGGTATCTTACGAGATATGTACCGAGTGTGCAACTAAGAAAGGCGGGCAGCCATAACCCAGAAACTATTTGAGATTGAACAGTGAAATAAAAAATGTGCCCAAGAGAAAGTACTGCAAATTATTTTTAATTTCCTATCATTTCCACCAGAGGGCGTTTCACTGATTTCAAATTGAAATTCCCCATTTTTTGGGCAATTTTCCCCAGTAATGTATTTAAAAAAATATATTCATTTTAAACTAGTGATCAATATGTAAAATTTTGTTTAATGAGTTTTTACGATTGCTGTCAAAATAAAGGGGGGGGGGGACCATATAACGTGTTACTGGGAAAAATCGTGTAACTTCGAAACGCGTTACTTCAATTTGTCAAGATTGGTCTCGATGTTAAGAGAATACTCGATAGTACCAAAAAAATCCAAAACCACAACAATTTCTTATCTCCGTCTACCAATAGAGGGGAGCAAATTGTTGAGAGAACAAAACGGTTGATTTTTCTAAAAAAATTGAAATGGTACCATTGGTAGAAAAATTAATTAGGTGTAATTAAAAAAAAAATAAGTCAATAGCTCTTGTAGGCTTAAAATAAACAAGTAGGCTATGAAAGTTTTATGTCAATGTTATAAACTAGATAACAAAGTGATATTAAGTGTATTTCAGTTGTAATATAAGCAAAAATGCCAATTTCCAATGGAGAAACATTGAATGCATGCGTAATGCAACTCTTGCAGGACCACAAATTTTGAAAAGTTTTCATAGCCTATTTATTTATTTTAAACGTACGATTTGTTTATACCACAAATTGCCTGTTATATTTCCATATTTTTTACTATATCTTCGGTACCACGGTAAACACACAACGGTATGCTATTGCGCATCTGTGACGTCATTTCGAAACGAAAACTGCAGCACTTGTTTTCAAACATGCGAGTTTATTATATTGCGTTTAGCGTCGTCCGCGAAAATCACAATCGCAATTTGCATCAAACCTATTACGTTCTGAGAATTCGCGCTATATTTCGTCTCGAAATGACGTCATGCGCCGGGAGTGACTGATTTCGGTCGGCTTCGTAGCAGGGCATGTTCGGTACTATAAGAGCTATTAACATAATTTTTTTTTAAACACTCCCTTATGTATTTTCCTTTCAATAGCAGCGGAAAAAATTTTTTGGTACCATTTGAATTTTTTAAAAAATTCGACAGTTTTATTCCTTCAACAAGTTCCGCCCTTTATTGGTACACTGAGATAAGAAATTGTTGGTTTTGGATTTTTTGGTAATATCGTTGAGTGAACATTCAATGGTAATTTAAAGTATTCCCTTAATATCAAGATCAATCTTGACAAATTTCAACAACCCGTTTCAAAGTTGCACGATTTTTCCCAGTAACACATTAGGTACATGGTTCCCGCTCCCTTTATTTACACAGCAACCGTACAAATTCATTAAACAATGTTTTACATATAGATCGCTAGTTTACAATGAATATATTTTTTTAAATACATTAAGGAAAATTGTCCAAAAAATGGGAATCTGAAATCAGTGAGACGCCCTCTGGCGGACATGATAGGAAATTAAAAATAATTTCCAGTATTTTCTAGGAAATTAAAAATAATTTCCAGTATTTTCTCTTGGGCACATTTTTTATTTCACTATTCAATCTCAACTAGTTTCTGAGGTATGATCTATGGTCGGCCGCCTTTCTTAATTGTACACCCAGTACAAGCGTAAATATTTGTGCGCCTTTTTGATCGACTAGCAACCCCTCCAGGTTAAATGAGGGGAAAGTTCTGCCTTATCAGCCAGTGGTCTGCTTTGTAACAGCAGCTAACCGGCATGTTGCAGGTTTATTTTTGAAAACTATAAATAGCAATAAAACAAAAGAACATGACTGGATTCAGACTTTCCACACAAAGTTTATAAGCACATTCCAGTTCATGAACAACCTGGCTACGCCCACAACCTGGTGCCTCGAACAGTAATGCTTCTTCCATCTCCAACGATGTTCTCATTTGGTTTATTATTATAACTAATTTCCATTACATACAAATAATATAATCATTTGCACCAATCAATTAATATTACTGGCTACATCCGCTACATCATCCTACATACCTGGTTATTTCAATTAAACATGAATTGTATTTAAATGTTAGGGATGCGTAATGAACTCATTTCTTACCAACATGCAATAATTAACTGTTTGATTATCCATAGAAGAGGAGAGTGCCATCGCCTACCGAAATACGATGGCAGTGTTAATTACGTAATGAGCGATTGTTTTCAGTACAAATCAATGAACAATTTTAATTTCCATTTATTATTTAATGTGTATAATACAATAAAGTAACAAATATTCTATATACAAAGACACTTTTATAGTATCCTAACATTATAATAAATGTAATTAGACTTAAATACTGATGCAAAATTAAACAAAAAATGTTGACTCGAAATATGAGTACGATTTTACAAATCATATAACAGATTTACGTTTTTTACTCAATACCAATACCATATTACCTAACATGATAAATCCTTAAAACTTAATAATCATAACAAATTTTACACGAAACATGGCACGCTAAAATTTTATTTACGTACAATAAAACTGTGCTTCACAAAATTGCAAATTTTTAAATATACATTTTGAAATAACATCAATTATGATATGCAGAATATATTGCACTAAATACATCAAATATAATAATGTAATTTTATAATGTTTATAAACATTATGAAAATAGTAATTTATTCACCAAAATGTTGTTATTGTCAAATAGACATTTTTTTTGTCAATATATGGGCGAGAGCCAACCAATTTAGATATGTTCAATTTCACAGTATTAAGACTAATTTGAATGTAAACTTCAGACATCATTAATAAACTAATGAGTGGTTATTAATATTGATCACAATGACATGTACGTACTGGACATTGTAGTTAAGACAAGATATGTAAACTTGAAATACAATGTACTACGGTCGTCTTCAACTTTATAAATACTCTTGAATAATAATTATAGCACAGCAAAGACTTAGAAAATATTTTGTATTTAACTACCTACTGTACATACACTTTAGTTATTTATAATTTAGGGATCCACCTTTTTTTGCCTTAAAATTTCACACAATCCCGATAAAGATTTTTAAATAAATGTTGCGCAATAAATCTAAAACTATGTACAAAATTCGTACATATTCATTCAAAATAACATACAGACAACAATCATACGAAACAAATTTCGAAATATGGCTAGTTTTAATTAAATAGGAGGGATTGCTGACCCATCGAATTCATATTCATAGTATTTGTTGTTGGAGCACCTGCTAGCATTCCCATGGTTCGTGGTTGGTAGATGCCCGCATTTGAAACTATTGGACGCATTCCCTACAAACATAAATTGTACACATTTTGATATAAGTGTGCGAAAAATGTGTTACCATCATTGGTTGAATTTGTGGGAAGACTGGTGGTTGTAATGATGGTTGGGGACTCATTTGTTGATTCATGGGTTTATAACCAGCACCGGTTGTTGCAGCAAGAGGTTGAGGTGTCCAACTTACACCGGATTTTTGATTTTTCGGCGAATTCCATTGAACACCCCTAAAACAATTGAACATTTTCAAGAATATAATTATATGCGACAGGATTGGTGGCACAAAAGTTATTAAACCTGTGTTAATTGTAGTAATGATTAATCAATAACAATCATGTTCTTTAACCCTTTGGGAAAAACCGTCAAGCTTTCATTATGTTTCAATTAAAAGAATTTATTGTGTTTTGCATTTTGACCTTTTACATTACCTCCATGGTTAGAATCAACCTGTCCACAATATTGCTAAAATGGCTCTAATTATAGCCATATTTCGACAAGATTGTCCCAACATGGATCGTCAGTTTGACAAACATCTCTACAGAATAGTGATCCACGTGATGCATGTGATTGTTTGTAGTGTCCATAATCAAGCACAGATTCTTCCTTGATAGCCCTGTAGAGAAATACACTAGACTGTGAAATGGTACCTTAAAGAAAAATAGAAAATACCATTTTGTTCCTGACTTCTTCACTTTTTAAGCATCTTATAACTTATATTTTTACCCAGGTCCAAATTTGGAAGGAAGAATATAGAAAGAAATGGTTCTATTATGGAATTTTTAATCTTTGCATGTTGTTGGTTTCACTCCATAAAGTATCTCTTTTACATTACTCCATAAAAAATGTATGTAAGTTAAATCTGGAGATATGCCTGCTATACAACAATTTGGAAACCATCCACCATAGCAATACCTGATCAATTAATGCTAAATGTGCTGGAGCTACATCTTGTTATGTTTACATCATTCCATTAATACTACGGTTATCATTCTCCAGTAACAATGGTTGAAGAAGTATTTTTGATTACATAAAAGCTTCAATAAAGGAAGAACCCATAAAATAAAATCACTAGTCAGATAACCATATCTGAGATGCTACAGAAGTTTACAAGATTTGACAAGATGTAAGAAAATCTGTAATGGTCGGCAACACTGTTTTTTGTTTACTTTCAAGCGACGGTGCTATTGTTTTCGTCCCTCCGCAATAATGGCTGCTGTGTCACCCGTCTCGAGATCTCTTTGTTTAGGCACAGCTTGTAACGTTTGGTGTACTTTCGTATCTTACAACTGTGAAACATGCTTTCATGTACCTATGGTTATTTTTAGATGTAAATGTGTTTGATTTCTGTTTAATTGGTATTTAATGTAATATTTGCAATTTGCAACAACCTTTGGTATAAGATTGATTGAAGGGATTCAAATTTTCAGGTTTTGTATTAATATTTTTCAATGGTCTTGAGTTGTGTTTGTATTGATCTTTATTTAATTAAGTGTGTAAACGAGAAGTTTTCTTGCCAGTTCTTTCTTCTCGAAAATCGTCGTTGAACTGCCCACTCTCCTTTCGGCTTGATTTACTAATCAACTAAATTCTCGGGAAAGTTAAATAAATGTATTTTTGATACTGGATTTTTGTTTTGAGCTTCCCTTCCAATTACAGTTCACTACACTAGCATATTAATCAAAAAGTAAAAGAATTTTTGATTTTATAGATAATTTGTTACTTTCGCATTTAATTAAATTGCTAGAAACAAATTACAATGTGCAAAGTGTCCTTAGAGGGTTAACATAGGGATAAGATTAACACAGGACCAATTAGTTTTGTGCAACCTGATCTTAGTGCGAAAATCATTTCATGACAAACTTAAATTTAAGTTTAATAAAAGAAGGCATATTTAAAAATGTTGTGGACTTCTGAAGGCACACCTACTTAAAGTAAACAACTTCAGTACAAGCTGGTGTGAAATTCAAAGAGAATTCATACAAACATGTGTCACTGTGGATGAGATGAAGATGATACCTACAGAATGTGTAATGTTTTACATTTATGCCATAATCTACATTTAAAGTATCCCATGGTTTCAACTGTTTAAAATTTAATATAATAAATTCGCCTGTCTGTCTGGATATATGTCCATTTTATTCGTATGTTTATTGGCTTATGTAAATAATATATTTAATCCCCTATGCGGTTTGTTTGTGTGTTTATCCTCATAAAGCAGGTTCTGATCTCACCAAAGAAAAAAAATTTAACAATACTAAATAAAGGTGTATCGTTTTTGTTATTATTTGATATTACATATTCATGTTGTTTCCTGAAGTAAGCAATCATAAAATTAATAATACTGATAGATTAGGTAAAGTAGTCAAAAGTCGGCTGGGAATAACACATTGTCCAATTACCAACTGTAATTATAGCGTACGACCTCTGGCGACAATTTATGCAATTATTGTAAGTAGGTAGAGTCCCAGAGAGCGCCGGATTAAGGGGGGAACTACAGCCTCGGGCCCCATTAGATAGAGGATCCCCATTTAAAAAAAATTTTAGTATAAAGAAATAAATTAATATATGTATTTGTTTATTAAAAATATTTATGTGATTATTTACTTGTACATTTATTTACTTACTTTACATTCATATTGTTCATATGATTTTATTTTAATGTAATAATAAAATAATAATGTGTAAAATAATTGTGATGAGTTTAAGAAGGGCCCCTTTCACATCATAAGGAGCCCTGGGCCCCTCAACTCTTTAATACGGGCCTGGTCCTAGAGTCAAAATTAATTTTGTTTTTAAGATGAGCTTCATTTTAAGACTTTTCATAAGCAAATAAACTTGTTTGTTTCTTGAGTAACAAAAGAAAAACGTAGAACAGTAATAATTTTTCCAAAAAAAAATAGAAAAGTTACTCAAACATAATAAATCGAAATGACAACGTGAAAGGAAATTTCCACAAAAAAAAACTCATTATTTTGTACTTTTTAAGAGAAAATTAAGTTTGGACAGTGGCCAACGTCATACACTGAAGTACATTATAATTTGACAGGTAAAAAAGATAAAAAAATTATGAAGAATTTACATAATTATTCTCAAATTTCCTGTAAAAACGTACTATGGAAATGTCCATTAGTTAGAAAGAGATAACTACTCGCTTGTAGTTCTATGGGTAGAGGCAAAGCTAAGATCGTTTTTTGTAGCATTTCAGTTGACTTTAGTGGATGCAATTATCAATTTTCTCCTATTCAAATAGTAAATTGGTAAAATGGAGGTGCAAACAAAACAGTAAATCATGAAAAATGTGAGTCTATTGCAATAAAACCTCACTTTGCACATACTTACTGCACCTTGCATTGCATTAGCTAAATAAATAGGAATCTGCAAAATATGAACCACTTTTATAATACGCAATCATCTTTAAAAATGATTTAAAATTTAATAAATGTACCAAAATTATAACTTACTTGACAGCTGGAGGTCTTATTGTGAGATTTTCAGCGAGAGAAGCAAGACTGGATTCCAAATCTCCAGTTATTAAGGCACCACTTGACTGCTGACTATTACTATTATTATTATTATTATTGATATTGACCGACTGTTTTTGATTTTGCACAGTAGCTCGGCCACCTTGATTGGCAGGTTGTAAGACGCCACCCAAACCATCGAATGCTATAAAAATAATAAATTAAATGTCTATTTATGTGGTAATTAAAAATTTGGAAGTACAAAGCTTGACTTGCACACAAAGTACAAAAAGAAAGAAGGCTGTGCAAACACAAAGCGGCAATTTGTACACCAATTACAAATAAAGATCACCTGATAGTTGTGAACTAATGGCAGTATTTTGCGTGAATACAGGCAGTCCCTCATATTTGTTGAACACAGATGGAATATTATTGTCTAGGGATATAAGGACAGGATTATTATTATTATTGTCGGGATTGAATATTTTATTAAATCAGATTAAGGGTGGCGGTGGACGAGGTGGTGCCGTAGGTTTTTTCATATTATATGATTCGCCTGCGCCGCTAGCTACATCGTGTGCATCGTCTTTTTGGAAATAGCTGAGTACATCTTTAATAGGTTTATAATCAGAACCGTTAGGTGAATCGCAACATAGTAGTAACGGAGGTGTGGGATCATCTACTAGGAAAGGATTGAAGGAAGGTTTCTTTTCTTCCGCAGCTTGCGTAAAACAAACACATGTTATTTTCCTAGCACTGAATTGATGCTCGATTTGTATATTTAACAAATATAATAATAAGGATATGCCTTTGTGCACTTATAAAAAATGTGCGATTAATAAAAAAAAATTAAAAACCAGAAGAAAAAAGAGTCAGTTAGTAAATAAGGCAAGTCCGTATTATTTCAATTCCAACAAACGTGCATTTTTAAGTTGCAATCTGTGATAGAAGGCAGTGGTTAGTGACAATCAGCATAGGTAGATAGTTTACAGTTATGCAGTCAATTTGTGATCGCTTACTTTTTGTTTCTGTAGAGCCAAACACTGATTCAAAACTACTTTCCGTGACAAAAGAACCATTTGTTATCACAGGTTGCTTTCCATAATCTGAAAACAAAATATCGATCAAACAATATCGGAATATTTCCACTTCATAAACAGGATGGGCCACCAATAGTGAGAGGTTAGTGGTTTAATGACCTTGCATTGACCAATAACTAGGAAAAAGTATCATTTATACATTAACACCATGAACAAATTAGTATGTGAGTTGAAGCTTTTCCGCTGCAACAAGGTACTGTTATAACAAAAGCTTGGGAATGAAGTATTGGCGAGATAACGGTTCTCAGTTCAAGGAGTGTGATGGGACAACGCACTGCAAAAATTTTCTGAAAAAGGCCGAAGCTTTCTCCCTGTCACGACTCACTACCTTCAATAAACACAATGTTGATTTGTTTTTCTCGAACTTGGAAAACATTTATGAAAAATATACATCAGCTGTTGAAGAGCTTCGAATTTATAATTCAGATGAAACTGGCACAACAGTGCAACAGCCTCAAAACGTTCTTGCTAAAAAGGCGGTAAAAAGCAGTTAAATCAATGCTCGAGTGCTGAAAGAAATGCACTTTTCTAGCACCTGCAATGGTGTTCCTTTGTAAAAAGTTCAAGCAGATTATTCTTGCTCAAGCCTCTACCAGGGACCTTTGGTCTAGCCAATCCAAGTATGTGGATGAATTCAACGTTTCATAAAATATTTTCATACTATTTTGGAAAGACCTTCCATCCTCATATATGACAATCATGAATACCACGTGTCATCAAAACTAGCAGAGGCTACCAAAGCTGCTGGAATAGTCATTCTGACTCTCCCTCCTCATACCAGTAATAAACTGCAGCCACTGGATGAAACTCATTCAAGACTTTTTATAACAGTGCTGTTGAGGCGTGGCTTGTAAATCAGCCTGGGTTTACCATGACTATTTACCAGATTGCTCAGTGTGTAGGGTACGCACATACTAGAGCGTTAAACCTGAGAACAGTATATCAGATTCAAGTCAACTGAGATTTCCCCCTCGAATAAACACGTATTTTCTGATGTCGACTTTGTTGTCGTCTTCAGTGACAGACAGACCGGAAGAAACCCGCACTGGCGAGACAGTTCGTGGCCAGGTCATTTTTACCAATGCTGAAGATCTGTCCCAACCTCTGGCAGGAACTTGCGGTATTACAAATCAAGCAGAGGTATCCACATCGCACGAATATTTTGTCTTATGTGAAAGTGAAGAAGATGAAGGTTCGAACTGAGAAGAAGAAGTGAACAATTCTGCAGCTAACCAAGTCACAAGCAAGTGCTGACCTTACAGTTGCATAACGAGAGGATAACACTGTAGATGGTTCCAACACAGTACTGTTTCTCCTGAAGATTTTGTGGGCTGGCAAAAGGCTGCTCCAACAAAAAAAATACCACAAAATAATATTACCTATAATCGCGAAGAGGAGAAAAGAAAAGAAGAAATAGTATTAAACGAAACAACAAATATTGAAAAAGACTCAATTGTGTTGGTAAAATTTCTTGGAAAGGGCCATTATGTTGGTAGAGTTCTTGAAGTATTTTAACATTCGGATGACTACAGAGTCTCATATTTAAGCAAAATTGCCAAGATTGACGTTGAAGATATCGCTGTGGCCTCAAAATCTGATTTTGTAATGGTTCTGCCAAAGCCCATATGTGGTCCAAATAGGACACTTTTTTTAATGGAAACACCGTTTTAACCTAAGAAACATCCTTTATTAGGAGATAGAAAGAAATGGATCTAGGTGTCTGGAGCTCAATTTTAATGGGAAACAGAATTCAGCCATCTTTAATCGTTTAGGCGCTAGAGGGCGTTTCTCGAATTTAGTCCATTTCTTTAATGCTCCATAACTTTCTTATTATTAAAGATAATTGATTTTGCCAAATTTTTCATAGAGCACTCTTTTTAGAATTCATCGCGATAGCCAGTTTTTATACAGGGTTGTTGGTTTTTTTGTGTACGACCCATACCTACATTTTTTCATACCCTGTATATTTTGGGATTTTTGAAAAGAGAGTAACATTTCCTAAATTGATGTCTCACGTATTTATGTTAAATATTATTTGCAATATTGGATTTTGTACATTAAAATATTTTGCTAGCAGGCGGCAGCATGATCTGAAACGACAATTTCTTAGTTATCTGGAAATTTTTATTCGTTGCAAATATTTTTAATTTAATATAACAATGTATAAAATGCAATATTGAAAAAAATATTTAACATAAACAAACAAGTGATTCATCAAAATTTAGGAAATTGTACTGTCTTTTCAAAAACCCCAGGACTTCTGACCACCCTCCCATCGTAATCAAGAAAACCCCAAAATATACAGGGTGGTTCGCATAAAAAAAATGTAGTTTAGAGTCGTACACAAATAACCAAACACCCTGTGTAAAAACTGCCGATCGCGATAAATTCTACGCAAAAAAGTGCTCTAAGAAAGATTTTGCCAAAATCACTTATCTATAATAATAAGAAAGTTATGGAGGATTAAAGAAATCGACTAAATTCGAGAAACGCCCCCTTGCGACCAAACGATTAGAAATAGTTGAATTCTGTTTGTGCCAGTGACTTTCTCATTAAAATTGAGCTCCAGACACCAAGGTGCATTTTTTTTTCTACCTCTTAAAATAAAGGGTGTTTCCATAAGAAAGTGTCCACAATGGATCAAATGTCAAAAAAGCCCAATATATGTTTTAAATTTTTTTTAAATTCAATTATTAGCTTTGTTAATACTTGTAGAAGATCCTTAGGTGTAATTTGGCTCTTTCGCAACTGATAATAGGCAGACCAACAAAATAAAAAAAACTAAAAAGTGTGTCATTGTGTAATACCCTGCCCTACGTTACACAAACTATTGACTCACCAACACGCGAGTCAAAGGGGAGAAATGATATGGACCTCCTCCCGAGACACAACAGGCGGAAATGTTTGTAATAAGTACTCCTGTACATATCCAACACTGGTGTACTGGATCCGGCGCAGAAATAAAGAATTAATGAAAGTGTAGTAATGAAGCCCTTATCAGGTGGTACAACAGAAATCGCAAACTACTTTAGGGGATCCGGCTCGCCATAATTCCATGCCCCAGTAGGGAAGAGTTGTGTCTGGACACACTCCAACAAATTCTCTAAATCCGTTTTCTAAGCATGAATTGAGTTATCGAAAATACTCACTAGTTCCGTTTGTAAGCCATAAATTCGTAGGCTGTGGAGTTGGTGGAGCAGGAGAAGTAAATGCATCCATAAACGGGTTTCCCAGTTGTAAAAGATCATCCGATGCCTTATTAGTTGTTTTTGTAAGTGGCGGTTCACTCTCAAGTAAATTTACTGTTGGTGCTGCTGTGGATAGGTGTAATGGAGTGACACTAGCTGGAGATGCATCCAAAAATGGATTGTTGTTGTTCGCTGCATTTGGTGATTGAACTTTTGACTATAACAAACAAAATTTTAACAAACTTCCGAATTTCTCCTACTAAAAAAATAGTTTGGCAAAAGAAAGAGCGATTTTACCTTAAATTGATTTATTGCAGCCTCCTCTTCCGCAAGAAGTTGCAGCTTGATTTGTTCATCGATACCATTTGTATGTGAATCTGAACGACCATTTGCAACAACAGTCCCAAATGCGGTGCTAGTGGAACATAAGGCAGACATTCCAGATGTTACGTTCTTCTGATTACTACTAAATGATTTCATGCAAATGCACAATTCTAACATTTATTACGAAAATTACGAACTAAACCTACCTCGAGGATTGTGAGGGAGTACTTGACGTTGAAGTTTTTTTCCCGTCCAAACTATTGAGATGTTGCTCTAACGCATCGAGTAAGCTACTGGGAGCTTTTGTTAAATCGGGAATATCACCCCTATCGATACCCACATTCTAAAATTGATTATTAATGAGATGTAAGTGATGCGAAATTAAAATATCGTTTACCTCGGCGACTCGTAAAAATTCGGCTACTCTATCCATACGTATCAAAAACTTTTTATAAATATCCAAGCCATCTTTACATTGTTTTTTATTCATATCAAAATATTTTTCTAAAAAAAATTATGTTAAAGTTGAAAGTCAAAAAAAGGATAACGTTATTATTACCTAACAAATTAATTATTCCATCATTATAACACGCAAATAATCTTATGAGATCCCGAAATAGTAACATAAAACACATATTTATAACACCATTTGTTAAATCATTTGCGGAACAGTCGAATTCTAGTAGCGCATCCAGCTGGCTTTGTAAACACGGTAACGTTTTCAATAATTTCTCTGCATTCATTGTACGTAACATTCCGTCTTCTTTTCTGTACATAAAAAAATACCATAACAATTATATGATGATATAACATGGCTAATTTTTTTCATTTCACTTTAATTACTGACTAATTACACTATAGAAAAAACAGTTTCAGTTCATGAATAAGCAACACATATGGAGCGGAAGTGTATTGCACAAAGTGATTAGTGATTGGGATTCCACAAAAAGGAGTGCAGAGTGTAAAGGGGCCGGATGAGCGAAAGAAGGAATATTGGAGAAATCTTGATTCGTTTTTGAAAAGGAAAAGGGAAACCAGAGAGACAGAGAAGTCAAAGGAGGATAAGGAAGAGGTGCTCAGGAGTAGTAAAGTGGCAAGGAGGAAATAGAGAGAGAACAGGGACAGGAGAGGAAGAGATGGACAAGGTACTGTGGTAAATTGGAGAGCATGGAGAAAAAGATAAGGATGGAATTAGAAGAAAAATTAGGGAAAATAATGAAGAAAGTAAAAGACTGTTAACTGTTAACATTTTTAACAGTTCTCTTAAGAGGATAAATGGCTTAGATCCTGAAGTCAAAAGGCACCTTTCAATGTATTTTCAATAAGATGGAATTGTATAAGCTAAATGATTGAAGACGTACAATCGTTTGTCATTTTTTTTGTCAACAATACTCCAAAGCTCGGATTTCGTTATTAGTTTCATGTGTTTCTTCAAATTCAGACATTTATACAATAATTTACAAAAAAACAATATTGAATGTTGATTATTGGAGATAAAGTGTGAATAGATCTGATTGTATTAAGGACACGGTCCAAGATTGAGTTTGATACAACATACTGGACTACTATCGGAGTAAAAATGCAAGGCTTCCTGAACTTAGAAGCTTGTATCTCAGTAATTAGCAATGATAATTTAATGAAATAAAGTACAAAAAGGTGTATAGTTTGAGATTTTTGCAATACATCGTTACTGTATCAGTGTATGTGCAAAAACGTGCTAATTATGACTCAAAACGCACAAGCGCTCAAACTTTCAAAATTAATTACGGATATATTATTGAAACTGAGTGGTAGATACTTATATATTTGAAAAATGTATATATACTTATTTGTCGGTGTGAGATGCTTTTGAGGCTAATTGGTTTATTAGTCTTAAAGCTATAATAAAAAAGCGACATCTTGTGTAACTGAGTATCTGAAAGTTCGATATTAATAATATTGACAGTAACATAAAAAATTAAAACAATTATGTTGTGGTCTAACACGATTCAAAAAAATAATGTGTTGTATGTGTTGTAAGTGCAGTGCACGGGGAAACTGTTGTCCTACAGTATTTCTATGAAGCGACGCGGTGCGCAATGCAAAAGAATAATCACATTGTTGTAGTTTGCCGCTCGCTGTGTACGATGTGGTAGAGGTAATCTGTGCGTCTTTCTTTCGCGGTAATCATAGCATTTACTTTGAATTACAAGAAAACAAATTTTGCTTTCAATAAACGAATAATTCAGCTTGATTTCAATACTAGAAATTTACCATCTAAAACAAGAATTTTTTCTTTAGTTTCCATATATTTGAAAATAATGAAATGTTCGGTTATAGCTTATAAAACAAGTTAATTATATCAATAATCAACATTTATGGGCTTTCAAATTTTGAGAAGTATGTGTGCTACAACATTTGTAAATTTGTAACAATTTTATGATAAGTTAAAACTGACCGTCAGCCAGGAAAATACTAAATGCAGCGTTTTTATTGCTGTTAATTAAAATAATAGTTGAACAATTGATTCTCTCATTTTGATTTTTACACATGTTAAACATGTATAAATGACTAATGTACTGTTCAAAAATAGAAAAATTTCACAACCCCACCCCCCAACCGGTTTGACATCGCGACCACTCAAAGTCAGGGGCCTTGCATTTTTACTCCGATAGTGGTGTGTGCAAAATATTTGAATTTGAAAATAAAAGGTTTGTCATGCATTGTAATTTGGATTTCAGTATTGCTTCTACTAATATTGAAGGATAATATGGTTTTGGTGGAAAAGGGAACAATACGAAAGGTTACAATTCTATAAAATAAGACACAAGCTGAACGGGTAACCAGATTACCCACAGATTTTCTAATTACTTTTTTTTTACTGAACTTCACTATGTGCAACTTCTGAACATGACAATGCACAAATTTCCGAGTCGCGAAAGGACATATAGTGCAACCTCTGCAATGTGAACGCCTATATAGGACTTGGTACAATTTTTTTAATGAAAGATATTTCTTTATTCTTTAATAAAAGTTATTGTCTATAATACATCTTATTGAACTAAGTGAAAGTACAGTCTAAGCTAAATTCAAAAATTCCTTTACATAATGTCATCTCATTAATGACGAATAAATGTAATTATGTAAATGAAAAAGCAATCACTTCCTTGCTTAAATAAATGGTATTAAAAAAACAAATTAATTGGTTAGTTCTCTCAATATGAGTTTGTGCCCCTGTCCATGTCTGTCCACATAGAGGGATTTTTAAATATTATTTAATTAAATAATTAAGTGTAATTATTACAACTCTGTGTCCACAACCAAAGTTTTATTATAAATGTGATATGGTACCACTGAACTATACTTATACTGGAACATGCGCTCCGTCCGCCAGCTCGATCCGAAAGAGCCCCAAGGGACATCACTGTCCTACCCTCAAGAGTACATTTTGGTTTACCGCTGTCTGCTCTCTCGTACAGCGCATACGCAAAGCGTTACGAGACGATAGGAATGACCCTTACGCACTATCTGTTTCGCTGCACTGCGTTTCTATGGCAGAGACGGCCAATGCGCGTTCCAGTATAAGTATAGTTCAGTGTATGGCATTGATTGATGCTATTACAGCTGTACCAAGCATACAATATCCCTTGGGTAAGGGTGGTCGGGGGAGTTTACGAAGTACATTCAAATGGAAATAAATTTTCTGCTGTTTTAGTGCTTCAGCACAAAGATGGTCATTTTTACTTCTATGAATAGTCAACTATAGGTATCTTGATATATTGATTCTTTTAATTTCGTAATTAATAATTGACAAATTGATATGTAAGTAATTTAACTATACTTCTCGTCATTCCTAAGAAAAGTATATCTGTATACATATCTATACTTATATATTGGAGGTCAAATATCTATTACATCAAGCTGTTAAGGAAAGACTGATAACCTAATAAAATATTGTGCAAATCCCATAAAGTTACATAAAACTTGTATTAATGTAGACTTTGAAACGAAATGATCGACAATTTAGTTAATATATATTTATTAGTTAGTAGTATTGAGTTCAATAACTTTAGATAATTATATAAAAAATTAATCATGATAACCTTGACATTTATCAATAACTTACCCTCGCTTGACTTTACAAAAATCGAAAGCAATAGTCCGATATGATAGCGCCTTTTCGTTGAGGTATCTGGAATATCGGCGTATAAAAGGTGACATGTCGTATCCTAAATATAAATAAATATTAAACAAAGGGTTTAACATGGTAAAATATGGAAATAATTTTAAGTTAAAAGTATAACTGTAAGCGTTTTAGCATTCGGCAAACTAATAAAAATGCTGTTAATTATCGGATGGTAGGTACTGTTAAAACTCACCAAGCAAGTTTTTTTTTCTTAACAAAGTCGATACAATTATGTATTAATTAATAAAATAAATTTATATTTAATGAATAGAATAAATTATACAATACCAATCTTATAAAATCAAACAAATTTCAGAAAACTCACCCGTTCTAGCACTCACGGCACCTCATGTAAGAAAAATTGGCTATTAGTATTTGTAGTAGGAAATTAAGCAAAAGCTATTTATTAAAATAAAATTTATAAAAATGTTAGCATGGTCGTTGTAAGTGAAGTGTTTTAACTATATTAATGGTAAGCTTCAAACCGACCAAAGGTAAAAATGAAATTTTTGTGCAAATTAAATCTGAAATATGTTGAAGTGTCGTTAATAATACATTGCTCAAAACAATTAGGGGATATTTGCAAAAATGATAATAAAATAAATAAATAATGAATGTATACTTCGAAAATATTTTTTTATTGGTGTCCTATTTTAGCCTTTTAAACCACGCCCCAGCGCGTTTAAATCGCGCTTTCAAAAACGCGGGTGTTTAAAAGTTGCCATGGCACCATCATCAAATTTGAAAAATGTGTATTCTTATTGGTTATTGATCTGACAGGAGTACTGCAAATTAATTTCCGTTTTTCTCATTTCCATGACAACGAAAGGTATACTGATTTCACATTAGGAATTCAACCATTTCGCATTATTAGTTCTTATTTCCATTTTAATACCAGATTTCAAAGTGAACCAATAAAAAAAATAGCGTAAAGTATTCGTGGATAAACAGGTCTTTAAAACACTTGCTCTATTTCAAGCACTCCGGCTACGCCGTCGTGCTTGAAAACTCGCGCGTGTTTTAAAGACCTGTTTATCCACTTATACTTTAATATACTACTATATTTTACTACAACGTTCTTAAATAAGAGAGGTGCTACATTCATTATTTATTTATCATTTTTCCAATATCCCCTAATTGTTTTGAGCAGTGTATTCACTATTTACTATTGACTCCCCCAATTGAATTCCATAAAACAATTCACTTATACCTTATCATATAAACCATAACAAATGAATGTAAAGCAATTTATGACGTAATTTACCGATCTTGTTGAGGATATATTATGAAAGTGCTGTTAGTAACACAAAGTTATAATCATTCTATGATAAAGATAAGCGATGTAATTAATGATGTACTTTTAATTAGGTTAAAAACAGAGAGTGTTTGTAAACATGTAGCAAAACATACATGAATGCGAAAATAATTACCTTGTACTCCACTTTTATCAAAAAAATTACTAAGTTGAAATGTGCAATTACTCGAAGCTAAATATTGTGTGAACCTCTGAAAATTACGAGCATTAGTAATTCAAGTCTGTTAATAAATAAAAACTTACTTCGTTCCCATAACACATTACATGATGTACTGTGACGAGGGCTTTATATACGACTATCCAATTATTATTTTGTGATCTTTCGATTAGAAGATTTGCCATTTGAGGTATTGATACATTTGGTTCGTTTGTACAGTGGACTAAATCTGAAAAGAAAATATGATTATTAGTGATGATAATAATATCGTGTGATTTTATAAATAATCATAAACAATGACAATTAGCTTCTATGGCAACAAAAAGTAGTATTTCGGCTGTTGTTTTTCCTTAAATATAAAATAATAGTGAACAAATAACTTTTACAATTAACAATAGTAAAAGGTGGGAGTGGGGGGATTGAATAAATTGCATAAATAGTCAAATATTTCACTACTTTAAATTCCAATATGTGCCAATCCAACTATTTAGGTTACTAAAAAAGTATTTAAATTATTTGAATTATCAAACACCAATATAACATGCACTTTCTATTATTTTATGATACTTGAAGTAAAATCACTATGACACGATACATTGGCGAATGACCTACAACTCGAATTCTTGGTATTTTTGCAATTTTATACCAATGATATACCTACCTACAGAAATCGAGTTCAATTTGAAAGGATCAAACTACTTTTTAATATTACGTTCTCGTACTTCTCTTTCTCCAAATTATTATTAAGCCAACAATGGTAATGAAATAATAATAATAATAATAATAATAATAATAATAATAATAATTAATCAGGTCATTTACACATGATCTTAGTAGACAATGTACGCAAACACCAGAAACCATACAACACACTACATCAGCATGTACACGTCTAGTATAATACACCAAAAACTCGCCACAAAACATAACCTTTCTACTGATAATACACCCTATTACAAATATACACAACAAGTTGTACTTGAAAACACCATACACAAGCTATATTGGGATAGGACAATGTACAGATAGGCCAGATTTAACAGCTATAGATAAAACACCAAAAATCATATACATAATAGATATTTATTTAGTATTTGGTGTAGTTTTGTAGCTGTGATTTTTATATTAGTAGGTTTGGAAGAGAAATATGCAGCTAAATTACGTTCTTTATTTTTATTACAGTTTGACGTTTCGCCCATAGAGTTTTTGGGCTTTTTCATAAATTTGGATTAGGTACATGTTAAAATCTGTAACAATTTATTAATTTAATGTATATGTTGATTAGGTACATGTTAAAATCTGTAACAATTTATTAATTTAATGTATTATGTTGTCTCAACATATACATTAAATTAATAAATTGTTACAGATTTTAACATGTACCTAATCCAAATTTATGAAAAAGCCCAAAAACTCTATGGGCGAAACGTCAAACTGTAATAAAAATAAAGAACGTAATTTAGCTGCATATTTCTCTTCCAAACCTACTAATATAATAGATATTGCCATTCCCAAACACAAACAATTTACCCATAACCCAATACACATGCAGAGACACAAATACACTGGTAGCTCGGGAACTTAAAGCACAATGGAGAACGGAAACTGCTCTTACAGTATCCATTGTTCTTAGTGCAACCGGAGTTATACCAAAATAATACACTACAATTTATACATTTTAGGCTTAGATAAAAATATATACATACAATTACAAAAGGCAGTCATTATTAACACTTGCCAGTTGCCACAGTTAGAAAATTTCTAAACAAAATGGAAGATACCGTACATCACTCAGAATCACATCACTAATACCACTCAACACACAACATGAAACACAACACACAATGTCCCTTCACAAACTGAATACTGCATACACAACAAAACATTACAGAAAGTCTAATAGAAACACAAAACACTTTAACACCCCCTCATGTGACACCTCTAACTCGTTCACATACACCCAAACGCAAATGTACAAGTACTTAATACACTCGCAACATCAGAACCCCCAATTAACACAAAACACAAACAACATATCACCCACTCGAGTGCAACCTATGCGCCGCGCCGAGTTAAACAACAAACACTTACACAATAAACATAATACTATTTCATAACACAAATTATGTTTTTTTACACCTTTTACAACTTTAAATTTATTTTGTACACACTATGAGTTTTTTCCAATTATTTGTATGGGGATCTCGGAAACCATAATAGTTAGGTACATTTGCTTAAATGGGGGAAAGATTTGCTTCTTTAGCTTTTGCTGGCCTACTAGATATTTGCATGGCCTACTAGATATTTGTAAAAAAGTAAAATTCCCCAAAATCGTTTCAGCGATTTAATTTGTTTATTTATAAAGATTGATATAAATTGTTTAGGCAACAGTTTAGAATCCGGTGCGATCCCAATTTCTGGTAAAAATGTTAGGAATGATAGGGAAGGCATCCCTTATAGGAAAAATTTGGTAAAAGTTTTAGCGAAGTGGGCTCTCTTCTCAACCAAAGACACAGATCAATGTGTAGGATGTATTATCGTTAGTATTGTAACGAAACTTTATTTAAGAAACCAAGTCGAATATTTATTTATTTACACGCTAATTATTAATCACTTATTTCTAATTACGAATAGGTACTTAGTTGTTAACTTAAGAATTAATCACTTTATTTACACTAGAGGTTCACTAATTATTTTAATCACACTTAATATTTAATCACTAAAAAGTCTAACCGAATCAACGTTTAAGGTAATCACATTTAAACTTCGCGAACGCGTTAAACTGTAAAACTGTGAACTATGAACTGACTCGTAATAATTGAGCGGCATTATTTATACAAGTCCGCATTTGCTCTCGAAAATTCTAGAAGGAACGGTAAGTCATCGCGCGCGGCTTTCTCGAAACTTCCGGCGGATGAGTCATACCCGCCTTAACCAATGCAATCTTTGTAACATTGCCCCCTCATTAAAACCAATTTCGTCTCGAAATTCATTAGCTATCGTTGGTAAACCATGTCCAAGATCGCGCAACGCTGTCCGCCGACAATCCACCGTTCCCGGAGTGGGGATACTTTTCGGGTTAAACCTGCAAACCAAGATTTGCACACCGGTTCCCTGGAATATCTCCTCCAGCATATTCCGGACCTTCCTCCACTCGAGACCATCTAAACCACAGCCAATTCTGGGCATTGCGATCTTCCTTATGCCACTCCATAACACTCTTCTTTTTAGATCAAGCAACGAATTCCACATTTCTCGATAATCAGGTTTTCCAGACGATAACTTCTTTGTCACCAAGTAGTAAATGAATCGTTCTTGATCCCTTAACCATAGCACTCTTCCGACACGTGGACCAAACTCTCGCAGCTTCTCTACTTGACCAAACTTCGCTTTGAAAACGGAAGCAATTCCACGGGACATGCGGAGATCGGCCGCCACACAATGAGCAAGTGAATATTCTGACGACAGAGTGAAGAGGTCTTGTTGTCTCTCAATGGTTACGCCGAATGAAGCCACTTTATTATCTCCATACATCCTCTGAAACTCTTCGTATGAGACTTCCTTCCTCTGTTCCGTTACTCTGCGTACACCATCCGCATGATTGTTCCCGTTATAACGTCCTAGTCTATTAAAATGGACAACTCTCGGCTTTCCATTTGGCATTTTACGAATACGATAAATGACATCGTTAATTCGTTTTACCACTTTGTATGGACCCTCCCAGTTATTTTGAAGCTTGGGGGACAAACCACGACGCTTTTGAGGGTTATAAAGCCAAACCAAATCTTCTTCTTGGTAACCCCCTTCTTGAGCTCGAACGTCATAATTTTGTTTCATTCGGTCGCTTGCACATTGAAGATTTGATCGTACTAGGTTATGAATGCTATCCATTTTCCTTCTTAAGTCGCTCACGTAGCCCTCGCCAGCCAAATCTTCACCAGGTTTACTACCAAAACTCAAATCACACGGCAAACGGAGTTCTCGACCAAAAATGACGTTAGCAGGGGTTTGCTTAGTGGATTCATGGATGGATGATCGATACGCCAGAAGGAAGAAGTTGAGATGTTGGTCCCAGTCTCGTTGATTGGCAGATACCACTTTCGACAAATACCTGTTAACTGTTCTGTTCATTCTTTCGACCATTCCATCTGACTGTGGGTGTAAAGCCGTCGTTCTGGTCTTCTTGATGTCCATGACTTTGCAAACTTCCTGGAAAACAGCAGACTCAAAATTTCTTCCTTGGTCAGAATGTAATTCTAGTGGCACTCCAAAACGGCAAATCCAGTCATTAACCAATACTTCAGCTACAGTAACGGCCTCTTGGTTAGGCAAAGCGTAAGCTTCAACCCATTTGCTGAAGTAGTCCATCGCGACCAGAATGTATTTGTTGCCGCGTTCACTTTCAGGGAACGGACCAGCGATGTCAATTGCAATTCGCTCAAATGGACTCCCCACATTATACTGCTTCATTGGAGCTGTTGGTCGTCGATGCGGTCCCTTGCTAGCGGCACAGACGGTGCACTTCTTGCACCACTCATCTACATCTTTCTTGCAACCGACCCAATAAAATCTTTGGCGCAACTTTTCCAACGTCTTCTTCGATCCAAAGTGACCTCCACCAACTTCCTCGTGAAGTTGCTTCAATACTTCCGCGACCCTGCTTCTCGGAACCAGCAATTGCCTTTTCTGCTCTTGCCCATCGTCACTCTCCAGGATTCGTTTAAGAAGACCATCCTCCATCACCAAGGAATCCCATTGTGCCCAGTACGCCTTAACATTGGGGGAATGTCGCGCCACCTCTTGCCAATTTGGTCTATCTCCATTCTTCTTCCATTCCACAATCGGTTGTAGATCAGGATCCGCCTCTTGCTCTTGCAAACTTTCTCCAGGCTTCTGACTCCTATTCCGGAGCTGCATCCTAAAAGCTCCTACCATATGAGCATGCCCATACCTAGTCGCCAAACGTTCCACTATGTGGCCGTAGCTTTTACGTTGTGCAGGAGGGAGTGTCTGCAGAACATCCAGTGCCTCTCCGCGCAAGGCGACTGTCAATGCTACAGCCTTTTGGTCGTCGTTCCAGCCATTCGACACAGCAGCAGCGTCGAACTGGATGAAGTAGTTTTCCCAGGTTGTTTTCCCATCAAATGTAGGTGGCTTTACTGCTGCATCCAGTCGTCGAATTGTGGGCTCATGCACTTCACTGATTCTACTTACTTGTTCCTCACCGTTGGGCGCATCAGTCTCCATTATTTGATGCCTCTCGGTTTCAATATGTCGACTATCCAAGCGTCTCTCCAGTTCCCGGAACTTGTCGTAAAATTCTTCTTTTATCGCACCTATTTGTTGGAAGTTTTCCACTATTTTATGTTCCAAAACCACCGAATTTTCCAGAACTGCCTCGATTTTTCTATCGAATTTAAATTCTAATATTTTCGAATTTTCTTCCATTTTTCTCTCGATCGTTCTAGAGCTTTCGGCGAGTTCCTTTAATTCTTCCCTTAATGCCGTGGAACTTTCTTTTAATTCTTCCCCTAATGCCGTGGAACTTTCTTTTAATTCTTCCCCTAATGCCGTGGAACTTTCTTTTAATTCTTCCCTTAATGCCGTGGAACTTTCTTTTAATTCTTCCCTTAATGCCGTGGAACTTTCTTTTAATTCCTCCTTTAATGTTTTCTCGATGTTTTGGAATAATAATTCATTCTCGGACTGAAAGTAATAATTTTCCGGATCATTTCCATCATTGATTATTACTTCTTTTAATCGTTCCACAAGATCGAGTTTTACACCGGTAGTGTCTAATCCCCTGTCTTCCAACTCTACTTTCAATTCAGCAACCTTTAATTGACTTAGCTTCTTCATTTTAACCCCACACCTGACACCAATTGTAACGAAACTTTATTTAAGAAACCAAGTCGAATATTTATTTATTTACACGCTAATTATTAATCACTTATTTCTAATTACGAATAGGTACTTAGTTGTTAACTTAAGAATTAATCACTTTATTTACACTAGAGGTTCACTAATTATTTTAATCACACTTAATATTTAATCACTAAAAAGTCTAACCGAATCAACGTTTAAGGTAATCACATTTAAACTTCGCGAACGCGTTAAACTGTAAAACTGTGAACTATGAACTGACTCGTAATAATTGAGCGGCATTATTTATACAAGTCCGCATTTGCTCTCGAAAATTCTAGAAGGAACGGTAAGTCATCGCGCGCGGCTTTCTCGAAACTTCCGGCGGATGAGTCATACCCGCCTTAACCAATGCAATCTTTGTAACAGTATAATATCGCTCTACATAAGTAAAACAGTGGCATTTAAATGGCCTTATAGTATACTAGCGGATAAATTGTAAAAGATGCTGTAAGCACATAATTGATAACTCAAGAAATTGTAGAATAATCAAAATGGAGTGGATAACCTATAAAAGAGAAATACAAGTTAACACAAACTGCTTTTAAAAAAGGAGAATACAAACAATGTAAATCTTTTGATGTTTGACATTTCGCTATTATTTACCTATTTATTGAATTTTTAAACAATTTAGTGACTTGCGATCATTAGGTTACCTATAGCTTTTCTCAAGTTGTCTGGTAATACTCTCTTATAGGGGAAAATGCGAATGGCCGCGGAGTCTAAATAAGTACCATTGTTTAAATACAATTTGTAGATAATTTTTTACCGAATAATGTCACCGTACTAGTTTTTTAATTTTGCTTGGCATTTTGAAGTTATGAAGCAAAGTTGAATTTTAAATGGAAACCATAGTTGGCTATGACATATTTTAATAGTGCATTTTTTATTTTGTTTTAATGATGTAAATAAAAGCGCAATACACGTTTTTCTATTATTAACTTCAAAAATCATACCTTGCCATGAAAAACAAAAAAAATTTACAGTAAGTATTCGAAATATCCACCATCCATACAAATAATGGAAAAAACTCACTCTGTATGTTTACTAGGACTAATCGTTACTTGATTTCGATCCGTGCGGTTAGTTAACTCAACTGCAAACAACAGTCCGCTAAAGAACCCTTATCAATTGTAGTTTTTTTTTGAAAATTTGAAAGTTAATTGAAACATAATGTTTTAACTGCCAACTCGTTTTTTTTAAATAAAAAATTACACAATGACGAATTCTCAAAGTAAAACAGTCACCTTATGTCATAATTTATCTGTCAGTTAAAACCCCTGTGTAAAATAACTTTGTAACTTTATTGTTGTTTATTATTGTATAGGTATGTTTTTTGTCATTATGCTTGTTTTACTGTTAATTTATATTTATTGTTTATAGAAACCGAGAGAACGTTCAACATAGAAAAAAATACATAAGAGCGTTGAGTAAAAGATTTTAATCAATTCCTCTATAATTATTAGAATACGTGAAAAAAATGCATGAAAGATTATAATTGTTGCTGCAAAATTAAAAGATTCAATAATATGTTAATAGGTATATTTTTCGCGCAATCAAAATGAAAATCATATGGAAAACGAGACTTCAGATGGAGCTTCTTGAACATATCGGCTGCAACTTCCAACTTTCTGCTCAATAAAAATAACAGTGCAAAAACACGAAATTATTATAAAGGTAATTACGAGAATTATCTGCATTCACACTTTACCAGTTTCAATTATCAAAAATAAATATTTGCTCAATTTATTGAAATCCGTTCAATTATAAAGGCGACTGTGAAATTTGCTAAAGGTGCTCCCTAACACAATTAATACAAACAAAATTAATCAATAGTGCTAAGGGTTCCTTCTTGAAAGCAAAAAATGTACGGAAAATATGTTTTCTGAGTGAAATCCCAGAGTTTATTTGTGCGTTGATGAGATACATTGTTAGTAATTACTTTACTTGAAATGGGTAGTGAGAAAGTAACCCGAAGGCGAATCCTAAACCTCGACTACAATAATTTATTTGATATTAATTAACAAAGTTGGTAGCATGTAATCTTAACATCTTTCATTAATATCTAATAAATTATTAGGGTTGAGGTTTAGAGTTCGCATAAGATTTATAATTATGTACTTTATTGTTCGTGTCTACGTCATTTGTTTTCCATAAGTATTTCTTACAACTTGCAAGTATTTTATATTCCATATTTACACAAACAATCGTTACTTCTTATCGCCACTATTTTTTATCAACTTCTTTTTCGAATTGGAAATGCTAGAAATGCAAAAAAGAAGAAAATAGATTTTTAAAAAAACCGTTTTAGTAAATCTGACGGTAACTACACGTTTCGGGTTGACTTCAATCTGTTGTGCTGGGGAGGGGGGAAACCACCCTTTGGACACCCAATCGTGAACATGTCATGACAAAAGGAACCACACGTTACCGCGGAAGACAAAAAAACCTTTATTGCCTTTTAGGGGGTGAACGGAGGAGTAAACGAGTAGACTCTGTTATACAGGGTGTCCCGAAAAGATTGACCAGATTGACCAGATTTTTTGCACATGTATTGGATGGGATGTTAGCAGTATATATTCTTTATATGTATATGTCGTCACGTCATAGACGGTCAACGTCACGTCAAAATATGTCTCCATATATTTAATTGGCAAAGTTGATACTGACCGGCAACGTCACCCATCGTCAACATTACGGAACGCAAGAGTTGATCGAAAACTACTTTTTGACATGCCGTTGCCTGTCTGTTCCTGATCAATTCTGGTAGTATGAATTCGTAATCGGAACGAATCCGTCATATTTTCAGTATTTGGGTTTTTTATAATTTTATTAAACATAGGTATATGATATTTCATTTTTGGCCGTTTATCGTATCGTATACCTACGTCAGTACCTAATCGCATGTTATAATTCTCGAAATGTAGTGTTTTGTTTTTGAATTTGAGTTTCAATTTTTGATAAAAGCACATAACATTGATTTTGAGACATTTCAATATCTTTGTAAAAGGAAGTATGGTATTTACCTTCAAACTTTCCCATAATAAATATTTTTCGAATCCATGTTTTCTTGGCTCGATTTTTGTAGTTTGTTATTCTCTTCATCGTCCAAATTTGGTGCAATCATAGCCAGTTTTTTTCTACTTAATTTAGGCATGTTATAAAATTGAAAATTGTATAAATGAAAACAAACATTAAACACAGGACGAAGCAAACGTACGAGTACAACAGACAGAACTAGAAGTGTAGGTATTTCCATGACGTTATCGGTCTATGACGTGCGGTGACGTTCCGTATAGTGCGAATCGACCTTTATAGTTAAATTTTTAACATTGCTCTAAAACGGTTTAAGGTTAATTTATGAAAATTTATACGAAATATTAGTAGACGATAAAAAATAAATTAGGAATAAATTCAATTATTTTTATTTATTTATTATGGATTTTCAGAGGAGATCAACACCCTTTTTAGAGGTCAAAGCCAAATGTACAAAACACAGAAAGCGTGTTGTTATCCTACGTCGAGAGATGAACGATAAAATATCTCTGTTTAGACAGCAAATACGAGGGTTGCCTTTTATATTGTTACACATGACCACTAGATGGCGCTATTTAAATGTGTCTTCACAATATTCATAAAAAAATTAACGTTTGAAGAGAGTAATTATATGAAAAAACTGAAAATTACTCGTGAAGGGTTTCATTGACTTTATACACTAAAAGTCAATGATTTTACTAATTAAGCACCATCGTCAAAAGAGCAGCTCCTATCCAACGAGCAACGTTTCATAAGAGTAATATCGTGTTCCTGAACGCGTTTACGCGTTTAGTGAATACGAATACGATACTACTTCGACAAAATGAAGGGGTTGCAGAACACTGTCGAAATTTTCAAAAAACCTGGACTTGGCAGGACACCAATTCCCATCTATGCAGAGAACCATTACGTTACGACAACTTTATCAAGATCATTGTCAAACCGAACATCAATCTGTCGTTCTGCCCATTCAAGATGTCGCGCGACTATATTCGCCGAGGACATATTTTTTCGATCATGTATTTTTTCATTCAGTTCTTCAAACCAATAACCTCGACGATGACAGAAACCTAAACGAGTCTAAGAGTACGGTCCTGAACATCCAAGAGCAGAAAACCGAATTAAATTTTGAGAGTAAGATGATACGACGATTATCTTCACGAGTATTAATAATTATTTTATTAGATATATAAAATAAATATAATTTGTAAACATAATTTTTTCTTCATTAACGATCATTGCTCCCTTTCAGTCAAAGTTATTTAATTCACATAGAAAATCGTTTCTTATTTATTACGAGATGTTCCATTGCAAAATATTAGTGAGTTACTTGAAATTATGTCGGATGTACACACAACCAAACTTATATGGAATCACTCTGTATTTCTTACTAAACTTTTTGTAAGGACAAAAATTGGTATTCAACTTTAAGATAAGGCTTCTTGTTGTAAATAATAAACATAATAATAAATAAGAAACGACTGCTGAGATTTATTAATCTTGTGACTTTTGTTTTCAGTTGTAAAATCCCGATTCTTCGGTATTTTTATTTCGGTCCAAAAAAACAAAAAAAAATGCTTATGTTGGACTAACAGATGTGCAGAGGGGAAGAATTATTGCTCTCATTGAACAAGGAATGTCCCAAAAGACGTAGCAGAGATAGTAGGCGTTACCCAGGGTGTTGTATCGAAAACATATGCAAGGTGTTTGGAACTAGGAACTCTCAAGAACAGGCCCAGACAAACTCGTCAAAGAGTCACAACTGAACAACAGGACTGCTTTGTGTGCCAAATTGCTAGGAGAAATCCCAGTGTTTCTCATCCAGAGCTGCAACGACAACTTCTAGAAGCTACAGGTGTGAACGTTTCCGTTGAAACCATAAGAAAGACTTCGCGCTCGAGGGTTGTGCAGTAGGAGAGAGTTACGGGTTCCACAGTTATCTAGGCAAAATAAAATTGACTGGCTAAATTGGTGCCTTCAACACCAAAACTGGATAATTGAGAATTGGCAAAATGTTCTTTTTTCGGATGAGACCAGAATTGGCCTAAGATCAGATGACCATCGAATTCGGGTTCTAAGAGCTGCAGAAAGACGAGCAAGACTTCGGGCGGCCAGATCTATCCGAAAATATAAAGGAGGAACTGTAATGTTCTGGAGGGGTATTATGTTGGGAGCAAAAACTCCATTGTTTACAAACTTTAACCGGTCGGAGGTATGTTGATGTAGTGCTAGAACAGCTTTGGAGAGCTGCAATTAGGGATAATTTTATATTCATGCACGATAATGCACCTCCCTAAACCAGCAGAGTGGATAGAGAATGTCTTGAAACGGAAGATGTCGCAGTTTTAGGCTGGCCTGCGTGTTCACCAGACATAAATGCTATTGAACACTTGTGGGACCAGCTCAAAAGGGTTAGAGCTCGTCGAAACAATCCAGGAAATGTCGCACAGCTTATTGATGCAGCATTAGCAGAATGGGAAAACATACCCCAAGAAAATGTTGACAATTTAATAAGAAGTATGCCAACGCGAATAGAAGCTTGCATAAGGACTAGAGGTGGCAACACGGATTATTAAAATTACCAATTTTATTTTTATTTTTGCTTTTTGACCATTAAAAATTTAAATCTCATTTCGTTTCAGAAACCAAAAAAAATTACCGTTGTGTTTATTATGTCAACTAATTAATTTTTTTTATTGATATGTGGGTTATTTTGCATTAAAAGTCTTTAGTAAGGAATGAGTTTTATTCATAAACCACAAATGATCATACATCTCAAAAATTATGTAAAATAATAGATGATTTCATATAAGTTTGGTTGTGTGTATATTATCAATTATCAGGTAGCAGGGTAGAGAACTTGCATACGGTCCAGTGGAGGCGGCTTTGGAAAATTCAAATTTCTACAATCTACAGGTATATCTGAACACGTTTTACATTTAAGATACTCGCTGAATGCAGCATTAGATGCTTTACAATTTTTATTCTATACGTTTTTTATTTAGAATCGCGGTGTAGGTATATAAATATTTTTTCAACCTTCGACTACATCACTGGAGTCTAATTTGAAGGTTTGGATACTCGTTGGAGACAGAATGTGACGCTCTTTAATTTATAAGAGTAACATTTTTTGGAGGTTGCGCCGTTTAGGAGTTATAAGCGAAAAACAGTCCGTTTGTGTTTTTTTAATGATTTGACACATTAGCTCACCCCACAAAAGGATGCAAAAATCTAGGAAACTTTCATTTGATAGCCAATGATCCAATTTAAAACAATTAAACTGACATTGGCAACCTACCCTCCCTTTTGAGATATAGTGAACGTGTAAAAGTACATGCACCTATAAAAATTGGCCCTACCACCCAGTTCCAGATACTTCCACAACCTGTACATTAGTTTAATCTTACAGTGTTACTAAGTTAGACAGGCTAATAGTAATATACATATTAAGGGATAAAGTACTTAGAACATTTACGAAACACAACCACCAACTCTTAATACCTTCTATTCGCTGTACTTTAGCAAGATAATTTGATCAAAAAGGTTCATATGGCACGATACGATACACCCAAAAGACGAAACGCCTTTGTATGAAAAAAGAGTGGTATGACGTTACTATAGGGAAATTGGCAAAGATGCACGATGATGCAACGTTAATATAGACATTTGCATATTTTACAAATTTATCATGAACAATATAGTGGAAAGGTCAAAGTTAAACAAACATGTGTATCATAATCTAAATTCAGAATTCGCGGAGAGTGGCAAAACGTATTATAAAGTCGCTCAATTGAAGTAATTTCATTAGCAACGTTCCGTTTAACAACAGCGCTAATTTTATCAATTCATACAAATATTCCATCCATACAATGACGTAAATTATCGGCAAAATATTGTAATAAACAAGAAATTTCCGTTAATCTCGAATAAAAGGGGGATCGATCGATTTTGGATGACATCAGCGTTATTTCCCCCATTTCTTATTATCATTATTCATTAATAATGACGGTGCCCCTTTTTACAATATTGTGTTGCGGTAGGCCACGTTAGACCAGGTGTATATGATAATGATAGAACTAAAATTGAAATTGCACACGCCGTTGCAAGTCGCTGAACTTGAAACTACAAACAATGACTCAGAGTTACCTCGCCCATGATCAACGATCATTAGTCTATATGGAATTTAAAAAAATTAACGTTATTTTTCCAGTTCTTTAAATTAAAAACTCTATTCTCATTAATATGCATTTCATTTAATAGGCCCCGTCTTTATACACATCCAAGTTTCCTTCAATTAAAATGGCATTGATATGCTCTCCTCCAAGGTCTTTTTAGCTTTTTTTAAATTAACATTTCGCTAATATTTCAAGCATTCTCACAACATCCGCAAAATTACCCTTTCCAACTGTAATTACATAATAATTAATGATCGAGGGAACATGTCCACTGTCCAGGTGTGTTTTACGTTAATTTTTAGGCACGCACACGACCATTTTAATACGAAAACAATATTAATGAAGCGAAAAAATTTATGGCAAAAAATTCATATCATCATTTTCTACACGAAAAGATGCAAAGAACAATCCCTACGCAATGATTTCAGTTTCAAAATCGCCAAAGTCTAAATGCAAAATTAGCCTTAAATTATTATTAAACACTACCTACGAACAATTTTAAGTAACACTATTTCCTCATTATAGTCACGTCAATGAATACATTGTAGAGCGCATGGAATATGCGACAATTTTTGGCTTCAGGACTGTTCGGAGTAGTAAACATACTAAAAGACCCTAATCCTGGGAGGTGAGCTTAAGGTGGGAAGGGGAGAGGAAGAGGCCATTTTTGGGTTTTTCGATTATATCTCGGAAACGGTGGACTCTAGAAACAATTCCCCTAAGCGAAAATGAAAGCTAATTAAATTTCCTATAAAATTGTTTCCATACACATTTGTCGAATTTTCAACGGTTTTCTAGATGTCATTGAATATCAATAATTTTCGAAAAAATCATTTCTACACTTCACTCTTTTTGTCAAACATTTGCTTCTAATGCCTCCCACGATCGTTTCTCAGACGAATGTTCACAAAGAAAATTATAGAGCAATAAATTTCCTTTAATTTGATGTAACGTTTGCTACTTTATCTTCAATAGTTCAATATACGCTCAATTTCGATGTTTCTCTAAAAATGAGCTGTAGTCAAATCAATGATTATAAGAGTGCATGGAATATGCAAGACTTTTTGGCTCAGGACTTTGTTAGGAGTACAGTTAGTTGGTAAAGATACTGAAAGTCCCGCTCCTGCGAAGTGAGCTTAAGGTGGAACGAGGGAGGGGAGGCATTTTTGGGTTTCTTGATTATATCTCGGAAACGGTGCAACCTAAACAAAGTTGTTCTAAATGAAATCAAAAGCTAACTAAATTTCCTATAAAAGTTTTCCATATATATTTGTTGAATTTCCAACGATTTTCGAGATATACGTTATCGAAAATAGATAATTCTCAAAAAAATCATTTTGTAAAATATTTGTTTCTCGTTTTTTTATTTTATAGTAAATTTAATTAGTTTTCGTCTTCACTTAAAAGAATTGTTTTTAAAGTCCATCGTTTTCGAGATATAATCGAAAAAACCAAAAATGGCCTCTTCCTCCCCCCTTCCCATCATAAGCTCACCTCCCAGAGTGGGATCTTTTAGTATGTTTACCTACTAACTACTCCCTAACAAAGTCCCGAAGTCAACAATTCTCGCATATTCCATGCACTATGCACTCTACACCCCTCTTTTGAGCATTCATTGACTGGACTATTATTAATCTATGGGTACTTTCCGTAAATAAATTATTTAGATTCATGTAAACCAAAAGTTATCTAAAAACAAATTAGATAAGATACATACATTTATTTGTACAGGGTGTAAATATTGAAGGTCGCCAAACTTCGGGAGATAATAAACATAAAAAACGAAAATTCTTTGCTTAGTTCGCACACTTAACAGTTGTCAAGGTAGATGGCACTGGTTAAAAGCAACGTGTCACATAACAAGAGCAACTATAAATTGTTGTTCTAGTTCAATACATTGTTGATTACAAACAATTAAATAGCGGGGAAGAGCACACCTGACAAAATGGCACAGAAAAAATGGTTTCCACTGGGAGAATTGGCAGGAAAAATTATTTAAGTATCTTGTGCTGTTTGTGAGATTACAATTAAACAAATATTCCAAAGTTGAACATTCTCGAAAACTGAACGGTTTTGAGGTTTATGAAGTACAGTATGTAATTTTTTATATTGAATGATGCTCCCAATTTCGGTCACTCTTACAATTGACATCCTGTGTATAAAACGTTAATTCCACAAAAAATTCATTATTTAAAATTCATAAATTTCGCTAACCGGTCGGAAGTGAGCTATAAAAATATAACAGAATCATCTGCATATTTTAATATTCAAAAAGAGATTATATTTTTAAGGAAGTCACGCGTTATAATTTCTTTGCCAATATTTTTGAATAAATAATTGAATAATAATATCAATTCGTAAAACGAAGGGGTTTGAAAACAATATTTTAGAAAAAGCGACCATATAAACTGTAGGAAATTGTTCTGTTTGTATTCAGTTGAGAGGGAGAATCCATCACTGTATTAAATACAGAACGATCACAGTTTTGCAGGCATTTTTCCTCCTATGAGCTTTCTTTAATATAATTAATTATCGAGCTTTTTTGTTTTTCAAGAAAATGTTACATTTCGCTTATTTATGTGTATAATAAGGGAAATTTGATATTTTCTTGTAAAATAGAACCTCAATTAATAAACCAAACAATAAATAACAAAAGTTAGGCACTGAAAAGATACCTATGTTACATATGAAATTATACAGGGTGAGGCATTTATAGTGTCGTGGCCATTTTGCTCCGAAACGAAGGGGAAAATCTAAAAATGTTTCATACAACATTTGCAGTATTCATGAGGGGACATAAGATAGTGACATTAACTTGTCTTTAAAATGCCATTCTCAAGGCCATTTCAAGGTCAAATTACTTTGTTAAATAGAATGATGTATTTTTTGCTACGGAAATGGAAAGAGCATTCAATTTTGAGTATAAAAGGTTTAGTACAGTTATCCACTGGGGATGATAGGTAATATGATATTGGACAAATAAGACAGCAAATGGTATAAGTTGCAAGCTGCTCTAGCGTTCTTACGAGCTTCACCATAAATGTAAATCATATCGATTCTTTCATTAATCGTGTATCGAATATCCATGATCACAGAACGAAGCGGAACTAACGTAGAATACTACAGTAGGTACTGTTCTTATGAGGTTCCAATTGGTAGTGGATAAACTCGTACAAATGTCAACAAACCAACTGCAGTGTACTGCTATGTAAACAAATGAGTAGGTATCGCTATTGTCAGATTAGATTCAAACAAATGAATTTCCTTCAATGAATAAGAATGACACAATAAAACAGAGAAAGAGAAGTCAAAGTGCGTGAAAACCATTTGCTGTCTTATTTGTCCAATATCATATTACCTATCATCCCCAGTGGATAAATGTACTAAACCTTTTATACACAAAATTGAATGCTTTTTCCATTTAAAAACACATATCCTATTTAAAAAAGTAATTTGACCTTGAAATGACCTTGAGAATGGCACAAAATGTACTAAACCTTTTATACTCAAAATTGAATGCTCTTTCCATTTCCGTAGCAAAAAATACATCATCCTATTTAAAAAAGTAATTTGACCTTGAAATGGCCTTGAGAATGGCATTTTAAAGACGAGTTAATGTCACTATCTTATGTCCCCTCATGAATACTGCAAATGTTGTATGAAATATTTTTCGATTTTCCCCTTCGTTTCGGAGCAAAATGGCCACGACACTATAAATGCCTCACCCTGTATACTTATATCACTATTATTGTTCTTATAAATAACTACCTAAATAATTCATAGTAAATGAAGTGGTTGATACGAAACAAAATTCCATATTTCATCAAGATGAGAGTCCTCCGCATATACCTTGTCTGTGGGACAGATGATGAAACGTTTCCTGGTACTATAGATTGGGAATAGCGATGGGCCCACATCCCCACAACACACCCAACTGAATGCTATTCATTAGATCTTAAATCAACAATTTATACCACTCACGCAAAGTCTTTAACGAACAAATTACACCAGATGTTCTTCGCAACGTCCGAAGCCACCTTGACCAGCTGCTACACTTTTGCATATACTTATGGAGGCAAATTGCGAACGTATTCAAAATTTAATAAGAGTAAATACTAATTAATAAAATGTAATTTTCTGGTTTAGAATCATGTGGATTTTTTGGATTTTGCAAAATAGCCATTTTTGCACATAAGTAAACCTATTTTTAAACATTGTGAATTTACAGGTTCAACAAAATTACTCAAAATTCAAATAGCTCGACAAAGAATTTAATCACTCAAGTTTGTTCTCCTTGGACACGAGCCTTCAAGAGGAGCTATGTGTGGTGCAGGTTATTTATCCACGTGTTTTGAGAAAGGCCGACGTTTCGGCTACGACAGTGTAGTTTTCTTCGGGGCAACTTTATTAAAGAGAGTAACATAATTAGTTAACAGTTTTTTACAAATGGTTCTTACTTAAGTATACGAATACAGTTATGGTTACATTAATGTCAATTGTTTAAAAACAAGGGTGAAGCACCCCCCAACATGATTAAAATGCTTATACAGGTCCCTCAACTGACTAGCTAATTAAGTAGTGGCGAACTTACCAAAAAATTCGTGGGTGAAACCGATAGTGTCTTTTTGGTCCAGCTTCTTCTTTTTTTTTTTTAATTTTATAATATTAATTTTTATTAAATTGTAGGTATTAGCAGATCTTAGAGTGCAGTTAGACATGATATCAATAAATATTACAACAAACACCTCATCACATCAAAAATTTCAAAATCATGTTTAGGAAATAAAATTGAAAGTCGAAAGTGGTAAAAGTTAAGGAAATGGGATTTTAGGTTCTCAATGTCAGAAGATTGAGACACAATTGTCTCTAATGGATAATAAAAAATTACCCGCGGTTACGTATCTATTTGACGTTATTTCCAGACTTAAGAAAAACTTTAAAAAGTCTCTTTTTCCAAATGGAATTCCTATTTAATTATCAGTCCATTCGATGCAGAAATAAATTTCCTTTAAATGGATATACGATGTTCCTATACCTAAAATCAATGATTACAGAGTTATGTATTTACATTTTTCTATTTAAATTTATAATTACCTACTTTACAAAACATGGTTGGCTTTGAACATTTTCGAAAAATTTGTATTTAATCGTTTCTTATGCTTATGCTTTTATGATTATTTAAAATTCTATCTATGGAATTTCTTGAGTATCCTAGGTCTCTTTCCGCCGAACGAACAGAACTTTCGGGGAAAACATTAAAATACCCCAATACATTGGTTTCTGCAGCGTCATTGGGGAAAATTGGCTTTGCCAAATTTTGTGCCGCATTTACTTCGCCCAAATTTAGAAAATTCTTTTCAATCATCCTGATTTTTTGTTCTGTCATTGTAGGTAAATGCGGATATCTTTCGTTAAAGTGTTGAGTGATTCTTTATTCAATGGTTCTGCAGGTCCGAAAAGTAATACGAGCAGACTCGCCATGAATGTAAAACAAATTTAGAGTATCAGCATTTGTATATTCCATATTTCCCAATTAAAAACAAATATCAAGCGGAAAAATCAAAATTCAAACAGATAACACTGATAACAAACGTAAATGCAGCGTAAACTTTCAAACTGATAGCTAACTGACAACTGTCAAATAAAAACGAAAACATAAGAAAGCATAAGAATCATAAGAAACAATTGAATACAAATTTTTGGAAAGTTTTCAAAGCCAACCATGGTTGTAAAGTACGTAATTATAAATTGTTAATAGAAGAATGTAAATAACTCTGCAATCATTGATTTTAGGTATAGGAACATGGTATATCCATTTAAAGGAAATTTATTTCTGCATCGAATGGACTGATAATTAAATAGGCTTTCCATTTGAAAAAAGAGATTTTTTAAAGTTTTTCTTAAGTCTGGAAATAACGTCAAATAGATACGTAACCGCGAGCAATTTTTTATTATCCATTACAGACAATTGTGCCTCAATCTTTTGACATTAAGAACCTAAATGCCCATTTCCATAACTTTTACCACGTTCGACTTTCAATTTTATTTCCTAAACAAGATTTTGAAATTTTTCAGTGGAAAAAATTTTTTTTCTCAACAATCGAAATTGATACGCCGATTATTTTAAGCATACTTACTAAACATTTTATGACACATCATAATGTGAAAAAAAATTGCCCGATTTGTATTTAAAATAATGATGTTGATACTCGCTTCCGGTATTTCCGGAAGTGCTGCCATTTGGAAAATATTTTTATTTAATAGATTAAACACGGCATGTCGCATGTGCAAAATTTCAAACTTCTAGCTTTTACAGTAGTTCTTGATATACTTCTAACCGAGTAACCGACGGTCACCATGAGACACCCTATACATGAATTTTCTGACAAGTGAAATGTTTGGAGAACAAGGTACGCAAGTAATTTGCACTTGACCCGTTTACGATCCCAAAGAAAACAAACGAACGTAACGTAATATCTTATCTATCGCGTTATCAAAGGCGTCTCCTTTTGTTTAAGGTGCGCTCAGTGTTAACTCGACCAGTAATAATCACAGTAATAACACAGAATAAAGCCATGTGCTTTACTCTGTGGTAATAATATGTTATAATGGATAATGACAGCAATAAGGTATTTTGTGGATTTTTCCTCGCCGGTAGCAGCTCTCATAACGATTTTAACTAAAAAGATGCCAAAAGAAAAAGGAAACGAAGAAATAAGAAAAAATCGTGTTTCGCTTATTTAATATTATTAATATCCTTATTGAATCTGATAAAGTTATCGAAAAATGATTCTTTTTCAATTTTCCAGCGCGAACACGATTAACGATCTTGTCATATACGTTTGGGACAATTTCATTGAATCTATATTTAGGGGAAATCCTCCAAGTCGAGACCTTATTGAAATAAATTGGATTTTCTACATTTACGCAGCGAATTATATGTTTCAATTTTTGTTTAATCATAAGCCCTCCATTTCATTAATGCGGTTATAAATTGCTTAATTAGAAGCGAAAAAATAATTTAGCAACAACTTCCATTTCGTAAACGTTGATTCAGATAATGTCAAGTATCATTTGTACATTTGACCTGGTTTACATATAATATTAAAATTTTTTTAGAAGGAATATAAACAACTGGAGTGCAATTAATTAAATTCCATTGTTATTTAATTTACTTTATACTAACAGTTAACTGATTATCGCGATGTTTTTTATAAATTTTATCAATTACTTCTGCCGTAATTTTGTTGTGTCTTCGATTAAAATATTACATATTCGCCTCACGGGCGATGTAATTCACCTGTTGTGTCACTAGTTGCATAGCAACTTTTAACATAAGATAAAGTCATACACAAGAATTATGACTAATAAAATGTTATTATATAAAGCAATCAAATTTATTATAGTATTAAGGCATTAAGGTCCGATAAGAGGAAGCATGAGATAATAATATAAAATAAATGTTACGTGATCCAGCCGTTGCCGCGCCCATAACTTTCAATTTTTCCTCAATTAACATTTTTAACACAACTTTGTAAATTTGGTTTGGGATCTCTGAGTTTTGGTCCAAAATAGTCTCTCCCAAATTTTTCTATTAAAACGTTACCGTTTTGCTATTAATACTTTATATAGACTGTGACTCAAGGTTCATAATATATGATTAGTTATTTTTAAGAAAAATGTCTAATATTAGATAACCCTAGAAAAGCTCGTTACATAATAGGTTTAGTTTAAAAACACTATTTAATTAGGTTATTTCAGCAGTCTGGGTCCATTTTCGGACAAAGTTTTAATAGACCTTTTTATTTCCAAATTATTATTAGGTACTATTATTACATAATTTTCTTGTTTTTTATATTTAACTTCACAAATTTGTGCCGAAGGTGTGTTTATAGTGGACATAGGGTAAAATACTATTGGGTGTATGCGTAACAATTTAAATTTGGAAAAAAAACCTAGGTTTTATTTTATTTTTGATTCCATTCGGACATTTAAAAATTCATTGTTAAATTGTATCCAATAATAATTAAAACCACTACGAAAGCGTGAAAATATAAGCGACCTAAAACAAACATTCAAGTTAAACAGTAATTTAATATTTAATTGTTAATTTAAATAAAACGCCATTATATATTTACGTTTTTAATTACATAATAAGATTCATTATACATAACCATTATTAGTGGTATAAGTTTTATATTATTAACCGATTAGTAATGGATAAAGGGGGTTTACAGAATTCTAATTTAATATTATTTCATGGAAATTCGAAACAATATAATGGCGAGTATAATCCATTAAATTGTGCAATTATATTCGTTCTATAGTTCTTTTATTCAGTAACTAAGTTCAAAATATTGTGTTTTTAGAATGGAACGACGTCATTTAAATTTAGAAGAGATGAATCGAGCGGTAGGCCTTCTGCAAGCTGGCATAAAGCAAGTCGAAGTAGCTGAACGAATAGGTGTTACCCAAAATATCCCTAGACTTTTCTGATGTGTGTACCATTATGTATTAGAGAAAACATTCTAGAGATATACAGGGCGTAGAATTAGCCGACGTTAAACAGACTTTTTGTCTAAAATAATTAGGAAAGCAAATAATCAAATACCTATTAAGATTTTTACATTGAAATCCCTATGGTGCATCGGCCAATTCTACACCCTGTATATAATAATAATAATAATGTCTTTATTATTTGCTTCAGTATGTAAGCATACATAGAATTAATTAATTATGAACAAGACAAGTGAAACAAATAATCTCAAGGCGCAGTTCAAAAGAAAAGATCTTGGTCTTCCACTGAACCTTGGAGAAGAAAAAGAAAGCATTCACGTAATTATTGTGCGACGTAACGCAATAGAACTGACACAAAGGAAGTGCATAAAACGGTTAGAAAAAAGATTGTAGACAATCATTAGATTAATAATTAATACATTGTTGGGACAGTAACATTCGGTACAATTTGTATTTAAATGTAGTGATCGTGTGATATGATTTTATGGATTCTGGCAAACTGTTGTATATAGTCGGAAGTTGATAGGCAAATCCACGTTTATTTTTTTATAAATACATGGGGGGGGGGGAGCAATTGATGGTAACTTATATAATCCAGTTATTTAAAATATAAACAGTAATACAAGTATCTAGTAATGTAACATAATATATTGTATTTATGTGTGTATGTAGATATTGTATTCCAGACCGTTAAAAAAAAATGAAAAAAAAACTAGTCTAAAAAAATGTACACCGCTTTGAGGTTAGCCCTGTAGTCTAATTAAGTTGTATTGTATTTTGTTCACTAAAATAAATAAATAAATGAATCCCTAAAAAACACAAATCTTTAACGCCTTAATAAGAAACAAAGTTATCACACTCGCCAAAACATGAAAACCAATATTACACAATTTGAAATTTAAAAAAAAACTTATTTCTTGTTTGAGAGTGTTATTTTCTGTGTGAAAGAAAGATCTGACCTACAAAGGAAGAGAGGATAATAGTAGAAGTGCCAATACCACAAAATTGGTAATGAATTAATGATTAAAGCTAGGATAGTTAGGCAAAATGCCTTTTTTATAAATGGAGAAATGTAAGGCAGACCCTAATTAAAATCAATTTTAGAGAATGTACTTTCGAAAAATGCAAACTTTATTTTGCCTTTTTTGGTTTTTTTAGTTTTTTTTGCCTTTTTTACCTAATTTTTTGTTATTTTTGCCTATTTAGTACCTTTTCTGTCAATTTTTTTTTTAGTTTTTTGTAATATAAGTATTTCTTAATTTTTAAATTTTATATAAATTTTTCTGGGAAATTTCTAAGAAAGCATATTGTTTGAAAGAGAAAGGAATTTGGTGTACAAACTGAAAACAAACTTTCTCTTTAATATTTAAAAGCCTCTGATAATAATAACTCCGATTAGTCATTTTACTTTGCAATATTTCCCATTGTATTATACAGGGTGTTTCCTAAGTAATCTAAAATATTATATGGGGAATGGGGCGCTTCGTCACTCAATTTTAAGACGAAAAGTTCATTAAACATGTGTGATAAGTCTTGTTGTTAATGAGATACAGGGTGTTTTATTATTTTATTAGAAGCAACAATTTCAGAGAATATGTTCAATATGTCCACCTGCAGCTAAAATGCAAGCATCTGCTCGATGTCTAATTGATTGCCGAATACGTTCGAAGATACCAGGATTGTTACGAATAACATTACAGCCTTGTATGATACGATTTTGAAGATCTTGTACGTTTAACGTTACTCCAAAGGCCACTTAGAATAAGCATGTTTTTCGTATTACTTCTAAAAACCAGTAGCATCACCAGGAAAAATTAATTTCAAATACAATCAGAGCTGATTTATTACAAACAATTCAACACCCTGTATCTCATTAACGACAAGACTTATCACACATGTTTATATGAACTTTTCGTCTTAAAATTGAGTGACGAAGCGCCCCATATAATATTTTAGATTACTTAGGAAACACCCTGTATTTATTTCTACCTGCAGTCTTTGTTGATACTGCGCCCCTTAAACATTGTGCCGGCGTATTTTTAAATTATCCAGAAAACTTTAGTGAAAAAGAATGCCAGTAAGTACAAAGTATAACCAGTGGATAAAGTTGGATTCCCAATTCCCATCTATCAACTGTATATTACATTTTTCAAATACTTAAATGTTTATTTTTCTATACATAGCTTTAATATGTATGTGTTGATTCTAGACAGTTTTTGCTTTTCCGTGCCTTTTATGTCCCTTTTTTACCATTTGCATGCTTTTTTTGATTATTTTTTGTGCCTTTTTTAAACTTTATAACTATCCTAGCTTTAGTAATGATACATACAACTCATTATTAATAAATAATACAATAGGAAATTAAATGTTGATACTATTATCACAGATAGGTAAGTATTATGAACGTTTTCCAGTTCTAAATTTGTTGAATTCTCTGCGCTTTAATGCAATTTAAAATTTTCAATTTCCGAATGATCACGTACATGGCCGTATATGTTTACTCGAGATCAAAAAATGAACTAACAGACAATGTATAGGGTGTTTCATTAATGTAGAAGAACATAAAATAATCATGTTTAATAAATTTCTCCATTTTTGTTTGTGGCGTCCGTCGTGTTGTTTCCATTACGGTAAAAACATCGTGTCGCATGGGAATTAAGGAATTTATTTCGGTAGATCATGATTGCCTAATATCCTAATATAAATAAAATAATCAATTTTCTATAATACCTATTTGTTCATTAACTGATAAAATAATCGACGACTGATAACACACTGTACTTGAAAATGACCCATTTTTAATGTCGCCCTACAATTTTGAAACAAGTATGAAAGTTCATTGATTAACGTAGGGGAACTCCACAACAATTACATTAGGAAATGACTGTGGCATCTTCCGTTTCTCGCGAACAATAAAAAGAAGGAAAACTGGATGACTGTATTTCGTAATTGGAAATAAGTAATACCTAGATCTAAAAATAGGTAAATCCTCGCATGACAAAGGAGTATCAGGATGAAAAGAATTTGCCCACTCATCACGGCTGGGATGATCCACCCTCACGCGCCCTATATTTATCGCGTTCTTAATTTTGAAAAATAATTGTTTTGTAACTATTAACTAACTAGTAGATACCAGTTATTATTTGTTTGTAATAGTTGTTTATGAACGTAAAATTTTGATAAAAATGAATTTAATCTTCGTCGACACTCCCCCTCAAATATCACCATTATAATATAATGTGAACTAGAAAAAATATCTGTAACTTCCGCCATCTCTCTTGTTATACGATACGGGGGATGTTAACATTTTAAATAACTTCCTGTAACTTATCAGCAAAATGTGATATCAAATTGTTGCCATGATCTATTAAATGCGATTACTCGTAACACGAAATTTAATACGGTAAATTATTGTAAAAAGCTTAATGGCGTCCGTCGTGTTGTTTCCATTACGGTAAAAACATCGCGTCGCATGGGAATTAAGGAATTTATTTCGTAGATCATGATTGCCGTTTGCGATTTATTAATGATACTCATTTATAATATTTAACTCCTACTTTGGCACGTGGCTTTCACAAGTAGAGCGGTGATTTAACGACAATTGTATTATATCGTTTGAAATAAATGGTTGCTAGTGAAAGGGACGAATCAATCATTTCTCAACGTAATAATTCACGAAAAACAAATACCTACTCATCAGGCGTCCAAAATCATTATAATGACAAGGTAACATAGAAAACTACGATAGAAATACGGTGTGTCCCTGACTCGACACCATAATTACAGGTGTTAAGTGTAATATAATGAATAAAAAACGAAACCGTACGAATACGATAAAAATGTTCTTTATCAAATTTCATGCTTGTTTCCAAACTGTGCCGAGGAATAATGCTTAGGTACGTATAGAATTTCGAAGAGAAAAAATAAACAAATAAACACGTAACATAATGGGGAAAAAGGGAATATTGTAAAACTTTCTTTTGTTACAAAATAAGCTTCTAGCAAAAATAGTTATTTTTATACAGCGATCTCTTCGTTGATGGTATCTAACATTTTATTTCATTATAACTTACTATGGGGTTATGTATATTGTTGTTTTTTTGCAGTAGTTACTTTATTTGATTTTATATTAAGTTGTACGTGAATTGTAATAGGGGTTTCCCGTTAATAAACTATTATTATTATTAGTATGTACTATAAAAAATACTGGCATGTATTGCCACGAGACTTCCCTCGTACCAAGTTTCTCTTTAAAAAAAATTAGTGCCACCATTTTAGCTTATACCGGAAGTGATCTCATCAAATATAATATTAGTATTTTCGTCCTTCGACGGAATGCAATTGATTGGCGAAAACCGCATTTCGATAACTGTAATAGTTTCTGAGTATAGAACGTTGCAGTCATTTTGTAACAATTATTTTTTTGACACTTTTTTCAAAAAATAAGTATAGCACAATATACATATATTGCTGAATTCAGAAAAAGCAAGTATCAAAAGGCGCAAATTCTTATAGAATTTTAGTTTCAACCAACTTCAAATTTGTAACTAATTATGGCATATTATACTTACTATATACAATATATATATATGTATATAACTACCCCCCTCCCCACCTCAGACACAACCACGCCGGATTCTGCACAAATTCTTTCCGCCCTTAAGGGAGATGGGAGTGGAGAGGGTGACGGACAATTTGTAAATCACGAAAAAATGTTAGAGGAAAAAAAGTAAAAAAAGATTGTTTTTCTGCGGACGTGCAATTTTCCCTCCTTCCACCCCCAAAAAAGGGGTTGCAGTTGGGGGTGAAATTTGCAATTTGAGTATCGTTTTTTATGAAGAATCCAAAAGTAATAAAAAATAGGTGTTCCCATTTAAGTTTTGAAAACTCACCCCCGCTCCACCCCACAGGAGGGGTGAGGGGGTGTTTACGTATCATGACTCAATAGGTTTCAGCAAATAAAGGAAACGTATTTTTTTCTTTTTGTATTTGGACGTGTCGTTCTCGAGATATTAAAGGGTGTATATTTTGAATTTAATGGCGTCCCGGCGGCGAACGGGTGATCCGATCAAAAAATTTACCAGCGATTTGGAATCAGTGAAGAATTTCCTATAAGATGACACCACTTCCAGCTTTCTAAACCCTGTAACATCGACCAACGCACAGACACACGGACATCCGGACGAATTTAGTAACCAACTTTTTGAAGTTGGTTGAAAAATACTCTTTTAAACTAGTACATAAAAAAACTGCAACTTTATCTTGTAAAAAAATTAGCGCCGCCATTTTAGCTTATACCGGAAGTGACGTCATCAAAGGTAATATCAACATTTTCGTCCTTGGCCCGAATGCAATCGATTGGCGAAAACCGCACTTCCATAACTTTAATAGTTTTTTGATGAAAATTTTGAATATGACTATTTCAAATTTTTCGAAATTTTGTTAAGTAGCCTTTGGACTCCCTGATAGTTTCAAGAAATTATGTTAAATTCCTTTTGACAAAGAACACCTTTAGCCTGTAGGTATTGAAAAATCGATCCAGTTATAGTTTGATTCAAATAAAGTTGGGTATGACTCATCGATGTAAAACTCTATAATAAAATTACATATTTTTATCTCTCTCTCTCAACTACATGTATTAGAGAAGGATGGCTATAAAAACATAAATCTGCTGTACTATTCATATTAGTGGAATAAACATGTGTCGTGATTAAAAAGTAGCATCTGTCACTCCTGTCATTCGTTGAAATTATTGTTTATGCGTTTTTTATAAAAACAGTTTTGACTCTTATTAATAAAATAAGTTGATAGAATGCATAATTTTTCTAGTTTAAAATATAAAAAAACATGCAATAATTTTCCACTTTCTTTGACATTTTATGGAAAGTCATCTGCCGATTAAAATATTAACTAAAAGATACTTTGCTGATTTAATTAAGACTTACGTCCGTCGCCTAAATCGTAGTTCGTGTAATTTTAAGAATGAGTCATACGCAACTTTATTTGAATCAAACTATAACTATTTTTTTGTTATTAATTGTACCTTAATATTAATTATTATTAATGTGAAGGTCTCTGATGGGATCGCGTAGGTATGGCGAAGAGAAGGAAGTTCGCTCAAAATTCGCGTGACGTCTATGAATGCGAATTATTGTCTAGAAAACAGCATAGTTGAACATTTATTTGTACAGGAGCATGCGTACTCTCATATGGCTCGCTAGGTTATCGAGTATCTAAATGAGGTTGCCATTACACTTCCGGGATGATCAGCTAATAGCTGTGATGTAAATCCCATAGTACGCCTATGAAGGGCACACACATTACTATAAGATGCCTTTGGATCCATTCATGTAGCTAATAATACTAAAAAAGACTAAGGCTCCTTGATGATTTAAGCCTTATGGTGATAACCAGGAGCGGAGAGGTGAGTATAATATCATACACCCTCTTTTAAAACATATTGTACGCCACTGATTTTTTTGCAAATCTACTAAGCTTTTTAATGTATTTTTATAACAAAGAAGGATTCGTTCAATTCACTCGTACCGCGGCACCGTTATGTTAAGTTTCTACGTTTGAATTTAGTCTTTAAATTAATTTTTTAAAAATAATAGTATCGTTATCGTAATATTGGTAAACCTAGATTTGGCCTCACGATTTGAATTACATTGAATCCAACATAGCATTGCTAATTGCATTATTTAGAAAAGGTATTGTTATAAATGACTTAAGTAAATAGTTACAGGCTTATTTTTGAACAATAGGTATTTTGCAAAATTATAAAGCAAATTGTTAACTTTTTTTTAAAAACAATGCTTGTTTTAAGCAAAAACAATTTACGATTAACGTTTTGTAGGGTGCCTAAATTCCAAAATTTAAAACTACTAGAAACTTAGTAGATATGACGTCTGTGAAGGACAGTTTTTGAGAAGTAATGAATCCATCGTTCTCATGATATTGCTTTGCGCAGTGTGATTCCGTCCCGAAACAGAGAATTGGAATGAGCGAATCTTTATCGCGCACCTGTCTCAGTATCCTCGTTGTCTCACCTGACCTGATTTGTTCCCATGGACTTAAGGGCGAAGAATTCGAAAATTAAACAGCAATCCAAAACGAAATTGGCTGTCACGATTACATGGTTGAACGAACCATGCGAAACTTCCAAGACCGCCTTCAAGAATCATTTTTCATAATTAAGGAGTTTTGTTTTGACGAATAAATGTCCATTATTTCTTTTCCTTCTGTGATCAATTTCACTCATTATCTTTAAATTTGGCAATTTTACATAGATTTAAAAAACGGCGGTCAATTTTATTGTAGGTACCAAATTGCATTTTTGTTATAATTATAACATTTATGTGAATATCAAATCAAAATAGGTTTATTGTATTTTCTTACATAACAATCAAATAAATACAAGATTCTATTCCCCCTCTTACAACTACTCCCGCCTGTCCTTCCCCCTACTTTCCACCTTTTCCCTCCTTTCCAACACTTCCCTCATCCATCCCAACCCTTCCCCCTTCGCTCCTAGTATCTCCTTTCTTACCCTTCTCACTTCTCTCATCTCCTCGCATTCCCTTAACATATGTGCCATGTTCTCCCTCCCCTCCCTACACATTCTGCACACTCTCTCCTCCTCCTCCCGCCAATATCTATTCTCTCTCTCCTCGTTTCCACACCTAAACCTCGCTACAATTCTCTTTTCCTTCAGACCCATCTCCCCTGTCAGGTACTTGACCTTGCCCTCTACCATGATCTCTCCATATCCCTCATTATATCTCCCTTCGGCTATCTTCTCTCTCCTTTCCTGCCCTTGCACATCCCTATCCCTCATGGCCACCTCCTCCACCATCTCTCTTCCTTCCTCCCTCCTTCTTTCTACCTCCTCCCTCGCATACCCCACCCTCTCGTAATATAGTCTCCTGTCCTCTTGCCCATACTTTATCCGCTTCCCCCTCATCTCCTTCATACATTCATTCACCATTTTTATTTCTACCTTCTTCCTGACCTCCTCCTCGTACTTCAAGACCGCCTTCAAGAATCATTTTTCATAATTAAGGAGTTTTGTTTTGACGAATAAATGTCCATTATTTCTTTTCCTTCTGTGATCAATTTCACTCATTATCTTTAAATTTAGCAATTTTACATAGATTTAAAAAACGGCGGTCAATTTTATTGTAGGTACCAAATTGCATTTTTGTTATAATTATAACATTTATGTGAATATATATTACATTTAAGTAAGATTCAAACAGTATTATTAAAACAAAAGTTTCATAAGACCAAAACGAATTGAAGTTTAAAAAATTAGTGGCGTAGCCACGAGTTATTTTAAAGAATAAGTAATAATAATGTCTTATGGAACGTGTTTTTTATACTATTTTTTGCAATTTGCCCTTTTTACGACAAAATTTGATACTTCGACGATGTAGGATGTTTAGTTGTGGTTGTAATTTCTTAATTTTAAAATTGAAAATTTAATATAGTCGCCTTTTGTTTTATCCAAATTTTGTCACAAAACACCAAAATTTTCGTAAAAATTTCGTGAATTAATGACCATAAGGACACCGCAGATGATGGCGCCGCGTTCGTTCATATTACAAAAAGACGTATTATGGATGTTATATAGTAAATAACAATAATTACATATAGTCAGATTTTTATCTGCATATGCCGAATACTTCATACTTCAAACAGCATACCTATTACCTAAATAATAAGTTTCGCCGTTGAGTGAAAGATATCTTTATTCAATAGTTTCGTAAACCTTGCAATGACTACTAATATTGGGTTCAAGTATGTATATTAAATATTTTTGGCTCAAAATGACATTAATAATAGTCCTTAAGCTATGGAATTTGAGTCTGCACAATTATTATTAATATTTTAGGCCGTGAGTAAATTAAGCGCTTCTGCTGGTCGGTTACTATACCTACAACTAAATCGAATGCAAAAATGTCGTGCCAAATTTCATCCACCTAAAATTTCGTATCACTTACATATATTAAGCAAGGATATTTTTGAAATTGCAACCTTGATTAGTGACATTTATACCAAGGTTCAGTAACATGCAAATGTCAATTACAAAGTGTGAATAATACTTACATGTTACGTAATAACGTAATAGCATAGAGAGCATGTACATTCTCTATGGTAATAGTATACTTTGTAATATTTATATAAGAATGATGTTGATGTATGAAAATAAATTTTTTTCTATAATTATTTACAAGCTTCCGCGTTTATAATAAAACAAACGTAGAAAATTATATACACATAGTCGAAATTACTACTACTAGTACTACTTAGCAGAGTTATCATAAATAAGAGTTGGTTAGTAGCGGACGTCCTTTCCATTTTGGACGGTTAGAAACTAGAACAACGAGACCGAGAATTTAAAAATACATTTCCATAATACTTTAGCAAAAATCTCACTTTAAAATGGTGATTTGCTTCGGACAATTAAATAATTTATTCAACTTTGAATAGATTTGGGAATAATTAACGTTTAAAATTGTGCTTAGAACAAAATTTTATGGTAGCCAAAAAAAAAAACAATATGACTTTCCCGAGAAACAATCGACTTGGGTAAGTTTAACATGCCCAAGCCTTCCAGACGCTTTTCGTGCTACTATTTTTCACTTTGATAATGATAAACAATATACTTACATGCATTTCCTAATCAGCCAACGGACTTGTGACAGGAAATTGCTCCCACGCGATGTATGTATATTATTTACAACGTTCGCGTGCTGTTCTTTCAATTTGCAACTTCATTGTCTTTATTTTATGAATTTGCTTTAACATGGTGAACCCGTGAACGTTTCATTACGAATATTAATTTACGACTTTTTTCTATGCAAAGTTACAATGAATAACAAGATGGTATTACGACATATTATGTATTGTGAAAAATACTTAGTTAAAAGTCGAAACGAAAACAAGAGAGGATAATAATGTACAAGTACAATAAATTATTAAGACAACAAAGGAGGATGCACACTTTTAATGAGGTTTTCAAAAATGACGGAATTTGATAAAATTTTAGTATATTGTAGATATCGACTTTCTGACCAAAAAGTCTCATGGGCCCAAAGCGATCCTATGACTGGTTTCCGAGATACAGTGGCGGGTATGGGGTATCTTGAAAAACAGGAATTAAATTATAAATACCATAAAAGGTTGATATTTTCTTTAAAAAAGTAATACAATTAATTTAATTTGATCTTGGGCGGCTGTCTGGGATGTCAGGTGCCGATTTTTTTGTGTACAGGGTGTACAACTAAGAAAGGAGGCCGGCCATAACTCGGAAACTATTTGAGATAGAACAGTGAAATAAAAAATCTTATAATAAATGTGGCCAAGAGAAAATGCTGGAAATTATTTTCAATTTCATACCATTGCCACCAGAGGGCGTTTCACTGATTTCAATTTGAAATTCCCATTTTTTGGGCAATTTTCCTCAGTAAGGTATTTAAAAAAATACATTCATTGTGAACTAGTGATCAATATGTAAAACTTTGTTTAATGAATTTTTACGATTGCTGTCAAAATAAAGGGACGTGGATCTAAATTACGTGTTACTAGAAAAAATCGTGTAACTTCGAAACGGTTTGCTTGAATTTGTCAAGATTGGTCTCGATGTAAAGACAACACTTATATTACCAAAAAAATTCAAAACCACAACAATTTCTTATCTCCGTCTACCAATAGAGGGCGCAACTTGTTAAAGAAACAAAACGGTCGACTTTTCTAAAAAAATTCAAATGGTACCAAATATTTTTTTTAACTGCTATTGGAAAGAAAATTCATAAGGGAGTAATTTAAAAAAAAATTATGTCAATAGCTTTTATAGTACCGAAGATATAGTCAAAAATGTGGTAATATAAGAGGCAATTTGAGGTATAAACAAATCGTAACAGCACGTCAAAATTCATTGAACAACGTTTTACATATTGATCACTAGTTTACAATGAATATATTTTTTTAAATACCTTACTGAGGAAAATTGCCCTAAAAATGGGAATTTCAAATTGAAATCAGTGAAACGCCCTCTGGTGGCAATGGTATGAAATTGAAAATAATTTCCAGCATTTTCTCTTGGCCACATTTATTATAAGATTTTTTATTTCACTGTTCTATCTCAAATAGTTTCCGAGTTATGGCCGGCCTCCTTTCTTAGTTGTACACCCTGTACACAAAAAAAATCAGCACCTGACATCCCAGACAGCCGCCCAAGATCAAATTAAATTACTTGCATTACTTTTTTAAAGAAAATATCAACATTTTATGGTATTTATAATTCAATTCCTGTTTTTCAAGATACCCCATACCCGCCACTGTATCTCGGAAACCAGTCATAGGATCGCTCTGGGCCCATGAGACTTTTTGGTCAGAAAGTCGATATCTACAATATACTAAAATTTCATCCAATTCCGTCATTTTTGGAAACCTCATTAAAAGTGTGCCTCCTCCTTTTAAAAATATTTTTCTGTTTACCGTTTTAACAGATAAAATACACTTTATTTATGATGCTTTGCTTTCGACTTTGTTTTAGACGAGGCCCTTGTGTATTTCTACAGCAAAAGTAAATACCCGAACGTTGTTCCTCCCAAATTGTAAGTTGTTCTATACCACAGTGTAAATAAGCTTTTTTTTCCGAAAAAGTTTACGCAAGACGTTAAATCGTTTATCGTGGTCCATGTCAAAACTAATACCTCTCGGTACGAAGTTATGTCAAACCACAAGCAAATTCAGCGCCGGATGGGGGTACTTCAGCCTCGGATACCATTAGATAGAGGAACCGCCATTAAAAAAAATTAAAAAAAAAAGAAATAAATTAATACATTATTGTTTATTTAAAATATTTATCTAATTATTTACTTGTACATTTATTTACTTAGGTACTTTATATTCATATTATTCGTATGATTTTATTTTAATGTTTATCGTGTAAAATAATTTTGATGAGTTCAAAAGAGGGTCCCTCCTTTCACATAAAGACCCCTGGGCCCCTCAACTCTTTAATCCGGGCCTGTGAAAATCGTCTAAAATAACACCAAAGATACAATAAATTTATTTATAACAAAACAATTTTGGAATAACCACACTGTAGGTGACACTACTTTTATTATGAAGGTTACATCACGTTTTTAGGCCACGCCAACGTATAATATTTTTATAACAATTTGATTATAACAATTAATGGATTAAAATTGTTCCTAATAAAAGATCATAGAGTACGTCAAAAGGCGAGTCAAAAGGTCATATAAAAGCCTGCTGAACAGTATTTATTGTTCCATACATAGAAGTTCGTTTGCTTAGATCTATCAACTCAACTGTTTATTTGAGTTTTAAGACCGATAAGGAAAGTTATTACATTTAAATCGTTTAATTACGAAAATATGGGAAAAAGTGGAAAGGTGATTCAGAAGAAAGGTTTATCGCCCAAAGGTTGTGGAAGAACAACGTGTTAACATGCGAAAGTATGTTGGAAGGCCAGTCAATGTGCACAAAAAAAATATAGATCGTGTTAACGATTTGACTATAAAGGATCTGACAACTTCGCAACTTGCATTTCCCATTGTGGTATTAGAAGTGACTATTTAGACCGAAACCTAGATAAGTTTATTCGCTGGTTTATGACTGTAAGTGAACGTTGGGACCTAGAGTCGAAAATTCAAACCATGGAGCGGCGAAATCGAGGATCTCCTCCCCTTTGAAAGTTTCATGTGCAGTCCTCGGTCCGAAAACCTATCGCCACTATTTTCTGAAGAAATTTTGTTCATAGACCACTTGCCATACCATTACTAGCGATATAATGTTTCTAATTAAGCGTCTCCGTGATTGGACCAAAAAACAAGAAAAGAAATTGTCACACGGAATCATTTTTCTCAAAGCAATGCACCGATCCATCAAGGGTTTGTTAGCGATGAATGTTATTTATGGCGGCGGGATTGAATTTACGCAACACTTCCAGCACCCAAGCGACTTCGATATCGCTTTTTTTAAAAAGGTTTTCTAAGCTTTGACCAGAGGTAGGAGAAGGCACCTTAATTTCATGGTGATTACTTAAAAAAATTATAAGTAGCGTTTACTCCTCACATTCCTTTTTGAAACTGAGTCTAGTAGTAGGTAGGTATGTATGACACAATTCTTTCAACTTTGAAATTAGTCCAAACCGCGTATATAACTGTAAATTGAAACATGAAAATTTGGTGAAAACCACGTATCTATAACAACTTTGTAAGTAGATTTTAGGACAAGGCTCCAAACAGAAAGGAGTTGAAAATCCAGGTTCTTTATTTTATGGTACAGTATTTCTTTCATACAGCTCATCGTTCAGATACGAATGCCATTTTGATAATTTGGTTCCACCTCGTCCTGCTAGAAAATAAAATTGTGAGAATCTTTCTCAAATTGTGGGAACAACCACATCTGTATCAAATCAAAGGTGCGTGTGGGGCGGGGGAGGGGTTAAAACTATGGAATGAAGAGAAGCTCCCATTTCCAAAAATGGCAATGACCATAAAATCAACTAATAAAGTAATGGTATCAATTTTCTGGAATTCAAAATCGATTACCCGAAAAGGTGGAACTACTAGATTGCTTGATAAGAAACCCGGTTTTAAGATACTAATATTTCATCAACGCAATACTAGCCAATACGAGATCAAATGTAATGAGAAAATACGATCTCGTTTTGAAGGAGGCGGTAGGTCAGCATGTTGGAAGCCTTGAGGAGACAAGCACTTGCGGACATTGAAGCGCTATGCTTGAATACGACGGATAATATGCCAGTTACACAGAAGCTGCTTCACAGTGTTAATTAACTATTGCCTATGAAGGATGGGTTAATTTTGTACTAGAACGTGGCCACGTCGTTAGGGATAATAAATACAACACAATCAAACATAAAAGTAGTCACTCACTGCACTACACCTTTTCCAATTGTAATTCAGAAATTGTAACTTGTAATTTAGAAAGTGTAACTTGTGATTCAGAAAGTGTAACTTGTAATTCAGATTAGTAACTTGTAATTCAGAAAGTGCAATTTGTAATTCAGAAAAGTGTTACACTTTCTGAATTACAAATCGCACTTTCTGAATTACAAGTTACACTTTCTGAATTACAATAATTGACTATTCTGAATTACAAGTTACACTTTCTAAAATACATCTTATACTTTCTGAATTACAACTGAAAAAGGTGTAGTTGATCTAAACTTCTGCCATTAGCTGTAGATGTCGGTAGGATCATATTATCCCTGATTTTGTGTAGTGTAGGGATTGAGCAACGGTAGCCTCATTACTGAGGATAATGTTCGAACGACAACCTGAGTCCTATGAATGGTATACCACAACCACAACCTGAAAAGACCATGAAAGTAAAACCTACAGTTTCCAATAGCTGAAGGCAATGAAGGTCCCTTCCAAATTCCAATAAACGACAAAAATAGCAGACGACGTAGTCAGACATAAAACCTAATCCATCAACAATCAATCAGCTGTAATGGTGTTTCAAAATTAATTGACTCTGCATCTTTTGTGATCCCGTTCTGACTACTGAAACATTCTGAATTTTATCAATAAGTAAAGGTTCTAAACAATTAAAATAGAATTCTTGAACTTGAAAGGATCCATTACTAGTTGTTGGTGAATTCTTCTCGAAATGGGGTGAAATTGATAAAGGTAATCAAAAATCACAAAACCTCCCCCATGAATAACATTTAATTATAAAATTTTATAATTAAATGTTATTCATGGGGGAGGTTTTGTGATTTTTGATTACCTTTAGAATTCTTGAGGCTGAGAGAGAATGTTATCGAAATATAACTGCATCCAATACATTGGAGTTTGCACCTTAATTACTTTTCTCCATCAATTTTGTGTGAAACATAATTTAGCTACAACATTTGGAAAACGTGCCAGTTTTAATACTTAATTATAAATAATAGTAATACTCGTAAAATCCGTTATTTCTAAATTTGTTTCGCAATACTTAATAAAACGTGAAAGACGACAGTGGATATTGTATTATAATACGTTCGTGTGAACAAATAAGAATATAATGGATTGTTTTACTTATTTCAGTATTTTCAATCGGCATATGGCATCGTCACTTTGGCGACAAACAAGATTTTAGTGTGTTCCTCGTGCCATATTAAAAAAAACCATTTAATGCGTGTGTGTGAGTACAATTCAACCTTCAAGTTGGTATTGTTGCTTGCACCGTGCGACTTTCAATTTCATTAACGACACACTTATTGCAATATTCCCGTTTTTAAAAGAGGTTTGCCTTGTTAATTACCTAATTCCTCCAATCCACTTACTTACGTCTGAAGGGAAAAATAATCTTTTCATCTCTAAGGTAATTAAAGAAAGTGCAACAAATACCTACCATTTGAATATCTAGCACGGATGCATTAACAATGAGGAAGAACACAAACGAATCACATAATTAGTTACGTCATTTACTCTTACTAGGTACTTTTAAATGAAAGTGTACCCAGCCTACTTTTATCCTTCTTTACTAAATTTGTTAATAAAATCGTCGAAATTCGAAATAATTTAAAATATGTCAATAAGTAAACCTTGAAAGTTCAAATACCCACCTCTATGTGGCGGGCGTTACTCCTTGGGGTCAAAATTCTTCACTTCAGTAATCGCATAGGGTCATCAATGTTCCTCTAATTTACTTGGAACTCCTCGACTTTTCCATATGCGTTTAAAGTGCATATAAAAGCATGGAGGGCATTTACAAAATCAGCTTGGTTTTCGAAATAGCCAATGTACGTTTTCCATTCAATATTTCAGTAGAGCGCAAACCGGATGGCGCTTAATGTATGAATACGTAATGAAATCTTTTTGCCTTTTCATTCGCTGCATATCGTATAAAGGAAATGTGCTTTTTAATAGAAGTTCCATTAGACTTGTGCTGAAGATCAATACAAAAGCTCTAAATTATACGACTTGCGACGTTTCGTTCCAGACTACAAATTTATAATAAATCTTTCGCTCGTGGTTGGGGTTTTAAAAATTTCCATTGATGGAGAGATTTAAATCTAAACTTATCCATATGGTAATTTACCAGAAGTGATGCGCTCCGTTGAACGGTAACACCGTAAACGCAGATGGTAATCGTAAAATTTGAATCTGTAGGTCAAATAATGTGTACAATTGTTATGCCACAATTTTCTTCCAACCAACACTTGCGATTTTTCTAACAATTTCACATATTATGTCAAGCTACATAAAAACCACAAGGTTATAAATACTGCATAAAAAGGCACGACCTTGCTGTATAGTGCAATACTTTTGAACATCCTACCTTGGATCAAATGAGGATAATGAAGGTCTAACGATAAATTAAAAAATTAAAAAAACAGAGAGCTTTTCGACCATTCTTCAATGTTTATCAATCCGTGACCTTAAGGCACTAATTTTTCAGGAAAGGCCATTCCATAATTTAGCAAACGAAACTTGCCACTGCTGCGAACAGAAATTGGAATAATCTCTAACCGGAACTAAAAAAAAAAAGGTTCCGAAATGGTTCACAAATTGTACAATTTGAGAGTGTTCTGGATTCTACGAACAGAGTCCGTGATTTATCGCAAGTAGTTTCCCGTTTCCCAATGTATTATTGAAAAATGTACAACAAATACATACGAATATATCAAAAATGTTCTCGTTTCTTATAAAGACGTTCCTTGAAGATTCGCATTGAATTTTCCAACATTTCTCTAGGGACGCTGTTGACTTCTTCGCGGTTTTTTAACATAGGGTCGAGATTTTAAATGTCGTAATAGAAAAAAATCTGGAATTGCAAGGTCTGGTGAACGGGAGGTCCAAGTGACATCGCCAAAACGAGAAATTAGGTACTCTTCTAGGGAATGTTCGTTTGAGAATGTTCAGAGAAATCCGAGCAGTATGGGTTGTTGCCTCATCTTGCTGAAGCCATACATCACGGATTGCAATGCGGCGACGACGCAGTTCAGACAGAAATAAGTTTCTATGTACCGTTGTGCATTCACCGTAACAGCATTACTATTGTCCTCAAAAAAGTAAGGACCTATGATCCCCACTTCACTAACCGCGCACCATACAGTCTGTTCTGTTTGTTTACAGCACCGTCCATATCGCTCATAAGGATTACAGCTCCGTCGTTTTCATCTAAAATTTTCATCATCCGGTGACAAAATGCTACACGCTGTCTCTTATCTGGCAGTCTCAATTGATGACATACTGGAAACTTGGTATGGATGAAATTGAAGATCCGTGACTAAAATTTTTCTCACAGTGCCCGCTTTCTTATCGAATGGTTAGGGTTCTGCACCGTTGCAATCCGTGCTCGATCAAAATTATTCGGGGTACTAACTGTCCTTGTCGGTCCTGGGGGTTTCTTTTGCAACAACGATCCTGTCGTATTCAGATTGTGTATCCAACGCAAGATTGTGTTGCGATCAGGGATCACACCATACCACTCAATGTTAAAATGTATAGCTGTGTCTGAGTTCCTCTTAATTACTACCGAGTTACTACCTTAAGAGAGTTAGTTAGTTATAAATAAATGCATAATTGATTTTTATACAATCACGGTGAAATTTCTGTAATTTAAATATACTGAATAAGACCTGTCGAAAATAAAAGATAAATCGAAATTAAGACTGTAAAACAAGTAGAAATACTAAATATGTAGAATTAAGAAATCAAAATTAGTCTAAAATATAACTGTCCTAGAATCTGCTACAAATGTTCTATTTTTAATATATATTTTTTATTTGATTCACCACAGTACTCAAGAGTAAAATTGTAGATCTTATGTACCTCGATACCATTTGGCCGATTGGAATTACTCTTTATTAGAAATAATTTCATAAATTAATTAGTATCTTTACTTAGCAAGATGCTGCAACTTTCACAAATATTTGGTATACACTGAATGTAAATGTTAGTTATTTATACACGGTCGTTACTACGAGTGGAAACGGTTGTATATCTGAAGAACGGTCTGATATACCTATCAAATGGTAATTTTTTTCAAAAAATATTAGTTTTTGAAACTTTGTGATTAAATTTACATTTTTTTCATACATTCAAGATCCAACGCTGACTTCGTTTTTTAAATAGCAGCAGTTGCGCATATATGGCATCGTTAGGAAGAGAACGTATTTCGGAATTCAACGAAATAAGTACCTACTGTATAGTTTTTCTTAACATACAGAAACATATTTAGAACTTTTCTCACTCAGGTAATAAGAGAATGAACACTGTTCATCTACCAGCCTATGAACAATTTTTGTCCAAAAATACGTTTGTATGGCGATTCTTCGTCTTTCGCCTTCTGGTTTCTTGTATGATTCGCGAGAATGTGGCCATAAAAAAAATTCCAGCGTTTGTTCATCTGTCCATCGGTAACGGCAAAAATTCGTCAACCATTGCTTAGTAAAAAGTTTTAATATAATTTCTTTAGTGCCTAAAGTTAAAATAATACCAAAATGCACAATCTTTGAAAGAAAAATATTTGCAATAAACTAATTCGCGTTACTGCTGAAAACATGTTTCTATACTATCTGCTCCGGCAGTGTATAGCTGGACCAAAACAACACACAATGTCAAAAGTTCATGGAAATATAAAGAACGAGATGAAGGATCCCAGATTTTCAAAGTTTGCACATGTTAACGAACAAATCAGTTGCCACAAGTGATACAACTACAATACGTCACAACTCTGAGGAAAGAAGTAACATGGTCACGAGACACTGTAAGTTTTTCTAGAACCAATAATCAAAACCAAAGGGGACTAAGACGTTTCGAATGGAATTTATGTGAAATTGAGTCAAAAATTAGGCAATTTTTTGAGCAAAAGGATGAATGAAAATCGATTGGCTAAAATTGCCAGAAACAATAAGACGTGTAAAAGGCGTAGGTAGACCAAAGCTAAGATACCAAGATAGTCTTATGATTATAAAAAGATCTATAAAGAGGAAGGAAGAAAACATCATGAAATATGAGCCTAACCAAGGGGACCAAAATATGTTAGTTAGGTAACCAAACGGGTGTTTCTTTTCCCTTTCTCTTAATCTTGAAATTGCTTTCTGTTTTCAGATCTCATGCAGATAAAGATAGCGCTTGCGATATTATTGAAAGTTATGCAAAATTTCAAGTTTTTTGAAATTAATCTACGTGTGAAAAACATGTGGTTTTCGGACTGGATTTATTGAGGTTGTTTCACTTTTTAAGCTGAGTTGATGGGAATTTTACTTTTCATAAACGTAACGTTGGGTGGCCAAAAATGTCCCTCAACTCGCACATGTTTTAAGTAATTTAATATTCGGTCTACTTTGATCAGATCATAATTGAGAAAAATAGGTCATGACATTTAACGTTATTCATCGACTGAATATCAGTATTAATTATCCTAATAGATGTCGCACGTGTTTCGTGCACGTAATTTGTTTAAATTGTTCCCAGTTCAACGATATGAATTTCGATAATGAAATAATTTTTACCTGGTGACTAACGTGTATTTGGTGAATCATTCGACATTTTCCGAAATACAAGGTTGATTCGGCTGACCTGTGGGCAATGTAACCGACTCGACGTCCTTGGCTAAAAAACCATCAATGGAACGATGTTATAAATTATAAAAGATACTCGCACGCGAGATAGATTCGATCACGTGACAATAGACAATAGTTTACATTTTTGAAACAATAGCCAAGGGGGATTGAGGTCGACGACGGTTGTATTCTCGTGCCTACCGCCAAAAGACACATGACGAAGGGTGAATGGATATTATTCTCATAAGATTTGTACATAGTAAATGTAAATGATTACGTAATTCACACAGAACAATAGCAGGTATGTGATAATTCGTCGGAAAATAGCGACCTAAATATGCTACTCTTCAGATTTAGCCCAGCCCAACCTCGTACGTAGATGAAAAAGATTGTACGTCTACCCATTAATCGATGTTATAAATCACAAAAAGTTGCTCTAATCTATAATCAAAATAGAAAGGATTCCACGAAGAGCTTAATAATTTCATCGAAAAAACTCGCTGCCAATATATTTGGTATACTATGTTCCTACTTTACGAATAAATTAAAATAATTAAGCGTTCGTAACGGTTTTAGCTACAACTATAGAAGGATAATTATTAGCATAAATCTCGGTGTAAAATTCCGTTACCATACAAGTGTCAAAAATCATTCTCTTCATGGTAATACTCTGCAATGGAGATTATTTTACCTGTTTGATGGAATGCGGCTTTGTCTACATTTTTTAAACGGTAGACATTTGACGTAAGCAAGTAAAGAGTCATAAGTGCATTTAGGTTAAATACAGTTACATTGGGTTAATAAAGTTTTATAATACAGGGTTAGGCAGAATGAAGTATAATCGTAATCATTAATGGCTGAACTTGAATAAAAAACTTCTTGAGTAAACATGGCAATTTTATTTTCTGAATATTTCAGCAATCAAGGTGACCTCCACCTCGCGCTGCTTGGCATTCCTGAAGTCTAACACGAAAGTTTTGCAACACTCGCTGCAACATTTCAATTAATATTTTTCATCAGTCGTTCGAAAGTTCGATCGAGGTTGATTAGCGAATACTTTTGTCTGTAGGTAGCCCCATGAAAAAAAAGACAAGCTGACAGATACGGTGAGCGAGTCGGCCACGTGAGATCTCCAAATTTTCAAATGACTCGACCAGGAAACATTCTTCGCACAGTTGCCATAGACTCTCTAGCAGTGTGGGACGTGGCTCCGTCCTGCTGAAACAATATTTTTCGGATATCTACCCCAACATTACACAGTTTTTGTAATACAAGTTTATAACTTTGTGATGTAACAGTAACAGTTCATCCACTTTCTTCGATAAAGAACGATCGATTTTCTCAATGAAACTAACGTCTCTCGCAAACAGTTTCACAACTCGCATAAATTTCTACTTTTCGAGAACGCATGGCGACTTGATTTGGATTTAAATCTTACTATATTATCGAATGAATGCAGCTTAAAAATCGATACGTCATTCCGTCTAACCCTGTATATGGGAGATTTCGAAAGTACACATGAAATAAGCATTCTTATCGCTTAATTTTCTTAATTTAATTGAGGTGTACGGGACTCACTTGCTTATACTTCTTATTAACAAAGTGTTCAAAAGCACCCGCCATGGCGGAAATGTTGTATTTTATTTGAAAGATCCGTATTTTTGCGGGTTTTCTGAACTGAAAATGTCGAAATGATCAAAAGCTCAAGGTACGCAGTTTCCTGATTTCATCGATCATATTAATGATTGTGCAATTGCGAATGTTGTTGCGTTACTTTTTTTACTCACACCCCTATTTGAATCAAAGTTTTTCACATACATCATTCGCACGTAACCATTACTCTTTGTTGTAATTTTTAAGCACGATTTGGTTACGATAACGCCCACTTGTATGTATAATCGTGCACAAAATTACGTATTCGAGTACGTTAATTTTCAACCCCAAATTTTGCAATCGCACACGCTTTGAAGATAGCGCCCAGTTTGTCTTCTACCATTGAATAAATCTTTCACTGAACGCTTCTACCAATGAGACCTACACTCGATGAGCTCGCCAGTTTTTTGATAAAAGAACAATTACAAAGCATTAATTCTCAAATGGAGTAAATTAAATTTGCCGCAAAAATCTTTAATTTACGGTTTACCCATTAGTTATATTTTAAAACGTAATATAGCGTGGATAAACGTCATTGGCATTAGAAATAAGTGCCGGGAGGCAAATATCGAACGTCAATGACCTTGTTAACTAAGCGAAAAATTTTGCGTTATGTGTTCATTATACATATGTACATATCATTATTGTAACCAAACCACCAATTTAAAGGGTCTATAATACAGGGTGTAACATAACTTCAGACCGCCGGCGCCGCTTAAGAACCATATTTTTAAACATAAATTTTGGACGAAAGTTTGTGTATTGCTTCCAATCCTTTAAAAGCGTCGGCAAAAAAACCGCCTTTTCGATCATAGCTATCAAACCATGGAATTTGTTCTGCAATGTAGCTTTCCAATCCTATTCCTATTTTCCTATTATTTTCGTCTTATATCCGTGAACTCCTCATTCATTAATGGACCGATTTCCGTCAAACCGGTACCAAAATTTTTATAATTTTTGAGATCGTGCTACTATCTACTAAAATTCTGGATATCGTCATCGCGGGCAGACCTACAGAGGTTATAGTGGTCGGGTAATGAGTTGTCGCACGTAGCGCAGGCATAAAACTAATTTTCAAGAATTTGTTCCGACCTCTTCTACTTCCGTGTGTTGTAGTTCGGAGCACCTTTTTGGATGACCACTTGAAGAAATACTTTCATTCCTTTCTATTCCTAGCCTTCCTTTATTTAACGCCATCACTCAGTTATCGTTTAATCATATTTGCAAGTCTACCTACTTTAATCTCTTCCTCATTTATTCCTTGTTAGTTTGTCTCTTTGCATTACTCCAACTATTCCCATTAACATTTTCATTTTATAAACTTGAAATTTAAGCATCCAGGATTCACTACTGCATACGTCAAAATCGGTATAATTATTTATCGGCATTATTGTATTCTAATCTCAGTTTATGCACAAATGCCTCAACCAGGATCACCAAATCATTTGCGTACCGTTTCCGTTTTATTCACATCCACCCCCCGGTGGCGGTTACGGAGGGGGGGGGGGTGAATGACCCAATTACCCCCCTAACAATTATTCGTTCGCTTATTTATTTTTATTCTTAAAAAATTACCAACATTTCAAACAAACAAGTTAAGTTATGGTATAGTCGTTGATCCATGACGGTGACATGTTCCAAAACTGCTGGAGAGCCGTGGAAGGGACTGATACCCGATACTTTTTTTAAAATTGCCCCCCCCCCCCCCCCCCCCCGCTCCCTAAGCCAGTTGGTTGGAAACGCCATTGCTACCCGCGCTCCTCGCACGTCCCTTTTCACGTCTCGCCTCATACCATCCATTAGGTCGATGAAAATAATGAATTTCCCCATAACTCCCTGTGTTAATGAAAACATTGAAAACTATCTGGCGCTTGAATTAGATTTTCATGTTTGCGAAGTGTAAGTCAACAAAACACGTAGATAAACCTTAATCAGACAATGTCTCTACGAGTGAGATGCGCAGACGACAAACAAGGACTGAAGGACAAAACACAAAAGATAAAGACACACTTATACCTAGTCCTTCCCTAAAGTACGAGTTACAGCAAAAGTAGTTGCAAGGTTTAATGAGTAAACATCGAAGTGAACGACTCTAAACATTTGTTGGTGCGCACAGCGATGTCATCCATGGGGATATTGTCTGTAGTTTTGGAGGTTACGTCTAGAAAAAAGGCATCTCCTGATTTTTAAATATGGATAAAATCACGACCAGTCCCAATTTCTCGGTATATTTTTATGTTTCCTCCCACCGTTAACCACCTCGTAATCCTTCTTGCTTGTTTATTATACTTTCTCCACCTCTTTGACCAATTCTGCACGTACCTATTCCATCACAATTCTGTTACTGAATTTTCGCTTTTCCCTCCTTGTTTCTAACACATCTTATTATCGGTTATTTTTCATAATTCTAAAAAATAATTTTGATTACCGGTATAATCATTTTCAACCCTTCATTCTTTATATTCGTTATAAGCTTCATTGTTCCTATTAGTCGGGTATTTCTTCAATAGAAAATTTTCGATTCGCGACTATCAGAAGTCATTTTCTCTGCATATCTCCAATCGGTCTCCTTTTCCTGTAACATTTCGGCTATTTCAGCCATTTCAGTTTCCAATAGATTGGCCCCTTTTCCTCATCTCATCTCCGATTACCAAACACATTTGGTTTTCTGTTGTCAGTCATTTTTCTATAACTACTCAGTACACTTCAAACTGGCACCGCATTACACTATTACTGATACAGTCCTTTCGCGTTCTAAGATCGAATTTCACAGCCATGAACTCATTTCTTACTTTTACAACGATCACCGCCGCATATTAATACTACCCAAAATATCTTGGTTTTACTGACATTTAAAAAGCCTTCTCAGATTCTCTTTTTTAAATATTAGCAAAATTATGGCTAGTACCAGTTCCACTTTTATTGTATCCCTTTATTTTCTTCTTCATTTCAATATTTCACAAAAATATTCCCTCCATTTTCCAACAATTTGTTTATTTTTTATTAATAAACTATCCTTTTGTCTTTCCCCAGATTTTTCATGTTTTGTAGACCGTACGTTTCCATCTTATTTCTGAAATTCTTCCAAGATTTTTCATTTTCTTCTTTAAATTTAATCGCCACTAAGCTTACCAGAGTTCTTTTCTTTTTTCCATCAAGCAGTTTCCTTTGCTCATAAAATAGATGCTGTAAATATCTTTCAAAGCATCTTTATTTTCTATTTTAATAAGGTGGTCCGTCAAAACTATCTAGTATTTATGTTTAATATTATGTTGGTGTAGCTTATACAATCTATTTACTATTACATAAATTATTTTCTAATGTTCTTGTTTTTTCTTGTGCAGAAATCTCTCAGTATTTTATTCTTGTTTGCACCAAGAAGTGGCCACTCCCTATTACTTACTGCCCCACTGATCACTTACGTCGTTTAGCTCCTCGATTTTTAACAAAATTAGACTACAGATTTCTTATTTTGACCGTCCATAATTCTGGTGTTATCTGCGGACGTCTTTACGCTTGTAATAGATACTACCCACTATTGGTCAAGTAAAATCGCCTTTGAGGGTTATTGTTAATATCTCTCCCAATTTTTCTCACGACTCTACGATAATATCACCCATAATAATTATTTAGTTGCTTAGCTGATCACTTTCTTCTTCCTGTAACGGCCCCCAAAACAAAAGTTCTTTTGATTTCATTCTTCTCAATTTGACACCACTTCAATTCTTCCTCCCGGTCTCTCATTTTCGTGTTGAATTTGTTTTACCTTTTTTATTGTTTCTGATTGAAAAATAAAACAAAATTAGAAAACACAGTTGTAGCGACAGACGTTGCTCTGAGCGGTTTGACTTTCGTCTTAAATTGATATTTTTAAATAAGGTTGGCGACCCAAGATTATAATATTACACCCTGCATATCTTACATCTATTCGTTACTTAATGAACGATAAGTTGATCGTTCATAATGCTATTGTATTTTTTCTAATTAAGCCACACAGTAACTGGAAATGAACTTTTTAAGTGATTGTGAGAATTCATCACCGTTAGTCATCATCGCGACCGACAGTGCTTACCAAGGATTTAAAAATAAATTATTTAATGACTGTAAAATGCCACATATCTACAAAATATGTATGCATATTTAGTCCGAGATAATTTTGTAAACACTTTTATATAAATAAGACATATGCAGGCGCCTCTTATTTTCATAAAATGAGAATCTTCAATGAACGTTTACAAAATCAAATTTCTGGAACTTGGCAAGTTTCCAAACAGAGTGTTACATAAAATTAAAGAATGCAAGTTAAATACATTAACCGACCGTCATTGCTGGCAATGACATATTTACATTTTTCTTAGTACTTAGTACTCAAATGGTAATAAACAGAATACATTATAAAACAATTTATAAAATTGAACATAATAGCTTTAACCCCGATACATTATCTTCGATCATTGGACTACATTAGTGGAGTGATAAACCAGAATTCTTGAAAATTCATCTTCCAATGCCAAAAGGACGTCATAAAACGTCACGTTACGTCCTTTAATACGAAACACTATTTTCTCACAACCTCGACATCGTTCAATGTCACCTATTAATTTTATCTACACCACACACTCCTAATTGAAAGTAGTTACGGTATTAAAAAACACTAACAATGTAAATATGTTTGTATAGATCACAATTTTTCATTCCTATGGCAAACTTGTACGTCTAAAAACCGAAAAATTTGGAAATAACAGAAATGAAGTGATCAAATGAATGAATGCGAATGTTGGTCGTGGGTTTTCTGAGTAGATGCTTTCTTGGTCCAAAGCCAAGTGGAGAAATTTGATTTTGATTAAGACTTTGAATATAAAATTAAAAGATAAGCCAAAACTTGCGTCATTGGTGACTCTGCATGACCTACCTCAAAATTTTAAATTAGCTTATATTCGTGAATTTGGCTCTTGTGAAACTATTTCTACATTTTCTCCGGCTTCATGACAGACATCAAAAGAATACGATGTTAGTACGGCGACCCTGGTACAGTACAATTATATTCAAGTTCTTTCAGACGACATAATTTATTGCCTCAACTACAAGATAAATTGATACTTCTATAGCTCACTTTCTAATTTTCTATGTGTATTTGGGGTTCAGAGACCTCTTCGCTTTGAAGTGCATGAATAGGTGAGATTGTTTCTCGCTGATCGTGCCGGAGGCCGCACGGGTAAAAGTAGCAGTGTTTCACCTCTGTGCGATAGTCGAGAGACACAAAGCACGTTGTATCGTGGCATAGTGATTATTTGAATTTGCTTCACATTATTACGATTTCGGACGGTTTTATTCATACCATCAATCAATGTTTGACTACTTTGCCACCAATTCTCAAGTTCCGTTGAAAACTACCAACCAAGGTGCCGATCTAGCGCCTTCATTTTAATGGATACATAGTTATTTAGTGAACGTGGCAAAATTTCGTTAGAATAATTAGAAGTTTATTTATACATATATGTATACCGGGAGTTCGTTCTCAAAGTCGAACATAGGAATCTAACATGGTATTGAACGTTTTTGCTCATTGTTGCTCGCCTATTTAACTTTAAAAGAATAAATCGCACTGTTGGTCTTGCCAGTAGTTTATTTATTGATCAATTTTTTGTAATTTCCAAATTAACGTGTTTTCCCCCTGCGCACCCCCGTAGGACCCACTTGCGAACATTTTCGCAGAGGAAAAAGTTTGACGTCTCGTTAAAATAAAGCCGCTCACGAAGTATAAAAAGTATACTAATTGATTGCAAAAAAAAGCGACCGGCTCCCGGACTAGAAACAATAATCTACTATTATATTATTATACCTACATACGATTAGGTGAAGGAAGTAAACGAACGGTATCAACGGGTATCAATATGACGCAATAGTTCTAATTGTACTAATTCCAAGCGCAAATGATATGGTAACCTTCTGAAAGATTCATATCAAATGTTTGTCTATTAACAAAAAAAACCAATGCAACCGCAGACGAAACCTCCAAAATTTATCATCAAAGGAATAGCGGTTAATTTCGCATAAACAATTGCATATTTCCGCATGAGCGCAAACAAATTTTTCGATCTGTTTTCCCATTAGTTAAGAGGCTACCTACCTTTATCAAACACCTTACCTACGTTTAATTGTGATAATACAAATTTCTCGTTCGACATATTACGTGTTACCGCTTACGTAAGCAAATTTGATCCGCAAGTAAAAAAATTGAAATTGTAATTCATTACACCTACTGGTCCAAAGTAACAACAGTTTTATGAGGACATTTGTTCTCTCGATTTTTTCTAGTCAACAGCAGTTCTAGAAACAAGTAGCAATTTAAGAAAATTGATCATTTTAAATAAAAATGACTTATACTTACGTACTTGCAAATCGTTTTGAAAATAAATAAAAAACAAAACAATGAAATTGAGTCGCTTCAAAAACCAGCAATTTTCGCAATCGAATACTATTACATATTTCCATCGTTCACTAATTGGCATATTCGTTCTATCTATAAGTACTGCAGTTGACAGTTCGATTTCTAACAAAGCAGTTTCATTTCAACAAAGCTTGGGGAAAAAATAGAATTATCTTAAATTCGAGTGTAGACAAAAACGTTAAAAGGCAATGTTTCATCCATCAAATGCTAATAAATAATTTATCTACTTAAGTATGTGTTTTTAGGTTTCATTCATCTACATTTGTAAAAATATTAGCTATTCTTGCCATTTTCGAAGAACAAAGCTGGTATTATTTTAACCATTTTATTTTGTAGCAAGAAAAATGTCTGCCAGTTTCGATGTCAATGAATGACTTTCTCTCGTGACTAAACATGTATAAACGTTACTACTGAATATACACATTGTTATTATAAGTAACAAAGTAACAGAACTTAATTCCCTCGTTACCCTTATTCTTGCTAGTGTGTGAAATTACTGATTACTTTATTAACCAACGCTATTGGGTTTAGAGGTGTTGGTCCTATTCTTCCAAAGAGTTTAATTTAGACATACGAGAAAGTATCTTCAAGCAGGGCTATTCATTATGTAATAATTTAGCGAAAGGGAAATGAAATTTGGAACAGCAAGTAATAAGACATAAAGTACAAGTTCAACCATTAATGAAAAGAGCGCAAAGGATTTAAATTTATTTAAGACCAAGTCTCCATTGCTCACGAGACAGGAATAAATTAAATAAACGTGTATATTCTCTTGATTTAGAGCACGTGTTCACTTAATCATTTTGTTTACCTATAAGAATATTATTATCGATGTTATTTTACTAACAAAGTTAGGCGAAATCGAGCACCGGTGTCAAGTTAAACAGAATTTTGTCTCAAATTAATCTTGAAAAATAAAATACGCTTTGGCAATTTGTAGGTAGGTATATCCGAGCAATTTTAAAACCGAGACAATCTAATTGACTAATTTGTATTTTAAATTAGGTAATAAGGGTAATGTTTAATATTAATAAGTGTACGGTTTTCAGTACAACTCCTATGCGCGCCATTAATACTACGACGTCGTTGTTACATAACAGTGTCAAACCATTAGAAGTCGACATGACAGTGAGTTGATATGACATATCCAAAGATATCCGTCAGCTCCCAGGAGGAGGAGGGAGTTGATATAGAAAAGAAATAATGTAATAATTGAAAGTATGCATCATCAATAGGTAGTCGTTTTAATGTTAAGAACCGTGAAAAACGATTTCACATTTGAAAGATTGTGTACTGACGTCGCAACGTAATAATAAAAATAACATGTTCCTTACTCCATAACACGAAACAATGATAACGATAACAAATAAATTACAGCAAAAACATCGTCTCAATCTCGATATTGTCAAGCAAAAATATGTTCGAGTTAACCCTCTATTCAGTCTATTGCATGAATTATAGATTTTAAATTTTTCCATTTGGAAAAATTATATTTTGCAATCAAGGACCTCTACTGTTGCATAAATATTGCTTTTTCATGTTTTTTTTTGTAAATTTTATTTTTTTCCAGTAAAAAAAATATGCTATTATGCATATGGATAACAAGTGAGACGTGAGACCAATACCTTCTTGTGTTGGGGGTTGTTTTATAATCGGCATCTATAGTGTTATCCCTCGGTTATTCCAATGAATTGTTGTCGATCTTTATTGGGTGTCGTTATGGGTTTAGTAGGTTATGATTGGGCGCTATACAGCATCAAAAAATTTGCCAGAAATAAAATATTTGAAAATTTTATAGGGGGTGTTCAGTTGGAGAATCTCTGTTGGTAATAAATTGATACCTCCACAAACCTCCAAATTGTGTTCTGTCAGTATCACTTTCAGTAGAGTCGGATGATTAGATTTACTCTTCAAAGTAGATGGCTTAGGCTGACCACAGCGATCTTAGTAACTGTGGGTGATAGTGGTAAATCATCATCATCACTGTGATGTCCTCAATAGCATTATTGATGAGCTGCTTCATTCCTTAATAGTACATAAAATTTTACTGGATCCATATCAACGATATTTTATTTTGGAAATTCACTTGTCCAGAATTATTCCCATCCACAATGTCCTTGATTGGGAACATACATAAATAAACAATTTCTATCAACAAAATTGACGATATAGACAGTATAATGCGAGGTATAATGGGTACAGAAGGGGCAAAAGTAAAGGTATTTTGTCACACTTTCTGATTTTTATAACAATCACTTAAACCTATATTATAAACAATATGACAAGCTTCCCAATTAGGACAACTTAGGTTATCCTAAGGAAGGCGCAAACATTCCAAACAATATTTATTTTCAACTGAAATAGGTGGCGCCCGGTGGCGCCACTTATTGGAGAGTAGCGCAAACGGTTTTTCGATGTTCCCGTATGAGTACATTATGAGTAAGTTATTAGAACGAATTTGGTATGGCAAGAATGTTCTTTTAATTCAAAGCTTGTTGTGTTCCCTTTCGGGAACAACATGCAATAGAGGGTTTTAATAGTGGTTACAGAGCATGAGGTAAGTCACTTGTTTAGCTTTAGACGACGAGAAAAATAAGTCGGACAGTTTATAAGTAGTTTGTTTTTGATTTTGCCACAAATATTATAGAGGGTGCTGCCGGGTGCTGCATTAAACTAAACTTAAAGAGCATGCGCTCTTGGCTTCTATGCAGCAAACTTTTTTCACTAAATATCTCTCAAGAGTGATGCGGTGGTTAAAATAGCTATTATTACAACTAGGAAAATATGAATAATATAGTTCCGGAGGTTGGCTAGTTACATCCTGAGGGAAAAGCCCGAGAGATGTATAGTCAATCGAAAGGCAATTAAAAAAGAATAATAATAATAAAAATAAATGGAATAATACATAAATAGGATATTCAGCTAATGGTAGACGGATACATCCAGAAAATGATAAAATGAAAAATCGAAAAAATAAGTCGGTGGGGAAAAAGTTGCGGGTTTAGGGAATCATTAACAATCCGAATTTACATTTTCAAAAATTTATCTCGTCACTGAGGGCGAAAACGAAAAATGTGTGATTTCTAAAAACCTCCATATTTTATTTATTGTAATCACAGGTAAAAATTAAGATCTTAACCAGATTAGTTACAAGAATTAATAGATAGGTATAACTTCTTTTCCACCAACCGACAATGCTACACATCACCACATTGTACATGTGCAAGAATGGCTATGAATGGGGATGGGCCAGGCCGAAAAATGGCTAGTTCCGATTACCCGTACCTGAAGTGAAATTTCAGCACAATTCTTGTAAATGCCAGAAAGGTTGTCGTCAGGGGAACTGCAGCTATTGGGAAGTAGACCTTCTTTGTTCAAACCTTTGTACGAGCTGTTATGAGATCTTCCGCAACATTGGTAAAGTTGAAGAAGACCCTTCGGAAGGTTGGAAGCTATAAATTATTTAATTATTCATATCATCGTATACATTACGTCATCCATGTTGACCACATAATTTTTATTAGGTAACTGACACTGCGCCGTGGGGATAATATCCTTTTGCGATCGTCTAACGTTTTCAAAACTTCGTGTCACATCGGGTCAAATTTGGTAATGGTTTGTTTGTCGTTGTGCTTGTGCATCTGAACGCCATTTTCTTAGCGAACAAAGATATTGCACGTGGTAAAGTATTAACTTCATGGTCTACGGTCTACGGTCTAAGATCAAGAATGTGAAGTTGGTACCTACCTAATGGTAAATTAAAATTGTGAGTCAAAGTGAGTCTAACGTTTCTAAGAAATTGTCAACGGTCCATAACTTAAAAAAAATGTATGTGAAAAAATTGCTGGAAATATGGAAATGAAACTAAGAGTAGCCACCCTTTTTACTTCTAAAAAAATCAAAATTTTAAAAATCGGCGATACCCGTCTAGTATAATAATATCGAGGGGGACACTTTTTGACATAAGCTTAAGATTTCATACCTTAACCCCCTGGGTCCCACAAACATACCCTCAATTTTTTTAAATGGCAACATTTTAAAATCGTTCAATTGGTTTGTGAGATATTTTAATTTAAAGTTTTAGAGAACTGATATAAATTTGCTTCAAAATATTTGTTCTTTATTTTTTTATTTACTTAATTTTATAAGAAAGGTAATTTGATACGAAATTCATTGTATTAAACTTTTTTTTATTTACACGAAAATAAAACTTAAAATAAATTAAAAAGTCAGTAATATTTTTATATTATATTATTATAACGACAATAATTATATCAGTTCTCTAAAACTTTAAATTAAAATATCTCACAAACCAATTGAACGATTTTAAAATTTTAAACGCAGTAATGCAAGATATAAAATGACCTTTCAAATGACGTATCACATGACCCATGTTGCCATTTAAAAAAATTGAGGGTATGTTTGTGGGACCCAGGGGGTTAAGGTATGAAATCTCAAGCTTATGTCAAAAACTGCCCCCCTCGATATTATTATAGACGGGTATCGCCGATTTTTCAAATTTTGATTTTTTTAGAAGTTATAAAGGGTGGCTACTCTTAGTTGACAAACCCTGTATATTAGGACTAGATATAAAATAGTTTTTGATAGATAAGTAAGTGCTTCTGTTGAGGTGGATGCTCTTAGACACAAGCCTAAGCTTACTTAAGAGCAGCACTTCAAAGCATAATTGAATCTAAATATTTTGTTTTATTTTGTGTATATTAGATGTTATAATAATACACATTTTATGTGCACTCCTGTATTAAATATGAATAAATATTGCTCAGAACTTTCTTTCTATAAGTAATTTAAGAAACAAAGTTTTAATAAAACATTGCTACAAATGGAAACGTGTTTGAATATACAGGGTGGGCCATTGAAAAGGAAACGCGCCTGTTTTGGGACACTTAGACCAGTTTCTTAAAAAAACGCTCCGACACGTCGATTTTTTATTTTTGGGGTACAACTTTTGATGTCAACATTAACACATCAACTTCCTAGCCCCAGCAACCCCTAACACAAGAATTGAAATGGGGAAAGGGTGTAGAGCGACCCTTCATTTGAAGCGTCTTTTAACCTGGGCATACTTTCTGGGCACTGTAAACTAAACAAGTACATGCATCGCATGGGCTTGGTAGAATCACCATCTTGTAGATAGGATGATTAGGATGTTACATAGACGACAAGACAGAACACCACATACTTTGCGAGTGATAGTCAATGTTGGGTTGGGGGTATCCTGGCCGGACATGGCTATGGCTACAATTAGAGCCGCTTGCCCCTCCAGCATCTTCAGGTTCATCTCACGTGTGGGATGGGTTGTGTGGACGACTCTAAGCCAGAGAGGTAGTACCTACAAAGGGCCCTATGAGAGACCTACCGACCTACGTGCCAACGTGCCCGTAGACTATGTTCGATTGTTTACCCTCTTATCGCAATCCAGAATCAGAGGCGGATTTACGAATTTGGCGCCCCTAGGCTGGAAATATTTTGCCGCCCGCTCATCTACAGTAATTTTCGCTAAAATATTGTATTTTTTCATATGATTCGAATTTGTCTAGATGTCATTTTATTATTTAATCTTTTGAACTCCAAGATTTGCCGCCCCCTAAAATTTGCCTGCCGCCCTAGGCTATAGCCTTTCTAGCCTTATGATAAATCCGACTCTGTCCAGAATTCTTGTCCCGAGAGACAAAACTCAAGATTCTGCCTGCTGTAATTAGTTAAAATTACACTATGTTTATTTAAATTGTAATAGAAATTCAAATAAGTCGATAAGACAAAGATAAAATTAAATCATTTGATACAATGACGTATATACCTACTTTATCAGCGAAGTACACCATGTAGGTTAATAACTTAATCAACACTTTTTGTGATTCAAACCACCTTGAACACGTGTTACCTTTGATTAAACGTGAATTTATAATACACAAGCATGTGGTAGTGTCTCGGTGACACCATCCAGATTTCCGAAGGATAATTAGAGTGTAATTACAAATTAAATAATTTATCGTAAAGGACCGAAATGATTAATGTAATTAGGTGTTTAAAGTGTAAACATCTTACGGTAATTACACAATCTGATGTTCTAATTAGGATTAATTAAGAAACGATGCAGTCAAAGCACTCTTCTTCAATCCTTGTACGTACCAAGAAAACAATTGATTCTTGTAAATGATTACACACTGAAGACGTGACCAAAATTATAAAGCACAAATAGTTAACGAGGAGTAAATAAATTAATTTAAGGTCAATGTGAAATGACCATACGTATAACTCCCTTTAATTCTTGCTGAAACTCGCCAGTTTCGAACAAGGAAAAAAAAACAAGAATCCTCAAAACCTGCTTTGATATAACTAATTAACAATTTAAAATTGAAAGTGAATACTTAATTCCTAATTTCGAAAGAATAAAATAGTTTATCACGTTTATACTTACAATCTAAATGTTTCTTTTTTGGTCCGATCATTTCTTCGGTTGTTGCCTTACAAACAGATTTTGCTAATCCTTGACCGGCTATGCTATGTTTAGCTGCCAGAAATCTGTCGTTTATTGTTTGTCCGGCCATTCTACTCGTCATTTTGAAATAATCACTAAAATTCACTTCGCACTACACTCAAAAATCTTTTGAAAAAATGAAAAAACAATTAGTTACGTATTTGCACAGCTGACAATTCTACGACACACTCTTCGATCCTTCCACGACTGCCTGCCAATTGTACAAACCAGCCGAACTTGCTTGTTGAATACTGCAGGGACGTACTCTACAAACTAAAATTGCAAGGTGCCTTGGTTAAAACGTATAATTTTAATGTTACCAATTGTACTCGCGCCTCATTTTTAAAGAACACCAATTAAAGACAAATTAAAAGTTTACGCGAAGGCATCTCCGATCCGATGTAAACAAGACGACCGTGCCCCGTGGCGATGGTGAAATAATACAGCCCTGTACGTACACGAATCCGTTCGAACCTACGCGAATGCAAGAATTTTAAAATCTTTCACTAATCAGGAAATAAACAATAAAAATGCATTTTACTCGATTAAAAACCTGCAATTAATAGTTACCATGCACTTCTATTACATTTTTACTCTTAAATTAGAAACGCGACAGTTTTTTATTTCGAAATTCCACCAACTGTCCAACTGTCAAAGTCAAGATTATGTCACAATAACAACTAACCTCACATCATTCATGCTCATCTAGTCATACTTTAAAAATTTTAAGTAAAAAAAAATTATCAGTGATATGTCCAGCAAAATCAAATTATATTTAGGACGTAAGGTAATTAATCATTTTTTTATTGTAGTACAGTCGATTTTATTTATTTTCATAATTTTGTTCTTCTGCTGTTTATTTTTTTTGAAAGGTTCTCTGAGATTAACTTAGTTTTGAAACATTTACAGCTAAAATTAATGATTTGAGTTTAAATTGCAAAATGATACCTTTTGTTATACATTCCGAAAAAATCTAAGGTAATTTTGAGCTTTGGTCGGAGCCTGGATTGGAATCCTTTTTTTTTTGACCGAGTTTTGAATGAGATCTGGTCCAAAATGAGGTTCTACAGAAATACAATTTAACGTCACTTAAACGTATTTTTCTACTTTTGCATGTCGTATTCCTTAAAAAAGGCCTACTCGCTTAATTAGATTTATGTGAAAAACGTTTTGCTTTTTGGTAGGTACCTATAATTTTTGAGCAAGTTTTGTTGAGAATTACATTTTTACATGAGAAAAGGTAGCAAAATTTGGAGGCAGTTTCTTTGCCCCAAAGGAAGAAAAAAACATATAGAAACGTACTATATGCCCAAAAATTAACAACCAACACGTTAGTTACACATTGCCAGCTTGAAAGTGTAATCAAATCAGAAACTCATAATAAATAATATTCAAAATATCTTCTTCTTCCTTTCACCAATCGATGCACTCCTCCTTTTCAAACACTCCCTCACGGCGTCAAATGGTTTCACAGGACACAGGCTTCCGAGGCACGTCGATGAAGAAGTAGTTCTCTTGTCGTCAAACCTGTGTTTTACTAATTAATCCCTTCCTGCATCAAAACATTTCCAAGTTCTTAAGGGTGGCATTTATTTATTTTTTTGAGTTCTAATTCTTATATCTAGTTGAAGAGTTTTCTTAGGGTCCCACTTTGTGTGAACTTAGCACTCCAAACTTTTGCCTAGATTTTCTGGTTGTATTTTTCAGAACTCTTTTGGACATTGTGGCAGAACTACACAACGATTAGGGGTGCCTTTAGACTGTAGTCAAAATTACACTTTTTAAAAATGATGCGTTTATTTCATAGTAATTTTCTGCTGCATAAACCAATTGTTTACGGTGCCCCCAAAGATAAAAATTCAAGGCAAGGTCGGAAAGACATGCAGGCCATGGAAATGGTCTTTCTGTACCTATCCTATGGTACATACCAGCCAGTGCTATTCGAACCATAAGGTTAAAATGTGCTGGAACCCCATCATGCATTAACCTGAGGGAGTGCCCACTTCCCTCAATACTGTATATTTTTAATTGGAACTGAAAGATCACATAATCTTCCCCATAAATATTTTAGAAAAGTTGAAAAACTTGAAAGTTTAAAGTTGACGTTTGTTAAAATATATAAATTGAAGAATACATAAATCAATTATTACAACATGTTTCGACGAATTGTCATCATCAGGTAAATTTGGTTAAGAAGTTACCGTAAGCTGACAAAATTGCTTAAAAATCTCCAGATATCTCGCAATCTTTGTAGACAAAGACAACCAATAAAATCACTCACAGTGGACATCAAACCTGTGTTTTATTAATTAATCCCTCCCTGCATCAAAACATTTCCAAGTTCTTAAGGGTGGCATTTATTTATTTTTTTGAGTTCTAATTCTTATATCTAGTTGAAGAGTTTTCTTAGGGTCCCACCTTGTCATCATCAGGTAAATTTGGTTAAGAAGTTACCGAAAGCTGCCAAAATTGCTTAAAAATCTCCAGATATCTCGCAATCTTTGTAGACGAAGACAACCAATAAAATCACTCACAGTGGACATCAAACCTGTGTTTTATTAATTAATCCCTTCCTGCATCAAAACATTTCCAAGTTCTTAAGGGTGGCATTTATTTATTTTTTTGAGTTCTAATTCTTATATCTAGTTGAAGAGTTTTCTTAGGGTCCCACTTTGTCATCATCACGTAAACTTGGTTAAGAAGTTACCGAAAGCTGCCAAAATTGCTTAAAAATCTCCAGATATCTCGCAATCTTTGTAGACAAAGACAACCAATAAAATCACTCACAGTGGACACAGTCTAATATGATGAGCGAAATCACTGTGCTATGTTATATAATCAACATATTCCAAAAACCTTTATTTTCACTTGTATTTTATATGTAAGATAACTGTACACTGTGTCTCAAATTCGATGGTCACCAATAATAGTATCTTAGAAGCTAAGAGCAAGAATATGGAGACCTTTATCTCATCTGCTCAGACCTTTTTTTGTATCTCTAAATTATTATAGTAGATAGAAATAAATACTCATAAAAGAAAATTGAATTTATAACGTTTAAGTAAATGATTAACAAAATATGACTTAAATGATAATAGGAAATAGAAAAACAGTTTTAGTCAAACTCTTCCACATGGCAATTTAATTGAGAATCATATTATTAATTCAATTATTTAGTAATTTTTTATATTTTCAACAAATATGGCTTTCTGGCAATGTCCCCGCGCATTTGGAAGACTTTGGGGCCCATCCTCAAAGGTTGTACACTGCTGTGATTAGACCTAGTTCTGTTATGGAGCAATGGAGAAGTTTCCTGATGTTAATAATACTATATTTAACCAATTAACATTAAAATATAGATCAAAACTAATATACCAGTACAAAAATTTTTAAAATGCGTCAATAAATGACTGAGAAATAAGTTATTAAAGTTTACTTATTTAGCACGGAACGACAGTAGTGTGACGTCATTTTACCTAATCGAGTTAATTAGAGGCAATACATTATTTGTATTGTAGGAGGATTTTTTAGCATCAGTCATCTTGTAATAAACAAAACACGCATGATAGGCCCAACTGAGTGCACCCCAATAACCGTGCACGTATGTACTAAGCGAATACGAACAGGTAAAGTGACGTCACACGCTGGATCAAGATACAAAATTATTCTTCACTTTAAAGGCTCGTAACTTTTTCATTTGTAGAGATATTTTAATGATTCTTTCACATTTTTGTTTTATTTTACTTATATTTTCATAATTCATTTACAGCAAAAAATGGGAAACTTCTCCATTGTCTGGTGGTCTAGTACTAGACTCTTCACACCCATAGTTCCAAAGACTAGTGTGTCTGTCTGTGTGGGTCTGCCTTCACCAGCTCTTCACGTGAGCAGCCTTGCTTCTGAAAACTAAGATGTTGAATAGCAGAGATATCGAGGGCCACTCCCGAATTTGGGCGAAGCAATTAAGTGACCCCTACTCTGGAGGGGCGATCTGAACTACTCATCCCTCAATTTATATTAGGCAAAAACTACCATATCTTAGATGTTGAAGGGGCATCCCAACCTGACATATTCATCTTCACAGATGGTTCAAAAACGATTGAAGAAACAGGTACTACTGGTACTTCCTCCAAAGAACTGAACTTCCATATAAGCCAACCACTAGCCACATTTCGTACTGTATTTCAGTCAGAATTGGTACAATTAACGCTTAGTGCAAGAAAAGTTCTTATGTGTAACATAAAGAACAAACTAGTAGAATTTCCAGTGACAGCAGGGCTCCTCTACAGGCATTAGGTCACTGTAAAATTACCTCTAGCCTCTAGGTTTGTTTCCTATGTCACCACGTAGCAAGTAGCAATAAGCAGCAACACCGTCAAGCTCGTACGGGTTAAATGGCATGCTGGAACGAAAGGCAATGAGAAACTCTCAAAACAGGTGTTTTATGCTACAGAACTGGTTCTTCCACTTACACTTACAGTATCAACTGTAAACAACTTCATAACTCAAGACACCCAAGCCCAGCACAAGGGTAACTTGATGTTATATTGCAGTCATGCGAGAGAGGCCTTCGGAGGACCATCTCGTAGCTTGGCGCGTTTTTGCACAGGGCTATCAGGAAAGAACCTACGGCTACTTGTAAGCATGTTTTTTGGGTACTAGAGCATTAGAGCCGCTTCCCCTTCCAGCATCCTCAGGTTTATCTCACATTGGGAATCGGTTGAGTGACATTGGGGGGTGGGACGACTCCAGTCAGGGGTGCCTGAATTTGAAGCCTACGTGTGCAAGTACTATGTCCACTTTCCTATCGTAATACAGAATTCAAATAGAGGTAGCATTACTTCACTTTAATAAAATAATTATGTAATATGTGAACATTATATATGTATCGTTTTTTTCGATCTTTGGCAGTGGCCAAAGTTAAACCATTGAGTCAAAAGTATAAAGAGGCGAAACTATAATGCAAAATTGCGTACCCTATTGCTGTCTCACTCTTACTCGTATCGGTACTGAACCGTCGAGTGATATAGTGAAATATCAGACCCATCAGGAGCTACGTTAAAACGACTTCAGTTTCGCCTCTTACTTATTTCTCACTCAATGATTAAACGTTCACCATTGCTATTTATTGGAGCTACAAGGTCGGTTAAATGGGCAAACTAATGTCATTTTTTCCGCTGGTTACAATGGTGACAAGAGAACAAGTGAACATCCCGAAATAGAAAGTACTCTGAAAAAGACGACAGCGCTAGCTCCGCCCTCTTAGCTATCATGTTTGTTTCGGTCAACTGTACTTGATGTATGTGTGCAGAAAAACATCTGCAGAAGCGCTACTACAACATTACCATATTAGATTTCCGAATGTGACAATTTTGTAAACGAGTGAAAGGCATTTTAAAGCTGTCACAAACAAAAATATTGTGAAGCAACTATTGACAGATTGAATTTATCTGACGTTACTACTTAAATACACTCAGAAACTATTAAAGTTTTCGAAATGCGGTTTTCGCCAATCGATTGGCCAAGGACGAGAATGCTGATATTACCTTTGATGACGTCACTTCCGGTATAAGCGGAAATGACGGCACTCATTTTTTTATAAGATAAAGTTGCAGTTTTTTTATGTAGTTTAAGAGTATTTTTTCTGAATTCAGCAATATACAGTGCGGTCCAAAGGTATGGAATAAATTCATTTTTACGGGTGCCACAAGCCCCCCGTTCGTATTTAAATTTTTTTAAGAGTTGCTCATACCACCGAGGGAGTGCAAGAGGATGGTAAGACTTTCATAGGAGAAAATGGTAAATTATCAATAGAAATCGACGTGTTTCAGGTTTTTCCCCAAAATTACATAATAACGCTAAAAATTAATTTATTCCATACCTTTGGACTGCACTGTACTATATTGTGCCATACTTATTTTTTGAAAAAAGTGTTAATACGAGGGAAGTTTAGTGGCAACTTGCCAGAATTTTTTTTTGTATACCTCCAAGAAAGGTACAATCAGTCCATTTAAGGACTATATTAAGTACATCGTATGTGTATATTTAATCTAAAACTTAAACTATACTAATACATGTCATGGTGGGCACTCTAGAATTATTTAAATAATTGACCAATAGTTATGTGAATCACGTTTGTAGATTATTTGGTTTAAACCTTTTTAGGCGGTGTTGTTCTTCATCTTCGTCAAATAGTATGTTTGCTAGTTTATTGGGATGAGTAGCAATCTTTTCTCTGTAGCCAGTCTTCATACTGATGCAAATGTGTTTGTAAATTTCGTGAAGACTAGACACTGTGACACTAGAATTGTGGTATCATCAGCATAGGTTGGGGTCATGGTTTGTCTGCTGTGTATAGGGAGTATAATATGGGCCCCAGTATACTTCCTTGTGGAACTCCCGATTGTATTGGATAGAGCTTTGTGTAGCTGTCCTGGTATTTAACTAGATAAGTTCAATCAGTAGGGTAAGATCTCGGTATCGTATACATTGGATGCGGAATAGTATTTTTTAGTTTATAAAATAATCCTATGTGCCATACTTTGTCAAACGATTGGCTTATATCTATACAGGCAGCTGAACAGTAGCGTTTGTTTTCGAAGTCACTATTTATTTGATTTACTATCTGATGGATTTGTTCCGTAGTACCATGGGCCTTTCGGAATCCGAATTGATGCGATGGTATCGATTGTTATTCGGAAATTATTGGGTTTAATCGCTTTAATAATATACAATAAATGAAAGTTTAACGAATCAAATAAGTACCTCATTCATTTATTTAACACATTTCAATTTATAGGTAATAGAAAGTCTCCGACAAAGCACAAATGTGAACCCATTGCAACTAAAGCCATTAATACATATAGGAAACCCACCATCAGATAACAATATTGAATTATACCTCCCCATGAACATAATTGAACATTACCTAGGAATCTCGAGTATTAATGATATATTAAAGATACAACCTGACGATATTATCAAAAATATACACTGCGTGAAAGACAGCACAAATAGAAAAATAAGTTTCGAAATAAATAGAGACATTTTTGTTAAAGACGTAATTGAAAATTGCGCTATTCCGGATATTAGTCAAACCTCAAAAAACATAGTAATCGAATACAGTTCACCAAACATAGCTAAACCGTTTCATGTTGGGCATTTACGATCGACAATAATTGGAAATTTTCTTGCAAATTTGCATTCGTATTTAAATCACAACGTGACAAGATTGAACTATTTAGGTGATTGGGGAACACAATTCGGATTTATAAGAGTGGGCGTCAACAAACTAAATTTTACGGACAGCGATATTAAACAAAATCCTACACAATTACTCTACGAGTCTTACGTACACGCTAATCAGTTAGCCGAATCGGATCCCACAATAAGTGAACTAGCTAGAGACTACTTTGCGAAGTTGGAAAATGGGTCGGTGAGTGATCTAGAGGTATGGCAGTCGTATATTAATTATACCATTTCGGATTTACGAGCGACATATGATAGATTAGGAGTTCAATTTGACGAGTATAATTATGAGTCAATGTATAATGCGACTCATATAAAAAGTGTACTCGATGTACTTTTAAATAAAAAACTTCTTAAAGTTGACACCGATGGAAAGCAAACGGTAAAAGTCAACGACAGAAATATTTGTTTGATTAAAAGTGATGGTAGTACATTATATTTAACGAGAGACTTGGCAGCTGCCATAGATCGATTTAAGAAATATAATTTTGATCAGATGTATTATGTTGTTGAAAATGGTCAAAATGATCATTTTAACGCCCTCAAGGGTTTATTACATTGTATGGATTTGCCATGGTCAGATCGTATAAAACATATTAAATTTGGCCGAATTCACGGAATGAGCACACGAAAGGGGAAGGTAGTTTTTTTAAGAGATCTCTTAAACGAAATACAGGAATTAATGAGTGAAAAACAGATGAAATCCCCTAGTAAGTGAAGTCTGACCGACTCTCTTTTGCTCATTTGTAATTGTAGATACCAAAGTTCCAATAACGGATGGAGAAATTTCGGATATACTAGGAGTGTCATGTGTTATCGTAAACGATTTAAAACAAAGGAGGCAAAAAGACTATACGTTCAGTTGGGATCAGGCATTACAAGTACAAGGTGATACTGGGGCGAAATTGCAATACACTCATTGCCGTTTATGCAGCCTAGAAGAGAATTCTGGAGCAGTACCTGTGCGGATTTGTAAACCCGAATTTTTAGAGCAATCTAATGTTACTGCTCTTGTACGAGAATTGGCACGTTTCCCTGACATATTATACAAAGCCCAGTCACAGATGGAATCTTGTATGCTAGTTACGTATTTATTCCATTTATGGTAAGTTTCAAATGAAATCGGCCTAATTTGGATATGATATAATACTTTTTAGCAATAACATCAATAGAGTCTTCAAAACGTTACAAGTAAAAGATCAAGAACCCGAACTTGCTTCTCAGAGGTTGCTCCTATTTTCGTCGGCCCGAGATGTGTTGGGACAAGGTATGAGGATATTGGGACTAAAACCGCTCACTAAAATGTAATTTTAATACCTCACGATAATTAAAAAAAAATGGCAAAATAATAGTTTTAACGTTTTTTCCACGTAGGCTTCTTTCTAGCGCCCGGTTGTCCCGGTTTCATCCTCTCCTGTGTACGATAGTCTCGAGTTAATAATCCGGCTACAAATAAAAGATTATATATATTCGAGATCTCTCTTTAAATAATCCTACCTAATCTCATTTTTTCTACCATGTCTTCTGATACAAACGATCGTAATCCCCAAGCAATGCCCCAACGGAGAGCTCCCGCTTGTCCGGAAGGACCACCTCCCTCTACATGAGCTTCAACATCAATTTTACCCAGCAGGCCACTGAATAGGAGTGGGAACATTATCTAAAAAGTAGTCGCATTAGAATGAATTACTTGTAACCGTTTAACAGTTTTCTTTCAGCTATTCTAGACATTTTTGTTCAGGGTTCAAACTTCCTCACAACTCTCAAAAGTTTGAGGCTGAAATTCTTGTCAAAACTACTTTTATTTGTATAAGTATTTATGATTACAATATAAGTGTAAATAAACAAATGGTTTATTATTATAGCATTGTATGCACTTCATGTGTAATACATGTACAGAAAACGGTATACGCCAAAGTATGCAGTACTGGCTTCTGCGCAACCTACATGCGCATGTCTGTGCGTCTGCGTGTTGTTGCATCGCCCTTATGTATTGCAAGTTGTGTAAGGAAGGTTGTGTTGTGTGGTTGGAAATGACAATGGGTCTCGTGGCGGAGGAAAAAGGGGTGACCTGCCACACCGCTCGACAGTCTGTGGCTACGCTGCAAGAAACATTTCCAGTGGGACTGTGTTCCCCTACCCATCACATTCCCCCGATCTGACACCATGCTTATATGTGGCAAATGTTAAAGAAGAAAAGTTTCAGCTGTCCAGATCCACCCAAAACTGTGCCTGCATTGCGTCAGAAGATCGTCTCGTTTTTCAGCACTCTGAAGAAACTATGTTCCAGAATGTTCAAAATCTGCGTAATCGCAGATAACAACAATATCCAACAATTTCCAGTACCGTATATTTTGGCACATACTGTATTTGAAATTTTTTTAAAATTTTGTTTGTTTTAAAATTCGGTACCTCAATTTGGTTTTCACGATCAAAATTGTATTTTGGAGTAAAAGAGTTGTACTATAAGTTGCTTTTTTGTTAATAACGAAAAGCGATCAAAGGTGGTCTAACTTTTTCATAAACATGAAAAAATGAATATGCAAAAGAATAACAAAATATTTACATCAATTTTATGTTGACATCTCATAATCGAATGTTACATATTTTTTATTTGTAGTTTATTTTTCTCGTTTTATTATTATACCATGGAAGAACCGGAACCCTTGTGGCCGTTGTGATGTAACGCACCTGGCAGATTTGAATTTAAATGCTTCCCGCTATAAAGTTGCCCGATTTGTAAATGTTATTGAAACGATGGTTACGCCACTGGAAACTTAAGGCATTAATATATAATGGAATCTGCTATGATAGGGGAAAGCGGTTGTTAGTTCCCGGCTTCTGCTGTAATAGGGGTAAGCGGTAGTTAGTTCCCGGCTTAAGATCACATACACTCCGTAGATAAAGCACTAGCCTTTCTTGCCACATACAGAAAACGAGCCAAGATGCCAAACAGGGAAACGATAGTTTTTTTCTCTTAAAACGTGATCCGTACATACATACTTTAAACCCTGTTTCCAAAACCGCCAGGCATAGGCGTAGGTTACATGCGTGCTTTAATGCGCATGTACCGAACGCTCTTGATGAGAATGCACTTTGCGACTCTTCCAATTGTGGTTCAATTATAATTTTTAATCCTTTCGTATATCTTAAGTGCATTGCTTAACATGGTAATACCTCGGCAGTTCGAGAGCATGACTGATTTATCTCCTGTTTTGTGTATCGGAAATAATACTTTTATCTCCAATAATTGTTTAAGCGTCTTTCAGTATATCTTTTATTAATTAGAACTACCATTATCTGTATTCCTTTAGTATTCCACCTTCTTTAATTCATGCATTTTTGTCATCGTTATTTCAGTGACTTGTGCATTCTCTTCAAGCACTCCAATAATCCATTGTAATAGTCGCTGTTGATTGTTTTTCCATGTTCAAGGTAGTTAATAAAAATTATACCTTGTGCATTCCAAAATAACGGAAGCCATAACCTTACTGGCTGATTGTTACGTTTTTGGTCGCTTCGGACGGCTTTCATCGGTTGCTCGCTTAGATTATAGAAAGGTACAGATACTCCTTTCCATATACGGACTTTATTAAAACATGAAGCCAACACTGGCGAGAGAGTGCGCAGGAAAAAAGGAGAGAAGAATAAACAACAACAGTGGCGCACTGTATTTAAGGTAGGGTTGCCATATTGAATTTCAATAGGTACTATCGCTTGTGAATATATAATGTATTGTTGGTTGAAAAATCAGTCACTTTCATCACTTGTATTGTAATATAATATACTATTTATACCCAAATGTTCGTGCATAATAGTGGAACTAATGATTTTCAGGGTTTTTTCAATGTTTTCAGGAGGACAGTCTCATTTGGATGTCCAGAACGTTCAGCATCATCGGTGTCTGTGCGACCACGTTTAAAATCAGCAAACCAACGTTTGAGGGTTGTTGTTGATGGAGCAGAGTTCGGGTAACACTTTTGAAGCCATTTCTCAGCTTGGACGGTGTTTTTTCTCATTAAAAAACTGATAAATGAACATACGAAATTGCTTTGAATACATTGTTTCTGAAAACGTATTGTCACTTAAACCACTGTAACTTCTAAACTAAAGATCAGATAGTCACGAAATTTTGATAATATCTTTTAAAGGTTGACACTATAGTGAAATATACGCATATTTACAGTGACAGTCACTGTACGCATATTTCCTTAGAGGGGCCATCTAGTGGTTAGGTCCGGAACTTTTTGACCCATCTCTTCAAAGAACTCTTGTAAAACAGTTTTTGTTCCCTAATCTGTCTTCTTAAATTTTTTCCCCAAATTCTATCCATACTTTCCCTTTTGCTTGTTTTACTATTTCCTTCACGTTTGTGCTATTTCTGCTTTGTATTACTTATGTATCTACTATTTTGTTTTTCCTCTCTTTTCTCTCTTTCTTTATCTACCTGTATTTGTAGTTTGAAAGCCAATGATCAGAGTAGATTTCTGCTCTCCCCTATAGACTCTTGCATCCTGTCTTCGAAATGGTTTATTCTCATGTAACCTCCTCTGCTCTTTACCTCTCTGGTGTATTTGTGTATTATCTTGTGTGTGAAGAACTATATCTACATTATTATTTCTGTAGTCTTTGTTATGTCCTCCAATTGTTTTTGTCGCTTCATCATCTTTCCTCTCAACTATTTAGATCTATTGTTCTAAAATTCGCCTTTCTGTGTAGTTTTCTCGTCCTCATTTGTAGCATAAACAACCATTGAGTGGGTTCTTTTATTCAGTTCCATTTCTGTTCTAGCATTTATACATTCGAAGCTGCCGAATTTCTTATACATAGTACATTATTTTGATTTATAATGCGACCTACTCAACTCAACTTTCCCTTTCTCTTTCTTCTTGGTTTCGGTTCCCATTATTTCTCTCCAATTCCTCCACCAATTCATGTTTTTTGCAATGCGAATGGCATCATAACTGCTCTAAAATCCCCCTTTTCACCAATCCTCGAACCCACAATGTTATACGTTAAGGTTATAAGAACTCCTCCAACAGCTAACAGCATCTCCCGCCTTACAGTTTTGGCCTGTATTACAATTCACAATCTACATAAAGTTTCATGACAAGTTAAAACAAAACAAAAACAGATTAATCCACAACTTTTTATTGTAAATAAAAGTAAGATGGCATATATACAATCACAATTACATATTGTATTTGTTGTAATAGTTGGAATGTCAGAAAATTCAACTAAACAAAGCAATCTATTTGAGGTAACTGCCTTTTAATCTTCACTAAAACTGTTATCTGGCATTTTCTATAAATTTCTAATATCACATATGCACTATTTGTACAAAAGCTACTTTAAATGAAATTGTTATAAAACACAATAGGAAAGACCCAACAAATAGGAATATCTTCTAATTGCTTATTAGTTTCAATAAAAATCACATGGCGCACTTTTAGCTACTATCATATTAAAAGTATTATTTACAACTTCCACCCACATATAATGTGTAACAACCTCTAACCTAAGTTAAGTTATTAGGATGATTTCTAGATAACGAAAATTACCATATAAACATATAATACCCAACGGAAGAGATTCACGATTTGGGTAATTCCCATACCTTCTCCAATAATAATCCTATTGTGCAAAAAATGTCATACTCTCACTCTTTGCGTTCGAGTGGCGTCACAGATAAAATTTCCAAGTAATATAAATATGTCAACATTCTGAAGATGTCTTATGTTTCATCGTACTTAGCAACTGTTCCAAAACATGATGTGTCTGTGAAAGTGCAATTTTAAGGTCTTGTACTTCCGCACAAAGTTGCTCAATTTGCTTATTACTTTCATCCATTTTACTTTGTAAATTAGTATTAAGTGGATTCTCTGGAATGATATCGCTCTGTTGATCCAAGTTATTATTAAACCATTTTTTCCATGTTGCATTATTACTTCCACTATAAGACAGTGTATTTCCATAGTTCTTCCTTTGTCGAGCAATTTCGTAAGCAGCATTTAAAATATCCCTCGGTAAACGTTTTTCTCGTGGATTTAGAGGTTTTACATTTAAAACGACCCTATAAGCTCTTGGTGAAACAAGAGCTGTTAGGTGAAGTAAATTTAATATATATTTTGGAAGATACCCGTTAAACAAGGCCAACTCCATGTATGAAATAAGCTTCGTTTGACGAACTAATTTAGATAATCCGGCAGTCTTTTGCAAACCCTGAATATCATGAACGGCGATACCGACAAGCAGATTCATTAAAATAACCGTTACAAATAATAAAAATAAAACAAAAGCAACTTGTGCAGTTATCTCCAGTAAAAAAGGGGGATCGTCGGGATCATCGTCAACTAGTAAATCCAAACTTACTTCGCCAGTCATCATTACTAACACTGTTATCAGACCGATGAAGGGATTAGCGAACGTGCTCGAATCCGGGAAAATTACACAAAAACTTATACCAAAACCGATTAAAAGGCAGGAATATGCCAATAACAACTTGGCAAACTCGCCCAATACCTTTGTGTACATCGCAACGTACGAACCAAAAACTGGTAACTGACCGATCATTAACATAAGATTAGTCCAACCTAACAAAACGGCAAAAGCGCCAACATGATTCTGCCACATATACGTTCGATTTGTGTAGACAAACGAAATGACGAAAACGCTCATAATCACTAACCATTCAATAACGTTTTCCGGATACGACAGGTATTGTTTAATTGTGGGATAACCGACGAGTCCGTAGATTTTTCTTAAAATTTCACACGCCGTTATTCCCACAAGGACGAACCACTGCATTTCGATAACGAACGGATTACTACGTAGCATGTGTCCCATGATGGATTTCTTTTCGCACAATTCGATTACGTCTTTCGGATGGGTGCTATTTAAATTTTGTCCGTGATTGTAACAGTTGTGTGCTAAAGCCGTTAAGACATAAAGAGACAAACTTAAAACGAAAACAAAACAAAACAACATTCGCGCGATATAATATTTTCTAATTTTTTCCCATTTCAAATGTAAGAAAGCGGCACAAAGAGGATGTAACAGTATTTCCTTTTGACCTTCATCGACAAATGTATTGAGAAAACTTATTTCTCTAGGATGACAGTGTTGTAAGATGCTTCTAAAATCGACTCGCATTTCGACTTCACGATTCGAAGACTCCGGATGATGGTGTAAAGTAATCGCGCTGTCCAATTTATGATGAATTACCGCTAGAGAAGCTGGAGTTTTTCGTGTTATAATACCGAGAGCGGTCATACCAAATTTTGATTTGGCCGTAACGTCGGCACCATGAAAGACTAGAATTTCCACACATTGTGACAACTCGTTCAAAGCGGCGATGTGTAGAGGAGTGTAACCGTACTGATCCTTAGTATTGATATCTGCTCCCCAACTTACTAACACTTCGATTATGTCATATGATCTTGCTGCTTTTCCAACGGCCGCATGTAGAGGTGTCCGTCGATCGTGATCTCCGAGATTTGGATCAGCATTTCCCTTCCTCAGAAGTGTTTCAACACATTCCACAGACTGGGCACGAGCTGCCAGATGTAGAGGTGTCTGTCCTCTGTGGTTGCGTACATTTGCATCTGCACCTGTTGAAAAAAAAATGGCATTATCTACACATTACTTTTGCTGTTGTACAGAGTACGTACCTTTTTGTAGCAGCAATTCGACACAATCTGCGTAGCCTCCTTCAGCTGCCAAATGTAAAGCTGTCAATTCCTTTTCTTTAGTTTTAGCGTTAACATTTAATCCTTTTGTTTCGAACATAATTTTGAGACATTGAACATGACCTAAATCGGCAGCCAAGTGAATGGGAGACATTCCGGCATGTTCAGTTTGACCGGTATCTGCGCCTTCGGCAATTAAAAGTCGAACACACGCAACAGCATTTGCTCTCACAGCACAGTGTAAGACACTTTCTTGACAATTGGATGGATTAGATGTTAGAGCTGATACTCGAGCACCATTGTTTAGAAGAATCATTGCCGTATCAGGACTGTCTCCAAACGCAGCACAGTGTAAAGGGCTGTAACACTTAAAACAGGCATTAACATCAGCTCCCTTCACTAGTAGAAACTGCGTACTAGCAATGCACCCACTAAATGCTGCCAGATGTAAAGCCGTCAATCCTTGATGAGGTTCGGCATATAGCAATTGTGCGCCTACAGATAACAGCCCATCCAACAAATCCCAACGTTTTAATAAAGCGGACCATAAAAACGCAATATTAATTTCTGACTTTGAAGCGGCTTTGAACGCGCTGGCTATATTGTCCTGGGTGGTAACTTTACTTTCGATGTCATCTAATAGTTGATGCCTTCCGGAACACGTCTTCATATGTTCCATCAAATTCATTTTAATTGTTTCTAAACAAATTTGTACTGTTAAATCACTGCTTGATGTCGACTCCTCAAAACTTTCATAAATATGATCAGAGGGAGGCGAAGGACCACATTGAACATACTCAAAATCTTCCGAAGGGTATTCCTCCTCGAGCATTTCCTCCGGATCAATTTTGCCCGGTCTTCTCCAGTGAAGTAAGGATCGATTGTGCTGATTTTTGTAAAGAGGAAAATTTTCCATTTCTGTATTAACGCTAATTGAACGTCTCAACTTCGGTTGAGCGGTTGATTCACGAAATCCAAAGTTATCCATTCTTTTAACTTTTTTGATTGATCTGAAAAATTCATTAGAAAAATAAGATTTCTGTCTGATAGATTAGAATCGGAAAGATGCAACGCTTACAGCAATAATTCGGGCGACACTCTCATTATTTAAGATTGAACTTGTAATTTGTATTAACATTGGATTTTCCAATAGCTCAACTAAAATTTGTGTTAAATAAGATGAGTTATTTTCTTATTCTTTGAAGAAGGATTTTTGTCAGCTTTAACCAGAAGTATATAATCCAAGCAAGGAACCATAAATAATGAACAGGAAAATATAGGTATTTTTTCATTTATAAAAGATTGGTGGGTCATAAATTGGTTATTCTTGGTTATTCCTTTTTCGCAGATTATATCGACGTCGCGACCGTCCATTAGACGTTTTTGGAGTACTGACAAAGAATTCTAAAATTAACTTCCGATTCAACCAGAAGTTGACACAAACAAAATAATTTTCAATGGAACACTATTATGTTTTCATTCCTTATACCTAAAGTTAATGGTTTTTGTTTATCCAACTGCTCAATGTTGTGTTAATAATACGTGGTCACTTTTTGCAGAATTTCTATAATTTTCGATATTTGCTAATGTCGAAACGGCTTCGTTCGCTTTTTATTTTCTCTGGCCATCTGTACGAACCTACAATGGCAAAATCTCGATTTTTTTAATAACGACTTTATATTTTATTATTTATTATATTATACATAGTTTTTACAATTTTAATGGTGATTGTATGAAATGTCATACAATACCAGAGAAGTCGTATTTCTTCGGTGAATACAAACATAAAATACAACCTCATTTTTGGGTCATGTTACAACACGCCAATATGAAAGCTTCCGAATTTTCTGTCTAGGAGGCTTTTGGAAAATGGCTCTCGCCGAGTTTTGGTGCGACCCGAACTACCAATACCTAAGCAGTTTCGTTATTTTACCATTTACAACCAGCGACATGTCTGAAAGTGGTTTTTCTTGCTACGTTTCAAACAAAAATACGGAAAACAATCTCATTTTCTAAACATGAACAAATACGAGATTTGTACAGTTATAAAATATCGCTACATGAAGATGACGCCGCTTAAAATTTTGGAAAACATGCAGGAAACTTTGAGCGAATCTGCGTCTGTGGATTAAAACATTGCAGATCTTCCACAAAAGATGAAACGCTGCATGGCTATTCCTAGCGACAGGGCTGGGCAAAATACATGCACTAACGTATTTCAAATACAAATTACAAAATATTCCTAGAAATGTATTTGAAATACAAAACACGAGATACTTTTATATTATTTTTAAAAATACAAAATACAAATACATTATGGATTTGAAATACAAAAATACCTATACGCATACGGGGTGTTTTTTGGGAGATTTAGTTAGACGTTTCTAGGGGAGTTTTATAGGTAGGTTCTTGTAAATGTGTGAATTCACTCTGAACCTATGGTTAACATTGCGGTGGGCAAAATACATACATTAACCCATTAACGGCGAAATTTTTTTTTGTCAAGTGCAATTGCATATGGGAATTGTATGTGTTCAATGTTTATTATTCAGGCAAAAAAAATTCAAATTTCATAGTAATATAATTTTTATTTACAAAAAACCAGCGTTACCATATGGTAACGCTAGCCAGATGAAGGGTCAAAGATAAGAGATTCTCAAAAATCAATCTTTTATTTGGTATGGAATATGAGATTACATTCTATGCATAACCCAACGCCACATTTTATACACATGCTTGGGACACTTGATGAACAACCCTCCCCAGCACATCTGCGTCTCTTTTTACCTTCAGTATGGACCAGAAGGTGGTTTTTTCATCATAGCGCACATCGTCAGACACTCTGTTGACACTAACGCTGCTCCTACTCCTACTTGTGGATGGCCTCCCAGCACCGCATAGTGGTTTTCCGCTGGGTTTTCCGAACATGGCCAGAACACTTTGGACGATTTCTTATATGCCTAAATTTATCCCTCCTCATTGAACTTATGACCATGATATTTCCTAAATCATTTTTCGAATCCCAGTAGAAATCTCTGCCTGGCAGTGTATTGTAACCACTGAGAATCAGAATGGCTATAGCACATCGAATTTCATCAGGAGTAATTTTTGGGTCGGGCTGATTGCAAAATAATGCATATAATTTCGATTCTTCAACGAGGAATGAAATTATTTCGTCATCAATGAACTTTTCGAACAACTCACGAGGGGTTAGGTTTTTGAATTCATCATAGTTCCTAACCGGAAATACGTTTGCTCTAGGCATCACATCTCCGTCAACCTACGTAATGTCTTCTTTCCCTGGTCGACCTGCAGCTGCATTTTCACCATCAACGAAACGAACTTCAGCCAGTGCTGTAAGTTGCCTTCTGCTCAGGTTGTCTAGCAAACCACCTTCATCTTCATCCCCAGAGTCTTCGTCCGTCAAAACATTTTCCGCAGCAGGTGGCTCTATGAAGATTTCATCTGGGTCCAAATCAGTGCTTATTCTAGTGTATGTCCTCGCCTGTACAGGAAATTGCCATTTTTGATATCACATTACGCTAGCGTTACCGTACGGTAACAGTAAAAAATAAGGGCGATTTACCGGGAAACTATAAGAGGAACAACTAATTTGAAAACAAATACATGAAGATTAGAGTATATTCTACGGAATTTAGAAGTAGCCCACGGAGAAAATTACTCATACAAAAAATAAGATGCTTACACAAATCTTATGTCCATGATTTTCTAGAGGTAAAAATTTGTCCTAAAACAACACACTGATAATAGATTTCTATGGTTTCTGATTACTTTGCAACAATATCACTTCACACTATGGACCACTTGCACGCAATAAACTGCAAGAATGCAGTTCTTATTCGGAGTAAACAAAGTGTAGGAAGTGAAAATACGTGCGCCTGTCGGTGTTACCATATGGGTACGCTAGCCGTTAAAGGGTTAATGCATTTCAAATATGCAAAATTCAAAATACTCATAAGAGAGTATTTGAAATATAAAATACAAAATACTTTAGGGAAAAATCATCAAATACAAAATACAAATGTATTTCAAATACTGTATTTTCAATACAAGTATTTTGTGACTGCTCACCCCTGCCTAGCAATTTACTTTTTGTTCTCAAAAGTGAAATCCAACAGTGCTCAAAAACGCTGTGAGTCAAATACCTAATTATTTGTGTCCTGCATTGATCAGCTCATTTTTCGGTAATAGGATATTATAACAATGTTTTTATGCGTGGTAACGCTTGATTTACTACAAGTAAGCCTCGTTTGGCAAATTTGTCGTTAATTTGCACAGGTAGGTACATTAAAAACACTCGTATTATTGAAAATAGTGACAAATACTCAATTTAGTAAAGACGAGATAAAATACCAAATCCGTATAAAAAATTACTAAAAGTATATAAGCAAAATAAAAACTGTTTCTACGCCACTGGTTTTCCTTTGGGCAAAAGCAGTTTTTTGGTTTTTTATTGATATCTAGTAGGCCTAAACAAAATATTAAAACGATTGATTAAATTCAACTCCAGAGTTGGCATTTTTTCCCATTTAACCATCGCTGTTACCTATTAACACATTTCAAGATACCAATGGATAGCAGGATAAACTATCACGAAATATCATGGGTAAACTACTTGACTTAATCGTTGACCCCCTCCCCCCGAAATAAGTTAACAATCTCCATTAAATTCTAAATCACAGTCAGTCCGTCAGTCGTAAATTTTCTCATCACTGAATTGGGGATAGTTCACTCGACCTGACGAACTCTTATGCAGAACCCCCCCCGAAAATTATCTATAACTACGCCCCTGCCTATACCTAACCTTTTCTTTCTTTCTTTTTAAGAAAATGCACATTTTCATATTATGACGAATGAAGATGAACATTTCACAATAATGGATGCGTTAACAGATATAATTTCTATAATTATTACTATAATTTCAGTCATAAATTTAGTAAAATAAAATAATCAGTACAGATGGCCAGTGAATGTGTGGGAAGCCATATTCAATTTGTCCTTATTTTTTTAAATACAATTATTGGAATAATGTTTTTACATTTTTTGATCTGATCGATTTCTCTTCCACCAATCCGGCTAACGTCAAAGCCAATGAAAGACAAGAATAACTTTATCTACTCTGTTCTAAGATAGTGCTTGGCAGCAATGGTGTCGTAACTACTTTGGCTGATTAATTGGCGAATTAAAGCCGAAATGGGAAAAAAACGAAACGTAACTGTTCGAAGCGAAGAGTACCTTTCTTGCATTATTTTGTACACTCGGTTTGAAAAAAATCGAGACAACTTTTTGAAGCGATCTTAAGGTTTAGTGGTGTGAGTAAGGTTTCGGTGCAAGACCCGCTACAGGTGATCTGCCAAACACAGCAGGTATCATACCTGCAACCGAGAACAATAGAGTGAAATTATGAAAAGGGAAAAACAAATTCCTAAAAAATTTTCTATAATATTTACTACATATCTTTCTTAAAAATGGGGGTCATTTTCGTATTATTTGTGATGCGAAGATTTCGCACATGTATAAGTGTGCATAAATAAATGTTTTCAAAATAAAATTGAATGTAATTTTGCGTAAGAAAATGATTATTTACCGGTAAAAATACCTTAACTGCTTAAATCATTATTCTAAAATGAATATCAAATACCTACCTACTTATATGGTAATAATATCTTATAATGCAGATGGTTATTAGGTGGCAGTTATTTACTTGGAAATTATATCTTCACAAAAAAAATTACGCCGCTTATTTAAGTTACATTTTATTATTGTAAAGTAATATAGTTAATAATAATTATAATAATATAGTTAATAATGGGTATGCCCCCCCTGGTTGTTGATACATTCTTGTAAGCGTGCGGGTATAGACACAAATAATACGAAAATGACCCCCATTTTTAAGAAATAGATATGTAGTAAATATTATAGAAAATTTTTAAGGAATTTATTTTTTCCCTTTTCATAATTTCACACTATTGTTCTCGGTTGCAGGTATGATACCTGCTGTGTTTGGTAGACCACCTGTAGCGGGGCTTGACCGAAACCTTACTCACACCACTAAACCTTAAGATCGCTTCAAAAAGTTGTCTCGATTTTTTTCAAACCGAGTGTACATTGCGTGCAGAATTTCATAAAATTCGACGAAATTTGAAACCCCTTAAGTTTTGGATCTACTTGCATCACTTCAGCAGTACAAAGATATTTAAATCTTTTGTTTAAATCACTGTCCAATACTTTTACAATATATTCCCTTAGGCACGAGAAGAACGATGTAGATTCAGAGGTAGGTATTGTTTTATAACACACCTCCTACGTTTGTATTTAGAGGTTGACGGTCGTCATTCTGAACACTTGTTGCAAGTAATTCTTTTTCTTTATTATTTTTAAATGACTCTCTGTTTACTGAACAGAAATAGTTAAGGTCCTCCCCAAACATTACCGCCCCATTTAAATGCAACTTTTTTATTGGTCGACGTTTCGAAACCCGAAACACAAGACAATTACTTGTTCTCAATTGTTGTTGTTGACGTAACTGAATTGACAGCTGTAATCTGTCATTGCGTTTTGGTGTTTGAACGAGTGTTTAATTTTATAGTAGGTAGGTACGTATTACATCATCGTGACTTGCTTCAATTTGCTGTTAATATCATTTACTATTTTTTTATAATTTTGTGGGTGTAATACTGGTCGCCGCTTACATTGGCAAAAATTTAGTGGGAGGAGCTTAACTATTTCTGTTGGGTAAATAGACTGCAGTTGTAGCAGTAGTAATATGTGTTATAATAGTGTATTAATAAATACAAAATATTGACTATTCGTTCCTTCAACATGTCATAAGGGGGTTTTGTAGTATACTGGCTTTTGTGTTAAATATATATGTCTATGCTATACCTATCCTTAACGTGGATTATTTCATTTTATTTTTATTTTTTTTGTTGAATGTAAGAGTAAGTTGTTATTAGGATTGAGCAGATTTTTATTTTTATTTTTAATGTTAAGTTGAGTTTGTATTAATTATGTATTAATGGAATTTCCCGTAAACTAAAATAAATAAATAAATATGTAATATTTGATATATTTTTAAATAAACGTATTTACCTACTGTTAACCTGCTTTTTACACACTTTTCTGATTTACCAAAGGTTCATAAATTTAAGAAAATCGTTAACACCTTTTCAGGCAAAAACGCCTTTTACTCATTCAAGGAGTTCTTTGAATGTACAAAATCTAATAAGTTTGAATTTAATTAATCAATATTTAGTAATTTTCACATAAATCTTTCTTTTACTTGTTTTGATTTGTTGACTTGTTTGTATTTTATTTTGTAAATTTGTTTGTATCACGTTGACGGATATAAGCGGTTTTACACATGAACATGAACAGCATTAATATATTATTATTATTATTCTTAGGTGACACATTAAATTTGTTAAATTAAATTTGCAATATGAAAATTTGTATTTTGCCGGAAAACAAGAAAAGTTAGGTATAGGAAAGTATAATAGTATTCAATAGACAATCAAATTTTATATCTGCACTTGATAAAAAATACAGAGTGCACCGTATTGCATTTTCACAAATTACAGAGTATTTCAAAAACTAATGTTTACGTGGTAAACCTTAAGGAAATTGGCATTTGTTCGTAAAAACGGAAAATGAAACAATATACGGGGTTTTTTATTTAAAAAATACAACTTTGGTAGGTACGTTTCTCTTTGAGACACCCTGGTTCCTATTTACAAACCCTTTTTAAAGTCAAGTATTTTAGCTATAATATTTCGTGTCGGATAACGTGAATAACTCTGTAATGTCGAACTATCAAATTTGGAAAAGCACACAACCTATTGTACATGGCAATCTGGATTTTGAAAGATATGATATTCTTTAACTCAGATTTTCTCAGGGAAAAGTACATTTTTATATAAGACACAATGCAAGGACTATTGTAATTCATTTTCCGTAACTTGCATTGTGGAGCTTCATAAATAATTATAATAATAACAAGTAATTCCACTTAAATTTTATTTTGAATAGAAGTTAAGTGTCGAAACGCGTTGGGTTCTATTTCAAATAAACATTTAAATGGATTATTATTATTATTATTAAAACTATTATAATTGCATGAATTTGATATCCAGATTATGTTCGTACAATTTGATCACGCTGCAGAAATTCTGCAAACACTGATAAAGCAATGTCCGTATATTGTTCTTTCTAAATATCTCTATAAAATCCGTTAAGGGAAAATGGAAATAAAATTAAACAGAGATTTGAAAATTCCACTGAAAATACCTGAACCGTGAGTTCAAATAAAAAGTTGACATGACTACATTCGAAATCATAATACTACATATAACTTTATGAACAGTCCTAAACGTTTAATGGACACTCCTGGCGTGGACACCCTGTATAACACAACTAAATGATTTCCAAGAAATGGAGAACATAGACTTAATTAAAAAGCATAAACAAGTATTAAAGCGCTAAAATGTAAGAGGTTTTAAGCTACCAAGTGATCTATGCCAAATGGTAAATCAATAGTAAAATTTGTAGATTATAATAATTGGGTAGACAAAGACACATTCGATTTTAATTCCACTTTGGAAAGAGATTCTTGACTTTAGTGTTGTCCCATATGTGCCTAAAATACACCACTAATTACGCAGAAGAGTATGACGGATTTACAGAAATAAACAATTGTTGAATAATGATAACTATCGATCTTTAGGTTTTTCTGAACTCGTAAACTTTTGGTTGCACTGATCATTCTTCAAAGCATTTTTTAATGCTAAAGATTACGTAATTCGACAATTCTCCCCACATTGGTACAGATTTGGAACAAAATAAATACAGCATAGTATTATTTTCTGAAAGGAAAGGGTTATACGTGTTCTTTGTTACGTCTCAACTTTCCATTGTTCTCTGAACCACGTGGATAAATTCAACAAGTGTTCTTGCTCCAAAGTTCAAGCTCAAAGTTTCGCACTGTCACGGGATTGAGCACCTTTGTTGTAGCTTAAAACGCCTTTGTTGCAACAATCACATTGCATTGCGACATGTGTAATTCTTTGACGATTTTAAGGATTGTTTAAAAGCAACGAAACACTTCCAGGATCAACTGTATGGTATGGAGGGAAAACGTAAGTAAATTGCGCAAGACAAATTTAGACATAAAGCAGGGGAAGGGGGGAAATTTTGGTTTCTTTGGAACCTAAAAATAACAATAACTAGACGGAAATATAACTTGTCATTACCTTAATTCATAAATTCGATTGGAAAATAAAGAACCTGCACAGTACTGTAACATTGTAGAGTAATTACGCGATTTGGAAGTTGTAAGATTATCGATTAATGTCAAAGATAGTATGTAGGTACTTATTTATTTTTTGCTGTCAAACTACAAGTATTGAGCAATATATGTACAAAGTACTCTGATAACGAAATTTCCAGAAATAATCTATGTACTTCATGAGCGACTTTCTCATTCTCACACGTTGTTACTTAGTATAAAACAATACCTAGGCGCAGCAAATAGAAACGAGCTAATAGGCAACTCTCCTGTTGGGGAAAACCCATAACGAAATAATGGTCCCCTTTTTCATTTTGATTTTGATTTTATGGGAATAAACTTTTATATGTAAGCATGTTCGTCACAAGCATTGTACGCAAGATAAATAACTTTGATTAATTCACTAAATACCGGAAATTAAATTACATAAAAGTGATGCATTTTGATTAGGTACAACCGTTGATTGAAAACGGTACAACCTTGAATTTGTACTCTATAATTTAATTAACATTTTTTACGTAACATTGGATTTAAATTATAGATAGATTCCAATTTTTTCCCATCGCGCGCTCATTTAATGGACGTAGGTAAAAGGTGAGCCATTCTAACCAATTCATAATTAAGTACAAACCTGATTAACTTTTCAGCGAAACACAAATTCAAAATACACCATAATTAAAACTCTTTAAACAAGTGAGAACTGTTTGGTAAGTGTAGTAATCAGCTAGATTATGAAGTTATGTTTATATAAAAAAAATTACATATCAACAATGTTATTATGAGAATAAACTGAAAACGAAAAAAAAAATGATAACTAGTCCACCCACATTCAATTAGCGTTTAAAGGAAACAGTTATTTAATTACCTATTACTACTAATTTTGCGTTATTTTCCTTATTCTCAGGCAAGTGAAGTGAACCTTGATGTTCAAAGTATAAATTCCTAGACAAGATTCATGTACCTAGGTTTACCTTTAAATAAACCTGTTTGTTTTTATTATATACCTATGTATTTTAATAAAACGAACCATGTAGCGAAAAATGTACCTAATAATTTCTTTACATACGACAAGTAGTATAAAAATGATTTGACTTTTAAATGCGCTAATGTTCCTCGTCATATCTCAGCTTCGATCTGAATAAGTGCGGATAGTTACTTTTATTTCGTTAACTTTCTACTCAAAAAGTAAAAGTCGTCCTAATCTTCAACGCGGATATGTTTTCGGGGCCAGAAGTTAGAATTAGGTAGTCATCATGTTTTCTCTTCTCATCTATGACAAATACAAAGAAATGCAAGGTCAATGAAAGTGATCAGCACAATAGTACCAGAAACATTTTCATCATTTTAAATTACTTTCTAAAGGGTGTCGAAATTTGGCCTTCCGATTGAAATTAGGCCCCGTTTCCGCCATGTTTTTATAGTAACATATGTCAAGTAAAAAGTTTGCGATTACTTGTGGTTTGATCAACATGCAGCGATTTATCCATCGACGCACTCATATTTATTGTGCAAACTGATGAAATGTTTTGTAACAAGGAGAATTATAGAATATGGAAAATCCAAGAAAAATGTAGGAGAAATGACTGTATCCAGTAAAAGTAACTGTGTGGTGTGGTTCTTGGGCGAGGGGCGTGATTGGTCCATATTTCTTCCAGGTGCGGTTACTGTGAATGGAGCTGGATTTATTGTGAAACGAATTGGAAAGTATGGTTGTCCAGAACGTGTGGGACGGTGCCACATTCCATACAGCGGTTGAAGCACCGAATCTTTTAAGCAGAAAGATCTGGCGATCGAATAATTTCACGAAGAGCTACCGTTACTTGGCCGCCTAGGCCGTGCGATCTCATACCACTGAAATATTTCCTATGGGGCTATTTGAAGGAAAGAGTTTTTGCTGAACCTGCACAGCTTCGAGTTACCATTATCCGAACAACTGGAAAAATTGAACAGAATTCCTGCGAAAATAGATGAGCATCGAACATTTCGGGAAAAGGATATTATCATTCCAAAGAAGCAAAGGGGGTCACTTTCCAGATATCGTTTTTCATTATTAACCGCAACCTCAAAATGAACTTAACGAATTAAATCGGAAGGTAAAATTTGGTCACCCTTTATATGGAATAGTGAATTAATTTTATGGGTGCTTTTGGGATTGTTATTTAAATGAATCGTAGAGATTATGCTAATAAATATTCGACATCGGTCAGAAATAGTGATGGCCAAATGCAAGACCAAGACAAGACCACATAGGTCTTGGTCTTGGTCTTGTCTTGCACCAATTGGTCTTGCTCTTGGTCTTGCATTGATATCCTTAATCTTGGTCTTGGTCTTGTTCTTGGTCTTGCACGCAAGACTCTTGCAGTCTTGCATTTTTACACCATACTTATGAAAGATATCAAATTAATCGACATTTTGTATCACTAAATGCTACTAAATTAGATTATTGCAGAGAATAAGAATTGGTATTGGGTTTAATGATCAAAGTAAATTATACCTACTAACTTAATTTATTTTAAAATTAAATACCAATTAATTATTTAATTGACGATGAAGAATACTTTTTTACTAACTTATGTTTCAGTATTGCGATGACAATTAAAAAATATATTTATGTTGAAACTTCACATTGAAAGTCAATGTCTTGTTAAGAAAAAAAGTAAAAAATTCTGTCTAACCCACATAAATTATAATAGACGCGGCATGCCGGCATGTTTCGGCTTTTTTAATGCTTCATCTACAACTGCATCTGTAGATGGCGATAATTCACAAATATTAAAGAATATGCACTAGATATTGTATTTGCAAACAAATGTTTTTTTGTGTGTGGTATAAAAAAATAATCGCTCGTAATAAGAAAAAAACTGCAAGAGTCTTGCGAGATAGTCTTGTTCTTGCCGATGTCTTGCAGAGCTTGTCTTGTATCCAGTCTTGGTCTTGCAACTTTGAGTCTTGGTCTTGGTCTTGCTATTGGTGTTGCTGTCTTGGTCTTGGTCTTGGTCTTGGTCTCGCAAGTTTTGCGAGACCAAGACAAGACTGCAAGACCAAGACCGATTTTGGCCATGACTAGACTCAGGAATGTTTCGGGAGACTATAGAATTAAAGTTGTATGTATTATTATTGGCTACGGATAATTCCAAGTTTTGGCGAATTCCGGCGTTTGGACTGTAGCTAGGGTCAAGGTCAAACAAGTTACTAGAGGAGAAGCGGAACTCATCAAACTACAGCTTTTGTTCTCCACAGTCTCATATGCGATTGCTTACCAGTCTGATTGCATGGAAAGTCCTAAGAAACATGAATAGCGGAACAAGCTAGTTCACGTCTCGTATTAAAATTTAGTTCCTCATACTTAGGTAATCTCGAAATTTTTTTGTTTACTTTCGACTTTTCCATTAGAGAAAACTCTTTAATCATGGTTTGTTGTAATAGATAAGATGGCTGGCCGTTAATGTAAAAGACCTCGGAAAATCTTAACCCTACGGCCCCCACCATCGTTGGGGGGGGGGGGGGGGGGTTTTCAATGTGAAACTTTATCGTGTGACAGACACTTCGCTCGTTTTTTACACTTGCTGTAAACCAGGCACACGAAAAACCCAACGCAATGGTAGGTAGTTCGTCGCATCATTCATGCACAATACCTAACCTGGCTAGGTTGCTATGGTTTAAAAGACACGAGTCCTTTTATCTTGAGCAGTGCGGATCTTTCCAGAAATACTTTAACAAACATTGCACTGTCGCGAAAGGGTTTTTTTTTTGTAGAATTAAGGAACCCTTTCGGAGAAAATTCGACTGAACTTTGTTTGTAAACAAATCGATCCAATTAAGATGAATTTTGTTCATCCGGGAAAAAAACAACTCGGTTACTGTCATAGGGATAATGGGTGAGGGAGGGATGATGACCATCAGGTCATTTTAAAAAGAAAGTGGTAGATGGCGCCGAGGATCAACAACACAAATTTCCGTCACTACCGTCACCACAAAATGTAGGATCAGACGACGGATCGGAATTGTGTAAAGTGAGCTACTCCTCATGACAACATCATTCGACCGCACACAAAATTAGTAGAAATGGAAAGTACCAAAAAATTAGATGAAACACCATTAAAGACATAAAGAGAAAACATGGAACTACACAAAACTGAAAACACCAAAAACCACAACACAAATTTATTAAATTGAACACTTCATCAGCGAAGAGAAAACATATCGGAAGCATCACAAGAAGCACTAGGACCTCGAACGATGAATCACGAAGGTCTTAAGCAAAGAACACATAGGAGCTCACGATTCCTCGTTTTCTAGGGGATATGGAAATTGTTACAATTTATGAAGAATGAATGCAAAAAAATTGATGAGTGCCATAGTGGGCAATGCTTCTCCAATAAGTTTAAATAAACAAGTAGTAATCGGGTTTTTTATCCTACACTATACCGTTTCAGTTTGTTTTTAATTAGGTACGTAATTTATATTTTTAGAGCAGGTACCATCATTATTATATGTATTTACATTCTACACAAATTAACTATTAACGTTAATGCATTAAGTATAAATAATGGATATTAGGAGGAGAAGAAATCTTTAAGAAAGGCGGCAAGGTTAAACCCAGTAAGTTATAGTGTCTTTGCTGGCAACAATGATGAAACCGTTCACCATACCATAATAATGGCGAAAAGTCAACGCGCGATACGACCGAGGAAAAAATTGGAATCGATACATTTCCAAAATGAATACTAGAAGAATGGCGAGAACGGTTCGTTATTATCAACCACGAAGATCAAGACTGAAGTAACAATTCCTAAACAAACTCAATCGAGTAAAACATAAGCCAGAAGGCTAAGAGGAAGATATTTTGTGATTTTTTCAAACATCCATCGTCACCATTACAATTAGTTGGTTCCATCATCTTCTTGATGTTGATTTGAATATGTAATCCTAGTGGAGCTCAAAATGGGGAGGAACAATTGTTGGGTCAACAAAAAACTAGATAAACTTACTTTTTTTATTGGTGTCCTATTTTAACCTTTTAAACCACGCCCCAGCGTGTTTAAATCGCGCTTTCAAAAACGGGCGTGTTTTAAAGTTGCCATGGCATCATCATCAATTTGAAAAACGTGAATTCTTATTGGTTGTTGATCTGACAGGGGTACTTTGTTACGTCAAATAAAATTTCACATTAGGAATTCAACCATTTCACATTATTAGTTCTTATTTCCATTTTAATACCACATTTCAAAGTGAACCAATAAAAAAAAATAGCGTAAAGTATTCGTGGATAAACAGGTCTTTAAAACACTTGCTCTATTTCAAGCACTCCGGCTACGCCGTCGTGCTTGAAAACTCGCGCGTGTTTTAAAGACCTGTTTATCCACTTATACTTTAATATACTATTATACTTACAGTAGACTTGAAATACAAAGCATTTTTGCACCAAACCGAATAAACTGGCAGATATAGGTTTTGCGATGCAAAATTCCTCGTCATGATAACAATTGATAACAATTTTACTACCACCACAGAAACTAACGTAAATTGTCAGAATACCAAAGAACATGGAAATTTTTGCAAGAGTATACTTACATGTCACATGTGTTGTTAAAGTCACCCAGAAAGTTTGAATATGAACGATCAATTGTCATATTTACGTTGCAATAAAGAACTGTTGACGTAAATCCTATATTTTCATTTTCGTATTTTTCTTTAATTTAATTCAAAAAAACACAACAAAAGGAATTACGGTTCAGTGCTTCGACTGAATTAATGAGGAAGCCGAAGCTGTATTTAATAAAATCCTTATGGAGATTTCGAAAATATTTTTTAAATTTGATGAGATTTGATTCGAGATTATAAAGATCATTTATCCCCACTAAACGAATTCTTGCGTAGATCTGCACGAGTTCCCATACCATGTGGAAGATTCCATTGAAATGTACAAAAAAAGAAAAGAGGTTGTACAGGGGAGGGAGGGGGGGGGGGATCTTCCGTAGGTTAATCGGTTCGTAGAAGAAAGATAGGTGATTAAATCAATTTAATTTGCAGTTATTTTTAAAAAATAAAATGAGTGTTTATAATAATTATACTGTTCATGACATTCGTTATACAAACAAGGACGTTGTGGAATACACCGTTTCCTACCGAATTAATTGAATTTCACACGAGTAAATAAACTTTAAACATACAATTTCGCTTTGGTTCACGTCATTTTTTTGATACACCAGACATCTACTTATTAGATGTAATAAATATTTAAATAGTCCCAAACAACTTTTGAGAAAATTAATTAAAAATGTATAACGTGTATAGCTCATTCTAGCGAAAAATATAATTAACCCGACCCCGTTTTTAATATGATGAAAATATTTGTGCAGATTCATCAGAAAAGGTTAATTCAAGAAAACCTGCTACAAGTGTATGTTGAAATTTCTTAATACGACAATGAATTAATTAAGCAGTATACTCGGTATGAGATATTTCTCATGATCATGATGAAATTCTATTAGTAGAAATAATTTAATTGGATACATGTTTGGATGAATTTTCTAATTGCCTTGCGAAATGCACGTCTCACACGTCACCTGAAAAGTCCCGTGACTGTTTTGTTTACAAAATTCGACTATTCTTTAACGTAGTCTCCTTACACAATTACCATCCACTTGCGACATGGTGCATCTCCTTTTTTTCGAATTTCTTCAATCGGTCCAACCTGAACCAATATTCTGTTCATGGTTTTTAGTTTTCCAAGGTAGTGTATCCCAAAATACGGAAACCACAACCTTTGCGACCGACTGTTGCACCTTTTGTCGCTTTTCATCCTTTGTTTTCCACTTAGTTGAGTATAATGGACAATGGTGATTGGTGAATCTAGGCTTCATCTCTTCCCATAAAAAAAAATCTTCTTATTTTACTTAAGCAGTTCCAAACACTGCTTTGCATCACCAACACGTTGTTGTTTTTGGTCCACCGTGAGCAAACGAGGTACTTATTTCCAACAGAGCTTTTCAATGCCCAAATGTGCGTGCAAAATATATCCCACACGTTTCATTAATGTTTTTACGAAATCATCTGCGGAACGATTTTAATTCAGGGCGTTTAGAATCATTTGCGTTCGTACAGCTCCGTTTAAATTGAGCAAACAACTGACATACGTTGATTTTGGCACAGCAGATTCCTTGTAACAAGCCATTGATGAGCTTAAAAGGTTTTTTTCCATCAAAAAACTGTTTAACAAACACACAACATCCAGTATAACATGTCTTATTGATATAGGGACGAAAGTTCCAATCTGATACCGTTACTGTTACTGCAACTAGCACCTTAGCTATAGTAGTACTTAGTTATGATATAGCGGCAATTCACATCAGAAACGAAATGTGCATAGTTACTTTCTTCAAGTTCTATTTATGTATACCTGATAGTGTTGGGTGCATTGTCAACAGAATCGATATCGGTTAGACAGTCGGTAGAAAATATTTTGCTAATGTCCAAAATTGATTTTGTCATTCCTCAGTGCGAATATAATCGATGTGCAGTACCGCATTAAGCATGGATCTTTCGTCCTTTAAAGCTTTCGTGAAGTATTTAAAGTTGATACCTTCTTCTGAAAAACCTTTAGTGACCCAGTTCTACTGAATAGCTGAAGTTTCTAAATCAGGCTATCATGTACCCACACCAAATTAAAATTATTATAAGTTGTAGACATTGTTTTATGTCTCTAGGTCACCCGGGTATTGTGCTATAGCCCTGCAAAGTATCGGTATTGGTTAAACATTTCAAAAAACCCTTTCTTATCGAGTTTTACGGAATTTTTCCCTAAAATTGCACATATCCACCGAATTTGCTAGTTAGGTAAACGATGTTGGCAATTCTATTTCCTTTCATCAAGAAAATTTAACTTTGCTCCTTAATTTTACTAAAGAACGTACTTATTATAATATTATACAAGGCAGTTTTAGAAAGATGATATTTCTATAATAGCAAATGGCAGAAAGTATTTCCATGCATAGATAGCTGTAGGTATTTGTTTTTTCGTTATACCTGTTACGTCAAAATTCTAAAGGTTAGGCAAGAAGTTAAAGTGGCAATGTAAATATTATTTTTGGCTTTCGCATTTCGCGGTATTTTTAATTAAGATTATCTCGATGATTACTTAATTCCTAAAAGTACGTAATCACAGAGGTAATTACTACCTTTACTTTAGCGAGTTTAAACATATTTTGTTTGTACAAAGTAAACATTTCTGGTTTTGGAATTGGAAGTAGTTTTCTGCTTGGGTTTAACTCTCAGTTCACCCATTGTTTTTAGCGATATTTGTATTTTGGCGTAATTGCACTAAAGCAACGAGCTCAGCAGCGAGACTACATGAAAATTTGCTTCTACTCTATGTAAAGGTCGGTTCCGAATCGACGATTTTGCAAGCAAACGAGACTATAAACATTTGCAGAAATCAATTGAAGCCGCGAGAAAGAATAGGACCTACAATGATTTCATCAGCACAAGAGGATAGATTGATTGGACCTAAATGCCCTTTGAAGCATACAATTCTGCAACCAAATAAAGATTTTATGAAGGCAGGGGATTCTACCAATTCCGCATTTTGGAAATTACCCTTGTTTAGCTTGTCCAAGTCTCACAACCATTGGATGCACACCAGTTTTTTTTTGGGCATATGTTCCACGATCTACGCCGATATCCGAATGCTCTCTAAAGTCACGTTGATATATGGTGGGGGACATAATGATAAAGGCGCCCCCCCTTTTTGGTCATTTCTCGCTACTGACAAACTTTTACGCAAAATGAGTTTTACCACGGGAAAGAGCGTGTTGAGAAACCACCGAAAACACAAAACTAAATTTTCGAAATGTTTGAGGCTTGTTTTGTAAATTGGCCCAATTTTGGTGGGACATAATGATAAAGGCACCTCTGAATTTGACAGATTTTCGTCATTTTTGACCGCGTTCTTTTCTGTTTTCAGCTGTTATTCTTCAGTCTCTCTGTTATTCAGATGCTTCTGATTCAATGGGCAAAGGAAAAGCCTTGACGGAGGTCGAAAAATCTTAAATCCAGCTGCTCCATGATGTGAAGGTAACTTCAATCGACCAATTGCAGCCAAACTGAAACGAAGTCCCATCGACTAGAAAGCTAGACGCCAGAGCATAGCACAGAAGTCCGCACAAGATATCAAGAATGAATTAAGTCTAAAACCGTTCCTCCGGCAATAAAGAGAGATCCTTACGTTGTCCGGCAAAAAATGAAGCTTGGAGGTGCTTTCTGCAGCACCAGAATAAATTCAACGGATTATCAGAAACTCTTGGAAGACCATCTTCTGTTTCTTTTTGCGCGTTTTCCGAGAGCACAACTCATTTTCAGCAGGACAACGCGGCCAGAAGTACAAACCTCTGGCTGAAGCACCAAAATATTCCGGTTTTGGATTGGCCATCACGAAGCCCGGATCTCAATCCAATTGAGAACTTATGGGGAAGAATCGTGCGTGAGGTATACGGCGGAGGGACCCAGTACGATACGATCGCAGAGCTCAAAATTGCAATCCAGAAAGCTTGGGACAACGTGAAGCCGGAAACACTGGTAAAGCTTGCGCGTAGCATGCCTCATCGGGTGCTAGAGTTAATTGAGAAGCGCGGAAAGATGACTTCTTGTTAGTTTTTGTTGTGTTTTGAACCAAAAATAAATGTGTTTATCTTGGTCTCCTTTATCATTATGTCCCAGCGAAATAGGGTCATTTTGCAAAACGTGCCCAAGAATTCCTTGATATTCTCTATATTTTCCTTGGTTTTCACGTTTTTCGCGGTTTCTCGACGCGCTCTTTTCTTGTGGTAACACTCGTTTTCCGCAAAAGTTTGTCTGCAGCAAGATATGATCAACAAAGGGGCTGCCTTTATTATTATGTCTGTGTTTGTATAGTTATTTGTGCAGATAACGCTCTCATTTTAGCCAAACTGTCGTCCACCATAAATATTTGTTGAAAACGTGTTCCGTACGTAAAACACTGGCTAATGAAACGACCCCAATTTTTGAAGAAGAAAAGATCGAAATAACCACGTATTAGTTTGATCACATAATCCATTTGGAGCAACAAAAACTGTCTCTCCTGAGCATTACCATCATGATATTATTTTGATAGAGTTCTGACCAAAGCTTAATCACTTAAAATGTTACATGACCACAATTTGAGAAAAGTTAATAAATAACGCATTATATGTAGGTTACATGTTAAAGCAGTACATTACCTTTTTTTAAAAAATTTGTTAGATCCTGGGTATGTGTCATACCTCAAAAACAAAAGGCGATTTGGAAATTTTAGTTCAGACAAAGGTAAAACCACAACAGGTGCACTCAATTAAGTATCTCAGGAGTCAACAACAACCGGTTACATGTAAACATTCTTCTCATAATGAAATAATTATGCAAAACAAATAAAATGCGGAAATTTCAGTGATTCATTCATTCACAAGGAAAACCACAGCACGCTAAATCGTTAAAGCGAAACGAGGAGCATTTTCTTCTAAAAATGATCGAGATTCGCTAGATTTTCAAATTCAAGGCAACTTCTGACGCACCTACAAATCAAATAGCAATAAAATCTATTTGTCTTCTTAACGAAAAAGATAAAACACCAAAATCACAGAAGCTTAGTTATTTGTGATTTGACACCAAATCAATGGTGTCGTTACTATTAAGCAAAGCCACACATTTCGCGGTATCAAATACTCAATACTGAAACCAATCAATAGTTTATAATTACAATTTTCAAAAAAACTGGATGAGGTCGTATTTTGGTGATAAAGTAGGTACCTAAACGTGAATGAACATTATTATCTTATCGTATACTATTTCTGAAAATTCAATGACACTTATGCCACATTTCAGATAGGTAAATAAAATTTCTATTTTTAATTTTTTGGAATCGAGTACAGATAACTGTATCTTATGAAAGTTTTTTGAAATTAAACCACTTCAAATGGGAATTGTTATCTCGCCAATCGCTACTCAACACTTCCAAGAACAGAACTGTTGTGGTGAAGCAAAATACTTATGAGATAAAAAAACATAGGCGACAAAATTAAAAACAAAGAAAATCGTCAATATAGACAGTAGGAAAAACCGTTGCGAAACAAATAATAATATGAAAACAGGGTAATAGTGAAGACAAATTACTGACTATAGAAGAAACTATTTCTGCAGTCAGTCTTTCTTCGGAAGCTCTTAAGGTAAAAGTTCTCCAATTTTGTTTTTGATTAATGGGACATTAATCTGACCCCTTAGAGTTAAATTTGGACTTGTAGAGAATAGTAGTGTATTTACCTAATTATAGTTTAATACCGACAATAGACACCCGTGACTGTTACAGAAGATCAACGTGTAGATAATAATTGTTATCTAAATTACGAGTTAATTTACATGTCCTTTTTTTAAGATAATTTATCTTGTTCATTATTCGTTTTAAAAAACACACTTTCTTTTAAGTAAAGGTAAATAATGTTTTACTACTTGCAAAAGTGTTAACATCGCCAATTAACATTAATACATTGAATTTTAAACTTTCTCACTTCTAATCATAAATATTACATACTACATCGTTAGTCTACAATTTCCATCAATCCTCACCACAATTCCTAAATATAAATTACAAAACTCATTTGGAACTTTCCTTGTCATAGGACTATGTTCAAATAGAAAAATTTAATTTAATTTTAATGACGGTGGATATACTAAGCCACCTTGAAATGTGACTACATTATAAAAGTAATTGAATTAAACATTACGTGGTAAATCAGTTTTTCACTGATGTGTGTTTTGTTATTAAAATTGTCCCTCAAAGAGGAGTTGAATTTAAAAAAGCTTCGATCATTTATTGCTGTAAGCTTTGCATCAAAAAAGAAAAAAAAAATTACCACTTACCTTATGCCAAAATTGTTTACCTACGTCCAAAGTTGATTTAACATCTTCAACTGAAGCTAACTGACACTATGTGTGCACACGTAATTTCTGGACGCGTTAATTTAGCACACAAACGCATAGCTTTAATTTGCAAATTTCCAATTCACTTGTAAATATAATTCGCGATTTGAGATAAATTCCGGAAGACGATAGTCGCTTCGTGTATACATTAAACACCCACACGAAGAACAAACAAATACGGAAAACCCAGCACAATATATATATGCAGGTGGTGAACAAAAATCAAGTTTTAAATTTTGGTATACAACTTTAAACGTACTGCGAACAAAGTAAATTGCTAAATTGCTTTATGGAGACCACTCTTAAGTCTTAATTTAGTGGGGGGATCGCATAAACACGTGAGGTAAGAATGATGTAGCTTGTAAACTGAGATGTAAGTTGTACAACAACCTGTACTAGAAATATGTTGGAATCCCAGGTGAAAATCTCAACTGGACCTACCGGGTACCGCTAAGTGGACTTTAATTGCTGTGGGGAAATTTACTTATGCAAATCTTTGAACATCGTCTCTCCAAATTTTTTTCGACAAGATCGGTAGAAAATTAAAATTAGAACAATTAACGTTTGTAATGAGATTCTATTGACAATAGAAAACAACAATGGGAGATGTCAACACTAATCTTCAAGTTCGCGAGAGAATGTCGGACGTTCTTTAGTAATGTTTATTTTGGGAACGAGATTGTGTCAATGGTCAACTTAGTGTCCATAATGAAAGGTCGGATGTATGCGCAATAGATCCACTATTCACACGGTCACGGTCAGTATTTTAATTAAGGCCTATGTTTTGGAACAGGTATCAATCGAATTATTTCTTCCTTAAAACGCAAAACTTTTATCGTAGTCTTTCCGTTTGTGTTTTCATGTGTCATACGCGAAATAAAATCAAGCCACATTAAAAAGTTCATCAATTATATTATATTATAGTTCTAGGCCAGTATACAAAAAAGTTGAAAAATTGTTGACTCTCTCCTCTCTAAATGAAAGCGAGTAGTGATTAACCACTTGCTCAATTATGTTTAACAATTCATGCGAAACGGATGGAAAAAGGGAATTTCAAGGCAAGAATTAAACTATGCCAGATTACCAACATGAAAATACGTAATGTCTTCTACGTGCTTATAAAAACGTAATATGTATACACTGTGTCCAAGATATGGTGATTTCGGAAACGGTAAGAGATAGAGTTTCGGTTAAATGGTAGAAAAGTTGGGCAATTTTGAGTTTAGTAAAATGATATTTTTAAACTGACGAAATTCCGAACCGTTCCGAACTTATGCGACAAAACGCGAATTTTCAGGATTTTGTTTTTGACAAATTGTTACTTTGTCGTTGATATGTTCAGTGAACTCTGTATGTATAGAGTTCATTGTTGATGTTAAATAAAAGTAAAAGAAGCTTCTATAGGTACTTTTTAACGTTCTTTAACATAGCATACAGCAAATTGGAATCCGACGTTTCGTTTTCAAGTAACCATCATCAACTTTCTTTTTTTAAATGCGGTCCTGATTTTTTATACATAATATTAGAAGAGCTTTTTATTCTGCATTCAAGCGTGTATCACACTTTATGATTTAATTGCGATTTTATACTTACTTTACGATTATCGGGAAAAAATCTAAGTACGAACCTGTATCCTTCCCAATAACATTCAAACTAAATTTTATTCATAAATCGGCTTTTTTTAACTGTACTTTCTCATCAAATTAATGAAATGACACAGAATTTTCAATTTTGAATACAAATTTTATAATCAAGTAATTACAAACAATCAACAACGCGTAAATGAACAGATAACATTTGATGAAAAGAAAATTTAAACATGACACATACCAATAATTAAAAAAAAATAATGATAAATGCTCGAAAAGCCCTCCTTCGATCTCCAATCGCAAATAGCATCTAACCGTTGATTGAAAGATCTAACTGTAAAATCCAAAGCATTCTTTAAAATGGTAGGTGTTACAGTTTGGAATGCCTTCGTAGTTATTCCAAAGATATCTTGATAATTTCTTATGTACCTACCCCCAAAGAAAAAAATCCAGCGGGGTTATATTAGAAGAACGAGCCGACCCAGAGTGTTTCAGACGGAAAACCTATTTGAAAGGTTAACCACCCGTGAATTGTGCGCAAGTGCACCATCCTGCTGAAACCAACAATCGCGTACTACGGCTTAGGGTAAAAAAATATCAAGACCAAGAGCACCTTCCAAAGTAGAATTTAGTAAATTTAAGTAAAATAGTAAAATAAGTAGAAAATCGCAATTAAACCATAAAGTGTGATACATGCTTGAATGCAGAATAAAAAGCTCTTCTAAGATTATGTATAAAAAAATCAGGACCGTATTTAAAAAAACAAAGTTGATGATGGTTACTGGAAAACGAAACGTCGGATTCCAATTTGCTGTATGCCATGTTACAGAACGTTAAAAAGTACCTTTAGAATCATCAACGACAAAGTAACAATTTGTCAAAAACGAAATCCTGAAAATTCGCTTTTTGTCGCATAACTTCGGAACGGTTCGAAATTTCATTAGTTAAAAAATTTCATTTTACTAAACTCAAAATTGCCCAACTTTTTTCCCATTTAACCCTCCTTATCTTGGACACAGTGTATACAAGAGGATAACAATGAGGGATGATTTTTAGAGCAGTTCTCATAAAGCGGATATTTACTTTTGCATAGAAGTAGTACTGAGCCAGCGCCGGTTTACACATTACGCACGTTACGCACGTGCGTAGGGCCCGGACAAATCTAAAGTTTTAAGTTTATTAATTATAGGTATAGCGCAATGAATGCATTTAATATTAAGGAATTAAGGTGTATTTATTTCACTCACGACTTCCCTTCAGAATAAATACTGTAAAATACAACAATCTTAAAGAACAGGAAAGTTAAAATCTCAAAAGAAGGTATAATAATAAGAACAATAAACACCCTTTAACACGTTTGAGACTAAAATTTATTACTGGTCATATATTTTAAAACAGTGTATTGCAGATTGAACATTTTCTGTGTCTTTCTAAGTAAATAACCTTTGCCCTTAATTATGCCGCACAAGGGGGTTTCTGAATCAGGGGCGTAACTATCATGGTAATTATCAGCTCTGCGGAACCCGGACCTGTGATCTATGGGACCCGGATGTTACGGCACTAATATTTGTATTTTCGTAAACATTCCTCTTAAATTGCTGAAAACGTATTTAAAAAAATTGCAAAATGTAAGTTTTATTTTCCAGCAAGTTAACAATAATGTGAAACATTCCAATTATGGAACAAAATTTTGATTGCCATAATTGCCGGCCTACACTTCGTTTACGTGCGGTGTTGTTTGTACTCGTACCAACCATAAATAAAGACAGATGCACCGTATTTATTGTATTGCATAAGCTTCTTGAGAATTCAGACTTGCCGTTTTCATCTAATGAAGCTATTTAAAATATATTAGTCTGAATGATTCTCATTTTGATCGTCTCAAAAGAAACGGAGGTAGAGAAAAAAAATAGATTGGCTTGTATCAAATTCTAAGATTTGCTATGTATGCAAATTGTTGTGAGGGTGGGTGGTGATGGTGTGGGGTCCAATGTTACTTAGTGCGTACTACTAAATGACATGTAAAACCGGCATTGTACTGAGCACTTTGAAATCAAACTTCATTTTGAAGGAAAGCGAGCGATAGTTACATTATAAGTACATTATGATTTGCGCAAGTGGAATCATTCAAAGTTGTATCTTCTAATCTTTACTCTAGCAAATATACTGTGTGGCAAAATTAGGTGATTTCTTTTTGCATCGCCACAGGGTTAGGCAAAGTCACAATTATCACGTGATTGAAGTGCCTTGCGTCATGTACACATTTCTGCCTCTGGTTAATATAAAACTTAAATAAAGCTTTTAAAACGAATAGGATTATTGAGAACTGAGTCAAATTATTTTTATAAAACGAATGGTGTGTTATTGACAGAGCTAACTTAAGCTAACCACAACGTGCAAAAAGAAAACACCAATTGTTTCCAAACTATACGATCGTGCTGTTTACGCAAAGAAACATTACCATTCATACATCACACCTCCATGCAGGGGTTGGTAATCCCAAGATTTTAGCGTTTGGATTACGGATTACACATAAATTTGGTTCATGTTGGATTACGGATCACTGATTACACATAAATTTGGTTCATGTTGGATTACGGATTACACATAAATTTGGTTCATGTTGGATTACGGATTACACACATAATTAGGTTCGCGTTGGATTAAGGATTACGGATTACACATACAATTAGCGTCATGTTAAATTAGTTACAGATTATAGACTTGAGTGAAGCAAAAAAGTAAATACTGTGAATAATCAAACAATTGTATACATTATGCAACTGTGGCCATTTTATTATATTTAGTTTAACGCACCGCAACGAACGTAGGTATAGTATGGAGTATGGTACATTCACTAAAAATGCAACTGTTTATTTCTGCTTTGCTCAATCCACTGCACTGCTCTGACTAAGCAGGTCTGGGGGGAAAATGAGACAAAAACCACGCTCAAATGATTTCCCAATTTAACATCACTTGTTTTATTCGTGTTGGTAGAATGTGTGAATGTAATCCACAAAATCCGCAATTTTAGTAAAAGCTGGATTACGGATTACGTGGTTAATAATTATGATTGTCGGGATTACGGATACGGATTACGTGGTCAATTATGATTGTAGGGATTGCGGATTATGGATTGCAATCCGTAATCCAAATCCCGGATTTTGGATTAATGTAATCCGGGATTTGTCCAACCCCTGCCTCCATGGATTAGGAAAACATTAGGTATACCATTGACTTCATACACAATGGACACACGGGGAAATGGGCAAGTGACAACCACATAGGAAATTAAACCTCAGCGTAGGTACGATTTACAATACCTACACAAAACATGTGCGCGTTTGGGGTTACCTATATACATAGACAATATAATAGTTGAGCAATTTAGGGAACAATTTGACATTTTTCAATTTTTTAATAGCTGTATGGATATATCGTACGTTGAGCGTTAGCGTTGATTGAAGGTAGTCAATGGCGTTAGTGAGCAGTTTCTTTTTCCAAAAAAAATTTATTATCCATAAGATCGCCGAAATACAAAATAATTGCTACACTATCTTAAAGAATTGAGTTCTGGTGACGAAGACTATGAAAATGTGCGACACTGACAGGAATTGGAACTAGTTCTTCATCGTCCTAACGACAAAGATCATGTTCCATGAGATGAAGAAGAGGTAAGTTCCATTCGAAGCATTGGAAAAGGAGTACCCAGAGAGCCTATGAAAGTTTTCAGTGTTGACCATAGAAACGCGAAGGTACAATTCAATTTATCGCCACAGAAACGTAAAAAGTGATAATACAACTCCAAATATTTGACAGCGAATCTCTGACAGGTACTAGCCACTTTATTCTCAAAAGAGACTAGAAAAAATATCAATAAACGTTAATGGAAGAGAGCAAATGAGAAATTAACGTTGCCTATCACACCAGAACTACAGGTCGCGCGCGATAAGGAAAAACAACCGTCGCATTCCGAAGTCGAATCGGGTTGCTATCGAGCAAATGCGCCAATGAGAGGGGCGGGGGTTAGTGAAAACACGTATTTTCAATTTACGTGGGCTAAAATGACCATTGAGCATACAAGTCTAATTCCGATTCGACTTCGCCATGCGCCGGTTGTTTTCCCTTATCGCGCGCGACCTTTAAGTATTGTTCAAAAAATTAGAGACGAAAACTTACAACCAATTAATGTTTTCATTATCTGGTCAAAAATTGTATGTTCCGAAATAGATTTTAGGTATGGCTTCAAATTTTGGTGCCTAATCACTTTTCAAGGATACTTATTGAAATTCAATACCTATTGTAGAGCTGGAGAAAGCGAGGGAGCAATGCGTTTGTGATAATTAATCTTTGAATTACCGACCAGAGCAAAGCACAATATGCATAGACAATTATTTCAACTCCCTACCGTTACACCCACAAAAGATATATAAATATTCATCAAGTGAATACTAGATGAACTAGAACTGTCTAGCATTCTCCGCCTGCTGAAGAGTGAAGAACACAATACAAAAACGCCACATATAACATGAATTGTATTGGTATAATTAGATCGGACAGAACAGAAAAGGATCTAAAAAGAGAAAAACGAAGATCAATGCATAGTGCGATTGATACAGCAAATAATATAACGCTGGAATAACAATAACCAGGTAAGCATTGCAATGTACATTTTTGATTCAAAGTTGTGCCTTTCAACCGTTGGTCCAAAAAAAACAACGCTTGGGGATTACTCAAAAGAGAACTTCAATTGAGGTGAATCAGCCATCATTAATAAATTTGTACAACCAAGGGGTGGTGAGGATATTTTTTATGATCAACATGACACAGAAAATCGCAGGACGTAAGATTTTGCTTGAATGACTTTATGACCAACATGTGGAGACTCTACAGGTACATAAACTGAAAAGTATTCCTCCTTTTTCATTTTATATGTTAAGTTGTACCCGCTATTCCAGCAGGTCTTGAATATTTCCATGGGTCTACACCAAAAACCCCTAAGGTTGTCTTATATGAAGTGAGATCGTCTTGTAGATAAAATGAAAACAACGTCGACAAACGTGCAAAATTTATATGTGTAAAATGCAATTTTATTCTATATCCTGAAAAGCTCTTTGGTTATTAAGAAACCAAGTACCACTTAGTTCCTTGGGCGTGTTTTCTTGTACCGAATATACTCATTAAGTTAAATATGAATAACGAATATTTTTAGTACTCATCAGGACATAGAAATGCCATCCCCACCCATTCATGTATGTTATATAGTATGTATTTAAAACATTTATGGTGACCTGTTTTTTTTTATTGTGCCACTCGTGGGTGGGGCCAAGGAATGCGAGCCCCGCCTATGAAAATTTTTTATTATAATACTATGTACACCATGTTTGGAAAAGAACTCCCTAGTTTTATTGTGTCATCGCATAGAAACTGTTCAAAGTGATGCACACTATTCTTAGTAGAAGAACTAGCGAACCATTTGACTAACCCGTTTCCCACAAAGCTAGAAAATGTTTAAATGATGTTTTATTATGAGTCAATGAAGAAAGTACCGATCTGACAGGCATCTCGCGGTTGCGTCATCATCCCTTAAATTTATGAAAATAGCTACAATTTTAATATGTATGTTGTAATTTAGATATGTGTAAGTGTAAAAGAAAATTGCCAACATATTTTGAGGGTTGCAAGTATGTGCCAGACAATAACAAAGTTGTCATCGGGATAGTAGGTAATTCATAACCTGCTCCGACAAGGCTCAAATTTTGAGGGAACATTCTTTTAATTGTTTAAAAAGCATATGTAAACAGCCAGAATATTCTAGAGGTTGCAGGTATCTGCCAGACGAGTATACAGTATGTTCCCGGATTGAGTTCACAATAGGTGAGATGGACCAAAAATTTTTGAATTGGAATTTCATATTTTGGGATTCCGCCCTGCTTGCTTTGAAACTTATTTTTAGTTTACTTTCGATTTTTTAAAGTCAAGCCTTTACAGTTGAGCAAAAACTATTTTAGTTCTAGGTAAACTACCTTTCCCATTCACAGTATGCCAAAGTGTTATTAAGGAAAGTTGTTCAGAATGAAAAGTTATGGCGTTATGCAATTTTTCAGAATGATCTGATAAACTTTGATCAAATCCAGTATCGTCAGTATTGCAATTGTCACAGCAATAATAACATGAGGTAGCTTAATAACTACAAAACAAAAAACATCGATTAGGTACATGTCAAGTGTTTATTGCAGTATGACATGTGTCGTTATCTTTCATATCGTTAAAGTAATATCACAAAACTGATTTCATTGCGAAGTAATGGCAATATTTTTACAATAAAATGCTAACGTTAGAACAGAAAATAATACTTAAATATGCTAGACAATTTCTTCGATGACGTTTTAGGTAAGTTAGCCCCTCAATTATCAGTTGTCAATGTATTTCCAACACGATGATGGTTGTCCGGTACATTATTCACAAATTGTTGTGAATTGGTTAAATCGTAAATTTGGTCAGCGTTGGATGGGTAGGAATGGTTCAGTTTTATGACCCCCAAGGAGCGCAGATTGTACTATTGATGCAGAGGTATTAAAAAATCGCATAAATGATGCTATACCCGCCTTACCAATTCAGGAAATCCGGAATAGTTTTAAGAAACTGAGACAAAGGATTCAATTATGCAGCGATGAAGGTGGAGGGTTAATAGAATAACTTAATAGTTGTTTTTGTTTTAATAGTTTCATTAAAAATTTCTTATATTTTTGTGATCATTAACCCATCTCAAGGTATGATTGTAGTTTCAACTGCAGATTTGTTTCTTTAAAGTCAAGCGAGAACAAAGTTGATACAAAACGAAGTTGTAAACTCTAAAAATGGAATAAAATATAGGATGTTTCGTTTGAAAAAATAAAGTTAAGTTCAGTACTGCTTTTCTGAGACAACCTGTATAAACGAAAATATTTTTAGGCTATAATTTAATAATTAAACAACTTTTATTTGAAAAGTTTTTCCGTATCTTCAAATGGTATCGAAATATCCACCAATATCGCACTATTGGAACACCGGGTCAGATTTCCATGATTCTATTCATGAATGGTCTAAACTAAAGAGTAGCACAAACAAAAAACAGGTCAGCATTAGGGTTGAACAATTTTAAAGTTTGAACCATTACTTTTTTTTTAAATTTAGTTAGTTCTTTTTGCATAAATGATACTTATAGTCGTTTAATTATTGTTTTACACGTATGTAAGCTAATAAAAGTCATTATTATTATTATTAATGATCGATTACAAAAAATAATCCATTTTTCTATTAATTAAATAAACGATGTATTTGATTAATCAAACAACATGTTAATCGATTATTGAAAATTATCGATTTTTTCAATTAACCAACCAATCAATTTATTTGATTAATCGAATCATCGATTTGTTATCAACGGAATAATCGATCGATCAAGCAACAGATCGTTTGATTAATCCATTGGTAAATTACCAATGGATTAATCAAACGATAGGTTAGCCGATTTATTAAATTACTAGAATCATCAACTTTTCGGATTAATCAAATAACTGATTAATTGAATTAATCACACGATGTATAGAGGTTAATTGATTTATTCGATTAATGATATCACCCGTTTTTCATTAAACAAATAATCCACTTTTGTGTTAATTAATAATTTTGATTAATCGAAAAAATCTATTTGATTAATGGACAAATCTACAGTAGGCGCTTGATGATCCGGCGCTCGCCAATTCGACACGCTCGGTAAACCGGCACTTGGCGACTCAGGTCACCCACCCGCGACACTCGACAATCCGGCGCTCGCCATCCGACACACTCGGTAAACCGGCACTTGATAATGAATTATTTGTGTATTAAGTGGGCAATTTCGTCAATTTTATTTTTATAGTAAAAAGGACTAACAATAAATAGTCTTTTATGGTGGATACCTATCTATGATATGTAGAATTCATTTTACATTGTATGTATGAAGCTTTTATTTCCCATATCAATCCGATAATCCGGCAGTTCTGATAATCCAGCATAGGGGAAAAAAATCGGGTGCTGAATTACCGAGCGCCTACTGTATTTGATTAATCAATTATTTTCGATAATCTATGGTTAGAAAATGTGCACACCAAAGTACACTCATTTCCAAAATTACTAAATGCCCTGCATGGACTCTATTGTTAGTGCCTCAAGTTTAAACACGTCAGTGTTCGTTTTATTATAAACTCATTCATATAAATAATTGCGTATTTTTAAGGAATTGATTAATGGATGATTCAAATATTCGATTAATTAAATAATCGCTTGATAAAAAAACGATTAATATCAAACAGTAATTAAACTCGGTAAATAATATTCATAAATTGGCCAGTGATAAAGTAAGGTAACACAATAGGCAATTATGAGGTGGGCCGTGTAAAGTGTTCAATATCAATTGTTTTACACATCCGCATGCCTCCAAATAAATACCTATACTGAACCAAATCTGGGTGCCTGAAAAGGCATATGATGCATTATTTACTATACCCATTCAACATGCTCACGCCATTTTGCCCAAATAATTGGCATTATTTGAAAACGTCGCATAGTTGGTAGGTACTCTATAAATATTGCTATCTATGAACACCATAAGATTTAAGTGACCTACCTGCTCTCTGCCTTGTCTATCTGCAAAGTAATTAAGATCCTGTCCATTTATACTAACTTCTCCGATACCAGGTGAACGGAGTGTAACATGACCTCTTGCACGTTTCCGCAGGCATTCTATAAGATTCAAATGAACAAACATCCCTAAACAAATATGACTAACCGTAAGTAGTAATATAAGCTCTTCCATCTTTGTCGTACTGTAACTTGGGAATATCGTGCGTTTTGCTTTGTCTTACGAGCGGCTTACGATACGAAAGTATAAAATCTTTAGAACGATAACTATATGGATAATTGGGTAATCTCTCCATGACGGTCACATAAGTTTGATACTGTTTATCACTTATTTCTTCCATTAACTTACTTTCTAACTCTTTTTTTTCGAGCAATTGATACCCGCTTAAATCTCTACAAACAGTATTAATAAAATCAATCATTGCATAACTCAACTACATACAATGCTAAATTCTCATCAGGTTCCAGACTTTTCTTAATCATTATATCCTCAAATTTAATTAACGAATTAATATTTTCAACTGTATCCTAGAAATGTAACGTTACGTATGATATAAAACAAGTGCCACACGCTTACGTGAAGCATTTTATAGTAATTAGGATTTCCCGTGTAAAATAAAAAGTGATGCGGTCTTCCCATTTCGTTAAATTCGGCAGCTTTACGTTGAGGAAATATATCTTCGGGAGGACGCATTACAGGTCTAGCTTTTTTATCGTACAAACCTGACGGAAAGAGATATTCAATTGCATTCTACAAAATATAAGTACTTAAATAAATAAATGTGTTTCAAATAATTTAGTGTTATACATCGATGTCTTCCTGCGTGAATGTTTCTGGATTTTCGCCCATCATGTTTGCTAAATGACGTTTGCCAATCTGAAATTCGTGCCTTTCTTGTTTCATAAACGCGTCGTGCTCCTCAGCTCGTTGCAAATACGCCTTCATTGCCTTACTAATCACTTTCGTCTGTGGTTGGACAGGTGACGAAGAAGTTTCCTTTGGTACATCGGTTGTGCACTGTAATAATTTTTTTAATTAATAAATCAAATTCATTAATTACTTACTAAAGATTTGGTAAGGTATTGCTTAAATTGACGTCTCACAGGTGTAATAAGAAACTGGTATTTAAAAAAGTTATGGGAAAGCATCTTTTTTAAGAAATATTCCTTAACCTAAAATTTTAGAACATTTTGAGTTTGTTATTGCAACGACTGTATGTTTGAACTATCGACTACACAGTAGTTCAAATCGTGTTAGAATTCCTCTTGTCCAGGGGTGGGTAAATATTTGAAATAATGCCTATTTAAAATAGAAAATAGCATTTTGTATTTTATATTTCAAATACTTTCTTGTAAAAGTATTTTATATTTATTATTTGAAATAGGAGACAAAGGTATTTTCTATTTGAAATATAGTTTTTCGATTATAGTGTATCGAGCATCTGTTGTATAATAATTACGACCTATTACTGAAACTTTAAGATCAATTGCAAGGTTCAAGGCATACATATTATGGAGATCTTCTTCCACATTTAATTCGCTTACATAAAATTTTGAAATCTTTTGAATTAGGTAAAATATTTTAAATTTTGCTCTGTTCTTGTGACAACATTATTAAACAGCTTGCAAAATAGCTTTAAAGATTATCTATCACTCTCATCGGCAGTTAATGATTCTTTTTTAAATTGCGTTTGGTTTCACAAGACAATAAAATACATGAAAAGCATTTTTTATTTAAAAACTTATTTGAAATGCCTATTTTTCATTTTGTATTTTAAATAACAACGGTCAATTCTATTTCTATTTTGTATTTTAAATATTTTGAACTAACCTATATTATATTTTCCATCTTAAATGCTTTTTGAAAACCATTTTACCCATAGAGAAAAGGGGATGAAAAGAAAAAGGGGGTGATAGTTAGGGGTGAGACGGAGGGTGGTAGTTAGGGGTTGAGAACAGGGCTGGGCAAAATACAGCACTAACGTAGGTATTTCAAATACAAATTACAAAATATTCCTGGAAATGTATTTGAAATACAAAATACAAGATACTTTTATATTATTTTTAAAAATACAAAATACAAATACAATATTTGAAATACAAAAATACCTATACGCATACGGGGTGTTTTTTTGGGAGATTTAGTTAGACGTTTCTAGGAAAGTTTTGTAAGTAGGTTCTTGAAAATGTGTACTTAATTAGAATTTACTCTGAACCTATCGTTAACACTGCGGTGGGCAGAATGCATACATTAATGTATTTCAAATGCAAAATTCAAAATACTCATAAGAGAGTATTTGAAATACAAAATACAAAATACTTTAGGGAAAAATCATCAAATACAAAATACAAAATACAAATGTATTTCAAATACTGTATTTTCAATACAAGTATCTTGTGACTGCCCACCCCTGGCTTGAGAAAGGGGGGGGGGGGGTATCTGATCCTGCGTTTTGAAGAAGCAACAGATATTTTTGTGATATTTGTAAATATCCATTTTTTATGTGTGTTAATTTCCATCGGAAATAAGGTAAGTAAGTACCTATATTTAATGCATGAATTTCATCTGTTTTATTAATGTTAAATGTTTAAATCAAATATTTATATTTGCTAATAACTTGTCATTCAATGAAATGATTTTATAGATTATTCTACATATTTTCTTTGTTTCATCATGTATACATTCGTTTCTCAATAAGAGCCCGCACACTTGCTTGAAGCTTAATTAACTTGGAGTTGCTAACGTACTCCCTCATTTATGTAAGAGCCTTGGTGGATGTAACTATAATGATGTTTTTTTCTCCCGTGCAGAGTTGAATGTTGGGCTGTAAGCTGTAATAACAAAAGCTAGCAACATTCTTCTCGAAATTACAACTTTAGCCGACAAGGTTCCGTATCAAGGCCTGTCGGTGTCTTTCGGATTGAGAGTCGTGAAAAAATCAGGACATATTTAGTTTTTCTTCACCTGATTAGAACTCTACACGGTATAAATGGTTACAAGAAACAAGCCAGGTTAAAATCATTTTTTGCCAGTTGATAGAAATGCCAAGGAACTCAATCAATATTAAAAAGGTGATGCAACAGGGTCTTCGACAGACATCTTATGTGAACATTACTACATGAGACCATGACAAACAGTTAGATTAATAACCACAACGCAAATTTAACCTTTACACCATGTAGTTTGTCCGTACACATTCCTTGCAACGCTCAATACTCAGAAACTATTAAAGTTATCGAAATGCGGTTTTCGCCAATCGATTGCATTCGGGCAAAGGACAAAAATGCTGATAACGTCACTTCCGGTATAAGCTAAAATGGCGGCACTCATTTTTTTATAAGATAAAGTTGCAGTTTTTTTATGTAGTTTAAAAGAGTATATTTTTCTGAATTCAGTAATACATATTATGTTATTCTTATTTTCTGAAAAAAGTGTTAAAAAAATAATTATTTTTAAAAAATGACTGCAACGGTCGATACTCAGAAACTATTAAAGTTATCGAAATGCGGTTTTCGCCAATGGATTGCATTGTAGCCAAGGACGAAAATGCTGATATTAGCTTTTATGACGTGACTTCCGGTATAAGCTAAAATGGCAGCACTCATTTTTTTAAAGAAAAAGTTGCAGTTTTTTGGTACGAGGGAAGTCTCGTGGCAATACGTGCCAGAATGTTTTTGTTATAGCTTTAAGGCTAATCAACCAATTGGCTTCAAAAGTGTTACATGTTTATTATTAATGATGATTATAATTAAACATGATTGCTTTATAAACATATATATTTTTAGTTGTCGTATGATACAATTGATACATGCATAGTTGCCAAACCTATATGTAACATCCCCCCTTTTTACAACTTTACTTAAACTAATTTTACAAAGAATAATCATTCAACTTAAGCGGTTTTCTTACAACACGTCCTAGCCTAGTTGTCACTACACTATTATCATTTTGAATTTGTTCATCTGTAGCACAAGTAATATTACTAGCAGATGTGTTTAATGTATTATCCTCAAATCTATCATCTATTACTACTCTAGGATTAACATTATTTACATTTCTACTTGGTTTAAGAAAAGAGGAATTCCTCCGATACATTGATCCTGTTTCATTTTCAACCACATAGGATCTTGGAGTTCTATATTTATCTTTTATTATACCTGGTATCCAAGGATCCCCTTTACTCACTTTCATTAATACATTTTGATCAGTCTTAAAATCTGGTTTCATTTTAGCTGTTAAGTCATGATAACTTTTTACAATCTGTTGTTTTTCTAATTTTTTATTTGTTAGATCCACTACCTTAGGCACTAGTAGGGTATTTGAAATTGGTAAATTTGTACGCAGCATTCTACTATTTAACAACTCTGCAGGTGATACATTTAACCCACACAACGGAGTCGTCCTATATTCCAACAGATAGTAAAACAAGTCATTCTCATCTACACATTTTTTAGCATTTGTTTACAAATATGCACAGCTTTCTCGGCTAAGCCATTACATCGTGGATATCTCGGACTTGAGAACTCGCATTCTATATTAAAGTTTTTACAAAATTGTTTAAACTTTCTACAATTGTAAGGTACATTATCAGAAATAATTTTTTTCGGTAATCCATGAGAACTAAATATTATCTTAAGATTTTTTAACACCTCTTCTATACTTTTATTTTCTATCTTAACTAGCTCAATCCAATTACTATAATAATCTACCAACACCATGTATGATTTACCACCAAACTCTAAAATATCACTGGCTACACTTTCAAAAGGAAGTTGTGGTACTGGCTGATTTATCAATGGTTCTTTAACACAGTTACTACTATAAGTTTCACACACTCTACATCTACCTATAAAATGTTCTATGTCTACACTCATTCCTGGCCAATACAACAACTTTCTGGCTCTATTTTTTGTTTTCTCAATTCCTAAATGAGTTTTGTGTAATTGTTTTAACATATGCAATCTTAAACTATAAGGTATGCAAATACGATTATTATAATATATGATGCCACTTTTAACTACTAAGTCATCCTTTACTTTGTAAAATTTCTTAACTTCCTCTACATCAATACACTTTTTATCAGGCCATCCTCGTAAACAATAGTCTGTTATAGTGCTAAAGTTTATATCATTATTTGTCTGTGTACTAATATCCTCCATACGATTACTTGTTATAGGATACTCAAGCTCAACACAATGTACTACTTCCGACCAACATGCGTCATTGTCTCGATTACTTTTAATAAACGACCTACTTAACAAATCGGCTATATACATTTTGTTTCCTAGTAAATACTCAATTCTAAACGTGTATTTTAGCATTTTTATCCGTATCCTTTGTAACCGCATACTAATCTCATTTATGTTTTTCTCCTGTATTCTAACCAAAGGTTTATGATCTGAGTGTACTACAATGTTCCTACCATAAATAAATTGATGAAATTTATGCAAACAAAAACATACTGCTAAGTACTCTTTTTCTATCTGTGTAAATCTACTCTCACTTTCAGTTAAACTTCTGGAACAAAATGCCACAGGCTGTCCATTTTGTAACAAACAACCACCTATGCCACCTTTGCTCGCATCACACTGTATTACAATTGGTAATTTACTATTAAACAATTTCAACGTAGTTATATTAGCTATTAAACTTTTCAAGTCTTTAAATGCCTTATCCTGTTCTTCACTCCACAAAAATTCAACATTATTTTTTATTAACTTTCTCATTGGTAAAACTATATTAGATAACCTTGGTAAATACTTAGTTAAATAGTTGACCATACCTAAGATTCTTAGCAATTCAATTCTACTTTTCGGTTTCTCTATTGCTAATACAGCCTCAACATAAGCATCATCAGGTTTTACACCCTCTTGAGAATAAACTTGACCTAAATACTTAACTTGAGTTACTTTATACTGTAGTTTATGTAGATTAAATTTAATATTGAATTTTCTAGCTCTTTCTACTACTTGGTCCAAAATTTTATCATGTTCTACTTCATTTGACCCCGCAACGATTAAATCATCAAAATATATCTGCACATCTAAATCACCAAATATTTTTTCATTAACTCTTTGAAAAACTTCTGGACTGCAAGCCAACCCAAAAGGTAATCGTTTAAACTTATACTTGCCAAAAGGTGTAATAAAAGTGCAAAGTTCACTACTTTTCCTATCCAATTCAATATGATAAAAACCTTCTTTCATATCTATTACTGTAAAGATACATTTACCCTGTAATTTACAACTAATTTCCTCCGAAGTTGGTATCGGATGCCTATCTAAACATATACTTTTATTCAAATGCAACGGATCCAAGCAAATTCTTAAAGATCCATCACTTTTTTCAATACATACAATGTTATTAACCCATTCCGTTGGGCCTTCAACTTTTTCAACAATATCTCGTTTTATTAAATTATCTAACGTAACTTTCAATTTATCCTTTACCAAATCAGGTAAACGTCTACAACTACTGACAATAGGTATATAATTTTCTTTCAATTGTATTTTGTACACATATGGAACTCTCCCTACGCCACTGAACAAATCCCAATTACTATTAACAAACGCTGATTTGTCATCTTTAAACTGAGTATGAACATTCTCAATTTCTATTCGCCTTATCAAATGTAATTTGATACAGCTGTTTAACCCCAACAACGGTTTACCCTTAAACTTAACTACAATAAATCGTATTTTATAGCTTTTGTTCCCTATAAAACACCTTAATACAATATCCCCACTTACATTTAAATTATTTCCACCATAGGAGACCACATAATGTTTTACCTGTTTCATTTCACTTTCTTTTTTTAATTTAATGACATAATCTAGAGGCAAAACATTACATTGAGCTCCTGTATCAAGTTTAAATTTGATTGGTTCACCTGCTATATATACTGTTACAATCCAATCTTTCTCTTTTTCATAATATCCAGATGAATCTACTGTACCTATTTCAATATCATTTATAACCAAATCATCTTCAGCTTGTTCAATGTCATGTACTTTAGTTCTCCTAAAATGATCATTACCCTGTACTTTACCACGTTTATTCCGGCACACCACTGCAAAATGACCAATTTGTCCGCAATGATTACAAAACTTGTTATATGCGTAGCACTTTCCTTTTTCATGTTTACTACCACACTTGTAACAACCAGCTGAATTGGATTTCTTCCCTTCATATTTCTTTTCACCTGAACTGCTTGCTCCAGCAATGGCGAAATCTGCATTTTTCTTCTTCACGGACACTTTATTAGTGACCATTCTGACAGCATCTACTTCTTGGCCTTGTAAACCTCTTGCTTGTATCTTGGTTGCTTCTTGTGCTCGACATGTATCTTCTGCATACTTCAGATCTAAATCTGTTTTACTTAATAACTTTTCTTGCAGCGCTACATCTTTTATACCCAACACAATTCTGTCCTTAATTAGTGATAATTCTTGCGAACCAAACTCACAGTTTTTTGCTAAAATTTTTAAGTCTTTAACAAAACTATCAAAACACTCACCCTCATTTTGTGATCTTGTGAAAAATTTAAAACGACTATATGTAATGTTATTTCTAGGTTTACAATACTCATCAAATTTCTTTACCACTGCTTTATAGTCTTTTTGTTCAGTTCCACTTAACTTGAATGTGTTAAATACATCTAATGCTTCTTCTCCCGCTGACGTTAAAAATAATGCAACTTTCCTTTCATCCGACTTATCTTGCAAACCAGCAGCCAATAAATACATTTCAAACCTTTGTTTAAACTTTTCATAATTTTTATTCAACTGCTGATCGAATACCAATGGTGTAGGCAATTTGAGATCCATTTTTCAAAATAATATAACACGTGGTTTTAACCTCACTTATTCTTTTTCTTTATTTTATAGCTTCTTACTATTTTTTAAAGAAAATACTATTACTTATCCATCAAAATACTTGTTGTTTAACACCTGACACCATGTTACATGTTTATTATTAATGATGATTATAATTAAACATGATTGCTTTATAAACATATATATTTTTAGTTGTCGTATGATACAATTGATACATGCATAGTTGCCAAACCTATATGTAACAAAAAGCATCTCACACCGACAAATAAGTATACATTTTTCAAATATATAAGTACACCTTTTTGTAGGTTTGGCGGTTGGAGAGAATAGAATCACTAGCTATTTGGTGATCGTGCCAAATAAAGAATAAAGTTTTGGGAGTTGTGAAAACAACTAACACATTTCTATTTACAAATATGTACAAGTTCTAACAACGCGGATTGGGGTTAATAATGGAGGTCGGTTGCCGGAGGGTAGACTGGTTCTGGAATGCAGGCAGACAGGTCGATGTAAACAGACTGGTCGGTGTTTCGTTGGCGGCTATAACTTCTGACTCTGACTGATTTTTGTGGCTCAGCGTTCGTTTATAAAGGATTCTGGCCGGTGTCGACGCGTTGTCATTGGTCGGCCAATGAGAATCAATCGTCGCCACAGTAGGAATAAATGATCTTTTAAATGCACTTTATTTCAATAAATTATGATTGCTAATTACTGAGATACAAGCTTCTAGAGGCAGGGGTCTTGCATTTTTACTCCGGTATAGTACTATGGTTGGGTGATCTTCGATTGTTTTAGATCCTTCCTATCCGTGAACGTAGATATATCAGCTCGGGATACACCTCTGCGTCAAAAAAGATGTAGTTCCTCCCTATCGCAAATTGGGGAACACGTGAGTCCGATTTCCCCTCCACGATAGGTAATCGGATCATTTAATTACGACGTTCTCTGTATAGTAGTTTACAAGATAAGTTTGTAAAGTCACGGCAATCCTAAAAGCGTTGCACGTGACATATGACGTAAAAACAGTACCAATGTAATACTAATTTTTCGGATTGTCATTAAAGGTAATATTCTAGGGTAAAATAATTCTACAAGTTGGCAGCATCATAAATAAAATAACAATGTTGCAACCAAGGACATCTGTCATTTATTGTCTTCCATTTCGTATTTTATTCTATTTCGTTTCAATCCATATGACAACACTATTGACATGTATATAATACTCGTGACGTGCAACGCTTTTTGGTTTGCCCCAACTTTAGTTCTCATTTTAACGATTTGGTAACTTCTAGTAAATTTTGAATGTTTCAGTTGGTTATCTCGACTTTTTTGCAAGCAGTCATATTAGTTTTTCTTTATGTAATGCGAAACGTGTTTTAAAAATCTTTCTTTCGTAATTAATTAAAAGGTAAATAAAACCTCACTTAGTATACATTTTGGGATTTTACTTTTTTCTTTTTACTTTTATTTTTAATCATAAACAAATGTCTGATGATGCTTCGGAACAACTAAAAAAATTTACATTTTCCTCAAAATATACTTATCAAGGGCAGATTCAGGAAGAAAGTTTGGAAGTAATAATACCAGAGGTACTTCTTACCAATTTTTATGTTTATTTAATCTTTCCTGTAAAATTAATATTGGGTGAAGGTTTTCTTATGTAGTGCGATCTCCATTTTTTGTACTTATGAGGTACTCAAAATAATCTTATTACAGCTTCTGCAGGCAAGTTACTCCTTCTACACGTGGCCGTCAGCTCCTGTATTGGCTTGGTTTTTGTGGGAACATCGCAAAGAATTACCTGGCCTTCAAATATTGGAAATCGGATCGGGAACCGCATTACCGGGAATAGTTGCGGCAAAGTGCGGTGCTAAAGTAACACTTAGCGATTCTGCGACGCTACCGAAATCGTTGGCACATACTAAACGTTGTTGTCAGGTGAACAATTTAAAAGTTAATCAAGATATACGCGTGATAGGTTTTACTTGGGGGCTGTTTTTAAATAATTTGGCAACAATAGGACCTCTCGATTTAATATTGGGCTCAGATTGCTTTTACGAACCTTCAGTTTTCGAAGATATTTTAGCGACAGTCTCGTATTTGATAGAAAGTAATCCGACCGCCAAATTTCTTTGTACTTATCAAGAACGTAGTTCGGATTGGTCGATTGAGCACTTACTGTCGAAGTGGAATTTAAAGTGTCAGTTGCACAACATTAATAATCTAGGTCAAAGTGCCGGAATTAATATTCACGATTTAATCGGCGATCATAGTATTCATTTGTTGGAAATTTCTCGCTAATGGCCTCAAATATTCGTCATATGCTACGATTGTATGTAGGTAACGTACCTTGGACAATTGGCAATAATGAACTAAAGCAATACTTTAGCAAGTTCGGACACGTAAACTTCGCCAATGTTATTTTTGATAAACAAACTGGTCTTTCGCGTAATTACGGATTTGTAGTTTATAGTAATCGTGAAGGTTTCGATACCGCTTTAAATGTACAGGTGCACAAACTAGAGGGCAATACATTGAAAGTGGAACCGTCAAGCAGCGGTAGCGAGAATTAGTAAATAATTCATCTTCGGTAGTTTTAGTCTTAGATTAGTAATATGACGACAAGGGTTAGTATGGAAAATTTAGACGATTTAGCGGAATTGGGAATTGAGGAAGATGAGGTAACATTACAGTTTGATAATGCAGCCGATCACGTTAAAAAGTTAGTTTCAACGCTTGATAATAAGACACTATTAGATCTGTACGGCTTTTATAAACAGGCGACCGAAGGCCCGTGTAATATTCCGCGACCAAGTTGGTATAATATGAAAGCGAGATCGAAATGGGATGCCTGGAATAAGTTATGCGAAATGCTTCCGCACGAAGCAAAAGTGAACTACGTTAATCTTGTCAAAAGTCTGGATAACGATTTCATGCACTCGTCGAGTAAGGAGAGGTGGGTTAGCGTATCCATTTTTCAACAAAACGAAGAGATCTTAAAAGATTCAGAGAAAACTTTGGTTGATTATGTGAAAGATGGAAATAAAAATGCGGTCGGTAGCGTTTTGGAAACAATTCATGTGGATGACCGTGCAGACTTATTAAATGAATTGGACGACGATGGAATGAGTTTAATACACTGGGCAGCTGATAGAGGTCATCACGAAATTATACAAATTTTAATTTCGTACGGTACAGATGTTAACTTAGGAGACGGTGAAATGCAAACTCCTTTACATTATGCAGCCGCTTGTGGTCATAAAGAATGTATCGATGTCTTGTTAGAGAATGGAGCCGATATTAACATTAGAGATGATTCGGGATTGACACCTAAAGATGCCACAACTGATGGGGAAATTGAAAAAATGTTAAGAGCGTGATCGCTATCATTTCGCAACAAGTACACTTATATCAGCCTTAATAGTAGTAGTTAGTAGTAATATCTTCACGCTTTTTATGCATATATCAATAATAAGTACAAATTAAGTACCTTAAATTGTTATTGCAATTAAATAAAAAGTTTAAAAATACTTATATGTCTTTAAATTTGCTTTAAATCTGTAGCAGAACTTACAGAACAAGCATTTGTTATTTGAGAACAATTAAATAAAATTTATCAGGATTCAGATGACCATACATCGGAGGAAGAGAATAAAAAAATATAAGTGAAGCCTCAATAGAGGAAATTAGAGAACTTGAAAGTTTTAATAGTCTCAAAATACAAAATATAAGAACTAAAAAAAGAAAAGTAAATAGTATTATAGTACAGTAGATAATGTGTATAATAATCATAATATATGTAGTAGATACACATAAGAGAGGAAGTAAGAATTCAACAAAAAATACGGAAAAAGATCGAGATAGTAAAAGGACAACGAAAACCAGACAAAAGTAATGATATGGGGCAAACTGTGGAAATGGAATATAACAACAAAGATAAGCTGGAAGAAAGTTAAAAAAACAGTTCAAAACAGAGAAAATAAATTTAGGAAGGGAAGAAGTTAATGGTAAAGAAAGAAAGGCGTAGGGAAAAGATGAATGAGTTACAAAAAGTAACAATTTTAATGATAGGATTAGAACAGTAGTAATATTACAATCATATAGATGAGGAAGAAGAGGATAAGATTAAAAGGAAGATGGAAATAAATATGTTAACATATATGGTATATTAATGGATCAATTAATGAATAACTTCAATGCAAACATTAGAAAGAGTTAAGAAAAGGGTAGCAATAAAATGTGAATGGGTAATAAGCTATGAAGCAAGCGATTAACTTTAGAATAAAAGTGCTGATGGTACTTGAAAAAAAAGTAAATATTTGTTCCAGAAGGAAAAACCCAAATTCTATGGAAATTACAAAGAGTGATTGATATTTCCTATTCCTTTGTTTGGGTTTCAATTCTAGATTAGTACTTATACGTTTTTCCATTTCTATCTCTACTTAAGTTTGACCAAAAGATGACGTTTTCCTGCTATTACGATCCGATTTGGCTAGTTTGGCCCACGAGCTATTATTATGGGATGTTTTCCCCATCCAGTCTTACTGGAATAATAAAGCTGCAGATTGTACTTGAAGACAATGTAAATATGTTGTACAAGAAAAAAAGATGGACAAATTCTACAGAGAATTGTAAATAGTGATTAATATTGCACGAGAGTAAAATTTAAAAACAATTTATAACGGGAGACTGGAATAAGAGGATAGGTAAAGACAAAAACTGACGAGTACATAGAGAAGAGATTTACGGACACAGTGACTGAATGCTGGACTATCTGAAACGACATATGTTATATTATCCAGAAATAGAACATAAATATATGTATATAACAAACTATATATATTGTCTACACAGCTAAGCTAATATACTCCCAGAATACAGCAACAAAGAATTCATTAACAATCACAGATATGTAATAGCAATATAGAGCAACAAGGAAAGAGATGGAGACATTTCAAAGGAAACTGTATACAACAAGGCTACAGGAATCTGTGGATGGAAGGAAATAAGCAAAAATAATAAACGAACTTAAGATAGTGGAGCAATGAAGAAAAAGTTGCTGTGAAAGAAAAAAAGAGGGTATGGAGAAAATACTTACAAACCAATTCACATAGAGATAAAGAACTATACCAACAAAAAATAAATCAAACAAAAGAAAGAGTAAAGAGATTAAAACAAAAAAGCAAAGAACAGAAAGTTCTGGTTAAGAAAAGAAAAGAAATCACAGAAATAACCATCAGAATAAAAATAACAACAGCGGTTTCATAGAATAATAATAATAATACAGTGTAATCTCACTAATCCGGCACTTCAATAGATCGGCACGTCCAGTAATCCGGCACCCCTCCGCCTGTGCGCTTTTGATAATTGAATACATTACATACATTTATTCCCTCTATGAAATGCTATATTTTATTCATTACCTATGACTTTTTCACTATAATCCAGTAATCCGAACATTCCAATAATCCTGCACCCTACAGTTTTTAATAGTGCAGGATTACTGAGATTACACTGTAATATGTGAAATGTAGAAAACTCAAACTAGTGGAAAGAACAATGCTTACAGGTCAAAAGGCAAACAAACGCCAATATAGGTATAGAAGAAATGACATGTTTACTAGGCCTACGCATTCGATTACTATAAAAAGACATACAATCTAGAGTTGAGTCGGTCAGCCGACATTGCTGGACGGTCACTGCCCGTCCATGACCAACCATTGTCGATCTCAGGCTAGAACAGAAACACAGTTGGTCTCGGGCAAATTTGTCCGACATTATCGGTCACGGGCGCGGACTCGAACAAGAGTTGTTGGTCTCGGAGTGTCCGACACTGCCCGAGAACTCGCAAAATTCATTCCACTCTTGAGCTTACGTGATTTGAATGTATCAGAAAACCTCTCTAGTCAGTGCGAGGAGCGTCGCCTATGAAAATAGTGAATCATGGTGTGAGTTGTGACACCTCCTCAAGTAAAAGTTTAGGTAGCCATAAAAGTTTTAGTGTTTTTCGGTCTCGGTTTCGGGTATGCATTGTCGGACATGGTCAGGATCAGATAATCATTGACCGACAATGTCGGTCACGGGCTCGCAAAGTAGTTGTCGGACAAAGTCGGCCTCATCAGGCAAACATGCTGGGACAATGTCGGTCTCGGGCAAAAAATTTACTGTCCGACTTAACTCTAACACAATCTGATAAAATTTTGAAAAACTGGATGTACCAAAGCATTTAATACAGGCAATTAATAGGAAAAGAGTCAAAGATAACTATGACTGACCAGTGACCGCATAATGAAGTATGCAAGAGGCTCTTTTATCTCTTTGCAAAACAAAAGACTTAACCTATACATTTGTTTTTCGTGTAATATTCTCTTCCTAATTTCATCACGGATTAAATTTCAAAAATCGTTTTGGAATGCAAGTCACTATTTAAGGGTAATAATTTAAAAGTTAGATGTTTGCACAGTGTGTTGATGTTAAAAGGCCATGTTCAAATCCCACGCGTTTATAATTTAAAGACAATCACACAGCACAGGACTATCGATACTTGGTAAAGGTCACATGCACCCCCTATTAAGTCAGGAGGAAGGATTAAAATTTGGTAATGCAATGCTCTATGTTTCCAATGACCAGAACAGAGTCAGTCTAATTTGGATGAACTAACAGAGGAGTGGAAGGCAGGAAGAGTAGTGTCAAGAGTCAAAATGTATGCCAAGAGAAACTATTGACACATGAATCATAGAATACCCTAAAACCAGACACTGGAAACAAATGATAAACCAACTACCCAAAGAAGAACAAAAGACTTCTTAGGAATGAGCAGAAGGAATTATATGGATAAAATAAAACATAATTGAAGATCCAAACTGCAGATCATGCGGTGGGAGTAGTTCATCATGATGAGGTCCAGACACACAAAGGGGTGATAATCGAAGAAATTAAAGCCTTACAACCTCCCCTTAAAATATATTTAATGATTGAAGTGAAGTCTAAGATTAAGCGGTCATAAGCGACATGTTTCGGGATACAGCTGCTTCCATTATCAAGCGAATTACAAATGTCAAACTTCTGCTTTTAACGTTTGACATTTGTAATTCGCTTGATAATGGGAGCAGCTGTATCCCGAAACATGTCGCTTATGACCGCTTAATCTTTGACTTCACTTCAATCATTAAATATATTTTAAGCGGAGGTTGTAAGGCTTTAATTTCTTCATGCGGTGGGAATAAGTACCATTTCTTGGAAGACTTTCCAAAATACACCATTAAAATTCTGTTTTTCACAATATAAATTTCTTTTAATCGTAAACATTCACCTTCCGTGTTTCATTATAGTGTAAAAGTAATATATTACACTTTCACCTCACTAAGGGGGACCTTAGGTGGGTGTCCTAAGCCGATCGGGACCAAACTTTGCATGCGAACTCCTTAGACCATTTGAGGACGCTATGCAAAAAATTAGAGGCCAATACCACCCAGGGCGGGATTTAGAGTATATATTTACTTCTAATTTTCATATTTCAGGATGCCAAAAATTACAAGCACTGGTATTGTATAAATGTTTCCCACTTGAAAGAAACCTAATTATACTTTTTCTGTGGTTTTCACATACTTCTTCTTCTTCTACTACTAGGACTGACTATTGTCCTATATCCTGAAGAAGAATGTTCATAAATTTTGTTAAATTCACTGTTGTGAAGTACCTGGTATGAATTTTTTTTGGTGAAATAATAAAAATAAGGTATTTTTGTACAACACTGAGAGTTAGGATCGAACACGTTCAATTTTTAAAGTATTACATACATAATTACAACGATTGCATAAATCGTTTTCAAATTCAGCAGAATGTCTTCTACATCTATCGCACATGTACAACGAACTGTCACGAATTTGTATATCAAATACGTTATCTTTAGTGTTCAAATCTTGAGATATTTCCACATTCGATACCTGTAAAATATCCGCAAGTTCTTTATTTACCTCCAGTGATGTTTCCTACAAGAAAACCAATAACGCAACGATTAAGATAGTAATGATTACCTTTAACTGTTGACTAGTTATTTCCGATAACCTAATTTGAACATTTTGACTTAAAGTATTCGTTCCCACCAATTTATGCAGCTCCCTTTTTATTTTTAGAATAACATTTTCCATCAATTCCGCAATTTCGGGATTATACCAAGATTTCTCGACATCTAAAGGTTGTAGATGAAAAAAAGATTCTTTATGTTTTTGGGGAAAATGTAAATATAGTTCCTCAGCTAAATGTGGAACGGTAGGTGCAATACATTTTGTGATTATTTTAGCCAATTGAAGAAGAACAAACTGTGCCGCTTTCCGGCTTGGACTATATTGTTCGTCACAGTACAAGCGATCTTTAATAGCTAAATAGTACAAGGATGAAACTGGATTCGTTACAAAGTTATTTATAGATTGTGACAGTTTGTTATACTCGTATGAGTTGTATGCTTGAAAGACCTAGGGAAGAACGTCATTTATTTGTAGTCGATTGCATGTGTAGATACTTACATGGTTGTGGAAGTTATATAACAAATGCAACATGTATTTATCTATAATTAGTAAAGGTGTATTGTGAATCGTATTTTCCTCATAATCAAATAAAGCACCAAGAGCGAATCGTAACACACTACGAACTTTCTGTACCTCATCTGCACTTGCTTGTAAAACATTTGTACTAACATGAGTAATAGAATCAGAATTGGCATGACAGACAATCCACCACCTTCAAAACAGAAACTTCACTTTTTATTTACACAACGTATTGAATGTAATACCTCAAAGTATCAATTCCATACGACTTCATACCATTTCCTCCTTCTAAAACGTTGGAGGGATCAATTACATTACCCAAAGATTTTGACATTTTTAATCCGTTCTGATCGACTACAAAACCGTGCACATAAATTGACTTGTACGGTGATTTACTTCTTAAAGCAACCGATGTCATTAGGGATGACTGAAACCAACCGGTGAATTGATCAACACCTTCCAGGTACATATCTGCTACTTGATCACCTTCCAACGCATTGGACCAACTTACACCACTGTCAAGCCATATATCGAAGATATCCTAGGACATATTACCGTTACCCAATGTAAATAAAATGAATACTTACTTCACTCTTTTCTATTTCATCAAGTGGTACATTAAAATCTTTTGGTAAAAGTTCTGATAAAGGTAGTTGCCACCAGTAATCGGATCCATGTTTATCCATTAGTGTAAACAAATGGTGTAAAATTTTTCTGCAAACAAATGAATAGAGTCAATTGATGTATTTTCTTTGAAATTTATGATGTACCTTTCAATCAACACTAAGCAATTCAAGGTGCAATATGAAAAAATATGGCTGATAATAATTAAATTTCTAATAATAGAGTCATGACACAATGTCAAGGATTAGAAAGAGTAAAGGCAGAAAATAAAAAAAGAAGAGGCATTTTGTAGGGGGGGGGGGGGGGGGGATATGACTGAGGTCAGAAACTACAGGGGGATAAGCGTAACCAATGTGGGAAGTAAATTGTACGCCATGATCCTGCAGGGACGGTTGGAGAGGGAGATGGAGGAGAAGGGGACAAATGGGGAGTGGCGAGCAGGATTTAGAAACGGAAGGAGAGCCATGGATAATGTATATATAGTTAGACAAATAGTGAATAAGGAATTGGTGAGGAAAGGTTATTAGATATAAAAAAAGGACTTCGATAAGGTGTGTAGGATGAAGGATAAAGGAATTAGTGAGGAAATAGTTGAGAGCACACAGTGATGAGGTGTAAAGGGAAACTGGGGGAAATGTGTGGGGAAGTACTTGAGACAATGAGTGGACTAAGACAGGGGTGTCGAGAAACTGAGGGAAAGGAATGATGAGGATAATGAAGGGCTTTCTGGATAGAAAGGAAGATAAATGTATGTAGAGAAGACAAAGGTGATAGTGTTTCAGAAAGGTAGGGGAGGAGGAAAGGGAGAGATGCAGAGATAGGGTGAGGAGATTGAAAGTGTGGGAGAGGTCAAGTATATGGGTTACCAACTAAGGTACGATAAATAAGGAAGCCGCACAGAAGGAGCTAGGAAGGAAAGGAAGCAAAACACTAGGGCAGATATGGGGTCTGGGGGAGAGATTTTTCGGAAATGACATTAAGAAGAGGGGATAGCTTCTTGAGAGATTGGGAAAAAGTGTAATTATATATGGGGCGGAGCTGTGGGGGTGGAGTGAGTGGGAGGTGTTGGAAAGAGTGCAGGTGAGATAATGGAAGTCGGTGCTGTGGCTGGAGAGAGAAACTCCTGGGTACGTGGTGATGGAGGAGGTGAAGGGCGAGCTGAAAATAGTCAGGGAAGCTAGCAATGAGATACAAGGAAGGCCTAGAGAAGGGGAGAAGAGGTTTGCTGTTGTAAAGAGGTAAAAGGGGAAAAAATAGTGTGGGCAGGAAGGCAAGAGGAGGTATTATGAAAGGGGGGTTTATGCTAGGGTGGAAGTATAGAGGAGAGGGGAGAGTGGTAAAGGAAGATATAATAAGAAGAGACAGTGATGTTCAGATCCAGGAAAGAAGGGGGAAAATTGGAGAAGGGAAATATAATGAGAGATATGAGGAAACTGTAGGAGATGGTGTGCCGAGGTACTTGGGTTGGATTGTACTTGAAAAAGAAGAGGGTGACAGCGAGGTTCAGGTGTGGCAATGAAGAGACGGAAAACAAGTACTGGGCGGAGGATGAAGAAAGAAAATGTAGGTTGTGCGGAGTGGGGTGGGAAAATGTGGAGCATATGTTAGGAGAGTGTGATGAGTTGAAGGAAGAACGAAGGAGTAGGAAGGAGATATTAGGGGAAGGAGGAGAAGGGTTAGGGTGGATGGAGGATGTTGTAGAGAGAAGAAGGATGGTAAAGGTAGTAGGAGAAAGGGAAGAGTAATGGGGAAAGAGAGGTCAAAGGGAAAGTTAGTTTACACTTATGGTAAGGGAAATGTGGGTGGGTTTTTGTTTCTTTTTCTGTGGGTGTTGCTTTATTTTATAGATAGATAGTGGAGGGTTAGAGGAATGGATTTAGTTATATGTATATGTGTAAATTCCGCGTTTTTCTAATATTATTTATCTTCCAATTTCAAAATAATAGCCACGCCATAAATTTTTTAGCTTCTGGATTCCAGGCTTCAACCAGTTTCCAACTCCATTTATGCCAAAACCATTGATCAACTCACTTTTGTGAGCCTACATTGATAGAACGTCTCTGATTCTTACATGAACTCTTATGTTACATATAAAATCCTTCAATATTACAGCTGTGTTTCCCTTTAATCTAGTCTCTCATAGACTTTCTTCATGTCAAAAAATAACCTCACTGTATGTTCTCTTGCAGTAAAGTAAAGTAAGTAAGTAAAGTAAAGTTATTTTGGGATTACATCCAGTTGTCACACAGCCAATTGAATCATACTTATCTAGTGGTTTATCTCTAGTTACTATTGTAGTCTCCTGTTCATTATTCTCTCCAGAACCCTACCAAGACAGTAGATTAGAGAGGTGGGTTGGTAACTGCCCAGTTGTCTAAGATCTTCTTCTGACTTTACTAGCAGCTCTACAGTATCATTCATCTTTTGCTACCTTGGAAGAACTGGAACCCTTGTGGCCATTGAACACAACATTGCAAATATCAAACAAAAAAATCCCGTTTGAGAAGTGTGTGCTGGATTTGCGATTAAAAATTTATAACGTACCTACTGACAATTGGTTCTTCAGAATTAACATTGTAGAACACTGGAATAGGAACGCCCCAACAACGCTGTCGTGATATACACCAATAAGGTCTCTTTGATATTTGAGTAGATAACATCGTTCTGCACATTTCATCATTAAACTTTGGAAATACCTTCACATCTTGAAGTACTTCCTAAAAAGATGTACCGCAATAAAATAATTTTAAACAAAATCACATACAAGTCATATAATAATACAAAAAATAAATAATCGGCCTCTCCACTTCGGGGACCTCCACTAATACAACACATAGGTAATACATACTTACAATAGCTTTGTCCTTAATTTGATTTGTATCAATGAACCATTGTTTGCTAGCTCTGATTATAACTGGTTGTTTTGTTCGCCAATCATATGGGTAAGAGTGAACATAATTTTCAGTATGAAGTATATCTTCTTTCAGCATATTAATAACCGTATTTGTACCATCTGATAACACAAACAAACCCTTCAATGCTGCCTGCATAGATGAAGAATAACATCCATCTTCATCGACTAAAGAAGACTACACCAAATTGACAAACAATCATTTATATTTAGCTTACAATTGGCAGTTTATGTTTGAGAGCAACTATGAAATCATCATGACCGTGCGCAGGAGCTGTGTGAACTAAACCAGTTCCCTTAACATCACTAGCATGACTGCTCGGTAAAAATGATAACACTTCCTTAGTAAAAGGATGGTAATATGTCACTCCTTGCAGAGATTCGCCTGGAATAACAATGTAAAGATAAGACTTCCACTACCTGAATGATAAAAACCTGTAAATGTGGTAATAATTTTCAATTCCGTATTTAAAGTCTTAGACAATTCTTTTATTAAATTAGTGGCAACTACAAACAATCCTGGTTTATCGCCAAGTTTTACAACACTGTATAATACAGTGGAATTAAAACATATTGCTTGATTACAGGGCAATGTCCAAGGAGTTGTAGTCCAAATCAAGGCATACATACTACAACGATACATGTAATTAATATACAAGAGCATTGCAATCGACTTACTCCTCATTTTCTTGGTAAAATGGACAGTTTGCCAATTTCAATTTTAAAATAATTGCGGTGCTATTATGTTGCGCATTGTACTCCAGTTCAGCTTCCGCTAAAGCAGTCCTAAAATTTCCTTTAGAAACTATGTTCTCAGTCGGACATAATTACCTTGATGATGGTGACCAATATACGGGTTTTACTTCACGAAACACTAGACCTTTTTCGTATAATTGTATAAATTTCTCACTTTGATTTATAATGTACTCTTTTTCAAATGTTAAATAACGGTTATTCCAATCTCCGATAACTCCCCACGATTGAAAGGCGGCCTTTTGGACAGTGATTGTATTCTCGGCAAATTTTCTAGCTTAAAATATCGAATTTGTACGTAATACAATGGTCACGACGTACACCATCATAATGTATTCTTCCAAAACTAGTGCATATGAATGTGCTTTAAATCTGTAAAATGTGCGTAAACTTTTTTTTAAATATAATATGAGGGAATAGTATTTCCATAATGTCATTACTATTGTAAAGATATAAAAAAATAAGTGTATAAAATATGTTCAACGGATGGTTACACATACAACTCTTCTATTTATGGTGGAAATTCTAACTAAAAATCAGAACATGGATACGCCTAATGAAGGCTGAAATTTCGTATCTTTATAATTCGTGCAAAATTATGTTCGGGCTTGCTAAAATATGAACCTACTCAAAAAGAGAATTGCAGGAGCACTTGAAATATATTAAACTTGAAGCTTCCCCCATATGTTTTTATTAAAAATTCTTGACTAGATGTACAACGGTAATAGCAACTAGAGACTCTTGGTTGCTCTAAAAACCAAACGGCAATTAAATCCCAAAAATTAACATTTGGGGAAGTGATTTGTTAACAAAATTACAAAAGTATATCAATCATCAATTAGAGCGATAATACACTTGTCTTGATGGAAACATAGGTACTACAGTAGAGAAGAAAAAAAACTAGAAACAAGAAAAATATACCAAATACAGGACAACCAACGAAAACGAAATGCTAGAACTGGGAGTGTGGAACAAAAGGAGAATTATCAAAAAGAGGAAGGGTTAGTTAGAGAAATGAAACATGAAAAGGAACTGAAAAAGGTAATGTAGTCTCCAATATATGGTGGTCTGGCATGAAACAAAATGTGATGGGAAAGGTGTGCGCAGCAGTAATAGCAAGCTCAGACTACATGTCCAAATCATGAGAAGGCAGAGTGGGAGGATTGTGATAGGATCAAGTAAGGTGTATGCACTCACCTACACTGATAATGTGTCGGTATTTGCCAGAACGGAGAGGGATATGATTTCCAAGGGCGCGAGAGAGATTATAAATAAAAGGGTAATGGAGATCAACTTTAAGAAGATCAAGTTAGTTGTGTGGCGGCTATTTCATAAATTAGTGGAAAGCGGAATGATGTACGGGGTTGAAATTTGGGGGTGAAGAGAAGGCGAGGATTTGGAGAAGGTCCAGACTAGGTATTGGAAATTGGTTTTGGGCCTGAATACATTGTGCAGGAAGAAATAAATGGGAGAAGCTGAGAATTCAGGCAGACAGGAGGGCTATGAGATACGAGGAAGAATCGGAGAAGAGGGTCGATTCTTCAAAGCTGTTGGAAGGAGGTAAAAAGGAAAAAAAATAAAGGACAGGAGGAGTTATTATGAAAGGAGTGGATACGCTAGTGGAGAGGTGCAGAGCAGAAGGGAGAGAGGTCTGGGGGAGATTACAGACGAGGAAGTGATGGAAAGGAGAAGCAGAAACAGGAAAGAAGCAGAAGAATTAGGGAGCGAAGGTATAACGAGAAGTAGGTATGGGGAGATTATGGTGTGGGGAAGGGTGGGAAAGTATAGGACACATGTTAGGAGAGTGTAAGGAGCTCAGATCAAAATTTAGGAAATTTTACGCTTTTTTCAAAAACCCCAATATACAGGGTGGTCCGTAATCCGTATGGAAAAATGTTTTGTCGTATAAAAAAACCAAACACCCTGTATAAAAACTGTCTATCCCGATGGATTCTACGTAAAAAAGTGCTCTTCAAAAGTTATGGGGCATTAAAGCGACCACATTGTAGGAGCGCCCCCTAGCGGCCGAACGATTAGATATAGCTGAATTCTGTTGTGATCAGGGACTATCTCATTAAAATTGACCTCCAAACAACTATAGTCTGTACCATACTTCAAATTCGGCATTTCACTTAGGGCTGCTGTATCGCGAAACCTACGCCTCAATCGGATTCTATTTCAACACCAAACTTTTACTTTTATGATATGCATTTCCTGCATTGTAATTACCAAAATTGTCAAATAAGTTAGTTAATTTTATTATATCACGTTTGAGAACCTCTGGAATTCAGTATTGCTGGCCATACTGAATTTGAAATATGGTCAATTGGTCATTGATTATGTATATAATCAATGGTATGGTACAGACTATAGGTTCATTTGTTCTATTTCTTAAAATAAAGGGTGTTTCCATAAGAAAATGTCCAATTTGGACCACTTAGTACATGGTGTCCCCCGCAACACTCAAGGTTCATAGATTAAGCACACGTTATTTAAGTGAAAAATGTCTACTCAACATGGGTACAATCAGTATATTGCAGAAATAAATAAAAAACAATGCAAACTTGATTTTTTTCTCCTATAGCTGCTTTTGAATGTCAATTGTTTACATTATTTAGCGCCAATTCTTGATTAAAAATACTAACTTTGTTGAGAATTTAAAAAAGTATTTTTCAAATGAGAATACTACTTGTGCCTTGCAGTGGCTGTGTTACGGTTGGAAAACATTTTTACACCCATGCTGATTCGACATCTTTGACTTTGAACTGAAATAAAAGAATACGAGAACAAGTATTACATTATTAAGATATATGGGAAGCAACAGAAGAATGATAAGATAATAATAGGCGACGAATGACAGTACCAGGTAGATAAATTCAAATACGTGGAAGTTATAATAAATACCTAAAGAGGAGTACTATACAGGGTGTTTCTACTCAAAGTGGACAACGTAATAGGGGTTGTAGAACTCGTCAAAACTAACGCTTTTGTTTAAGTAATTTTTCTCATTTTGGCTTTTGTTTTCGAATTACCTATAGACCCTTTTTGTTTTTTACAAACCTCTATATCTCCATTATTTATAGTCGAATTTCAAAAATTAAAGTTTTTTAGAATCAATAGTTTAATATCTACAACGTTTGTTCAGCACTTTTTTACAAAAAATTTAGAACAGCAAAATGGTGGTCATTTTAAATTATAGTAGTAGAGTAGATTTTCTGCTATCCAATTTTCAAAATATAAAATGACCACAGTTTTGCTGCTGTAAATTTTTTGTAAAAAAAAGTTTTCAACAAACGTTGTAGATATTAAACCGTTGATTCTAAAGAACTTTGATTTTTTGAAATCTGACTACAAATATTGGAGATATAGAGATGCGTAAAAAAACAAAAAAAGGTCCATAATTCAAAAAATAAAGCCCCAATGAAAAAAATTATTTTAAAAAACGTGTTAGTTTTGACGAGTTCTATAACCTCTAGTACATTGTCCACTTTGAGTAGAAACACCCTGTATAAATGAATGAATGAATTGCAGACTTGAAAATTATAGGTGTTTTCTTTTTGCATCGCCACAGGTGTGCCACAGGGTTAGGCAAATGCACAATTATCACGTGATTGAAGTACCTTGCGTCATGTAGACATTTCTGCCTCAGGTTAATATAAAACTTAAATAAAGCTTTTGAAACAAATAGGGTTATTGAGAACTGAGTCAAATTATTTTTATAAAACGAATGGTGTGTATTGACAGAGGTGCCTTAAGTGTACCACAAAATGCAAAAAGAAAACACCTTATAACAACTTCCTGAATGAAAAAGAAGCATTAAAAACAGAATTGTAAAACATATTTTGAGTTTTGACATATGTATGCAAAATTTGGACAAGTACAAGTTAGTTCTAAAGAGAATAGAGAGAAAAAAGGATAGAACTGTAGAAACAACCAAAGAAATTGAAAAAAAAAAGAAATGTGAAGAGACGAGAGATTGGAAGAACTGGAACTTATGGCCTTTGAACACAATACCAAAAATCACAACAATAATTTTTTAAACTGTACATACCTACAATTTGATAAAATATTGTTGTTCTTAGTTGTGTTTAATGGCCACAGGTGTTCCAGTTTTTCCAATTCTAAATGTACAGTACAACACTTTTCATACTTGCACTGTTTCAATACTGTATATAATGGAAGAAAAGGCTGTACATGTGATGGCGCACATCGTGATAAATGCTTGAATTTTCTTTAAGGAATCGTGGTTCAACTGATAAAACCTACCTCTAGAACGAATTTCAAGAGGTGTCATTTTTCCTACATTTGAAGTAACAGCTTTCAGTTCTATTGGTAGACCGTGGCAATCCCATCCTGGTTTGTAATGCACTTTAGTACCTTGAATAATTTTAGAACGCAGAACTGTATCTTTCAAGATCTAAAATATCTAGCATTAGTAAGGTATAAGAAAAACAATTGGTGCACACGGTACTTTATTAACACAGTGACCCAGGTGCGGAGTGCCATTAGCATACGGAGGTCCATCGTGTAATACAAATTCCGGACCGTTACAGTTCTCTCGTTGCCACTCATACAGGTCATTGCAAGACGATAACTACAGAAAAATTGAAAAGCAGTAAAAAAAAATATACTGAACCTTACGTTATTAATCGATTTGTCTCTTTCGATAAGTTTCTTTTTGTCTAATCGTAGTGGTAATTTTGTTTGCGGTAATAAGACAGTGTTCGTATACTTAGTTTTGGGTACGTTTGAATAAGTTCTAGTAAATTTTTGGAAAGTTGAGTTGAACATTTTTGAATGAAAAAAAAACGAGGTTATAAAACAAAACACAAATATAATGTGGCAGCACTGCTAACCCACTAGAATGAAGTTGGCGTTAAGGTAGTATCACACACAGCTACTTTTGTTGTGCAGTTTTTTCATTGCAGCGATTGGTAAAGTTGCACATAGGTGTTTTCTTTTTGCATTTTGTGGCACACTTAAATCACCTCTGTCAATACACACCATTCGTTTTATAAAAATAATTTGACTCAGTTCTCAATAACCCTATTCGTTTTAAAAGCTTTGTTTAAGTTTTATATTAACCTGAGGCAGAAATGTCTACATGACGCAAGGTGCTTCAATCACGTGATAATTGTGCATTTGCCTAACCCTGTGGCACACCTGTGGTGATGCAAAAAGAAAACACCTATTGTGTTCACACACCAGCCGAAAGTAGCGCAAAACGCGCAGTTTTTAGGCTGCAGCTGCCTACAAAAGTTGCAGGTCGACACTAGAGGTTGCGCATACGTTCACACCAAAGCGCTGCTTTTGCAACATGTTTTGATTGCAGCATCCCTTGTAGTTCCACCCTCACACTTTATTCGTGTACGTTGTGGGAAACGTTTCTTTATAGAATGGACGAGGATGCTATTAACGTATGAATTTTCTTCTTTATTTCTTCATCGGGCATGTTAAGTTCCAAAGAAATTTCCGAAATAGCTGCTCTGAACTTTTTACATTCCATAAGCATTCCCATTGCTTCTACCGCTTCTATCAGTTACCTACTTAATTATATTTAGTCTTGATTTTTCCTTTTGTTGTCATATGTATTTCAAAATTGTCCATTTTTTGGTTGTAAAACTGTAAGGACAATAAACGTTATTATTATTATAATATTATTATTATTATTATTATTATTAATTTCTTCTCTGGATTTTTGTCTGGTTTTCGTCTTAGGTGTCCTTTCCATATCTTGATCTTTTTTCGTATTTCTTGTTGAATATATTCCAGGAATAGGAAAGTCATATTAATATTTTTGGTAATATGTTATATATTAAAAGGATAAGGAATTACAGTTTTGGTTTTACATAAACTATTAAAAAAAATATAGCCGCGCACGGCTTACAACCAAACTTACAGATGTTTGCCCTTTCCTAAAAAATAAACTATTGTTGATAAGAAAGCAAATGAATTTTTGTCGGGAGAATTATGTTTTATTGTTTATTTTATTAACAGTGTTCAATTGCATTTCAATTCAAATGTTCAATTGCAAAGTTTCTCAACTTAATACCCTGTATAAGAGTTGAGAGTTTGAGAGATATGGTGAAAGTAAAATTTTAAAATCAATTATATCACGTGAAAATTTACATAAAATTCATATATCATTTACATGGTACCATCACGGGAACCGTGTGACGGACACACAGACTTATTGAATTTAGTAGCAAAAGTATGGTTAAAAAAAATACAATAAGATTTGAACTAAGTGTAAGTGGAAAAATTCAAAACCAAGTACTTATGTGGCGACCACATGGATCCCGGTACACAGTCGCTTACATACTGAAGAGATACGATTGATTCCCATTGGCCGACCAATGACAACGTGTCGACACCGGCCAGAATCCTTTATAAGCGAACGCTGTTACCCACAGAACTCAGTCAGAAGTCATAGCCGCCAACAAAAGCAGCCAACACCGACCAGTCCGTCTACATCGACCCGTCAGCCTGCATTCCAGAACCAGTCTACCCTCCGACGACCTCCATTATTAACCGCATTCCGCGCTGTTTTTTTCACAACTTCCAAAACTTTATTTTTTATTTGGCACCATCACCATCACAATCTATTCAACCAATTTTTTTGAAGGGAAATATTGCGTGTTTTACTATTCCTAAGTGATTTATCACCCCTCTTTGCAAGCTATTTGGACTGTTCAACATGTTGAATTATATTCATGTAATTTTTACTGTTTAATCGTCTTCCATTTCAAAGTCGCGCTCAATATCGTAAGAGCTTAAGTACTTAAAGTACTGAGAAGAGAAGTGAGAGGCAGAGAGAGAACAGCGTGAATTTGGTGATGTTGGAGGGGGAAATCTATTCTGGGGCAGCTGAGATAGTATATTGTACCCTCGTTCTGTCCTTTCTTAATGCCGTAGGTTAGAAAAAGACAAGAATACGGGTTTTCGATCCGGACTTGGTCTCGGTATTGGTAAATGGTAAAACACTGTATTTATTATTTTACTTTAAATTTGCTAAAAAAAATGTTAATTTGAGTGTTTAATTAAAGTACTTATTCACATCCAAATTGTCTGCAATTTTTTTTGTGAAATACGCAAGAACATAGGTAAGATTAACCTGAACTGCAGACGTGGTCAAATGAATTTTAAAATCATATAAATACTGCACCTTCAACCCCGCCTGCAGGGTTATTGCATCCCCGAAACGCGAAACCGTCTGTAAATACGTTTCCGCCGACGTTTTTCATTTGTCTTTTCGAATCGTACATGAATTATACGCGCTCAACGCACTTTAAAACAGGAATAGGTACTTTATGCAACAAAAAAACTTTTTTGAACATGTTAGTCCCAACTTCAGAACTTGCGACCATTTTATATTTTACATAATCTTAAAAGTAGGAGACGCGCTCAAATGACTAGGTAAAAGGCCGCTGGGCTGACGCTCAAATGGACAAGATTTTACCGATGGATTTTACATGTGAAATGCTACTACCGAGCGACCGGATCAACACCCGGTATATTACATAATATATGGGCTGGATAAGAATTCTCGGTGTGAAAAGTACCTACAATAGAATTGATGAACATTTTAGATTATGTGCCGCTCTATAGTTATTGTAAATTCGTTGTGGATTTTCTGTTGCAGACTTCACATGGCTGAAAGTTTCGATATTTGGAACTGGAAGAAAATTCCCTAGTTTTATTATTTATGTATGTTGCATTGCATGTTGTGATTGTGATTATGGATTGAGAATATTTTATAATTTAAGGTAGAAAGTTAGTGCCGTAGGACAATTTGGCTTGAGGTCACAATGGAAATAAGCCTTCAAAATTCGGTGGACGAGTCGTGTGGCGACGATATTGACGTGGAATCCACAAGTACAAATCAAAGTTGCAGATTTCCTAGAAGGCAAACCACAAAGCTAAAGAAATTTTGCGCTAAAGAAGAAAGAAATGCTTCTATTAAAAAAGTCTCTCTTATTTTACAAAAGTCCGAAAATCTAAGAACGACCGAAGAAGCGCAAATGTTAAGACAGTGTTCGGAAGCTGTCGAAGAAGTACAGTTAAGGTTGAAAAAACGGAACCAAGCGAAACGTAGACTCGAAGAATTCGAAGAACCCGAGCAGATGCTACAAGAAAAATGTCAAATATTGGCTCAAGCTATCGCACAATCACAACATTTAGTAGTATACACGGGTGCGGGTATTAGTACCGCTGCAAGGATACCGGATTATAGGGGGCCTAACGGTATTTGGACCAGATTGCAACAAGGCAAAGAGATTGGGTACGTCGATGTGATTGCGCTACATTTGTTTTAAACCTCTCACTTTTTTTTTTAGAAATCACGATTTGAGTTTAGCCGAACCGACCTTTACTCACATGGCTTTATCGAAATTGTACCACAGCAGCATTTTAAAATACGTCGTCTCGCAAAATTGTGACGGCCTTCATCTTCGTTCGGGTCTTCCTCGTCACGCTTTATCCGAACTGCACGGTAATATGTACGTCGAAGTTTGTAAATCGTGTAAACCGGCCAAAGAATATTGGCGATTATTCGACGTTACCGAAAATACGGCACGATACGCACATAAAACGATGCGTAGGTGTTACATGTGTAACGAACCGCTCGTCGATACCATAGTGCATTTCGGTGAAAGAGGTGTTTTGCAGTGGCCTTTAAATTGGTCGGGAGCGTCTAAAAACGCTCAAAAGGCCACCACAATTTTATGTTTAGGTTCTAGCCTTAAGGTTTTGAAACGTTATCCGTGGTTATGGCAAATGGATAAACCGGTTAAAAAACGTCCAAATTTATACATCGTTAATTTACAGTGGACTCCTAAAGATGATTGTGCCAACGTTAAAATACACGGTAAATGTGACACGGTTATGAGAATCGTTATGAATTTTTTGGGTATGTCGGTTTCGGGATACGATCGATTTAAAGACCCGATTTTTTTTCACGCCACACTTCTCTGTGACGAGGAGCTACACACGACCAGTCAGCCGGCCTTGAAATCGCTTGAACTGGACGATAACGAAGAATCGATACAATCACTTCCTCCCTGTGATAACACACGCAATACTCGTGACGACGGTAGAGATGTATTTAAAAATGTGCCAGTGAACTATAATCAAAAACCGTTAAAAGAACAACATTTTAGTAAGTGCAGCTTTTCCATCGATAGTATTTTGGAACGTGATACTACCATAATTCAAAATAAGAAAATCGACCTAGAAATGTCTAATTTTTTAAATAACGGACTCTTATTTCCACAAAATTATCACGCCTTAGTCGCGTATTATCGTTTTACCGAGGCGATAATCTTACAAAATCCTTTGTTAAGTTATCAGGATATGTTCTATTATCCGTACCAGACGAGTTTCTTATATTCCGGTTTGCACAGTATCATAAATAATCCGTTTCCGTTATCCAACGCGAATTTAAATATTAAAACCGAAAGCGTTGTCGCCAAAGCGGTGGACGACGAATGCAAACATTTAGACGATAATTCGAATAAATCGATTGCCGAAATATTCGCGTGCCATTTTTGTAATACGCAATTTCGATCGGTATCTTGTTTGTTTTATGCGAAAGCGAATCCGTTATTTATAAAAAATGGCAAAAAAATGGCTTGTTTTTGTTGCGAATATTCGACGGACGACGAGGACGAAGATTCCGTTAAAAAGGAGAAAAGTTCGGATAGCGCCTATATTGAAGAAGATAGAGACGAATCGGAAATTGACAAAGATCAGTCCAAGGTTAAAATTCAAGCCGGTTGGTTCGGTAAAGGTTATAGAAAAATTAAAAGACCGAGAAAAAGGTAGTAGCGGTAGTTGTATTAAGACAGTATTTAAGTACTCGCAAAAATTTTGGAATGCAGTTTCTCCCAGTTTATGATTTTGGTATTTCCAAAATTTTTCTCGAGCTTTTAAGTATTATTTATCATCACAACATTCACTTCATTCTCTATTTATTTTTTAATCGATAATGTACTTTTAATTTAATTGTAATGTGGCCCACTTTTTGTTGAAAAAAATAAAGTACGTAATAATTTTATTAATTATCTTCTACTGAAATTGGTTTTTTACAAAAAAATTATTTTTGGAAGGGATAATAATCCAGTCCCGTATTGTACTTAAATTTAGGTTTATCTAATTTTCGTGCTTGCGCAATTAGTTCTTGTACACTTTTACGGTACGGCGGCGGTTGAAGTTCTTCGTGTAATGTACATTCTTTGAATTCGGGAGTTTCTTGTTTAAAGATTTTCCTTCTAATTATGTCGATGTCACGTTCATATTCGTCTAATAAATCTGGGATCGAAGCGGGAGGCGAGTTAAATATGAATAAATAGTAGCTATATAATTTGTAATGTAAACGTTATCGCATAATTACGATTATTACCTTGCTTTATTGTAAACTACTCCGTGGGAACTGATCTTAAAGGGCATGTCCCTTGTACCTAAATTTTCCAGTTTTCTTATAATACCACCTCGGTTGTAAAGGGTTTGTGCTGTTCGTTTCAACGTATTTACTAGTTCAGGCTGAAACACTTTATAAATCAAAGGGTAAGAATATCGTTTTTATTTACTTTGCTCATAAGACGAAATAATATCATTAGTTCGTAAGTTATCATAATTAATTATTATTATTGGGCTGTACACCTGCAAAAAAGTTAGGTTATATTTACCCTCTAATTTGTTATATGTTCGAAGCTCTAATCTATCCACCGATTTTTGTATGTGGCAACACTGTATAGTAAGCCATGTTCACAAAAATTAAAGCAGTACATACCATAGATTATACACACGTGTGCAAAGATTAGAGCTAATCTTTGCACTGAATTATACTACAACTGGAACGACTGCGTACCGCAGTTTACCTTTAAAACATGAAGCCAACACTGACGAGAGTGCGCAGGAAAAAAAGAGAGAAGAAAAAGCAACAAGATTACATGTTCAGTGGCGTACTGTATTTAAGGGTCATATAAATTATAACAATATTAAATACTTTATTGTACGCCATAAACATTGTACAAATACTGTATAATATGAATACGGGCCCATGCAAGGTAGATATGTCTATCTTCAGATACACACTTATCTCCTTACAATAGAAAATAATCTAAGCTTCTCCTTCAAATGTTAAGTAAATAATCACCTCCCCCATTAAAATTTCTTTTTACGTCTATGAACGTTATACTACCTATTGTAAGGTTATATTTTCTATTTGCCCTTGAACGTCAGTAAAAGGCTTCTTTTGCACACAAAGCGCCATCGCGGCATTATTGTCTTTTCCGTTTTAATAATTAAATGTAGAACAAAATAATCCTTCTTATATTTAAACAACCAATTTATAATAATTAACCATGATACAAATAAACAAAAACAAGATATGATCGATTGCCGTCCCAAAGTCGCCCGGGTTGCGTATGACGTCACGCGGAGCTGAATAAATAGATTTGAGGCTTTTTATTAAGAAAGTAATGTTTCTTTATACAATTTTAATATAAAAAAATGAATTTTTTCCACTACTAGCTGTGAAGTTGACAATTATTGCATATCCTAGACAACTGAGAAGTTTAATTTCTCTACCTAGTGGTCAATAATCTATTATATTATTCACCTAGGTTAATAATGGCAATTTGCATTCCTGTACTACCTACTTGATTTTTACAAGAAATTTTTTTATTTTTAATCTGTGTCTTAAATTTGACTAGTAGTGGAAAAAATTGTATATACACCACGGTGGTGAAGCCATTTATAGACCTCGCACCTTATTCCGCTCGGGGCAAAGCCCCTCGCGAAATAATCACGGTGCTCGGTCAATAATAAACAGTCTTCACCACCTTGGTGTATAATATACTATTTTTATTGGTGTCCTATTTTATCCTTTTGTTTAAATCGCGCGTGTTTTAAAGTTGCCATGGCATCATCACCAATTTGAAAAACGTGAATTCTTATTGGTTATTGATCTGACAGGAGTACTTTGTTACGTCAAATAAAATGACAGATTGCAAATTAATTTCCGCTTTTCTCATTTCCATGACAACGAAAGGTATACTGATTTCACATTAGGAATTCAACCATTTCGCATGAGGTGTTTTCTTTTTGCACCGCCACAGGGTTAGGTAAAGTTACAATCATCACGTGATTAAAGTGCCTTGTGTCATGTAGACATTTCTGCCTCAGGTTAATATATAACTTAAATAAAGCTTTTAAAACGAATAGGGTTATTAAGAACTGAGTCAAATTATTTTTATAAAACGAATGGTGTGTATTGACAGAGGTGATTTAAGTGTACCACAAAATGCAAAAAGAAAACACCTACTATTACTTCTTATTTCCATTTTAATACCAGATTTCAAAGTGAACCAATAAAAAAAAATAGCGTAAAGTATTCGTGGATAACTGGTCTTTAAAACACTTGCTCGCGCATGTTTTAAAGACCTGTTTATCCACTTATACTTTAATATACTATTATGATTTAATTGATTACTATTTCACGCGAGAATTGTGGAGTATTAAAAACACATCTCTCTAAGCCATAACTTCTTCAACATATTTTGGTTGTTCCAAAGGTAATTTGAGAAATGATACCGCGTCTTGTTTAAAAGTCGATGATTTCGTGCAGAATAGCCCAAAAGTTCAAATCTTAGATTTCGTTCGTAGCTCTTTTCGTTAAAATGCTTCCAACAAACTCTGGAGGTTTTAATGCTAATTTTGTAGGAGCGTTTACAAACTGCTACCCAACGTTTTTGAATATTTTCGTCTGTTGGAAAACGAAATAGCATTAAATTGCTTGTAAAATGTTTTGACTCATTATCCGTGTTACAGCCTGCAACTGCACACCGCACTTAAAAAACATACGTTTGTAAATTACGTGAAACACAAAAAAATTTACAACAAACGCATGGGCGAAGTTAGGTGAACAGATCTGGGGGGGCTCAAGCCCCACTGATAATATGAGAAGAAGTATGAATATATGTATAACGTATATAGTTTTTTAAGATGTTTAGGGGGGCTAAATTGAAGTTTGGGAGGGCTTAGCCCCCCCCCAACTTCGCCCATGAACAAACGAAACAGTGGTAAACGTCACATAAACAAAGGGGTGTTGTTTGAAATCCAGCTCCGCGTGACGCCCACATGCGCAATATCATATTTTGTTTATTTGTATCATGATAAGGCGGCAGTCGCACAGACTTTGGTCCCCGACCAAAGACGACCGACCAAAATTTCAATACCACGTTGTTAGATAGAGCACGTCTTACAAGAACGACCGTCCACGATCGTCCACAAGCAACCACGACCGTACGGTTTGAAATTTCAACCCGGCTTTAAACTTTTGGTCGACGATTAACGGTCGGTGACTCATAACATTTGAAATTTTTTTACTAACCTGATATAATTATTTTTTTGTAAATTATTTTATTATTGTTAAGTATGGATGGGTGGACAGTCGAGGAAGTGGATGAATGAAGTTGTTAAATTTGCTTAATTTGTTTAATTTACTGTGGGTAACATAAATATCGATTTTATTTATGGTGGGTATGTAGAAACCTGCAGAATTATTATCGACTTTAGCGCGACATTTAAAAATCGGTTGGTCTTGCAGGGTCTTCCCTGTGCGACGGTTGTTTAATTTTTGGTCGGTCCAAGTTGGACGGTTGCGGATGGCCATGGTTGGTCGTCTCTCTGTGCGACTGCCGCCTAATTGACAGCACGCACAATTACCGCTGTTGTCAAATCGATTCACTTTGTACTTATGGAAGATTTGATTTAAGAACGTAAATTAATAAAGGTTGTACACATTTAACAGTCTCTTAATGTTTTAGTTTATCTTTTTCAAAAACACATTATAGATATTTATTGATTTTAATGACTAGGTATTTTAGTTGTGATGTTGATAATTTGACAACATTGCATTGCAAAGTACAATAAATAAGACTGAATTAGGCTATCCTTGTCCTGGCTTCACAAACCAATGTAAACAAACGTTTCTGCAGTTCATTTATATTCTAAGAATGCCAATGAATATACATTGAAGTGAAACAGAATACGCAACAAACTAAAAGCGCTGATGCCATACATACGTAAGGTGACCATATTTACAAGTTCCGTAGTCGTGACGATGAATTTGGAGGGGGGATATCGAATACCCCCGCGAATTTTTCTCCCGGAAAAAATTAGTTTCTTTGGGTGTATTCAGGTTTATGGGTAACGCAAATGTTCCCCTTGTATCCGGGCTCCACAGATGTCATCACATCGTCAACTCATTTAATCACAACACAAAACATGGAATAGAAAATTAAAAAAATATATGTACTAATAATTTATAACGTCATTCCAAGATCTTTCTGGAAACATCAAGTGGAGACTTAGCAGCGTCCATCTTCAAGTTAAGCAGGACGAAGATAAAACTTGCGACAGAGATGGTCATAGACCACTCTCGCCTGAACAAACACCTGCATGGGACTGACCGATACCCTGTGGTGAGGAAGAAGACACACGCCATACCACATCATTTGCGAATGTCAGGCATTCACAAACAAAGGCAAGGGAACACCTACTTGGAAATAATGGAAATGAAAAGATTACACAAGAGGAAGTAGGTAACGAAGATTCGCCCTACTAAAATTCTGGACTTTGTGAAAGATACAGGTATTCTGAAAGGGTAGACAACAGCGGGGAGCACAATAGATCAAAAGGTCGCAGTGTAGGAACCAATTGGGACCACCCCCAGCACAATAATAATAATAGGTGTTTTCTTTTTGCATTTTGTGGTACACTTAAGGCACCTCTGTCAATACACACCATTCGTTTTATAAAAATAATTTGACTCAGTTCTCAATAACCCTATTCGTTTTAAAAGCTTTATTTAAGTTTTATATTAACCTGAGGCAGAAATGTCTTATGCCGCAAGGTACTTCAATCACGTGGTAATTGTGCATTTGCCTAACCCTGTGGCACACCTGTGGCGGTGCAAAAAGAAAACACCTTATATGACATTACCGTAAAGAATAACGCACCTAACCTAACCAAATTTTAAGGTGGTGACATTGTTAAGTTGGTATTTGTTAGATAATATTTAAAACATGTCAATCGCGCTTTCAAAAACGCGCGTTTTAAAGTTGCTATGGCATCATCATTAATTTGAAAAACGTGAATTCTTATTGGTTATTGATCTGACAGGAGTACTTTGTTACGTCAAATAAAATCACAGATTGCAAGTTAATTTCCGTTTTTCTCATTTCCATGACAACGAAATGTATACTGATTTCACATTAGGAATTCAACTATTTCACATTATTATAGGTCCACCAAGCTTACAAAGTTGAAAATGGGCGTGTACGGCGCTACAACCGCTTTTTCGCGTACAATAAAAAGAAAAAGTTTTAAGTGTTAATTTTAAATAATTGTATTTACTATTTATGTTCAATATTATCATATTGGAACTCTTCCAGCATATGCATATTATTAAAAGTACCTATTAAATCCAATTTAAATACAAGAAAATGATATAATTTACAAAAGTAGAAAAATAAAATATTGTAGAGAAATGTGAAGAAGGGAGCGTTGCCAGTTGTACAATTACACCGATCAAGAAATAATGTGCTCAAATGAAATTTGCATAAATACGATAATACTAATATATTATGTATATTAAGACTGACAATAATTAATAGCCACTACGTTATTATTTCAAAATGGCAATAATTCGATTTAAGGATGCAAATAATAAGTTGCCGTCGACAGACGAAAAAATGGCAACAGAGTTTTTGTTTACGCCGTGACTGGAGGCACGCTAACGTGCCGGTAAATGGATACGTTAGAGGCACGTAAAACGTCATAGGTATTATGCGTGACGTCATAAATGAAAATGAACGAGCCGGTGGATCCAGATTGCACTTACCCTCTTGCCCTTCCCTTACCATTTCTTGCATATACAAATAAAAGAGTAACATATGTTGTATGTTCAAAGCATGGAGAAATTTATTAATTTCTCTATGATGGTTCAAATCCAAAGCAAATAAATAAGGGTTAAACGAACCACAAGCTGTTTATATCTTTTTCTGCTTTGTAAGTAGAGTTAAATAAAACTATAAGATGGAATGTTAAATTCCCATTTCACGGTAGGACACGCCCGAAGCCTGAAGCAGTAATTGCATTTATAGGTACATAATCAAATCATTGATAATGTGTAGGTATTATGTAATTTAAACATAGGTATATGGCAATCATATAAACAAAAAAATTATTTCTTCCTGTAATGCATCCAAATGTTCCTTGTATTGTTAAGTTTCAAAGTTCCTAAATTTGAGAGTTTTGATAATGAAACACTAAAACCTCATATTTATGTAAGAATTTTTTTGTTTAAAAAAAGCTGTTATTATTTTTTATTATAAGTATTGTTTTGAAAGAAAGGTGTTGTTTAGACTTTTTTATACCTTATACTTCTTTAGTTCTTAATCAGTACAACACCATTTGTGTGTGTTTTGTGAACACCATCTTATCCTTATGTAATACAACAATACAAGCGTAAAGTTAACGTGCCTGCATTCAACAGTTATGCCGGCACGTTCATTTATGACGTCACACATAATAATGACGTTTTACGTGCCTCTAACGTATCCATTTACAGGCACGTTAGCGTGCCTCCAGTCACGGCGTTTTGTTTAATCTTAAAAATTAAGTTGATCACTTTTTGTGGTTATGTTATTATTTATTTATTTACTGTGTTATAACATTAAAATTGCAATTGCCTACCTTGAATTATTGATTGAACAAAAGACGTTACGTTTGGGAATTGTAATATGTAACAGTTGTTCAATAGAATTTGTCAATGAAGTATTAATATAATATTCAATTTGAGGCCTAACCAACTGTAAGTTTTTAGATAATTGGTATGGTTCTAATAAATCGTTTTCAGGTTTTTATAATGTAGTTATGAATGGTGCAACTATCTTACTGCATAAGCATTCTATAATCCTAATGGATCTTCTAATCGCAGCTTCGCTTAAACAATGTTTCTAATTTTATAATACAAAACGATACAATGTTATTAGTTGCGATTTATTATTTACTAGCAGAAAGTAGGTCCATGAATTACTGGCAATTCTTCGTAACAGGATGTGTTCTTAAATTGAAACTACAGAAACAAATTTCGAACTTTTTTTTACATTTTTATTGAAGAGCAAATTTGAATTATTTGTATACCGTTTACATTTTACAAAGTACAGTACCTATTTGGTAACTATGTGTTAATAAAATGTCATTTGCGTATCACATTAAATAGTTATGTAACAACAAGTTTTATTAAAATAAATAGAAGATTTCTTTACTTATTTAATTTGAGTAAAAAAATGCACAACTAGTCTGTATCGCTACTCGCACATTCAGAAAGTGCATCACTGTCTTCATCTGAAGAGCCTGTATTGACAATGAAAGTTAAGGTTTCAACAGTATTGTCCATTAAACCGTCATTCTTCCACATTTCTTCTGCTACATGCTTCACATGAATGCAGTGCTTCATCCAATCCGTCGCAGTTATTTCGGAACACGCCTATCGTACCAGTTGTTCAATATTGGCAGTGCTTTGTTGAACATTGTCACTGGCAACTTTATGCTTCATGAGACTCCAAATTTGTTCGATTGGGTTTAATTCACAATGGTACGGAGGTAAGCGTAAGACAATATGTCCATGTTGTTTTAGTAGTTCATCAACGTAATAAGTTTTTGTCACTGCAAACTTCTTTGTCATAGTAAGTAGCTCAGCTTTTCGCATGTCATCAGTTGTTGAAACACCATTGTTTTCTAACCATGTACGTAGTTCTTCTTTACGGTTTGCTTGTGTAGGTGGTTTATTTATCTGTACACTGTGGTAGGAAGCATTGTCCATGACAACTATGCCATTGGGAGGTAAATTAGGTATAAGTTGCTTTTCAAGCCACTGCATAAAGTTTGTGTGGTTCATATCATCATGATAATCACCTGATTTACATTTTGACTTAAAAATCAGTAACCCATTTGGTATGAAGCCACTTAAACCACCTGCATGAACTATTATGTGCCTCTGACCACTTCTATCACTTCGATACACGCCAGGTTCCTCTTCTGATTGCCAACGGTATATGAAGGGTGTATGTAAGTTTCATCTAAATAAGTCACTAGCTTCTTTTGGTGTTCTAGTTTTTCATTCTCGAGCAACTTTCTTAGATACCGAAACCGCCAGGCTACATCACTTCGTTCCATCAACAACTTTCTTTTATCGTGACACTTTTTGTATTTAAATCCAAGGGACAGTAACTGTTTCTCCTGAGAAATTTATTTTCTCCCTTAGCTTCTCTAATAATACTTTTAAAGTAGGAACTTTATGGTCCACTGTGTAAATCTCGTGCACAGTTCGTCTTATAACACCCTGATCGAAAGCGTCCACAACAACATGATTTACAGCGCCCGATTTTCTTTTCTTCTTTGGAGACCGTAACAAACTGTTTCCCGCTGCCAAACTTTCTTTCCGGATAGTTTTTATAACGCTTGTAGACTTTCCTGTAGCTGCAGCAGCTAATTCAGTAGCTTTGTCTAATGGAAATGTCCATCGGCCAGACAATTTTTGTTTATCGAAAAATTCGATAACGTTCCGGATAATATTCCTTGCTTCAGAATGAACAATCTTCCTTGATTTACACATGATAAACCGCTTGTAAATCTAAAAGTTAAAAATAACATAAGACATAACCTCAAAAAAAAATTTCTTTTCTTACCAGGAATAAGCTGAGATGATCACAAAGTGTACTGAAAAGTACAATTTAGCACTATTGCCAGAAAAATGTAGAAAAACCAAGTAAATTTAACAACTGCAGCGGAAAATACAAAACGTGATTGTTGTTGTAATACTTGTTCGCACGAATGTACGTTTCACTAACAATGTTTGTTATTGGTTGAAATATTGTTGCGCTTTGTCTTTCAAAAATTAGTTCGCATATTTTCCGGGGCTTTTGTAAGCTTGGTGGAGCTCTAGTTCTTATTTCCATTTTAATACCAGATTTCAAAGTGAACCAATAAAAAAAATAGCATAAAGTATTCGTGGATAAACAGGTCTTTAAAACACTTGCTCTATTTCAAGCACTCCGGCTGCGCCGTCGTGCTTGAAAACACGCGCGTGTTTTAAAGACATGTTTATCCACTTATACTTTAATATACTATTTCTTACTTTCAACAATAAATTATTGTTCTGTCCATCAGACTAGTTTTAATAATAAAACCCATAATTATGGTAGTTTATTATATACATATAGCACATATAAATAAATTAACGGAATGATAAACATATATTATACATACCTAGAACAGTTACATTTAGAATTTAGAAATACTTAAACATTTGCTCGAATTGTTTCATTTGCTTCCTCCAAAAAACTTTTAGAATTATGAATTGTTGTTCCTCCCAATATTACACGCATCTCCGGATTATTCTTATTAAAAACGTGCACCGTTAAAGACTCTTCATACGTAACGCCACCAATAAAAAACACTATTACATCCTGCGAGCGAGAGTTTATTTGTTGGCTCGTAAATCCACCTAAACGTGGATATAGGTCTTCTCGTAAACGACCTTTCACAATTTCATCCAAAATTTCATTTAAAACGGGCTTGTGTTGTGTGTAAACGTTATCGACCCCGTTCAAACCCTTAAATAGCCGTTTTGTAATTTTTACCGCTTCTACCACATTAAAAATTTCACTCGGCTGCGCGTAACGTCCCGCATATTTTAAAACCGAATCGATACTAGAAATTAAATATTCCGACACGTTTCGTTTCTTCAACATTTTTATTAAACCGCCAATATCGTTGCTAGAATGACTACGGTAACGTAACGCGTACAACATTACCAATTTTGCGGCATCCAAGTCACGAATTTTCCGATTACCGCCGGGATTTAATAATTTACGAATACTTTGTAAATGCGACGAATGATCAGTTTGCGATGTTATTTCTTGTTCGATTTCGGAAACATCGAGCAATTCGTACTCGGATAACATCGAAGATAATTCACCGACGACAGTAACATGCTTGGACACGTTTCCCGACAACTTTTTAAATTGAGGATACGTTTCGACGAACGCTTTCATATCGGAGATACTTTCGACTTTCTGATGACTTTTCGCCTTCTCTTGAAAATGTTCCATTAATTCTTTAATATTTTGACCGATGTCGCCGAAATTTAAATAGATATTTTTGGCGTAAAACGGATCTTGTTCCGCGGATAAAACGACTTCGGCTAATTCTTTAGAAATTCCCTTCACTTTCGATAAGTTAACGCGATTGTTATTAATTGTAAGTAACTCGTGCACCATCGCTTGATACGTCCACTGATTTAATAACGGGGTAACGGGATCGCATCGACGGTCTAATATCAGTAGGAGAGGTTGACTAGATTGTCCGAACGTGAATAAAGTAGATTCCTTATTAATAAGTTCGTCTACTTTCTGTGCGAGTTCGTGACATAGATTCGAAAATTTCTGGTACCTGATTATCGGACATTTTGTAAGCGACAACAAAACGGATGCCAAACCTTGAACACTTCTTTGAAGGGTGAACGTTTTCCAATTGGCCATGCACGTCGACAGACCGAACGAAAATAAATGGGGGTTGACGGCTAGATAATCCATGTATAATTCTTGAACATCTTTCACCACTTCTTGTTCGTCATTCTCAGCCAATATTTTCACATCGGCCTTCGCTACAATATTACTAAAGTAAATGTAATAAGCTCCATATCTCGGGTTTCGTAGTTCTTTCGAGAGAAGGTCTATATTTTGTGGCGTCGGACGTAAGAACACCAAACATTTTAAATATCGTAAACCCGAATTACTGTTATTATTACCCGAATCGATACGTTCCAGTAGAAACACTTCCTTTTGTTGTATTTCTGATTGACCATAAACCATACTAATGATGCTTGTTGTTTCTTTGTCCATTAAAAGAATTTTCATACCCGGCTCACTTTCTTCAATCATTTTTGTGATGTAAGCCTTCACTGCTGTTATTACATTCATTTTAGTTTTTAAGTTAATACAGAATTTTTATGTTTAAATTAATTAGCACCAAAATGAATTGTTTATGTTGATTAGTTTATACATGTCAAAAAAATTGACATGTAACCGTGGTTGATATACATACTTCCGTTGGATTCAGTGAACTCTACAATATACAGTTCACTGGTTGGATTTAACAACTAAAGGTCTATTCACACATATCATAATAAAAGGTTTTTTGGGAAAACTGTATATTTATTTACATATACATAGCATGTTATATCACAGTTATAGTTATATAAAACAACTACACACTAATATTGCTCACAAACAACTTATTAGCAAAACTCGATAACAGATATATTCATTACCAACATCTTCATGTTTAATAGTATAGTATGTAATAGTTTTAATAATGAGATAACCACATCTGAGATACTACAGAAGTTTAGAAGATCCGGCAAGAAAATCTGCAACGGTTGGCAATGTTATTTTTATTTTCCCGTGCATATACACACGTGTAAACACATAGGGAAAGTAATGTAATCGAAAAAAAAAATTGAACTCGAGTTGTTGATCAATCTCGACGTTTTGAGCCCCCCTGAGTCCCTTTGAAAAATTTTTGTCTGTGGGTGCGTGGGTGGGCGCGTACGTTATGGCTGTGGAACCTAAGTTACTAGACCGATTTTAATAAAATTTAAAACTAAGGCCTATAAAAAACTCTAGTGTTGTGGGTCATTTCTCATGACCGGTCATGTTACATTTTTTATGTGACCAATTTGGTCAGGTCACTTTTATATATAACCGGTTATTTTTAAAAGTGACGCCGCTTTCGCGTGTTGTCTGAAACATAACCTCAACGTCCTTTCATCATGCCTAAGCCAGAAGGTTCAGTGTGGAATTATTTTAAAAAAATTAATGAAAATGGCAAAAAAACATGCAATTTGTCAGTTGTAATGAAAGTAATGAAAACCAGGAAGCAAGACCGATAATTTTGTATTTGAAAAATGGTTATAAGATTTTGTAAGAAAAACTGAAAAACATAAGAAAAATAACAAATATGTAATAGTGACTGATCAATGAAATTATAAAATTTGGTGGTATCATTTATTACAGATTTTTTACTTTTGGTCTTTTTCAGATTAAATTATTGATTAATTGTTTAATATTATTACTATTATCGCAATATTAGTTTAAGGTCAATAAACACCATTATTATTATTATTATTATTATTATAACAAAAGCAATTGAACCACACTAGTTTTAGCGATTTTTAAAAACGACCTTAAATGTCCGGGTCAATTACTAGTCACATTGGTCATTTACCACAAAAATAAATGACCGGTCATATTACAACACTAAAAAACTCCATCGGTAAAGTTGTGTGTCAGTCTACTGGTCATTTAATTTTGTTTACGTGCAAGAGGAACCGTTTAAAAAGGGATGTTACGCTGACTTATTGAACTGTGGAACGGACGCAAGGCTTGGAAATGTATATAATACAGACGATTGAGTCAGGGGTGCGAGAAAAGGACAGTCTATGGCGATAATATAGTGACTCTATTACCAACAGTGACGACAAGCAGCGATTAGCTCCAGGGGCGCCGGAAGAAAATTTGTTAGGGGGGGGGCCTTACATTTTTTCAAGTAGAAATTAGAATACTTGAAAATTTTTACCTATTTTTAAATTAGTATAAATCAATAGGCAATGGAGAGTCATCGATGGAATAGAACATTATACTCCAAACGTGATTATATTGTGAGCTTTTAACATTTTCTAAAATGGATTTACACGATTTATGAAATTCCAGGGAGGGGCCCGGGCCCCCCCTTGCCCTTTAGTAGCGGCGCCCATGATTAGCTCCGCCCATCCGCCATGGGCAAGAGGCAAAATTTTGGCCGGGTTTGTATTATTCGCGAAAGTCTTTTCCGTTGTAAAACGCCCTAAACAAATGAACTCAACGATGATATCCCAGCAACTTGCTAAACCCAAATAAAAACCACACACTGATCAAAGGTAAACACAGAAAATTTGCCTCATAATGGCGGCCGTATACCTACCAGGTTAATAAAAATCGATACATCGATTGTCGCCGAGTTACTTTAGGCGGTAGTATCTCTAACCTTGTTTTGTTTATGTTGTCAAATGTGGTTATTTTTCATCTTATTGAATTACTCCATTTAAATCTTCATTTTAAGCAGTGCAACAGTTCATAATTTTACATTGTGAAGTATTCAAATTATATAAATCATGATGGTAATGGTATTTTTTTGTCCCACTTTTCTATTAATAACAATAAATCTCGTTACATTTTGAACATTCTTTAATGCGTGTTATGTATGTTAAACGAAGACAGTGATACTACGACATTGCGGGTTGCATACCCTACAACAATGCCTCGCCCTGTATTAACGTTGCGACCTTTCGAGTTGGTATAGTTCAAGGTACTGACTAACCTTCAAGTTGTAAACATCGTTATAGTGTCTTTTTTTATATTGTGTTAGTGCATTTTACAGCTTGTGCTTTATTTGGAGACAGTCGATTTTAATTTAATAATTTGCATTTGTTTAACTGCGTAACTGTGATTATTTATTGTTTAATTGTAAATTATGTTGTAATGTTTGCCTAAATGATTCCCTTGCGATGTAACAATTTGAGATAACCACCTCTGAGATGAGATGCTACCGAAGTTTACAAGATCTGGTAACATGAATGAAAATCTGCAACGGTTGGCAACATTGTTTTTGGCTTACTTGCAAGCGGGAGCGCTTAAAACGGGATCTTTTCTTCTGAACCATTGAAGTACAATTTTTGCGTGTTACTGCATTAGTGCATTATATGTTTTATCTCAAGGTAGTATCGATTTTAATGTTGCATTTGCTAACTGCGTAACTGCGTATTTCTTCCTTATTGTAAATTATGTATACCTACATGTAAATGTTGCATAAATGTTTCTCCTCGTGGTATAACGGTCGAACTTGCTTCGTAATTATACATGTACTTATTTGCCGTTGCTTGAGGTGTTAATAGGAGATTAATAATTGATATTAATTGTCATTTTTATATTTACTTGTATAAAAAAACATGGTGGCTTGTAGTAGCGTCTTCATCGCAACCACGGCGTCTGCCAATAGAGGGCGCTGATTGCTAAAATTCACAGTAGATTAACCTTTGATTATATATAACTACTGGATGTATCAAGGCGTAGTACTTTACATTGATCCGATTGAAGCCAAATTGTGAAATGGAAATAGTATTGGTATTGGTATTAATGAAAGAGAGATGGGTACAGAATTACTACTAAAAACATACACGCAAGCTTATGAAGTCGCAAAACACAGTCTATCTCTTTTTTTAGCTTCACGTTTTATACATCCAGTAAGTTATATATAATCAAAGAGATTAACAGAGTACCGCAACCTCCGCCATGTTTAGTCCTTTCCGCGCTTCAGTCTCCCCTCTCCCCTACACGCTCAGTAAAGGTAGACGATGTTTTGAATAAATTAGTCGGAATATCCGAATTTAATAAAACAAATTGATATAAGAAGTATTATTTTACGATACTGTGGATTTACAAATTTTACTGAAGCGCGAAAGGACTAAACATGGCGGAGGTTGCGGTACTCTGTTAATGTTAATGTACTGACTCTGAAATTCACAATTCACAGGAAATATCTGTGGATGATACCTGTTGCATTACCTACCTTTAAATATTTGATTGAATTCCGTGGCATTTCCGACAATTATTAAGCAGGGCTGTAACCTGGTTTGTCTGGACTGGTCTGGACTAATAATTTCTTCCGCGTAGAGTTTCGATGAGGTGAAGTCAATAATTAATTAATTAAGTCCTCATCGCTTCTTGATTTAAAACTTTAGACTGCAAATCCGAGGGGTCGGATTAACTAACCAATTTTCTTCTGTTTAGAGTGCTGTCTGAGATGTAATTTGTAAAAGTGCGTTAGTTGATGGAGATGCCAGATTTCAATTTAACGTTCATTCTATACTTGTTATGTACCGGTGTCTACAACCGACATATTAAATTTATTCCTCCTGAGCCCACCACCATGTACTGTTGTTTAAGCAGCTACCCGTGGTTGTCGCTTATAACTTTTGGTGAATTTTCATGTCTTAAAACTAAAACTTGTTTTCATGTACCTACTGTGATGTAACAGACACCAGGTTTCGCGCGCTTACCGACAAAAAAAAACCCAACTCCATCTGTACCTACGTTGTGTAACTAAAGAGGGCACCTATCAAGATGCCGGTTCCCTAAATGGCGCTCACCAATACCTGTGAATAAAGTCACTAACCTGTGAATACAGTGACTTTCCTGTGAAGTTGCAGGATGGAGGAAAACAAACAAGCAGTTAAAATGAACGTAAATATATATTTGGTGATAAAAATAAAAGCCCTAAAATTTTGATAAATTATATTTACCGCCAAAAAGAGAGAATGTCATGTTCACCTGAAACTATCCGAAGGAAGAACATGGGCAAAGAAACCTTCGGTTACGTTCCCAAGACAACTAAGTGCACATATTAAACAAAACACACAAAGAAATATGATGGAGTGAGGAAACAACAAAAAACAACTGTGTACACTCGGTACTCAAGGCCACAAACTAAAATACCCACTACTTATACTCCCTCCCCTTGTTCGACAACTAAAACATTCACTAGACATATAAAAGCACATATAAATAGTTAGTTATTCGAACCTCCTCCAATTCGAAAGGTACACGCAGGCCTGGATTCGGCGCTTACGGCTAAAGTTGTATTTCGAGCACGAGTGCTAAATTGCTATTGAAGGCCCAGCAGTGGACTCTGACACGAGAGGAAAAAAAACTTCATTAGTTGATCCACCAAGGCGCCTCTTACATAATTGAGGGAGTACGTTAGCAACTCTAAGTTTAAGCTTCAAGCAAGTGTGTGGCTCTTATTGAGAACGTAGTTGGATCTTTGTGTCACCCTTCTCGAGGTCCTTTTGTTTAAGCAGGTGCAGGGTACCTATTGTTGCCCTTGTAACTTTTGATATATTGTCATCTTTTAAAACTGTAAAACTTGCTTGCATATTCCTAGATTATTTTTAAATCTGTTTGATTTAATTTGTTTCTGTTAATTTGTACATTTAATGTAATATGTATTTGTAATTTACAACAAAGTTAGTAGTAGTAGGCCGATTCTGATCCACTTTGACCTTGATCGCTACTATCTCAGTTTAACCTTGATAAATATCTATGGCGATTCTAATCCACTTCGACCTTCCGTTTCAACTTGATTCTGAACTTGGTCAAGCTCACAGGTTCTGAACTTGGCTAATTGACCGTTTCTGAACTTGACTAAAGCAGATTGCCGGTTCTGTACTGGACTAGGTCGTATTTTTTTTGTCTTTGTGATGGGCCAACAAACTTGCGATTAGAAGTAGAATTTAATAAGGAAAAAGGCAAGGAATAGAGACATTTCATGGTCATTCTTAATTTTTATGTATTCGTATTTTTTATACTAAATATTATGCTTATACTGCAAACATTTGTGACTAGATAAAATACTGTGACAACAATAAATAACAAATTAAACACATATAAAAGTTATTTATAAAAATACAATTCATTCATCTATTTAAAAAAGTTAAAAATCTCTATCCGGTACATACTTTATGTGCTTTAACGTACATATTTCTTTAGTGGATACAAAATTATGAATGTATATAGAAGTTTTTAATCTATTATCACAATATTTCCGTGCTGTACATGGCACATTTTATGAATTAATAATAATAATCAAAGAAAACAGAACCATTGAAAAGTATGGTTGTTAAAGCTCTGCAACATTTTGCATTTTGTGTATAATCTCAAAAAGTCAAATGGAATGTGTATATAATTATAAGAAACACACTCACACAACTAAAACATTTATATCTGTAGGGTACGGTATCGTCCACATTTAAATATAAAAAGATTTGAGTAATGTTACCAAATTACCTATCAGCTTTCTTCTATTCCTTTCGTTAGCTTTCCCCCTCACGTTGGTGTTTGGTAAATGTTAGAAATACCTGCGGAGAAAGAGTTAATGATATTAGTAGGTAATAATGTTTTGTTGATGTTACCTGCTCTAAGCTGGATTGTCCAAGAGAATAATCTTCAATATTTAACATCTGTTTACCTCTTTCCATAATTCCGAACATTTTCGACCATGGTAAAGATTTATCACGTATATAGAACGTTAGTAATTCCTGATGTTTTTCTCGAATAACGGCGCTGGTAAAATTTTCCATAACAAATTCTTCAATGGGATCTGTATCAGAGGTTTGTAGTTCCTCGTTGTCTAAACTATTGACTTTCTTCACTTTTATAATAAGGGTATAACCCTCCGAAAATTTACTTTTAAGGTGTTGTGTTGACCCCAAACACATAAATGCACCATTCACCATAATAGCTAAGCGCGTACATAAAGCCTCACATTCATCCATACTGTGAGATGTCAATACAATGCACGTTCCTTGATCCCTCACCTTACATAGCGCATTCCACAAATATCGTTTCGTCGCAGGATCCATTCCTGTTGTTGGTTCGTCCAGGTATAGCACGAGAGGATTTCCAATCATAGCAACTGCGGTACTTAATTTTCTTTTATTACCCCCACTTAGCTGTTTAACTTTCTTATCTAAATGCCTTAAAAAATCAAAATCGTCCGCTAGCTTTTTTGCAATTAGTTTACTATCACTCATTGTAAATCCACGTAATAAGCTGAAGACGATTAGAGTTTCCTTACAGGTGAGATCATCAAGAAGTGCATCAAATTGTGGACAATAACCAATTAATTGATGAATGTCTTTCATTTTTGTTTTCAAACTTAAACCATTAACCCAAGCATCACCTTCGGAAATTTTCACATCACCCGTCATCATTTTAAATGTTGAAGTTTTACCGGCACCATTTACACCAAGTAAACCAAAACACTCATACCTGTTAACCGCCAGGCATATCTTGTTGACGGCGAGGAAATTTTTGTAATATTTCGTAACGTTTTGCAAAACTAAGTTATACTTTTTTATATCATTAATTGACATATTTTGAATTTTTTCTTTTTCTCTTATTACGTCATTATCTTCATTCTCAACGAGAGGAGGATCGGGTCGAACTTTCTTCCTTTGTAACGCGTATTTCACTCGTTCAAGAATTCGAAATTCAATTAGTAGGAGTATGGTTATTAGGAATATGCCTACCATGCTGGAGAAAAGTACATTTCTTCCAATTCCTGGAGCTTTCCAAGCGTAGTAATTTGTTGAATTTGCTAAAAAAATGGAATTGATAATGTTCGTGGTCATCGAAAAGCAAAAGTTACTTACAACAACACTGCTCCTGGGCCTTACACAACCTTTCCTTACACTGTGCCGGTGTAAGACGTGGATATCCTGGCAGATCAAATTTGATGCAGGCCTCCAACATTGTGTTGCATAAGGTATGAGTAGCGTAGATTATGTTAATATCTCGTATTCCAGTACTTAGCGAATAATGGGGTATAATAAGAAACAGCCAATGTAATGCCTTTGCTATGTGTTCTAAATCTAAGCCAGGTGATCCAAGTACTTGAATTATAAGAAATCCGGCAACACCTATACGATTGATATCTATTAAAGACGGTATAACAAAGGTCGATCATTTACCAGTGAAGATATTGACAAGCGTCATACGTGTGTAACCTGTAGAGGGAATATCAAATAGGTACGACGCTAAGTACATCATCGGAAGCATCGAAAATCCGAAGTACAGAAGTACGGAAAATGTGCGGGCTAAAATTGATAATAATAATAATAATAATAATTAGTTGAAGAAGGAAACGAGTAGGAGAAGAGCAATAATGCGGACGGGGGGGGGGGAGTAACAAAGCGATCCTCAAATATTCTTTCTATTCATCTAGGGGTGGTTCTGAATGGTTCCTAAACTGCAACCTATTGCTCTCTCCGCTATCGTCCATCCCTCATAGATTTCTGCAATTTTAACAAATTTCAGGATTTTAGTAGGTCAAATTTTCATTTTCATTTTGAGTTGTTGGACAGTCTTATGTTGCGAAGGTGTTTATTTAAATAGCAGTGGCCTGTGTCCCTTTCCTTCCGTTCCGTTATGTTCGTGCTGCTTGATTTTAAGATGGACGCCGTTAAATCATCATAAACTCGTGGAAGGCTTCAATAAGGAGAAATCAAAAACTATACGTGACCAAAATCGTTGGATTGAGAAAAATGGCAAAGAAACGAACAAGGATATCTTTATGCGATGTGGGCTGGAGTGATAGGGAAGAAGAGAATAAACATCGCAACGTGGAATGTAAGAACATTGAAAGCTATGAGAAGAGACTTAAAAGAGAGAGATAAAATAAAAAACTAAGACGAAAGGCAGATACACGACAGATAATGGATAACCATTGAGTGCGGGTTATAGTTACACCCCGTCAGCGGTTGTAGATCTATTGAAAAGCGTCTAAATTTGTTCCATCAATAAAGTTAAACAAATAAATAACAAAAGTAGGGACCGACGGAAGAAAAGGGTATTACTGGAATCAGTGGAAGGTGACAGTGGTGTATAGAGCCAATGAAAATGTGGAGACACATGCCAAAGACAGATTCTATGAGGAATTTTAGAACACGATAGACAAGATAGAGGATCATGGTAATATAGACTAAGAGCTAACGACCGATTTGGTCAAGTAATTTCCAGATGAAGAATTGTTTTTTTTTCACATTCGATACACTTTCGATATACTTACCGACAGTAAGTCTGGCACCTTGCACCGGTCGGATGTGGGGGTGGTAGGCGTTTCAAGTAAAATGGAAAACGGCCTACTTTACCCAACTGTCAAATAGTCGATTTTGGTCTAATTTAATTCGTGGTCACGTACTGTTGACAATGTCAGGCGTTTTAGTGCGCACGGACCCATTGCCAGACCTCAATAACCTACTCTCATCGCATGAAAGCGCTTCATATACATGCGTAGAGGTGAAATAAATACACGACCTTCCCCTTCAATTGAAGGGGAAGGTCGTGTATTTATTTCACCTCTATATATCCACCCCTTAGTGTTCATCGGATTGTACATTATGTACATGCGTAGCCTATTTTAACTATAGGTATTTCGAAAAATATGCAATAATATGAAGAGACCTGAAGGTCGTCAAAAAACGTGGGAACAGCAAGATAATCAAGAATATGGGCGTTACAACAAAGCTCTAGGGCAAAGTAAAGTACCTACCTAACGAATAGCAAACAGGGATAATTCCACCCACCTACAAACAGGACTACCACAGGACTGTAATAATTACCGAAGACTCATTATTATTCATTTTTGATTGGCCTCAAATACTTAGTTCCCTCCTACTGCGCCTCCCGTTATCGTCTACTCCTCAAGGATTGCTGTATCTTTAACGAAGTCGGAAGTATTACAGGAATGTTAGTGTTGCGAATGAAATACGACCCTCTCAGTTAGGTACCTTGCCGAGGCTTTTATCTCTGGAGATTTTGTGGAGGATCTGTCCTTTGCCATTGTTACTGTAATACAAAGGCAGTCCTTTGGATGAAGCTTTTTTCTACCACACCAATGACGAATACGCAATGACTAGTTTAAACATCATAGTGTAAAACCTTGTCTCTGCATGGTCGTCTACAAGCCCATAGAGAATTTGTAGTTTTATTCGTTACCTTTTCCAGCTGTAGTTTGAAGGTTAATCCTTGGTCTAATGTAATGCCAAGTATTTACTCCATCTGCAGTTTGTGGCCTATGTCCTTTAGCTTTGTAGGCTCTTTTCTTCATGGGAAGAAAATGAGAAGGAATTATACTGGAGAAAAATCCATAAAAAATAATAAAGAAGCACACATAATAGACTTGGTTCACGGTCATTTCCCCGCCGAAAAAATCCCGCCGGTCAATTGGCCGCCGGTAAATTGTTCGCCTGGTAAAAACCCCGCGCGGTGAAATGTTCGCCGGTAAAATGCCCGCCATGACAAAATCCCGTCGGTCAATTTCCCGCCGTAATTTTTGAAAAAATAAGCAATATTAAGAAAGTTCTTTTTTAAATAACTTCAGTTTTGTAAACCTGTGTGTCATGCCACTATTTTAGTATCAATTGAAAAAAATATACTAAACCTGCAAATAACCTAGGCGCTTTAGTGGGGGAATAAGTGTAGAAAATGGTACAACATTTCCGTGTTAAGAACGAGCAAACAAGAGATAGTAGCTGGCGAGTATCCATGTATAGTGCCGTAGGTCTGTAAATGATGTCAAAATGCCATCGGGAAGTGCTTAAAATGGGCGTCGAAAATATTTTATAAATTTATATATAACAGTTCTTTTGTCTGGTTTATTAATACAGTCTTCTTTTTTGAATTTAGCATATTTTAATTTACAGTAAACAGCGGCCTCAAATTCATCTTACGCCTCCTGAGCGCATAATCCGCCACTGGCTGCACATAACGTAGGTACATATGTAAGTGGATCTTTATCACAAAAATAGGGGAATATCAGAGGAATCATTTTGCCTACAGCGGCGGGAAATTGACCGACGGGATTTTGTCATGGCGGGCATTTTACCGGCGAACATTTCACCGCGCGGGGTTTTTACCAGGCGAACAATTTACCGGCGGGCAATTGACCGGCGGGATTTTTTCGGCGGGGAAATGACCGGATATAGAGGGGGTTCACGGTCATTTCCCCCCCGAAAAAATCCCGCCGGTCAATTGCCCGCCGGTAAATTGTTCGCCTGGTAAAAACCCCGCGCGGTGAAATGTTCGCCGGTAAAATGCCCGCCATGACAAAATCCCGTCGGTCAATTTCCCGCCGTAATTTTTGAAAAAATAAGCAATTAAGAAAGTTCTTTTTTAAATAACTTCAGTTTTGTAAACCTGTGTGTCACGCCACTATTTTAGTATCAATTGAAAAAAATATACTAAACCTGCAAATAACCTAGGCGCTTTAGTGGGGGAATAAGCGTAGAAAATGGTACAACATTTACGTGTTAAGAACGAGCAAACAAGAGATAGTAGCAGGCGAGTATTCATGTATAGTGCCGTAGGTCTGTAAAGGATGTCAAAATGCCATCGGGGAGTGCTTAAAATGGCCATCGAAAATATTTTATAAATTTATATACATATAACAGTTCTTTTGTTAAACATGGCAATGTCGGGTTTATTAATACAGTCTTCTTTTTTGAATTTAGCTTATTTTAATTTACAGTAAACAGCAGCCTCAAATTCATCTTACGCCTCCTGAGCGCATAATCCGCCACTGGCTGCACATAACGTAGATACATATGTAAGTGGATCTTTATCACAAAAATAGGGGAATATCAGGGGAATCATTTTGCCTACAGCGGCGGGTAAATGACCGACGGGATTTTGTCATGGCGGGCATTTTACCGGCGAACATTTCACCGCGCGGGGTTTTTACCAGGCGAACAATTTACCGGCGGGCAATTGACCGGCGGGATTTTTTCGGCGGGGAAATGACCGGATACCGAATCCATAGGAAACTTACAACAAGAAAAGGTGTGAAATGATACTGTAACCTTAGTTCGCTACCTGTTATCTCAGTAATGGACGATGTTGTGGAAAAAAGTCAAATCAGGATTGATATACCTACTTCTCTACGGGGTGCATAGAAAGCTGCAAAACATACGATCGAATTGTAAAATCTGAACCGGCCCATAAAATAATCTAGGTAAATATATAGAAGAAATGGAAAGTAATAGTATATGAAGCTGGACGTGAATATCTAGGAAAAATACCTAGGAACTGTAATAAACCAACAAAATAAAATCGAAGAAGAAATAAACGTAAGAACCGAGGCAGACAACGTTCGTGTCTAAAAAGGAAAGAGAAGAAGGAGACGAGACAGGGTATGAATCGTAGTCTTCAGAAGACAGTTTGACATTCCACCAGAAGAGATGCAGCTGGGATGGTTGTATATGTAGTGAGAATGTAAGAAGGAAGGATAACCAAAACAATTTAGGTATACGACGGGAACAAAAGAAAGAAGAGGAAAAGGAGGACCGAAGATAGCTTGGACCAGTCCACCAAAAAAAGTAGTGGTTGCACAGGAGAGGATGAAATGGTGGTATGTTTGCGGGAACCAAACTACCAGAGTTTAAGCAATACTGGGAATTATAAATTATAAAATTTGTAAGTATTAGAACTAAACAGCAAATACGTACCCAACTCCAAGATTGTAGTAAAACCATGTTCTTGAAATGCCAACAAAGTGATTATAACGCACATGGAGGTAAACATGAAAGTAACCATATCACAAAGAAACGATGGTCCCCAAAATGAAAGTACGTTCACTCCGGACACAAATTGTAAATGTTTTGCTTTACAGACACGTTCTCGCACATAAAACATTACATAGAATGAAGAAACAAAAGCCATACTAAATCCTATATTGAACGCTATTTGGAAACCCATATTTCGCCCTCTCATTAAATCCAGCAACTGAAACGTGTAACGTGTTACAATACTAGACGATGATTATGGTCTTACCTTAGTGTTTATTGTAAATTCTAAAGGGTAATTGTAAAATTGTATGTGGTGGTCGTTACCGAGTTCTTTTCGCAGTATAGTGTTCATCGCCAATTGCAACGTTAAGGGTGGCGAATGATATGGCTCGTTGTTAAACCATGCTATTATAGAGTTATCTTTTTGAAAGGTTGCACCGGCTATGTACCTCAGTCTCACTGCCGTTTTGTTATTGGCAGTCTAAAAATGTACCATTATTACCAGTTACCATAACATTATCCTAACCATATTAAACATATACTCGGATAAGCTGTCATTTCCCAAATCCACAATATTTTTATTTCTATAATACAAATATTCCTTATATTTCTCCGCATACAAATTATCTTTACTGTAATTGAAAACAGTTACCGATCGTCCATACGATTCAAGCTGAATTCGTAAATTAGGCAAATCGCGAAATACCTGGGCACCGCGAACAACCACAATTGCTAAAATTAGAAAGAGTATCGGAATGCAGTTTTGTATAATAAATAAAATCCAGGAGCGCATGATTGATAAACCACGTTTTAGGAGCATCGCTCTTACTTGATTTAAATGTAATGCCCATCCTTTTAACACATTATCACTCATCTGAACTGGAAGACAAACATTGATTAACGGTTTTTATGCCATTTATCGCTTACTTTGTACATTGTGATCGTTCGTGCGATGTCCATTCATTATAATCGTATCGTTCAAGCTATTGTTTTTATGAGGCTGATCACGAGTGGAATTTCCATTGATGAATATTTCTGATCCTTCACTGTCACTGTTCTCTTCTTGTCCATGATCAGCTCCAATTCTGTAAAAATTTGATTAATTTATATTTAATTGATGATGTATTTTCATGAAGGTGAAGGAGGCTACGAGATTGTTAACAAAAGTAGAACACCATTGACAGACGACAGCCAAGAAGGAAAGTTAGACAAATTAATAAAAATGATCTAATAAACTGAAATAATAAAAGAAGAAATGCAATACAAGCAAGAAGTTAAAGAAGTAACTAATGAAAGAGTTAAGAAGAAGATAATGGAAAGCTGATCAAACAGCCAGAGTGGAAAAGTTAGAGAAAAAGAAAAAGGATGCAGCGTATATCGATCGCCGCATGCATAGAAGAATAGTAAAAGGGAACATGGAAAAAAATTCATGAAAAAATGTGCAGTGTTCGCCGAAAGGTTGTGTCGTAGGCAAATAGTGAAATAACTGTAAACGAATAGATACCATTTTGCTATTTGCCTAGGCATTTAACATTTACCGAGCTGTGAGCCTGTCATATAGTAAATAAATGATCATTTTGCCTGGGTAGCTAGCAAAATGTGTTTAAAATGAATAATCTGTGCCAGAGGATCGCACCTTCATAATTCTGTTCCGCACTAGTGCCGAAAAACATGGGAAATGTGTAGAAATTTGGTGGCAGACTTAGGAGTTCCCAATATGCGCACAGCTTAAGGAAATATATGAAGAATTAATAAAGTTATTATCTAGGCGGCATTAGCTGTAGAACACCGTCGTATGTAGAAAATGAGCGACGAGATCAGTGTATTTCGGAATGTGATTGGCTACGCAGTGGACTTACACAGAGTGCACTTGGTTAGTGATAAATTTCTTCACCAATCATATTATTTAACACAGGATCAATTAGCTTTATGCAACCGATTTTAAGAGAACAAATGAGAGGAATAAGAAACAAACTAAATCGGTTGAAGGTGGAAACGGAAGGCATTCTAAAGATATGGCCTATAAATATTCGAATACCAAAAGATTTAGAAATAATTAAAGGGCGAGAAAAACAATGGAGGAAGAACAAGAAAAACAGATGGCGCAAGTAGTCTAGGGAAAAAGGAGAAGGAAAATATCAATCCCCCTTACTCTCCTCTTACTCACTTCTTATTAAAATAGTGATTAAGGGTGTACGTGGAAGTTCAATTGGAGGAAGATCAAATAGTATATGGGACTTGGAAGAAGCAGTCAAACACCGGATGGTACGTTTGGCAAAAGTAACTAAGAAGAAAATGCGGGCACGAGAGCAATTATGCATCGCGGTCATTCAATAGCAAGCCGCTTTTAAGAAAACAGAAGGAAAAACAATATGGAACTGGATGGAAGAACGCGAAATAAATAAGCAGCTCAAAGAAGTTATTAAAAGCATGTACCAGAAGAGATAAGCGTAAGTGTAAATAATAAATAGACAAAATTCAAATAACTTCGAGATAAACAAAAAAATAAAGACTATTTTGCTCCCATTTAATATAGCGCGTAAAATAATCAAAAATACCCAAAACAGCGACATACAAAAACAATTCACTACAAAAGAACCTACAGGTACAAGGGTTATTACGTGGTGCGTTTCAAATGTAAAGGCATATACCTACTGTCGGCGCAAAAAGTATACAGAGTGGCCCAACGAAAAGGTAACAGACGGGTTTCTGGCCAGAGGGAATTTTTTTTTGGGAAACGCAAAAACACGTCAATTTTTATATCAAGGGGGACAACTTTCGCCATGATTTTCAACTTGAAGTGATTTCATCCCTTAGCGCTGTGAGAACAACCCCTAAAATTTAAATAGGGATGATGGGGCAAGTGATACGTCATTTGAATGGTCTTTCTTTTCTGATTTCAGTGCACTAGTTTTTTTATATTTTTTTTATTTTTAACCAAAAAAATTGAAGTTCTAAAATGGAAAATGAGGAAAGAGATTGAGGCATTTAAAAACTCAAAAAAGCTCGGACAGATCAATTGTTTTTTTCTTGGAGAAGCTAGGTACTTTTACTGATATTTGACAACATTGTTTCACCCCTTGGGTACAGGGTAAACAACCTTTAAATTTTTAAATAAAAACAAGGGTTAATTTTTTCTTGTGCTAATTAATAAAACCAGTTTATGCAAATTCAACCCTTATTTTAATACATTTTCGAAGTGTCTGCCTTCAGCTTCCATGTAATAATACAGATTTTGATTAACTCGTTCCTCCCGATCTCACCCCATTAGATTTTTTTATGGGGTCATGTAAAGAATTAAGTTTTTTCCACTGGTCCGGAATCTTTGGAGGAGTTACGTGACCGTATAGTACATGAATGCCGCCTGATCACTCCTGAAATGTTGCAAAATGTACGGGAACGATTTAATGAAAATTTGTACTATTGCATGGAGCTGAAGGCAGGCACTTCGAACATTTATTAAAATAAGGGTTGAATTTGCATAAACTGGTTTTATTAATTAGCACAAGAAAAAATTAACCCTTGTTTTTATTTAAAAATTTAAAGGTTGTTTACCCTGTACCCAAGGGGTGAAACAATGTTGTCAAATATCAGTAAAAGTACCTAGCTTCTCCAAGAAAAAAACAATTGATCTGTCCGAGCTTTTTTGAGTTTTTAAATGCCTCAATCTCTTTCCTCATTTTCCATTTTGGAACTTCAATTTTTTTGGTTAAAAATAAAAAAAAATAAAAAAAACTAGTGCACTGAAATCAGAAAAGAAAGACCTTTCAAATGACGTATCACTTGCCCCATCATCCCTATTTAAATTTTAGGGGTTGTTCTCACAGCGCTAAGGGATGAAATCACTTCAGGTTGAAAATCATGGCGAAAGTTGTCCCCCTTGATATAAAAATTGACGTGTTTTGCGTTTCCCAAAAAAAAATTCCCTCTGGTCAGAAACCCGTCTGTTACCTTTTCGTTGGGCCACCCTGTATACAATTATACATATACTCGAGTTTGAAGCTGAATAAAAAAATAACCATTGGGCTGATTCGAATGAGCTTGGTATCAAATTAAAGCCTATTTATTTCTACGTTATTTAGAAGTAACAACTTTTCTTTAAAATGCACTTTAAGGGCCATTTCTACGGCCGAACGATGCAAAGTGTCCGTTTTCGGGGTTTGCGACACGCTAGCTAAGTTTAGAGTTACATAAAAACAAAACTACTCGCTCAAATGGAACAAAATTTTAGTATGTTGTAGATTCAATCTTTGTTAATATGATTGTAAAATGGTATTATCAAAATTTGATTTTTATAGACGCAACAGACGATATTGTAGCACATTGCATTCTCGGGAATGGTAGGTCGTAGGAGCATTAAACTTACACGAACGTCTTCGTTGTAATATGAATAATAAAATGAGACTCATTTAGAAACCAAAATTGTGTCACGTTTTTGGAAAACATTTTTTAATTAATTGCAGTTTTTACACCACCGCTTCGGCTACAAACAACGAGCGTGTGGCGTGCCAGTCCATGAGAATGTTACGCTTCTCCCTCTAAGCGCCGGTGTATGCATGCATCTCTAATTTTATAATTTTCTTTGCTATAATCATTACTGAAATTCGGTTAACTTTCCTGTTTCGTTTTCAAGGACAATCTTTTCTGGTAGTTGCTAATTTTTATAATTGTGATAATAACTTAGTAGCAAAGAAAATTATAAAATTAGAGATACATGCATCACCGGCGCTTAGAGAGAGAACCGTAACATTCGAATGGACTGGCAAGCCACACGCTAGCTGTTTGTAGTCGAAGCGGCGCCGGCGGTGTAAAAACTTCAATTAATTAAAAATTGATTTCCAAAAACGTGAGACAATTTTGGTTTCTAATTGAGTCTCGTTTTATTATTCATAATACAACAAACACGTTCATGTAAGTCTAATGCTCGAATGCTCCTACCACCTACCATTCCCGAGAATGCAATGTGCTACAATATCGTCTGTAGCGCCTATAAAAATCAAATTTTGATAATACAATTTTACAATCATATTAACAAAGGTTGAATCTATCAATCTACAACATACTAAAATTTCGTTCCATTTGAGCGAGTGAGTCTAAACTTAGCTAGCGTACCGCAAACTCCGAAAACGGGCACTTTGCATCGTTCGGCCGTAGAAATGGCCCTTAAAGTGCGTTAAAAAAAGTTGTTACTTCTAAATAACGTAGAAATAAATAGACTTTAATTTGATACCAAGATCATTCGAATTAGCCCATGGTTATTTTTTTATTCAGCTTCAAACTCGAGTATATATACTTTTTGCGCCGACAGTAGTCACCATTCTTCACCAAACGCTTTTGATATCTTCAATATGATATTTTGGGAATGCAGCCAGTTTTGTACTGAGCTTTTAAGCTCTTCAAACTCTTCGAATCGTTGTGAAGCAAGAGATGGTAATCAATAGGTGCGACAACAGGACAGTAAGGTAGTCGGTCCAAAATCTCGCACCTGAATTTTGGAATGGCACGGCGCAGCGTAAAAGGTGTGTCATAATAGACTTGCATGTGATGATTGCTGTCGGAGGCTCCATGAAATCAATCAACAACCAAAAAAATCCACGTTAGTGATATGGAAAAAAGGTTTGTCTCATTTTTCACCAGCACCAATTCATACGATAATTTTCCTTCACATTTGGTCGATCAACGAGATCGTCAGTCCAAACGCTGGATTGGTCACTCATCTGTTCATCGCGAGCATTAAACTCTCACTTGGTACCTATGCAAAGACGAACAGCAATCAACAGTTTATCATTATGTACGTACGTATTGCCAATCGCTGTTTATTACTGACCTCAGACCTGCCCTTACATTTGAAGCGCGTATATGCGAACGATATAGTGAGAATGGCAGGTACAAAAAATAAAAAAAGGAATCCCATGTGAAAAAACAGAAAATATGAGGAGAGAAATAATGCAAAAGGCAAATACCAATCATAAATAAAAATGAAGCAGAAAAAATCGAAAAATAACAATAAGATACAATGGAGAAGAAGTAGAAGTGGTGACGACACATAAATGAACCTAGGAACATTGATGAAAACGATAGCAAACGGTGGTTTGCTAGTTTGCTATTTACCAAGCAACATAATAGTGGGAAAGAGAAGACAAAAAGACAAAAGGAAAAAATGTTCAAAATTTTATCCAAAATGTGTGCTATTACTACATAGCTTTTAATAAACCTATCATTTTTTGAAATACCGAGTTACTCTTTCGCAACGAATACAACGACTTTATATCCCCACCACCTATAAACATTTTTTTAGAACATACTGTACACATACTTCATGAAGACTTCCTCCAAAGTTGTTAGAGATATACCATAACTTTGAATCCCCAAACAGTTGCTGTTGGTTTCGAGATCGGCAAACATTTTCTCAAATATTGACGATTGCTCCTCGGATAATATGTATCTTAATTCGGAACCTATACAACTGTCCACCTAAAAATTGTCGAAATAATAAAACCATGGCGAACACAGAGCAAGAACTAACCTGTATCTGAGGCATATATTTCTGTAACAAATTCGTTACATTATTCACTTCACACATCGATTTTTTTTCCATTATCAAATGATAACCGGCACCGTATTTCTTCTTTAAGAAGAAACTCGAACCGCAACACTGCAATTTACCACCAGCCATAATTGCAATTCTATCACCTAACAAATCGGCCTCGTCCATGAAATGCGTTGTAAGTAAAATTGTACGACCCTTCTTTTGCACTTGTAACAAATCCCATAGAGCTCGTCTAGCTGCCGGATCCATACCTGCCGTCGGCTCATCAAACATTACGACGCTAGAACCTCCACACAACGCTACACCAACCGATAACTTCCTTTTCATTCCACCCGACAAGGTTTCCGCTTTAGCCTTTTTCTGCAAATAATGGTTGTATAAAAACTATTAATTACCTACGGTCGCATACCTTCGGTTGAAGTTCTAACATTTCGACATATTTTTCAATTTCGGCATTAATGTCCGGCTTGGGAACACCTTTAAGTCGACTGTAGAAGTAAATGTGTTCTTCAACAGTTAATTCGTCAAACAGTATGTTGTGCTGTGGACATAAACCTAGACTATTTCGCACACCTGCCATATTCTTTGTAATATCGCATCCATCCACGAAGGCAGTTCCACGGGTTGGCGGAATCATTCCCGTTAACATGGACATCGTCGTTGTTTTACCGGCACCATTGTGACCTAATAATACTGTAATTTGGTCACGGTACATATTAAGGGAGAGGTCTCGAACGGCGACCTTTCCTTGCTTATATTCTTTTCGTAATCGATCGATTTTGATACCGATGCGAAGATGTGTCGGTTCTTTTTCGTAGAACGAACTTTCCAGTGGAGTTTTCCTATAATCGTCAACTTCTGCAAAAATATGAGATTGAGATTTGTGGTGTTAAGTTGGGTAGGTACGTACTGATCGGACGTTGACCGCACCAGAAAGATCGCGTAACAGGAAAATACCAAGGTTTTGGCACACCGTATTCACCCGGAAATACAGCTTCCACATATAGCGCAATTAAAAGGTACACAAATGCATCAACGACTAACATTATTATAAGGTATCCCATGGTAAGGTTGTCGTCAGGAGTCGACGTTTTCCAAATGTTGTGCCATTGCAAACCATCACCCACACCTTCGAACATTATCACCAATTGAAATCCGTAAGCCATCGCCGAATTGGAACAAAGGCACGTGAACATTTTCTCTGTCAATGTTAGTCTCGCGTATTTATCTTGCAGAAACGAGTAGGGAAAGTAAGATAAAAACCATGCCATACCTGCGATGGTTGCTGCCGTATTTGCTGCAAATACAAAATTTAGATTCGCAAATGAGAAAAGGGTCTACTTACCGTTAGAAAAAAATACACTTATAGCAAAACAAAATGTAATAGTTGCACAAATAAAAAACAACAAAAATAGAAATATCACAAGTGGATTAGACTGCGAAAATACTGTATAATTTCTCCCAGGATACCATTTAGCAGTCATAAGTATCACCATTAATATCACCGTTATTAGCATAACAAGGAACGTTTTGACAAACCACGCAGTCCAATGCAACCAATTAGGTAAACCCATAATCTTCATGGCTTCCTTAAATTAATATTGCAACGAATAGCCGAATCATCCCACGTCTAATACAAACCTTAAGTTGCTTTTCCTTTTCCGTGGTTATTACCTTCACAGTACTGATACAAGTGTAAACAAAACTTAACATAATAATTAATCCAATAAACGTCTGTAAAGCAGTTAAAAGTAGATCATGTATCCATCTTGGGTAAGGAAATCTTTGCATGAAGACCGGTACAGATGAGCGATTGAAATCGTTTTTAAAATGTTTTATAATGGCGTAAGATAGCTCTTGTTGTAACTTTAGGAAGCCTTCATAGTAATAGCCTAAATGAGGAAAGTTATACATTCAGTTTTTAGCGATTTTTCTCTTCACTCACTCGGTTCACCTCCCTCATTCATATCCCAACCACGAGGTCCGGCAATTTGGTATAGTGGAAATAATAGATTTGTTTTCCATGTATACTGACCGAATCCTTTCGCTCCCAACGAGACACCTGAACGTAACTCACCTGGAAATCTAATGAGTTCAAATTAGGAACAAAAAGCCTAATCATTTAAGGCTCCCCATTTTTAAATTAATACTTCCTCTACGTAACATTCACACCATTTAGAGCGTGCTTCCAATATGAATTATGCGATTATTTAATTTCGGAATGAAAGGCTTTAAGAACCCTAAGAAACATTTTTTCCGAGACGCACGTGATTTCGCGGTATAGGAAATATTGTATGTGAAAAAATGTTTTATCCACGACTATCAGTGATTAATAAGTTATTGTCATTAGCAACGTGAGTAATGAATATTACTCACTGTTATTTTATATATTTCCATGGTAACCGTCCAATACAGTCAATTAGAGAATTTTCAACAGTAAGATCATAAGTGCTCAACTATTGTCGGAAAGATTTTTTTGTATGAGCACTGGTTGCTTGGCAATTAAACGAGATCAAATTGACGAAAAGACCCGAGCGCGAAGCGCGAGGGTTCTTTTCCCAAGAATTTGATCGAGTTTAATTACCTTTTAGCAATCAATGCTCATACAAAAAAATCTTGCCTGACAAGAGTTGAGAACGAATGATCTTCGGTTGGAGAATTAACTGAATGAAGCGTTAAATACGTCAAATTTTTTACTTTTGTCAAAATGACATTTGATTTTTTTAAATATAGGTTGCTAAAACAATGAGGTAGCGGCAAGAAAAGTACCATGCATTCTTTTCAGTTAAAAAAACTTGTGATTGGTGCATGTGACACTGTTCTTAATGTCTGATTGGTCTACAACACTATGAGGTTAATTATCAAATAAATATTTAATTTGAATTAACATTTATAGTCGTGGATAAAGTATAGTATTCTACTCGCGTATAATGGCTATTATTCTCTCGGTAATTTATGCCACTCGCCTGCGGCTCGTGGCTATAAACTTACCTCGTGAATAATAGCCATCATTATACGCTCGTTGAATATATACTATTTTTAAAATCGGCCAGAAACGTGTACTTTCCGGTTTATTTTTAGGTCAGAAAATTTCATTTTGTCGGCCAGAAAGCCAGAAAGTTATTGTGATAGTCCGGTAAAAGGTTTTACCGGACTCATTTTTACTTTCCGCCCTAGAACGGTCAATTCTTCTGCCCGCTTTAAAAAAATATTGTACGTAATACGTCCCAAAAGTGCTTTTACTGGACTCGCAGGCTTGCAGGACTCGCCTGCGGCTCGCCCTGTAATTTGCCTACTTGTCCAGTAAAAGATCACTTTCGGGACTTGTTACGTAAACTACTATTTTTTAGGCGGCTATTACATAAATAGTTGTTTTACGTATCTTTTGAAAGCCATAAAGTATAACTTTTTGTTGACATCTGTCATAAACAACTTTACGGCCGCATTTACAACTTTACGGCCGCATTTACTAGGTAACTGTCACTGTCAAAATTAAGAAATTGATTTTTAAATTAAAGTTTATATCTTTTTGTGATAGTCGCCTAAAAAATGTTGTGTGCACCTCGGTTAAAAGTTCTTTTTTAGCCTCTTCTGATTTGTTAGCCTCGGCTTTCGCCTCGGCTGCAATCATCCCATTCGGCCAAAAAAGATCACTTTTACAACCTTGATACACAAATAACTATTGAGGCAATATAGCATTTAGGAAACTATTAAAGTGATTTTTGAAGGTAAACGACGTTTAACGAAGTGTTTCGTTAAACTTCGTCTACCATCTATTATTTGATATGTTGGTTGCCTAAGTCACAGTATTCGAGGTACATTGATAAAGTTATGATGACTTTAGGTACGAAATAAACGTAAATTAAAATGATAATAAAAATGAAAATGTATTCCATCGGTATATTTGTTTGTCAGCTTAATAGGGTAGGTATATTTTCCCTCTTAGCCCGATGGCTTAAAATGAATGCTGTAATAACCAGGTACTTTTCAAGATTTCATCGGTAGTGTGCGCACATTGCAAACAGCTTTGCTATTTTTTGTTATTTGTTGTAACACTTTTTAAATTAAGTAATATTTATAATAGTTCAAATAGTGGAAATTTGGAAAGTTGTGGAGCTAACTTCACGTTTCAGTAATAATTTTTAATTAGTATCGATATCAAAAACAAAAAAAAAACAACTGATAATAATGCACAAACTAACAAACGACCAACAAACAATTGAATCACAAATATAAACTTTCAAAGCTGAGAAGGTGGGGTCTTTAAATTATTATGTTGATTATAGCCGTTTGTGGCGACCACACATGATCCTGCTACACAGTCGTTTGCGTACTGAGCAACGATTGATTCTCATTGGCCGACCAATGACAATGCGTCGACACCGGCCAGAATTCTTTATAAGCGAACGCTGTTAGCCCCAGAAACTAGTCAGAGTCAGAAGTCATAGCCGCCAACACCGACCAGTCCGTCTACATCGACCCGTCTACCTGCATTCCAGAACCGGTTTACCCTCCGGCGACCGACCTCCATTATTAACCGCATTCCGCGTTGTTAAGAATTGTACATATTTGTAAATAGAAATGTTAGTTTTTTCACAACTCCGAAAACTGTATTGTTTATTTGGCACGATCACCAAATCGCTGGTGACTCTATCCAACCGCTAAACCGTTAATTACGAGATATTAAAAACTGACAAATGTTAGAAATACTCAAAAAACACCTACAAACCACCAACAAATGATTACAAACAAAAAAATTTCAAATTTCGAAAGTTGTGGGGCTAACTTCACGTTTCAGTAATTATCTATAATTAGTATCAATATCAAAAACAAAAAAAAATAACTGATAAAAATGTATAAACGACCAACAAACAATTGAAACAAAAATATAAATTTTTAAAGAATGTGGGGGTTAACTTTACATATTAATTTATTATTGTCGTTAATTACAAACATTAGACATTACAAACTCATAAATATTAAAAAATAACCACCAACGACCAGTAAACGATTACAAATAAAAAATTACAAATTTAGAAAGTTTGGTGGTTAATTTCACGTTTCAATAATAATCTGTAATTATTATAAATATTAGAAACCGAAAAATGTTAAAAATAACCAAAAACCTCCTACAGCCGACTAATAAACAATTGAAAGCAAAAAATCCTAAATTTTGAAAGTTTCAGAGCTACAGACGCACTTTAATTGCAAATAAAAATTTGTAAATTTCTTAAGGTAGGGGAGAGAGGGATTGGACTGAAATGGTACACTGTGCTATTGCTACAATAAAATATATCAAATAAATAAATTTGATATAATAATAATTTTTAAAGAAGACGAGGATTCAAATAACCCTCATTTCTTTGTTCACACATGGTCATAAAATAGCGCAACATATATTAACTTGGAGGAATCTAATTAAAAAGCAACACACATAATCAAAAATATACATCGCAACATAAAGATAAACGAAGTGTCTCATCTCAATGGTCTGAATGAAAGTGGTTTCGGGCAATTGACCGAAAACAGTTGGCCGAACGGACATTTCACTGAACGGACATTCGACCGAATAGGCAATTGACTGAATCATACCTATACACGGTGGTCCAAAAGTCCAAAAGAGGAAAAATCTCTCGCACACGTCGATTTTTATTTTTTATTGGGCACATTGTAGATAAAAAAAATTTACGAAAAATTCAAGATGGCGACCACGCGCCATTTTGTAAAAGCAAATTTAAATGGAAAACAGGTCATGCTGCACATCGTTGGAAAACTCTTAACAATGGGAATTTGTTAAAATGCCTTCCAAAAAGGAAAAAAGTGACCCATTGAAAAGGTCGCCATTTCGTTATACCTTAATCGATTGTTTTCAAATTTGGGATTTGAAGTCCCATTGTTAAGAGATTCCCAACGATGTGTCACATGACCCCCTGTTCCATTTAAATTTTTTTCACAAAATGGCGTGTGGCCGCCATCTTGAGTTTTTGGTAAATTTTTTTTATTTTATTGTAAAATGTGCCCAACAAAAAATAAAAATCGACGTATGAGAGAGATTTTTCCAAAAATGATTATTTTGGATATTATGAATTTTGTTCCAGACTTTTGGACCACCCTGTATACCATGTAATGTAAAAATAAATTATTTTTCGAAATAATTTTGAAGACAGATACATTGATAAGAACTCCAATTTTTTACATTTTCTCTCCACTCTACTTACGTATCCTATTCAAATCTTATAATGAGATGTTATTATTAGTATTTACGTGGAATTGGGCATAATATTTCGCTGTAACTAATATTTATTATTCTGTAAATATTTGTATAGCTGGTAACTACATACCTAACATAATAGGTATAATAGTATAAATAAAATATTAAAAATAATTTAAATTACAGTAAAAAAATATAGAAATACATAAATTGAAAAAAATAAAATAAAAGGCAAGAAATCCAAATTAAACACAAAGGAAAAGAAATTAAAAAAATTAAATATTCAATTGATAAAAACACAATTCAAAAATGTTAACTCATCAATTAAAACTAAAAAAGAAAACTAACTTCATAAGGAATAGTCGTAGCTACGCAACATTGAATAATTAGAAAAAATAAAATTTAATACAAATAATAAAAAACATAAATAGATATTAAAGAACTAATTCGTTCCTTAGGAAATAATTTAATTGCATCAGTAACAGGCTGAGCAATACCAGTAAAACCTACCTTATTAGGTACTTCACGAATCTGAATATATTCAAGAAGTTTTCGCGCAGTTTAAAGTGAATTGGGTAAATTGTCCGTTCGGTTAATTCGCCGTTCCGTCATATGTATTCGGGCAATTGTTTTCGGTCAATTGTCCTAAACCCGAATGTAAGTGTCGCGGTGACGAGGATTCGAACCGTTTTCCTAAAGCGAAGAAAAACTGTGACGGGATTTTTTTTGCTGATCGGCAGTACAACCATACAAGTAAGTGTTAGATTACCTTATTGTAACATCAACTCTAGGAGGAAGTGCGACGTCTCCACTCAAAGAATTGCTAAACTGGACTCCAGCCAAAGTGACAATCAGGTTAAGATCATTACTCAAATACGTTTGCAAAGCTGAACTATTCTGGAAAGGTAAATGTGCCAAACTGCATGGTATAATTTCTTCATCTTTACAAATTGCCGCAATTGTGTTATCCATAATTTTACTCAAATACCTATTGTACGGTGACCAAGCGATTGATTTTATCCTAAAAATTGTGTTTAAGTAATACCTGTAGCGAGTGCATCAATTCACTTACGTTGTTACGTTCGTTAATATTGGCATTGCATTTTTAAATGTTTCGTAGAACCTCGCCGGATGTGGTTCGGGACTTACTAAACTTCTAATTATAACTAATAAAGAACAAAATATTACAGGAGCCAATATTTCCACTGCCGTTTGTCGTGGATGTCTCCATTGTAATAAAAAATTCTTCCACATCAACAAGAAGAATTTGTCTATCCTTTTATTCATTTTTCTCTCGTTGATCTGTAACAAAGATTTCAATTACTATTCTTACTGTGCAAGACAAAAATATTCCGGCACATCAGTTAAAGAGAATTGTAGCTGATACTAACGAAAGTTTTGGCTAGATTAGATAATGACATTAATTTTATGTCAATGATGAACGAAGTAGGTACGTATAAAAAAGTACAACTGCAGAGAATTTTAGGGTTAATCCTTTATTCTTAGTTCCCATTACCTTTTTTTCCAATGTTGTCTAAACAAAAAATTCGCGTTGGTTTGACTAGTTCAAACATGGACGTAATGCTGCCAAAGAAAGTTACAGTTGGGGGATGGAATTACTTTTGAGCGTTCGACGCGTCAAAGCTCGGAAACGAAAAACTGATTAGAACGATTGAACATGCATATGTCTAAATCTGCGCAAGGTGTTGTCTGTGAATTGAATATTGTTTCAGCAATGGTTCGTGACCTAGCAAAGTTGAAGAAAAACAACTAGGTAAATGAGTACCTCAAGAACAGCGTTGGACTGGGAGTAACGAGGTGTATCGGGCCTCGAATAGTCAGGGAGCTTTCTAAATATCATTTTACGCTTTCCTGTTTGTTTTGTAGGTAGGTACCAGATATCACAACTTTCTCGTGTTTAATTGTATCGCGCAATGTTGTTTTTAGGAAATATGATCAGGTTTTGATTTAGGTAATTTGGGGTTAAGCATGTGGTGTTTGTATAAATTTTGGGTAGTATGTAGTGTCCGACCGAACCTTCGGCTTCGGCTTCGGCTTCCGCCACCTTCGGCCAAAAATACCACTTTCGGCTTCAGCTAAAATAGGAGGAAGTTTTGGCCGAAGCCGAAGGTTTCTAGCAAATACCGAAAACCAACGAACTATTTCGAAATGCGCGCGAGTGTGATGAAAAAGTGGGTGAACTGAATTTTTTGGGGTTATTAAACCTTGGACTTCAGCCAAAGGTTGTTGCAAAAGCCGATTAATCGGCTTCGGCTTCGGCCAGAAATCGACCTTCGGTCGGATACTAGTACGTACTTAGTATGTATTGAATTATTGTATTACGTGATAATCAACTTTTATGGACAATTTATGCGCTTAGTAACATCGAAATAATTTTTATTTATAACACGTAGAAATAACAGGTTTTAATATTTTACAAAATATTGTGTAATTATCGTCATATTTTGTTGGTCCAGTCAGTTGTATTCTGCCATCGCCTTATATGTATCTACTTATTTAAAGTATCGAATACCGAAATACAAAAATATAAACATAAATATCATGCTTCGTCCGTGAACCCTTTACCCTGATATTGAACGTTAGGATATTATACATAACGGTCGTAGTCAATCTGTTCCCCGAGGGGTTGTAATAGAAGGCTACCAATTGTATCTCTCGTTAATTTTAACACAAAAAGTGAAATGAAATTCCTGGCGATAATCGTTCACGTCGAGAACAATATGTAGAGCAAAGTTCAATGTATTTTCGAAATTTATATTGGGAGGTAAGTGGAAGCGAAAATAAATTGTGGCCGTCGAAGCCTCCGTTCTGACAAATGGTAAATCTCTTCATTAAAAATCCTGGACGGTTTTCTGTAACTGTTTCCTCGCTCCTTATAACAAGTGAAGACCCAGAGCTAATCTCAAATTGTGTGGAAGGTAAATGTAATAATCGAATAGTACCTATTTGTCAGTAATTTCTCTACCTCGACTTAATTTAAAAAAGGTAGTAACGAGCAACATCATTCCATTTCAAAGTTGGCGTTAAACAATAGAAAATACCATTGATTAGTGATATAGATCTAAACCTGGCTCCATGTATATCAAAAATATTCGTACCATCGATTATGGTATTTGTTGGTTCGCTTCAAAAGCACATGTTTAAAGGAACCAATGAAGACGCAACAGTGTTATATAGAAAAATCTTGATTATTGTACGACGGTAAAATTGATATTTTGTGCCTGTGGTTTGATTAGAAAGATCAACTGTGAACAGTTACTGTTAATTAGCAAAGATCATCGAATGTAAATAATTATCGTTACGAATTATACGCTAATGTGTGAGGTAGGTTAAACGAACTTACTATTACATCACACAACATACCACATAATCTGCTAGAGTGCGACAGTAGATGAAAGTTGAATTAAAGATAATTAAATTTCTCCTTTTTTCAAATTCTTTAAACAGGTAATTTCAATCCCATGCAAAAGATGCAAATACCATCTTTTGGACAATCTGGTAAAACGAGGAAACCGTTCTCGTAATGTGGACGCTAAGTACTGTTACGATTTAATAAAGTATGAGTTGTGTGAAGATTTTCTAAGTAATAAATAGTGCGTTGCTATAAGTGAATAAAAGGATGCTAAACTTGACTCATTTTGTGAGGATTTCGAGCAATGGAAGAATACGTTTTTGCCCCCGATTCTAACGAAGAAAATTAAAGCCAGTGTTAAAACGAAGAAATAATGAATTGTAAGGATAAGATATTTGTTGTACCGTGGGAAACACATAGATAAAAGCTATGGGAAAACGGAAGCATTTGACAGATGTCATTTGGTTACTTATCAAGGCCTACTACGATTAAATTTCATTTTATTATGCTTTCCGCTCATTTTTGAAAGTGTAGCTCTTACAGTTTTTAATATCCTCATCTTAAACTGGATACACTGTATAGTCCAACATTTACAACTGGTGCCAAGAAAAGAAAAGAGTTTTCATGTGTAATTGTCCCGCCATGGTTGACGACAGAGCGACGGAAGTGGTGCGCTCCTTGGGCTTCCCAGAGTCCTTTGAGAGGGGATTTCATGTCACAAACTGTTAATACGTTTTGGGATTTACAAAATTAATGTATAATCCAATCAAAGTTTATTGCAATTATTATAATACTACGATTTCTCTCTTGTGCCTAAAAGGTAGAAAACCTTAGATTCTCATCGTGCTCCGTATTTTTCTTTTTCATTGGGTGTAAATTCAACCAGAACAATTCATTTTCGACTGGCCTCCGGTCAAACTCCCCGACTGTTGGAACAATCACGTTGAAGGATGAATCAAGCTATCAACAGATGATTTTTGTAGGGTCGCAGTTGTTAAATTCTTTCAAAAAACTTTTGATCATTTTAATTTTCTGACTTCGGATAGTGTTCAATTTTTTACATCGAAAATTTTCCTGTTTTTCCTTTTCTCCTTCTATTAACTGATGTGCGACATTTTGCTTTTGAAGAGCTCCAATTTCTTCTTGTGAGCCAAAGTTAAATCTGGATTTTTGATCTATAATTTTTATCAGTTACAACAGAGCTGAGAAATTCGGCGTTATCTGTTAAACCATTTCTTAGGATCAAAGTGTCGAGGAACACTGGTTTCCGTTTCATAGGTAAATTTTATACACGGAAATTTATAATTTAATTCGACAACAAAGTCCTGAGGGGAGTAAATTTTGGTTATCTAGAATGGCTAAAACGTCACCCACATAACGAATCCAAAACCTTTTTCATCTAGTATTCAAACTCTAGGGAAATATACCAAACTACTAGTTTTATTCCTGGACCCTGCGCGATAGCAACCGCTCATGACCCAATGTGACGATATCCAGGATTTTAGTAGATAGTAACAATCCGAAAATTTATAAAAATTTTGGTACCGGTTTGAAGGAAATCGGTCAATTAATGAATGAGAAGTAGTGAACTCTAATATTAGAGGATGAGAAGTTTACGGACGTACATACATACATACCTACATACGAAAATAAGAACTTCTAGTAATAGGATAAGTTTTATAAGTATATCCATGAACATGGGAATAAGCTTTTTGCTGCACCATCCTTTTGCTTACGGAATTTGCCGTTAATTATGAAAAAGGGTTGTTTTTCGTAAGTAACTTTATTAATTTAGTGTAATAGTGTCTCTTAAATTATTTTTTGATAATAAATTTCGCAAATAGCCTAAAGTAGCTGTGAAGGATAAATCGCCAATGTGCATGAGAAATTGTAAAGACTGGGAAAACCATAAGATTACATACTCCAAATTCGTTTGAAAACTCACCTGTTTGATATTTACATTGATAAAGGTACATTTTTGTAATGTAATCTGTCAGCCATTTGCCTTATCACAACTGAGAAAATTCCCAGGTCCTCACAAGTAGAATACATAGCTCCACTTTTATCACTAGTCTTGATGGTGAAAGCGTTTTTACTAGGGGTGTGAAACGGTTCCGGATCCAAAACAAGATTCGGCATGGAACCGGATTTCTCCGGATCTCATATCCGTAGATCCGGATTTGTTTAACCGGATCCGAAATTCGATCACACGTTAATTCGGTTGTTGATGTATGAAATGAACTTCGTGATCCTTTGTGATACCTATCAAATTTATCCATCGGAATTTCAAAATGGAGGTATCTGGATCAGTAAATGAAATTTACTGTAATCTAATAATCTCCTCCACGAATTTATTCAAATACGGATACAGTTACAGACTTTAGATCCGGATCCTATGTAAATTAATAGTAATGCAGGTCCGGATTTAACTTACAAACTCGTAGATTCGTTGATCCGGATTTAACTCCCAATTCCGTAGATCCGGATTTAACCTTCGGATTTTCGATCCGGATCCACAAAAATCCGGTATTCGGATTTGGATTTGGATCCGATATCCGGATCCATAAAATTTGCGGATCTTTACAGCCCTAGTTTTTACTGAAAAGTGGTTATTTAGTGTTTTTTACATATCTACATAGTAGTTAAGAAATCATTAACAAGTATTGCGGAATGATTTTTATTGCGTGCAAGGTTCACTTTAAGAAAAATAGTCTATTAGTTTACGAGAAATTTTACGACATTTTTACTGTAAGAGTGTGATTTCCAACTATACCTAAGCTATTGATCCATATGGGAAAATTTCTTATAAATAGAATAGATTGAAAATGACATTTTTGTAAAGATTGGTTCTTAAACTTCAGGGGAATTCTGGATGCTGGATTGTCTGGAATTCTGGATTCTGGAAGCTAGATTCTGTCAGGAGTGGAGGAAATCTAACGATCAAATGAAGTCATTGAGAAAGGTTCAATTCAACTTCCACTCGAAGAACGACACGAATTTGATGATAACTTAAAGGGCAAAAATCTTAAGCTTGGTCATAAAGGTTCTTACCCAATTTGCTCCAGGTTTGATCATTTCCGTGCCTAAATTGCCTTCCTCGATAACTTGAATAGTGTTGGTTTTATTATCGTTTAATATTCGCGAGAAACGCACTGTCAGAATGGATAAAGGACCTCATGACTTCGATACTTCGTTCCAGGTTCGATCATACTTTGCGTGAGGGATATTTGAAACGGTCGGTAAGGATGTGTGTTTCACTTCTTCAGAAGTTCTCGAGGACGTGGTCATTAACATATTCATCTTCTTCCAAAAATTATTTTGATATCATTTATCACGGCGTTGACTTTATTTTAAAAGAAATCCTATTTGGTGATCATTTAGTAAGGACAATGAAGTCCAATTGGAAGACAGCAAAAAAGCAAGTGTTGAATTTTTCCAAATAACCTTGTTTGGTTGAGGTATCTGTAGTTTATTAAACCCATTGTAGTTTTTGTTTAGTTTCACGTCGAAAACCTATTTATTATTTAATTAAACTAAAACTATTTTGAAGCAAAATTTCAAAGGAAGCTCTTTTTTTTTTAAAACAATATTTATATTTAAATCCTAAACCAAATCGTATAATTACCTACAATCATAATTACACTGGAATACAATGCAATGTAGCGCTAGACTATTTTTCACGGCCCACCCGGGTCATTAGGTACGGTATTGACCTTACATGAATAGTAATTGAAGGTTTTTTTAGATTATTTTTGACGTATGATATAACAAAGTGGCCTAAAGTGGTCTAACTAAACTATCTGTTTATAACGTAGTAAATAACGAACATTATAAATCACGTGTCACGTAAAGAAATGCGTGACCTCAACCCCATTTAATAAAATTATTGATTGCGTGTAGTTACAACCCTTGTGATAATTATACATATACATACCGTGTTTGCGTTTACTTGATGATACTCGTATTGACACATTGTTAAAGTATTAGAACTAATTTAAAACGCAACCATTCAATAAGACTATTTCACTTAAAATGTGATGTAATTTTTTTATGTAACCTTGTAATTAGTAAAAAATCCTTGACCGCGGTCGATTCTAACATTAAAGAGATGAAAATCAAATGGGTTTTCACGGTGTTAAAGGCTAGACTGAACGAGATTGATGACGAAATTTGTTTTTGTACGGCGGCATAGATTATTATTATTACTGATACCTTAAGTATGCCAAATCTTGTGCGTGACAAACGTTTCACTCCAATTAGTACCCCATCTGAATGTCAACCACTACAAATGGGGTTAATAGTCTACTAGGAATTATACTACTACGTATTTTAGCAAATTAAGCGTAGAAGATGATTAAAATAATCATGTAAGTTACACACCTTCTTACAGTAAACGTTCAATCAGTAGAAAAATTGGAACTTCTCCTAAGGAAGTCGTAGAATAATAATGGTAAATATTGGCAATTGTGGGCTTGTGGAAAATTCGGCAACGTAGTGTTACCAATAGATTAATCCAAGCAGGTGGATTAAAATAATAGACATTTTAAGACAAAGGGGAGATGGTATCGATGGGGAAATAAATTTAGAAGAGGGCCACATACATTTAGGCGGGCCAAAGAGGATTTATTATATTATAAGTAACAAAAAATCAAATTGACAAAAATTATTGTTTGAATGTGCTGACAAATGAAAATTTGACTGTTCATTAATTATAGCGTCGAAACTTAGGCTCCAAATTAGTTGAAGAAATTCGCAAAACGCTCGTCAGTTATCCCGTGTTCCTCAATTTATTTTTACGAAGTTTCATTAATGAAAACACCTGCTTGCATATAAAAGAAGATACAAACATAATTTTCTGAGCAATTAAATTGGGCGGTAAGCTTTTGAAGAATTCAAGCTTTGTCGAATTGTTAAAAAGCTGTTTCGTCACATTGTAGCTCAATTATTATTTTAAAGTGGATCAAGTTTGCTGCAATCTCCCCGCAATTTACGCCAAATGGGGAAGAAAAATTTCTATTCTTAGCTTGAACTCGTTTTCCAGGCGATTTACTTGGCGAACATAAAAATTAATCTTTTCTTTGGGTAGTTCGGCAACTGTTCGTAACTTGCAAAATTGAGCGAGATTTCTTTTTGACACTTGTTTTGAAAACAACTGTAAATTTAATTTGAACGCCTTTATTTGGGTCCACAAATTCATTTTTGCCTCGGGTACTTTTATTTAATTTGTTTAAATATCCAAGTAGGTAAATCAGTAAAAAATCTACAATCTAATCATTTTGAATCCGTCCAACTTCGAATGCTGTGAATAATACCTTCAGAGCAAGTAATTAATGACGGTGATTTCCATTTTCCAGTTTGAGAATCTACACATTTTTTTCAAAAATTATGCGATGTGTTTTACACCACAGTTAGACAAAAATGGTAAGACAACAATAAATGGTTTCCAAGTTGATTAATTCCTAGGTATTGTGTTACCCGGAGCTTTAATTTTATAATGGAGTAAGAAAAGTCACGGGTTACAGTTATAACTTTAATGGTGAAAAACCATCTTCAGAACTTTGACTATATTCGAAAATTTAATGTTACCCATTAACGTTATATGTAGGTGCGTTTGTTGCTATCGTCTGATATCTCATTAATTGCATGTCAATTAATGAAATACTGAAACGTCTTCTAAACTGAAGAGTACACCACCAGTTGGAATTAAGATTGATTTCATGGGTGTCGATGTATACATAAAATTTAAATAAAACATTGTTGTATGAACACAAAAAAGGTGTCAATTGATAGAGGAAGGTTAATAGTGATTTTTAAATTTTTTACAAAATTTTTGGTAAAATTTGTTTGAAGTTGCTTAAAATTCATTCAATTTCACGAATATTTTACAAGAAATAAGAAACAAAAATGGAAAATTCTAATACACGAGAGCCCTCTACAAGAAACTTTCCTCTTTGCAATGACATATTTTGTATTTCAATAACACTATTTATTATTCAAATTTTATGTATACATATTTCTAAACCCATGCAAGTGCTAAAATTTGCATTGTGCGTTGGTAAAAATTGTTGTAAAAAATTAAAAAATCCCTATCAGGAGAGCCCTACAATTTGTTGTGGTTATACAACAATGTTTTATTTGGATTTTATTAACACGGAGAATGGGTTTAAATTATTGCCATAAGGTAAAAAATCTTTTTTTTATGAAAAAAAAAAAGGATAAAAAGAGGATTTTCTACCTTATGGCAATAATTTAAACCCATGCTCCGTATTAACGATATTTACCATTCCATTCAAAATAAAAATTTGAATTTTATGTATACGTAAAAATCCATTCAATTTGTTTCAATTCCAACCGGTGATAGACCCTTAAAATTAATAAAATTAACCCCCCCCCCCCAAACCATTCTTATTTCGTCTCTACAATAATTTATTTCAAATTAACTAGGTAGGTACCTATGTAAATGTTTTTATCCAGGTTTCATACAGGGTGTTTGGTTTTTTGTGTACAACCATATACTACATTTTTTCACACGGACTACTTTTTTCGGGTTTTTGAAAAGAGAGTAAAATTTCCTAAATTTATCATTTTTTGTTATACATATTTACTTATGTTAAATATTATTTGCAATACTGCATTTAATACATTGTGCAAATAAAAAATATTTGGAGCTAATAAATTTTTGTAGATAACTAAGACATTGGCGTTTTAAATCATACTGCCGTCTTTTGTTAACCATGGAAACCTAGATGTCTGCATGCAAAATATTTACATAAATATAACAAGTGATACCTACATCAAAATTTCGGAAATTTTACTCTCTTTTCAATAACCCCAAAATATATAGGGTGGTCCGAATGAAAAAATGTAGTTTAGGGCCGTACACAAAAACCAAACACCCTGCATAAAAACTGTCTATCGCGATGGATTCTCCGTAAAAAAAGTGCTCAAAGAAAGATTTTGTCAAAATGAATTATTATGATTAGGTAATAAAAAAAAGTTATGGGCCATTAAAGAAATCGACCAAATTCGAGAAACGCCCCCTAGCGGCCAAACGATTATAGATAGCTGAATTCTGTTTACGCCAGTGACTTTCCCATTAAAATTGAGCTCCAGGCACCTTGGTCCATTTTTTCTTAAAATCTCTTAAAATGAAGGGTGTTTCGTTTCCATAAGAAAGTGTCCAATTTGAACCACCCTGTACATCAAATCTGAATTTGTGCACTTCCCTCTACAGAATATCGGAAAATAGTGAAATAATTTTGAGGCGGCGTTTATTTTATTTATAGTTGTCGGTGTAGAGCGACAAAGCGACAAAAGCTACCGCGCCCTTTGACACATACTTACATACTGCCCAAGGGAGGACTATCGGAGCGTCTAGGCGGTGTAGTTCATACGGTTTGTTGCGGAGCCCTTTATCTTTTTTTTTCTTTAGAAACTTGCACAATTTACGATTTGTAACTTTTATTTTGAATTCTTACTTTAATAATTTTATTTAAAATAAGAACATAATTTTCATAAATAAAAATGTACGGATTATTTTGAATTCTTATTTTTTACTAATTAGATTTTTTACTATTAAATTTAAAATCATTGAAAGATCTGGATCAGAAGGCCCTTTGGAACCCCTTCTGTATAGGGTCCCCACGCATCGCGTGGACTTGCGTGGGTGTAGCTACGCCACTGATTTAGTGATAAGGAAATATTAGTTCACGATTCAAGTGACATTCATAATGAACTTATTATTGTGTATGTATTATAACAAAACATAATTGATATATTAACCACAGAACTATGTAAATCGATTAATGGCCGAAAGCAAAGGATGTCCAAGTTTTGCACACAGAATGGCCCAATCGCTCTAATAAGAAATGACCCACTTGGATTAAAAGAGTTGACTCACCATTACTTTTCTGTTGAAGGTTGAGACCGAAATTTTTTTGGCTCTGGAGATTATGGATGCTTCCACTGCATACTCTGCCGTTTAGACTTTAGCCCGTAGTGATAATACCAAGAGCCAGCACCAATTTGGTATAAGAAAAGAGGGCATTACCTTTTTGTTGGTGGCGCATCAAATACTTACTGTAATGATAAAGCGGAACGCTCTGTTCAACAGCAAGCAGTCGTGGAATCTACTGAGACGAAACCTTGCGATAATCAAGACTATGAATTATGGAATCGACAGTGCCAACGCTGATAGTGAACATTGATAAAGTGGTGGAAGTGTTACCATCGTTGTTTAAAGTTTCAGTTGATAAGTAGGAGTCGTGATTATCGAAAATTCGGTTGGATTTTCTTTGGACGAATTGTGAAGTGTTTCATGGCCTCAACGAAGGGTTCACCCGTCATCCATCCGCTTGTTAGCTCCATGTTTTCGACGGTGCCCCATATGGGGCTTGTAATGGATACGGGGGAATACCAATGCAAGTGGTAAAAATTACTTGCGCTTATAATGCAGCATGTAGTGACCAGAACCCTTCTCTTACTGCTTGAAAACTTGCTGACGATTTGTTTTCCACCTTTCAGTGTAGTGAGATTGTGATTCTAGATTGTCAAGAAATTTGGTAACATTGGAATGATGTGCCGCGAGAAATGATGAGTAGGTATATTTTGTTTTCTCACAAATCCTTGCATCAAATCTATACCTAATATGTAGAAATATACTAAATATTGAGTACCTACCGGTATTTTTTCGATATATAGACTCATTACCTGCGTAGCAGTTGTAATTCCCCGAGGAAGGTGGTATTTGGATTGCGTTGACTTTCGCTATCTTGTAGGACAATTCTCTGAAATCTTTGGTGGTTTGCCCATAACACATTTTTGAACAAGTACCCATGTACTTAACATGACTCACTTCTTGCTACTGCGCGAATATCATCCGATTTTTGACGTCATTCCAATTTCTTTTATGCTCTCTATCGCCTTTACACTTTTTGACATATTGAATCAATGTCAGGTATTTTACGTCATACAGAGTTGCCACTGCTTGATGAGAATGTGGTTGTAACCGCAGTATATTATTTAAAAATCAGGCGCAAATCGTTTTGCAAGGAAAGCCTAAAGCTTCTTAAGATTCGAAATACTTTCAGTACAAGAAACTGCTAACCAGATGCTCGAAACCTTTTTGTGTAGCATCAAAATTGTGAACAAATAGCCCACTTGGTGTGGTTGCAAGCGGGTAGATCGGGCGGCGTTAGACGAGGGTAAGATAAAAGAATTAGACTCCACTCCATGGATACTTCTTCGTATAGCTTTTGGAAGAAGTCCGCGGAGTCGTTTTTTACCCCATGACTTTCTCAGTATAATAACAACTCATGTCCACGTTTTTCGCGTATTAATTTTCAAACTGTTGTCCAAGCACCACATTTATTCGATTTATGCTGTTTTTTGTTATGTCGGTTGATAAAAGCTAACATTATGTTCATTTGAAAAGTGTAGCCAATAAATAATTTAGCTGTTTTTTGAATGAGATTTCATTTTTCCGCAAGTCACAAGAATGGGGAACGTAGCTAGTTCTCATATGTAAAAAATTCTCCCCTTCTTGGCTTTGATAAGCGATGGAAAGTACACCGCAGAGTGTTCTTCAAACTTTTCAATTTTGTTGCTGTTTTCGTCGTTTCCCTGGGGACAGTTTAGAAGGAAAGGCAATTTAGAGGGATCTTTAACAGACTTTTCAGTGAGCTTCAAACGTTGTTGAATAAAAGCGATGTTGACTTGTTCCACGTTTTGTTGGATTTCGCCCGCTTTCCTTCCAGTCAGATAAAACTTGAAAGAATTCCTCAAGCACCAGCGACCAGAATTCTATGAGTAAGGTATACATCATTGAACCAATAGGATACGAGGTTTAATTATTTTATGTGATACTTGCAAGAAGTTGATTAAGATGATTAAAACAGATGATAACAATAAAATAAGTATAGACTCACATTTAACATCCTTGACCGTAGTGACGAGGCATAATTTTACGTTTGCGGGCGTTAAAAGCGGGTGTTATAAAAAATAACGCCCGTTGCTATCTAAAATCCGGTTGTCATGTAAAGAGGAGTTATTTAGTCATTAATGTTTCTTGTTTCAGAGTTGTTATGGTGAAATAATAAGGTAGTATGACATAAAGTAAAGAAGGCACCACGGGCGTTATGAACTAAATAACGCCTAAGGTCGACAGTGTATAGCCCGAGGGCCTCTGGATTAAGATACCGTAATTACAATAATAAATAGTTATGGGCCAATACGTTTAAATAATCAAGCCTCGTGAATACTTTACGAGCAGACAACTTCGAGTTCACACGGTCAAAGGAACGACTGTGCAAAGGGGTACAATTTTTCCATAGTAAGTAAAATAGAAATAGATACTATTCATGTTACATATAATGTAGATTTATCTTCGTGTAACAATTTTATTCTACTTAATCATTCTGCTTGTGGGGCTCGAACTGCTCCTTGGAGCAACTGACGTTGAGAAAACCAATAAATGGCATCCTAACCATTTATTTCAGTTTGTAGCAAACCAATGTAGCGATTCACGTGATAATTCATTGAATGATAACGTACGAGCATTTAATTGAATTTTTCAATAATCATGGCGTGTTTTTGAGGTGCTAAGACAGTAACAAATAAATGACAATATATTATGTGAAATATTTGGGCCAATTTGAAATTACAGATAGGTACCTATTACGGTTCACGAATTTTAAAAATAGCTTTGTACTAAGAGCAATGGTGAAAACTGTGACGAAACAATAATTGACTAAAGGTCACATTCATACTTAATAACAGTAAATAGATAATTTAATATAAAATTGATCGTATTACAGTTACCCTTATCAGAAACACCTTACTAACTTTTATACGTAGAAAGTGTAGTAAAATAGTAATAGTAACAACCGCTAAATTGTAACGATATCATTCCATTTATTCTTTTAAATATTTCATTAAATGTCCTGGAAAAAGAAATTACAAGGAAACGCTTATATTTTCTCATTTTAAATTAACGCTAAGTATTGGTTTGCGTGAGGACTTTGGATCAAGGTAAATGACAATAACCCCTTTGTCGTTTTTTGACCGAATTCCATTGAAACTTTGAGCAGATGCTAGTATTTCATTCTTTCCCATGTCTTCATCAACTATGCGTTGTGTAGAATAACTAAAACAGTAACATGCTTTATTTCATGGAAAGCATTAAGTTTAGGTTATTTGGTGGTTCTGCATAGAGACTGGAAAGAAATGGGGATGTATAACATTCCGGAATGCATTTAATTATTAGGCTCGACTCGTAGTTAATTTATTATTCCGGAAATCGTCTTGGAAACAACATTTTCCTGCTTATTTACGCGCAGGAAAATTCAATTTTCCGGACTAGTACTGTAAAAACGCAAAATATAGTTACCAACAAAATTGACAAACTTGATTTTTGTGGAATTTGTAAAAAAATTTTCTAAAATTTGTAAATTTCATCTTTTTTGCGATTTCCGGAAAAATTTTACACAAAACACGTCAGTAAAATGTTTTACTTGACTCGGAGTTTTATGTAAATAACTATTTTAAAGCTCCGAGTCAAGTAAGAGATTGTACTAACGTGTTTTGTATTAAATTTGTCCGGAAATCGCAAAAAAAGACGAAATTTACAAATTCCACAAAAATAAAGTTGGTCCATTTTGTTGGTAACTATAGTTACAATCTATATTTTGCGTCTTGTAAAGTCTTCACAGTACTAGTCCGGAAAATTCATTTTTCCTGCGCACAAATAAGCAGGAAAATGTTGTTTCCAAGATGAATTCGGGAAAATAACTATTAATAGAAACAATCAACACACATTTACAAACGGACATTTTTGCGGCATGGCTAATATTCATATGTTACGTTGTAAAAAATTTGGCAAGGATGATATTTATACCTTTGTGGCGAGGTCATGCACGTAGCCAGGGGAGAGGCTCGAGGGGCTGAGCCCCCCCCCCCCCCCCCCCCGAAACTATAATGAATTTAGTTTAAATGTATCCAAACGTAGGTACCTAAATGTTGTTATAAAGGTTGATTGTTCTAAACTCGAAGTAATCCGTGTTTCATTTTTAAGTGTTCTTCCTTAAAAAGGTTCTGGATACAGGCCCGATGAAGGAAATCCCCTCTCCAGTCTATTTCCTAAGGTTTTGAAGCCCCCCCCCCCCTCCTGTTTAACCTGAATAATCCTGATGACATCTCCTATATTACTGATGCGGACTTGCTTCGGCATCAACATTTTCCGCACGACCATTTTATACAAGTTGAGACAACGAAACATCTTAGCGCAAGAAGTCGAACAAGAAGATAATGTCAACCATAAGAGGGGTGTTGCTCCGACTGCTAGTGATGACGAAGAAGCAACAGCAAACATCAGTTCCTCGTCAGATGAAGACCGTGTGTGGAGTAAAACTTCGCAAGTACCACGAACATTTCATCAACTTCTTGGAGGATAATTAAACACTTGTAATTAAAAAACTGGATTTGCATTTATAACAATAGCAAAGATAATTCCTGTAAACGCGATGCGAGTAGAAACACAGACATAAACAACATTCAAATAAGAATCATTTTACCTCTAATGCGTTCCCATTAGAGATGAGCAGGCGAAAAATAGGCAGGACAATCCTAATTATGGTAAAGTTGAATAAAATGAACCTTTCAAAATGTGCAATCTTTGACTTTAGTAATGTCCCTTGGATACTGTGACTTAGGCAACCAGCATATCATATAGTAGATGATACGTGTATTTATGAAAGATAAACTATTGAATAGCCAAACGATTAGTTTTAGCATATTCACGAATTCCATTCTTTATCTATGTATAAACCTTCATTAAACATAGTCTATCATCTACGATGTGATATGTTGGTTGCCTAAGTCACAGTATTTAAGGGACATTAATTTAGTAAAAGCGTTGATTGAAATATTAATAAAGATAGACAACCTTACGGTAATATACGACCCCATTGTCGTACAAGGCATCAGGGGTCGTTGCGGTCGCGCGTACTCAAGTAGTGTGTAACCTGACTTTTATGATAGAATTCTGTAATTGTGCTAGTAAATTCGTGTACATTCTTAACAATGTTGCCAGTAAAAGAATATTTGAACCCGGGACTTTTAAATGAATAAAAATAAATATATACTAGTAGCGCGTTATGCGACTTAAATATTTATGTTAGGATTTTTCTTTATATAAGTATAACTTTATTTTCTTTTACAGGAGAAATTATATATGATATCCTCACCCGACGCGACAGTTTTAATTCAATTTCAAATTTCAACCTACATAATATAGATTGTTACCACGACCAAATTACATTTTTTAATTTACTATAAAAGTACTTTGAACTAGTTTCGTGTAAATAATTTTTTTTAAAGGCCGTATCATTGATTGAAATATACCGAATATTTGCATCAACGGCAGAATCTAATTGAGTCATCTCATAATATTACTTGACCTTAGTATGCAAATTCCGAACAATTATGATGACTTTAGAGTTTTCGTGTCTTTATTTCACCGTTTCTGTCACTTGAATAATTGTTTTCTCCACGACTATATAAAAATGCACAAATTCTTTTTACATATTTAGCTAAACAAAGACATAAATTCTTCACACCAGTGAAGAATGAAAAAGAATTCACTCTCGTTAGGCAATCACATTCTATGATTATCAGAAATCACGGTAATTTTCGTAAATAAATGTGGTAAATAGCTCAGTAGTAGAGATACTTGACGCGGGACATCGACGTTCGATTCCCAATGGAAGAATTTTTTTATGCATAGTCGTGGAGAAAGTATAGTCTTTTACGAGGTCTTTTACTTGTGTACTAATGGCTAATATTCACTAGGATGATTCCAAAACTCACTCGCTGCGCTCGTTTGTTTAGGGCGGCAGCCCAGCGTCATTTTAGGTATAATAGCCCAGTAAAATAAAGAAATTTGGATGAAAAAATGGTTACAGCTTTGAAAATTTGGAAACAGGCTTGTTTTGTGTTCGCTTTGAAGTGTTCAAAACTCCCCACCCGTACCCCCCCCCCCCCCCCCCCGAGAGAAATTGTGGGCCAAAAAGTGTAAAAAAAAACAGGTTATCGTAAATAACTGAAAAAGTATCAATTTTATCAAAAACAAAAACGTTAAGAAAATTGTAGCAGACAAAATTCCGCACATTTTCATGTTTTATTTTTGTCTCTGCGACCAATAGGAGCTGAGATAGATTTTTTTAAAATGTCGACTGTTTTGCGGCGAAACAGTAACACGTGTGCCGCGTGTGCGCATCGCGCGTATTTCGCTTGTATCTCGAGAATGGCCATTTGTATCGCAAAATGCTTCAAATAAAAGTTGTAGAGAATTTAATTACGAACAATTTTCGTTTTTAAACATTTCTATACGATTAATATTGACAGAGATATAATCATTTAAACCTTTTTCTAAGACACAATCGCTGCTCGTTTTGCATAATAAAATCAATAATAAGTCGAAAACTATTGATTCTACGTACTTAGTGTATATAATGAAAGTTGTAGAGAATTAAATTTTGAATCTATATGTATGCACGAAATATCATTTTGGTAATCCTTATAAGGCGATGGAGGAAGAAATAATGAAAAATTCTCATTTTCAAGCGTTGCTTTGCAAATAACTATGTTTTCACTACTTGTAGATAGTAGTGTCTTTATAGTTTTTTAAAGATAATTAATGTACCTGTAAAATAAGCGTCAGCAGAAGTTCGTACGAAAAATAGTTCGATAGTTACAGCTGTTTGAAGATATACTCAAAAATTGACATTTTATTAAGAATCCCGATTTCAGCTAAAAAATGGCCGTTAACTTTTTGTTAAAAATTGGTTTTATCCTATTTACAGTAGGTGCTTTATATACACTGTGTCCGTAAAGTATGGAACAAATTCATTTTTAGCTAAACAGACCATTTGAAGAAATAATCCTGAAACACGTCGATTTTTGATTTTAATTTACCGTATTTTAAAATAATCAGCTCAGCTAGAGTAATCCGAAAATTGAAACAAAATGGGGATGTTCCATTTAAAAAAAATGGCGGTGGCGTCATTACTCGAAAGAAATTCACCCTGTATATTAGATTATTATTTTAAAATACAGTAAATTAAAATCAAAAATGGACGTGTTTCAGGATTATTTCTTAAAATGGTCTGTTTAGCTAAAAATGAATTTGTTCCATACTTTACGGACACAGTGTATATACAAAGGTAATACAATACAATAAATCGTTCGCAATCGCAAGTTGCACTTTATTGTAAAAATACATCTTTGAAAACTACCTATTATCAAAGAGTATCTAAAATTACTCTTTGCTACTCGTATATATTTTCACAGAATTTAAGTAAAATGTATATTTGTATTCAGTTTTTCTTAAATATCTTCGTTTCCATTTATTTTAGGACAAACTTTTATATAAACTAATTGAAAGCTTACAACATTTCCTATAAAAAACACTTGGTCGCGTATGTTTTTTTGTAAACAGCGACGAGAAACTGACGATTGAAGATGCAGGTAATGTTTAATTTTTACAGAAATTGTAGCTACTTTTGAGACGAAGAAAAGGTAGTATAAAAAATGTGATCCTATGATAAATTTACTCAGAAATGTTCAGAGAATAACTTCCGATACTTGGAAAAGTCAAAACAATTTTTTATTCTACCATTTCTTCGTCTTATGTGCGAATCATACTACGTTGAAGATGATGTAAAATATAAGAGCATAAAAATGGTCGCAAGTTCTGAACCTGGGGATAACATGTTCAAATTTGTGGATAAAAAATCACTGTTTTAAAGTGATTTGAGCGCGTCTGTAAATCTGTAATTCAGGTTAATGATTTATGTTCTTGCGTATGTCACGAAAAAAAAATTGCAGACAATTCGGATGGGTCGTAGCTCTGGCGTTTTTTCAAGATTTGGTATAAAATTTATTTTTATTTTTAATAACTTTTGCCTTTTTTCTTTTTCCCAGGGGGCCCCTTGGCGGCGCGCTTGTCGGACAGGTGCACCGGCCTCAAAAACGAAGAGAAGTGAAAAGTGCATGATAGGCGAAGAAATAATAAAGCACTGAACCTACCAAATTTTTTTATTAAGACGGATTGAGATTCATTCGCTTCCTAAATTCAATAGGAAACTTTGTACCTACTTTTGATCATGTTTTTTTTTTCCGAAATTGCATTTGTGCAGTGGAAAAGCCATCCTGAAAAATGCATTTTCATAGAAAAAATTTATACCTTTGTTGTAAACTTCTACAATCGAGTCAATTCGGGTTAAAGGGGGTTTTCGAGGTAGCTGATTCCGAATATGACCTCCAAATTGGCTCACCGCCCTTCTGGAGCTCAGCATAACTGAGCAACGTACCATCTGCGAAGCTTTTTCTCAAATTCACTCTCAAATGATTCTAGACATTTCATCCGTAGGTTTTTGGGTTGCTGATTCCAAATCTGGGATTCAAAAGGCGCAGCGCCACTGGTGATGCTAACAAAAATATAACCGCTATTCCAATTTCGACATACTTTTTATCGGTGTGTGTGAAAAGCATGTCCGATATCTACCGATACCGTACCGATAACACAACACCGATAATATCTGTGTGTGTGCAGCCGCCCTAACACCCAATACAAGTAATATTATAATAAATTTATACAGGGTGTCCACAGCTGAGTGGGACATAGGGAGAATACACACAAAACCGTTTTTTGGTGAATATTATCTCCGTAGTACTACCTCATCCAAATTCAATCGCCGCATTACACAACTGGGCTAACAATCAGGGCCGGATTAACACCTTCAGGTGCCCTAAGCACTTAAAAACATTAGTGCCCCACTGCAGATATTAATAAATTACCGTTTTGGAGACTATGTCTAAAGTCTTTGTCTGTTTCTCTTTGGACAGTTTTCGTTTTTGCGCACCACTTAAGGGTCTATCACCAGTCGGAATTGACACTGATTGAATGGGTTTTTATGTATACATAAAATTGAAATAATACATTGTTGTATAACCACAACAACTTGTAGGGCCCTTCTGATAGGGATTTTTTTAATTTTTTACAAAGTTTATCAACGCACTATGCAAATTTTAGCGCTTGCATGGGTTTAGAAATATACATAAAATTTGGATAATAAATAGTTTTATCGAAATACAAAATATGTCATTGCAAAGAGGAAAGGTTCTTGTAGGGCTCTCGTGTATTAGAATTTTCCATTTTTGTTCGTATTTGTTGTAAAATATTCGTGAAATTGAATGAATATTAAGCAACTTCAAACAAATTTTACAAAAAACTTTGTGAAAAATTTAAAAATCCCTATCAGGAGAGCCCTACAATAAACCTTCCTCTATCCATTGACACCTTTTTTGTGTTTATACAACAACGTATTATTTAAATTTTATGTATACAGCGACACCCATGAAATCAGTTTCAATTCCAACTGGTGATGGACTCTTAACTGAACACGTTTCATCTCGTTCTAAAAGAAATGAGAAATATTTTCTTCTGTACTCTACCTCCGTGGCAATTTGCGAGTAAATATATTAGGTGTACTGGAAAGTTGCCTCCGTTTCTATTACAAGTTTGAAACATTTTAATTAAAACATAATAATAATGGCAATTATGAATTATTCAATAAAGTTTATTGATGGTAAGAAAATTTATATTTTGTTTTATTCCATAAACGGACAGAACTTTCTGGTAGACCCGATATAAATTGTAGCTTATTAAAATGTTCTAATAATAGCACACCTGATAGAGAGTGCAAATAATGTTCAAACCGCCAACACAAAAATACACACTAATGACGAAACACAGAAGAAGTTGTATGGTGATGACTGATGAGAGTCACTGTCTACGATCTGAGGCCTGTTACACAACATTCTCAGGTGCCCCTTTGTCCCTGGTGCCCTAAGCACGTGCTTATTGTGCTTAATGGTTAATCCACCACTGCTAACAATGAACAATTCTACATAAAAACTAGTTGAAATCCCTGGATTACAAAACGAACTTCGAATACCGCAGTAACGAAAGTATAAAAAAATCTGGCCTTATCAAAAAGACAAAATTTGATAATTTCAAAATTTCGACTTTAAAGTCGAATATTTCGAAAAGTATTTGAGATATCGAAAAATTGGGACCGGATCTTGAATCAGCATAAAATTTCACATAAGATCCATACCTTAACTCGGTTGTAGACAATACGCATCTCTTGCAACGCACGGACGCACGGACGGAATATTGATTCCAGTAACGAACGAAGTTCGTTGAAAAATTCGTTTTGTAAAGCCAGAAAATGAGGTTTTGTTGTTGGTTTTTCAGGATGATTGTTTACGATTTTATTCTGCCTTTTACAATTTCACTAACATGATAGTAGGTAAATAACAGAAGAATTAATTCAATTAAATAAACAATTGGAAATTAAGTAACATTATTAAGACCACCTGATCAATTTTGTTATCTTAATTCTCAAAAACCGATTTATTCTCCCTATGTTCCACTCAGCCGTGGACACCCTGTATACGAGATAGGTACGACAGCGACGTAGCGGTGTCTAACTTGAAAAAGCCAAAATTTGCGGTTTTCCATTTTGTACAATCAGAAACACTTTACTTCCGTCTCTCATTGACATAATTTCACTTATGTTTTGTTTATTACGTACTATACTACTTATGAAAGAATGTGCTGTCTAAGTTGATTCGATGTGTAAAAGAGCAAATCCTTGTCAGCAAAATGTGACTGGAAAAACTTTAACAATGACATTCTAACTGATTTTGAGGTTTTTAATATCAAAATAAATGAGGATGATGCAAAACAATGTAAATCGATAGTCGACACCATTGAATAACTAATCTAACTACTTTAAGGAATGAAAGGTTTTTCATTAATCATTTTCTATATGTTTTTTAGCAATGGCCATTTCAAATGTGAAATTCTTGGCGTTATTTATATTTCTTACTGAGCGATTAAAGCACTTGTAAATTATTTTAAAATAAATTATGAAATTGTAAAAGCGAATCGTTCAATAAATAATTTTGGGGGGAATAACTAATGAAAATCAAACGATGTTTATCGTATAGAAATTTTATAATAAAAATTAATTGCTTTTTATAATTCTTTAAGTTCTAGAGTAGAGTAATTTTTATATGTATATTAATTAGTGGTTAAATGTTGCAACATTGCATGACTAACTATCACTTGTATTTTCGAAGCGCCAATTCTAATTTGCGGCGAAAATTGAACTATTATTCATAACATTTTGGCGATGGCGCTACTTTACAGTCAAAAGAAAAAAACAAAAACGCAACTACACATACATGGATGAATTGCTCTCTTAATGCATAGGTTGCCCATCTTTATTAATATTTCAATCAACGGTAAAAGACTGTACCTACATGTAACTTTAATCTATATTTTTACAGAATGATTAATCATTCTGTTCTACAAGAATATGCTTATAATAGGTAGGTACCTAATAAATAATTATAAAGCGATGAAGGTCCATTTTAAGCTGTTCACTTTACATTAGCAAACTTTGACCGACATTAAAAGATATTTTTAGCACCTTTTTCTTGACCTAATCGTTGATTTATGAACACGTTGCTCCATTTAATGAGTTTAGTGGTTCAGTTCTAATTCTAATAAAACGAAGGAGTTTATGACGAATAATTACCTTCGTGACATACTCATTTATGGCAATCCTCAGACATTACAGAAAATATCGAAGGTCTGTGTTTTGTGAGTACTAAACTAATTTGGAAAACGTTCGTGTTATTGACGTCACTTTATTGTTTCTGAATATTCCGGAAGAAGGTGGTCTACAAAGGCTCCTAAGTAAATCCAAAAACCCGGTGGTCGGTGGACCACTCAAAATTCGATTTAAAAAGCATATCACCTCAAAGACAATCACAAAATAGATAACATTTCCCTAGATAAGCAAGTAAATTAAATGACCAGTAAACTGGCACAACGACAATTTTCCCATGTTTACTGCAATGACATAGTTTTTTGCATAATAACTCCAAAATAAAATAATTTTTGCGTAACAACTCACAAAAATTCTGGCAAATTTCCTCCCTCGTATTAACACTTTTTTCAAAAAATAATATAGCACAATATATGCTGAATTCAGAAAAAATACTCTCAAACTAGGTAGGTACATAAAAACTGCAAATTTTATTTTATAAAAAAATGAGTGCCGCCATTTTAGCTTATACCGGAAGTGACGCCATCAAAGGTAATATCGGAATTTTCGTCCTTGGCCCGAATGCAATCGATTGGCGAGTACCGCATTTCGATAACTTTAATTTAGTTTCTGAGGTTAGAGCGTTGCAGTCATTTTTTAAAAATGATTTTTTTTCGTGGTAACTTGCCAGAATTTTTTTTCATTTTTTGAATCTACGTATCCAGAAACGCAAAGATATGTAAAAATTTGCATAGGTCAATTTTTTTTTGAAGACTAATACAATACATACTTGATACTTCCCTTTCACTTCGTACTCGAGAAGTAAAAAGGAAAAAAGAAATATATAGTGTGTAGTATTGTTAAAACGATTTCTAATTTTCTTCTGAAATAATATACAGGGTATGTCATCAATATTTTTAATATTTTGTTAATTTCCGCATAGACCGGAAGTAAAATTTATTGTACTCGATTAAAAGTACTCAAACCCTTTCCCATAGAATTTATTTGTAAACATAGATGTTAGATATAAATGGTTACAAGTTTCGACAAGATCTCAATGTCATCATCAGGCCAAAAATATGAAAGCGTCAAGACAACGGAACGTAAGATAATAAATAAAAATTATGTATCTATGTCCTCTACTTAACTGTAATATTTTATTTCTTCATCTTTGTTAGCAAAAGAGACGAATTTTTTAAATTTTTAATTTTAATTCGACCTTTTAGATTTCTGTATCCTTTTTTATATACCTATCTAAAATGAAGGTTTTGCAAATATTTTTAAGAAATGCCATTTTAGATAGTAATTCTTGTCTAGAAACAAATGACGATTATATGTTTTTTGATTAACTTTTCGCGACACGGCATGGCACTGGTAGCAATAGTTAATACTTTTAGCCTCTGATTTTGGCAATCAGATACTAAATTAATTTGAATTGTGGGGTGCTATTTAAAAAATTACCTTTTTGGGCATTCAAAACTTCAATGTTTATACATTTTCGAGCAGCTCCTGTATAACATTTTTAAGAACGTTAAAATACAAAAATTTAAATTAATATGTGTTGAGCTTTTTATAAAAAATTTATAAATCACTACATATTATAAAACAAAGCCCTCTCGCCGTGTCTGTCTGCCTGCCTGAATGCGATAAACTCAAAAACTGCCGAACGGATTTTAATGCGGTTTTTACCAATGGACGGAGTGTATAATTCATTAACGTTTTATGTAAATTGGCTGAAGTATGACGATTATTGTTGAAGATGTTGGAACAAATCATGCCGACTGGGATCTTTGTTGGTGTATGAAAATAATGTATGACGGAATTATTCCTCTTAAAAAATTCTATTATTATTAAAGCTATATGTCTATTTGCTAAGATTAACAGATAATAACGAAAATATATTGATATAAAACATATCTTATCTTTAAATTACGCGATTTTTTTGGGTAGGTACTGGGCTGCTAGAGTTGTGAAATTGACAAAAAATGAAAAACAATCGCTGATACATGAAAATGAAAGTATGGATCAATTAATAATTTTCTCTGAACTAACGTTGAGGACGTTAAACCATTGGCACATCCTGTATATTGTAACTTTAAACAAAATTCTATGCATCCTATCCTAACGACTAACGAGGCATCTCTTAACCAACTCGGCAACTCCAGTAATGTTTTGACACGCAATCTCAGATTATGCTCAATGGTGTACTTACACTTTATCGAGCGACATACTCAAGTGACTTCTGTCCTTTTCTTTACCTTGTAGAGGTATTATATGAATTCTATTGCCAACGCTTTACATTGGCAGCAACATTTTTACCTTTTTTCCATTTCGTTACAACTTTGTACCCAGTGGTCGAATTGGGAAATAAATAGTGGAGGGTATGGGTTAGTGTTGTTCAACGCTTGCGCCCCCCCCCCCTCCCGCAACACAGTTTTTCCAAGAGGGAGGACCCAAATTGTCAATTCTAGCTATATTTAGCTATTTTTCGCAGATTTAGCGCTAGGGTTCGGTTAGATTGTTATTTTTGCTAATTTTGATCAATCGTTCAATCCTGATAGGTATATAATCACCTCAACCAGGGTTGGCAAGTTTTTTGCTAATTAAAATTAATAAGCAATACTTGATATTAGATATGACTATAATTCATTCACACGATCTGGCATTCTGGCATTATTGTGTGCGAGTGCGATGGTGGGTTCTTTGTTGCGAAGGGCTAAAGATAATTTGGTGTTGCCAATCAGTTTACGGTCTTTAACTAAACTGAAAAATAAAAATACCATTTGCATTTTCGTTTCTGTACACGTGCCAATCAATAAAAATTTTTCACGAGGGGGATAAAATACGAGATAGGTACACGTTTGTAAATTAAAGAAGTGGTGGTATATGCGAAACCCCCCCAATTCGAACAGCGTGTCACGGCATCCCGCGTAGCCAAAAAGTAAGGGTACGCTTGTGTAATTTAAAAAATGTGAGGGTATGCCCCCCCCCCCCCCAATTCGAACGGTTCACGGTCATTTCCCCGCAGAAAAAATCCCGCCGGTCAATTGCCCACCGGTAAATTGTTCGCCTGGTAAAAACCCCGCGCGGTGAAATGTTCGCCGGTAAAATGCACGCCATGACAAAATCCCGTTGGTCAATTTCCCGCCGTAATTTTTGAAAAAATAAATAATTAAGAAAGTTCTTTTTTAAATAACTTCAGTTTTGTAAACCTGTGTGTCATGCCACTATTTTAGTATCAATTGAAAAAAAATATACTAAACCTGCAAATAACCTAGGCGCTTTAGTGGGGGAATAAGCGTAGAAAATGGTACAACATTTACGTGTTAAGAACGAGGTTGAAACAAGAGATAGTAGCAGGCGAGTATTCATGTATAGTGCCGTAGGTCTGTAAAGGATGTCAAAATTCCATCGGGAAGTGCTTAAAATGGCCGTCGAAAATATTTTATAAATTTATATACAGTGCTCGCCAAAAAGTCGGCACCAAATGGAATTTTTTTTTATTTTTGATTTTTTAAAAAAACTTTTTACGGCAATAATTTGTGCTAGTCTGGAAACCTATTTAGCCCATATCAGATATACCGAGTGATTTTCAGTTAGCTAGGAAATGGCGTTTTTCGAAATTGTCTAAATTTTAAAAGTCCTATTTTTCGTAAATTAAGCAAGATTTCAATGAGATTTTTTCATCGTCTGTCAGTTTTAGCTTACCGAACAATCTCATGACCAGAAAAAAATTTTTTTTTCTTTAACTTCCCCTAAAACTAAAGTTTTAATTTTTTGCAACATTTTCAAATTTTCACATACCAAGGACATGATTTCAAAATTCAATTTGATTTCGTTAAAAACTTTAAAGATTTATAATTGGAAAAAACAATAGAAATTGTTAATTATTCCTTTAGGTTTGTTATTATTTACAGAAAAGTAATATTGTTGCATAATCTTTACGTTTTTGGTGCAACATACTTTATGGGAGAAACGTTTTTCAGTGATAATGAATATCTATTTACGTGGCTTCTAAAAACTCTAATTTACCCTTGCCGATTAATTACTTTCACAAAAATCCCGTAAATGTTCTTTTACAGTTGCCTAAACGAGGAGATTTTTCTTTATTCAGTCAATTAAGTAGGCGGAATATGAGACGGCTGTGGATTGTTTTACTATTTACTATTTAATTGACTGAAACATGTAAAGTGAATAAAGAAAAATCTCCTCGTTTAGGCAACTGTAAAAGAACATTTACGGGATTTTTGTGAAAGTAATTAATCGGCAAGGGTAAATTAGAGTTTTTAGAAGCCACGTAAATAGATATTCATTATCACTGAAAAACGTTTCTCCCATAAAGTATGTTGCACCAAAAACGTAAAGATTATGCAACAATATTACTTTTCTGTAAATAATAACAAACCTAAAGGAATAATTAACAATTTCTATTGTTTTTTCCAATTATAAATCTTTAAAGTTTTTAACGAAATCAAATTGAATTTTGAAATCAATTGGTATGTGAAAATTTGAAAATGTTGCAAAAAATTAAAACTTTAGTTTTAGGGGAAGTTAAAGAAAAAAAAATTTTTTTCTGGTCATGAGATTGTTCGGTAAGCTAAAACTGACAGACGATGAAAAAATCTCATTGAAATCTTGCTTAATTTACGAAAAATAGGACTTTTAAAATTTAGACAATTTCGAAAAACGCCATTTCCTAGCTAACTGAAAATCACTCGGTATATCTGATATGGGCTAAATAGGTTTCCAGACTAGCACAAATTATTGCCGTAAAAAGTTTTTTTAAAAAATCAAAAATAAAAAAAAATTCCATTTGGTGCCGACTTTTTGGCGAGCACTGTATAACGGTTCTTTTGTTAAACATGGCAATGTCTGGTTTATTAATACAGTCTTCTTTTTTGAATTTAGCATATTTTAATTTACAGTAAACAGCGGCCTCAAATTCATCTTACGCCTCCTGAGCGCATAATCCACCACTGGCTGCACATAACGTAGGTACATATGTAAGTGGATCTTTATCACAAAAATAGGGGAATATCAGGGGAATCATTTTGCCTACAGCGGCGGGCAAATGACCGACGGGATTTTGTCATGGCGGGCATTTTACCGGCGAACATTTCACCGCGCGGGGTTTTTACCAGGCGAACAATTTACCGGCGGGCAATTGACAGGCGGGATTTTTTCGGCGGGGAAATGACCGGATACCAATTCGAACACTGTGCCCCAATTATATTTTTTTGAAACTTTACCATTTTTCTCGTTTTTCTAACCCCATTACTTCTTGTCTGTAGATATACATTGTCTGAATGCACATATTATCTGTACTGTAGTTACTTTAATACATTTCCTAATGAGTAGTCTAACTTTGTTAAGATAACTAGTTTTCGGCTTATATCGCGTCGTTACGTTTGTTCCACAGGAATTCCTATCACTCTGAAGATGCAAGCGGCAATGTCTTGCGAAACGTCAGAACCTTTGGTTTTACATTCAGCAGTCAGGCCTGGCAAACCTATACTTAACGGCTCATCACCTGCACCATCGCGAGTTGTTAATGCCAATGATGGGTACTTCGTAGATTTTGACATGTATCAAGTGAAACTCAAAATGGGAATGAAAATGATGAGAGTGTTGAAGATTGACTACATCCGTAAAAATTTTTATTAGACAATTTTTTTATCAGCATGAATCTGCTCAACGTTTTGCGGCTCAACTGATGTGGAGGAACCTGGAACGTTTAGATAAAACCATATCTCAAAAAGATGTTCACTTATTATGCAGGAAAAAGATCGTGTCAGCTGTCTCCGTCATTGATAGAGACCATGGAAAAATGGTCGTAACACGGATATTAAAGAAAATTAACAATATTTTTACTGTTCAAACTGTTATGGGGTGCATCCAATTGGTCATGTAAAACGATTCTGTCACAAAAAGAAAAAAATTCCTCGTCCCATTATTATTGGATATAAATATACGTATAACACCAACATGGGAGGCACCCATTTAAATGATGAAGAAAACCAACTTACCGTATTGGCATTCGATCGAAGGAGTGTTTTTATGAAAGAATGATCAAATCTCCCATTTATGATTTTCATAGAGATATTATTTAGACTTAACCTAACACGTTTTAAAAATACATACGTACCTAATTCAAAAGGAAACGACAGGAATTTGAAACATTGATAATAAAATAAATCAGGTCATAACATATCAGTACGTATCAGTACAGATATAATAACTAAACGGTATCAAAAAGAAAAGAAACAAATGAGTACGTATATGATTTTGTTGGCACGTTGGATAAATGAGGGGAATATCTACGGAAGAGAAACACATTGAAAGTTTTCTTAGAGTTAGAGGGATAATCTACCGTACACGACCATTAAATTGCTATTGGGGGAAAAATCATATTACGGTGTCGTCGTTGTCGGTGTCGTGCCAAAGTTTCAAATTCCTTCTTAGCACGATAGAGCCCTTAGAATGAAGAAGTGATAGATTTTATGAATTAATATTATTTATGGTGTCTCGTAGATGAACCTTATTGATTTTGAGCACTGCACATCAGATGCTGTGGTTGCAGAAATGTTGAAATTTGGATATATTTTTTATATATATATTTTCTTTTACAGTTCTTGTTAGACACAACCGTTGAGTGAAGTTATACAATGACATAACATATCAACGTTCGATTTTTTGTGGTAGAATCCTATGGTTACAAGGGAAATTAGTGCCCATGTTAATGCCGAGTTTGTGCATACGCTGGCCAATCATACTTATGTGAAATTTTAACTGCAGACACTTCTAAGAAAGTAACACTCGCTTCGAAATTATTTTATTACGTTTGAATTACCTAAGTATTTTAAAAATCGAAACATTGCATCAATCGGTTTCGTTTCCATTTTCCAAAAATAGCTATTTTTATCGAGTAAAATATCCAGATAATAACTCATTGCCCATATTCACCTAATTTATCACCTAATGAGAATTTTTTGTTTCAATTGATAAAAAACAAAATGCGTTGGGCAATTTACGTCTGTTGAAGCAGCGATTGAAACATAGCGTGCACAGCTTCAAAGGAGAGACACTAGATTCACAGATTACGTATATGTTACATAATAGTATAGAAACTTACGGATATTCTGTATACAGAAGTTCATATAATATATACATATAGATAATTACTGATATTACCCATGAAATTTATGTGCTGTCATATTTATATGATTAGATTTATGTACGTTATATGTAAAATCTTATATGCAAGAAGTATTACATATTTTTTATGTATGGCTTCTGTAAATATAATTATAAATTATCATTACATATATTACATTGTCGAAAATAAAAGTCCGTTTCTATTTGCTCCGCATAATTAATCGCACGCGCGGGTTTTCTATAACGCCAAAAATTGTAGTTCACGTACCTGTAATATTAGATCCGTATCGACTAAAATGCGTCTAATTTATACAGAAAATAAATAATATAAAATAAATTAAATCCTGGTCATTTTTAACATAAAGGTATGTATAATCATTGAATAAGACTTCACTCAACGATATAATCAAACATAATTTAAACTCGCGAAACAGCGCAAAGTTAGGAAGAACGAAATAAAAAAAAGGAATGTTTCAGATTAGCGCAGTGGTACAATGTCGGATACAAAGAAAACACATGTGGGATTTCGGAATTTGCAACGCCTACCCGCAACGGTTCGAATCCGGTTAAGGGAAAATTTTCAAGCAAGTATATAATATCATAATAAACTGTCGGCTTTCAGTTCAAGTAAAAACGGGTTCGTGCAAGAATTAAGTTAATTCAAAGTACAGTTGCACGTAAAAATGTAGTTTTTCCATTTTTTTGTATGAAACTGCTTAAATAATTTTTTACATTGGTAATAATTACATTATGCTCGAGAAGCTGCCATTTGGTCATCGCAACGCTTTTACAACTAATATTTTTTATGTGAATATTACATAAAATATACATAAAAGGTATATAAATTCATGTACTACAGATGTAAAGAATTTACATCTAATAGACATATAATATATTGTTTTGAAAATTGCTGACATCCTGACATTAAATATCTCTTATTTTTCTTCCGGTTTTATATAAATCTAAAAAGCTTATATAATTTATATGTATTTTATACAGGGTGAATGAGACCACCAGTATCAGTCTATTATTTCAAGAACGGTGAGTCGTAGAGAGGTGGGGTAAAAAAATGGATTATAAAAGCGATAATAAAGAATCGAATGGTGATATCATTATTTCTCGGACAAGTCAGCATTCCTCCAGAAGGCCTCCAACTCCAAAATTTTAAATGGCACCATAAGTCCAAAAAGGTATTTTTTGAAAGATTGTTAAAAAAGAAGAAAGTTTTATAGGAAAAATTATTTTATTACTGCCACCCCTTTTAAGTTATATTCGACTAAAGTTGTTAAATTTGAAATTCATTGTTAACAAGAAACATTGAAAAGTCGACTTTTAAAATCTAGTTACCAATGTTACATGTGTTCTTCCCTTTCAAGAAGTACTTATTAGAGCCACTAATAGTGTACCTAGAAGAGCTCAACAGTGCTTAGCAGTAAATGGAAGATATTTTGAACACATGTAACATTGGTAACTAGATTTTAAAAGTCGACTTTTCAATGTTTCTTGTTAGCAATGAATTTCAAATTTAACAACTTTAGTCGAATATAATAACTTAAAAGGGGTGGCAGTAATAAAATAATTTTTCCTATAAAACTTTCTTCTTTTTTAACAATCTTTCAAATAATACCTTTTTCGACTTATGGTGCCATTTAAAATTTTGGAGTTGGAGGCCTTCTGGAGGAATGCTGACTTTTCCGAGAAATAATGATATCACCATTCGATTCTTTATTATGGCTTTTATAATTACTTTTTTTACCCCACCTCTCTACGACTCACCGTTCTTTAAATAAAAGCCTGATACGGGTGGTCTCATTCACCCTGTATGTAAATGTGTTTGCTGGGTGGTGTCAGCGTAGGAGATAAAGTGCGTAGGCAGAATATTTAGAAAAACGATAATGCCATATGCGTTTTCAATTTTTATACGGTTTTCCGAAACACAATACAAGTGAATTTCTTGCATATTGTGCGAAATTAATTACATAGTAATAAAACACTTATGCGGAAGGGATGGATTGATGAAGAGAGGAGGTAGATTACTGCAAAGTTGTTGGAAAAAGGTGAAAGAAGAGAAAATAAAAGACAGGCCAGGAAGATAGGCAGGAGTATTATGAGGAGCGGAGGGGGGGGGTGCAAGAGGGGAGATACAAAAGAGGATGGGGAAGAATACAAGAGAAGAGATTATAAGAAGGGAGAAAGAAGGAATAGGATTAGAGAGAATAAATATCACGGAAAGTATGGGGAATTAAGAACGAAAGGGGGATATTATAATAATAATAAATAACAATAAAATAAAATAAATTCTTTATTAACCATTACGTACAGGTAGTACAGAGATGGTTAACCTTGGGGCACAGCTTAATGCTTAACTTATCTTTATACTGTGCTTGTGCTTGGGGTGAGGTTCACAATGTTGGCGAACCAACAACTGTTATATAAGCAAGAAGCAAATGGCGGGCGAGGTACAGATGCGGAAATGAAGAGAATGAAAACTGGTGGAACGACGCGACGTGAGAAGAAAATGCAGATTATGTGGCAATGGTTGGGAGGACATGGGGAGTGTAAGGAGCTAAAGGAAGAGTAGAAGAAAGAACAAGGTTTATATGGGGGGGGGGCTTAAACCAAAGAGTATATTATATTCTTTGCTTAAACGTATAATTTAGGCCAAAAGAAAATATAGGTAGGTATTGTATGAGTTAGTTAAAGTTTGGTTAAAGTTAAGAATAAGAACTCTTTTGTACAAAATGTAACATTTAAAACAAATTAAAGAGAATAATAATTAAACACTTATGTCATTTGCACCTTCTTCGATTTTGTTTGATTAGTACATGGGTACATGACGAAAATTTTCCGGAAATTACACATTGCGGTCGGATATTATATATTATCATTATCGTATTTTTGTTTATACGATATGAAAGCTTTAGAAAAGTACGGTAATTTGTCAACCATTATATTATAATTAAATATTATCTTATATTACATTTATATCATTCCATCACTGGCCTAGAATTCTCAAACATTTTTTACATTTCTAATTAAAATTCGTGAAAATGTGGCGCACGAGAAAATTAAAAATAATAATATAACGATTTAAGATGAACGTGAAAATTACTTTTCACTTTGAAGATTTTAATACGTAAAAAGTAGTTTCTTTACTATATCTATGTGAATTTTGAAAATTCGTTTAGTTAAGTAAAACGTCACACAAACGAAATGAAATTGAAAACAACATGTAACTTACAACTATTTCTTGAAATTTCACTTTTCTATTACTACTCGTACATTGAAAATAATTGGACACTAGATATTTTAGTTAGTGTGCTACAAGCGAAATTATGTGTGCAAATTGCACGTAAAAGAGAGAACCGTCTAATTCCAAAATAACTAACCTTCCAACTGAAAACTGTTATGAAAATGTACGTAAAGGAAAACCGCCGCGGCGGCGCGGCGCTTGAAATATAGATCAGAATAGTGGGAAAACAATTTCATTGCCATCAATTCGATCTTCATGAAAGGTATTGCTTAATAACAATGTCACGGACATAAAACGAAAATCAATAGCAAGATGGTCTATCGTTCAGATTTATTTCTCCACTTAATCCACTTACTTTGCATTAAATTGCTGAAAATTAAATCGTGAGGAAAACAGAGCCAAGCCAAGCGCTCCAAAGGAAATGCTTATTTATTTCTACGTATCTTATCTATGAAGTACCTACCTATAATGTAATCCTTTCGTATATTTGCTCAAATTCATTTACTGCATAGGTATACTGTCGATTGACTTATTGACTAATACTAATACAATCCACACCCTTATTACCTATTCAGAAAGTAGGTAGGTAATACAAGTTACTCACCAAAATGTAGGTAAGTAATCACTGCAACGTATAATCAAAGCACACGCAAACATTCATTCATTTTTATAAAATGTTTGAATGATTATATCTAATCATAGATATGACAATGTTGGCAAACAAAGAATTACCTTTTTTTATTAGTCACTGCCGACTATCGAACTTTATTACTTATAATACGGTTATTAATTAGTCTAGGTACGCTAATAAATATATGTACATTACATATTATGTACCTACCTAATTTCAATAATAGGTGTAGGTTAATCCATTTATGTTAATCTAGATTTACTATACGAAATAAATGTGACGGGCGATAAAATTGGCTACCATTTATAGCAATTTATTGGTCAAATATTGGTTTACTAAATTTCAATATGAACGCAGCGAAGAATTTCCTTTAGGACGTTCGTACCTCGGACATGACGTGAAAAGCTGAAACTCCCCCAATTGTTTTGATGTTAGGTCATTAAAAGTCCCTAACCTTCTCCTGGGTCCTAGGTGGAACATCAACATATCAGCACATCAAAATATAGGCTCAATATTAATATTATGTAACGGGCGTTATTTTTGGTTAAATTAAATTAATTACTTTTTACTTTTCAAGTTTGTATATACGGAAAATGGTTTTAGTAAAGTACGTAAGTTTTCAATTTTAGTTAAGAAGGTTAAGCAGAATGAATAGTATAAGAGCGCAAGTGTCTTATCTGGAAAGTGCAGAATAAGATAACATTTTATTAAATTGTATATGAGGGTAAGCGGGGAGCGAGTGTTAGTGGAAAAAGACAGTTGGAGCAAAGAATATTTATTAACGGTTGGAGTAAGGCGATAGATGCGTAAGGTGCTAAAGTAAAGACTGGCACCAGAATTTTGAATTTATTAAGCGAATTTGCTGAACAAAGCGGTGTAAGGTACCAGTTAAGTGCGTTTAAAGTGTCACTCCGGTGAAATAAAACCGTAAATTGCGGTTATAAACAATATTTGATATCAGCGTATATAAAACAGATGTGCAGTTAATGCGCGAAAAGTGCGAATGAACTCAAAGAAGGGAAATTAAATATCGAAAACGAAAAAAGGAGCTACATCAGTAAATAAGGGTGAGCTTCCTAAGTTAGTTATCGGTGAAGATTATCGAGGGGGAAACGGAAAATCGCCTTGTTGTTTGAGTTACCTGGCCTTGTTGTTTTAAGAAAAATCGCGGTGTGGTAATTGATGAAAGACTCGCATTGTTGTAAATTAGAACTTCTCTAAGTGAATTTTACACCAATTGAAAGAAGAATTTGAAGGCAACTCGCCGTCAAGTGAACCACGAATTGAGGTGCCGTTAGAAGATTCGTATGATCAGCACGCGGGCTATCTTCGACGCTATCGCGCTCAGGTAGAAAAACATTAAGGTACTGTCCCAAAAAATTTTATTTACTTATTGATTTGAACTGATAGTGGAAAGAAAAACTGAATTTTACGTGTATTTTATAATTGCGTTTGAGTTAAATTAAAATATAAGCGAAATTAAAATATAAGCGGATGTAACGCAGCATTTTTGTTATCTTGATGTCAACGTCTTGCTAGCAAGCGATAAAATTTAGCCAGTTCATATTTTGCGTAGGTAGAAATTAAGTTTATTTTTTTAGGAAGCGTACATTTTGTTTTAAATTTATTAACTTTGTAATAAATTGATTTTGTTATTGACTTTATGGAATTTTTAAATCATTATTACCTAACTGTAAGGAAAGTAAAACGTATTTGCGTAAAGGGCGACGCTAAATGAAAGGTTAAGGACCCCGTCAAACTTACTTGAGTCTTAATAAATAAGCGTTTGCATTTAGATGAAATCATTGTTTTCCAAATTAATTGATGAAAGCATTCTTTAATAATATCGAACCTGAGTAAATTGAAAAAGTTTGACCAAATTTATATTTAATCCTTTTCATCCCCAACTGAGCTAGCCTGGGAAGGAAAAGTACGAAAAGGTAGGTCCAAACGTACTACTACCAAGATAGAAAAATTACCGAACCATTTAACCACGAACCTGAAGAATTTTATCAACATGTTTGTAACTCCCGTTACAATTAATATCAACATTGGCCCAAGTTTACAATACAATATCTACCTACCTATATCAATATTGGTCAAATTATCGACATTGTACCAATCATTATAAAATAGAATGCGACTAATGTTGTAGAATAATATTGAACTACAGAAGGTATTGCAATATTGGCATTACATAAAATATCACACCAATATACAGTGTGTCCCCGGATAGGTGAAACGACTCTTGTGAAAGATAAAAAATTTTCGATATAAAATTTCATTGTTTGGGGTTCAGCCCTGCTTAGTTAAAGACTAATTTCTGGCATAATTTTAGTTTTCTAAAATCATGTATGCCTTGGATATTTTCAAAAATCTGATTTTTGGTTCTAGTAAACTACCTTTGTTAGTGAAGATATAACAAAATTTGATTAACAAAAGTTGTTTAGAATCATGAAAGAGTCCTACTTCTAGAATTTCAAGCACCTAGGCCAACGTTGATGTTTTGGCAAAAATGACTCTTGTGAAAAATAAAAAATTTTCGATATAAAATTTCATTGTTTGGGGTTCAGCCCTGCTTAGTTAAAGACTAATTTCTGGCATAATTTTAGTTTTCTAAAATCATGTATGCCTTGGATATTTTCAAAAATCTGATTTTTGTTCTAGTAAACTACCTTTGTTAGTGAAGATATAACAAAATTTGATTAACAAAAGTTGTTTAGAATCATGAAAGAGTCCTACTTCTAGAATTTGAAGCGTTGATGTTTTGGCAATTTACAATAATTTAGGTGATATGACTCTTGTAAAAGCGATAAAATTCTAAATAAACAAAATAAATAAAAGAATTTCTTTAACAAGAGTCATATCACCTATCCGGGGATAAACAATATTAAACTATCAGATAAAAATTATTGTAAATTGCCAAAACATCAACGTTGGCCTAGGTGCTTGAAATTCTAGAAGTAGGACTCTTTCATGATTCTAAACAACTTTTGTTAATCAAATTTTGTTATATCTTCACTAACAAAGGTAGTTTACTAGAACCAAAAATCAGATTTTTGAAAATATCCAAGGCATACATGATTTTAGAAAACTAAAATTATGCCAGAAATTAGTCTTTAACTAAGCAGGGCTGAACCCCAAACAATGAAATTTTATATCGAAAATTTTTGATCTTTCACAAGAGTCGTTTCACCTATCCGGGGACACACTGTAGATTATCTTGTACCTCAATATTGTTTTTCAATAATGAGTGACCTGATAATTTGTGTAATGTTACAGAAAACACAATACCTAACAAAATGAACTCCTGGAAGTTTTATTTATTGAACTTACAACTTGTGCATTATAATATAACACTTATTTGTGTAATAGTAATATAAATATAATCTAACAAAATAATGATATTTTTTGTAGTCTATGAAGTCCTCTTTCTCAGGACACTTGAAATATTTTACACCTTTTTCTAGGCATTTCACTTTCGCACCTTCGTCATTCTTTCCAGAGATTTGATCCGGATAAGATGAGCCATTGTAGTCCATACGAAGATTCTAACGGAACCTTCCTTTGTCTTGTACTTTCGCAGGGAAAAAATGTTTAGCAGCAATTTTCCTTCGGAAATCGTTGGAGGGGGTCACTGGTATTCTACATTTCTGTTTTCGGGATTCGCACTGTGTTGCGTCATCCGCCATCTTGAATTTGAGGGTGAATTTTTGTTTGTTGAATAACTCGTTTATTATCAACTTTAAGTACTACCTACTTACATGAATAATAGTTATTACCAAAGTTGTTTGGAATTAAATTTCCTATAATTTTGTTTATCAATTTTTCCTTAGGATCGATATTTTTCGATTAATACCCGAAAAGAGGGACTTTTGAACTTCTTTCAAAAAAGAAATTTTCATTTTATCATTTTAAAAGTTATACAGTTCATTTACTACACCCCTCTTTTCTTTTTACGCAAGCGTGGATCGAAAAAATATGAACCTTACAACAAAGAGTGGACATGAAAGCTGTAGCAAATTAAATTTGCAACAAGTTAGGTTCTCATCGTTTCTACGGAAAACTCAATAATAAACGAGATAATAGAATATTTAGGTTCACATCCCACCTCTTTTCGGGTCTTAATAAAAAAATATATCGATTCTAAAAAAAATAATGAAGACCAACATTGTAGGAAATTAAGTTTCAAACTTTGGTTGTTATAACCATTTTTCGTGTAAATTTGAAAATACACGTGTTATTAAATAAAGAAAAATTCGCCCCCTCTTTTCGGGTCTTAATCGATCCTAGGGAAAAATTGATAGGTAAGGAACAAAATTATAGGAAATTTGATTCCAAACAACTTTTGTAATAACTATTATTTATTCGTGTAAAGTTTAAAATGAACGAGTTATTCAATAAACAAAAATTCACCCTCAAATTCAAGATGACGGATGACGCAACAGAGTGCGAATCCCGAAAACCGAAATGTAGACTACGACTACCAGTGGCCCCCTCCAACGATTTCCGAAGGAAAATTGCTGCTAAAAATGTTTTCCGTGTCAACCCCTTTTTTGATCTAATTTGACTGGGCTATTTAGGTATGTTTCAGGCAGGACATTTTCTCATTACTGATTCAGATAAATTTTGATCCTTTTTAAAGATTCTCCACTAAATAATTGTGTACCTGATTTGCAACAACTTAATAACCATAGAAAAAGTAACCATTACTTTTTCTATGTTAATAACTCAAGACACCCAAGCCCAGCACAAGGCTAATAAGTGGAACTTGATGTTAGATTGTCGTCATGCGTGAGAGGGCTTTAGAGGGCCATCTTGTAGTCTGTCGTGTTTTTGCACAGGGCTACCAAGAAAAAACTTGCGACAACTTGTGGGCGCATACTTTCTAGGCACTGTATAAACTGAACAAGCACATAGCACATACATTAAGCACCGCAAGTCGGCAACAAATATCCGGGTGAAAAGTATGTTGCCTACCACACTTACCGTAAAATTCTCACTCCCGTATTGCTAATTAGTAATTATTCATTTTTTCGTATCAAAAGGGTAAGTTCAACATGTTCTACATACTAGATATAAATTTAACTTGGGCAATATTTATATAAATAGTGTATCTCGATTATACACTACTACCACCTACTATACACATCGCAGATTAAACTCAGAAAATGCCGCGCATTATTCTAACTTACAAATTAACATGTTTAGATTTTCAACCCCATGTCACAGATACACGACACTTTTTTTTACCCTGCTCTAAATGTGACACCATAATAGTGTTTAAATGTGAAAGTAGATTTTTATACGTAATTAACAAATATTTTGTGTTTCTACTTTAGCGATCATCAAGCAACAATTAAGCACATATAAATACAGTACTAAAGCAGCCATTGCAGCACACACAATTGCTAAACACAGTCACACTAGTGTGGCCACTTGAGCACGCAGATCGCAAGTAACCAGGTTGCTGACGAGCGTACGAGAATGAGAAGCGCAAAACCCCTCATAGGTCCCGAACCGTCCTGTGGGATTACATATTATAACACAGCCCCAAAAAGGAGATTCAGGAAATACTCACGATAGAGCACTGCAGACACTGGTCAAAAATCCCAAGACAGAGTCATTCCAAGATTTTTCTGAAAACCCCAAGCAGGGACTTAGCAGCGTCCATCTTAAACTTAAGCAGGATAAAGATCTTGCGACAGAGGTGATCACAGAGGCCACTGTCACCTGAACAAGCACCTGCATAACATGGGACTGATCGATAACCCGATATGCAGGGGTTGTGACGAGGCAGAAGAAATGCCATACCACGTTATTTCCCAATGTGAGACATTCACAAAAGCAAGGGAACACCTACTTGGAATTGAAAAGATTACACAAGAAGAGTTGAGTAACGAAGATTTGTCTTACTAAAATCCTGGACTTTGTTAAAAATAACAGGTATTCTCGAAGGGTAGACAATAGTGGGGAGCACAAAATAGACCAAAGATCGCAGTGCGGGATCGAACCAAAGGGGAGCACTCCTTAGTATAATAATAAATCTATAGAAGAGGGGAGATATACTGATAGAAGAACTTCTATGCTCTATAGCATACCTCGATCGACCCTTAATTATTGTACGAATAAAAGAATGGAAACATCGTCAGCGCTCTAATGAAGATAAGGCTGGACGGTCCTTAGATTTAGGAGAAACTGTTGAGCATCAACTAGCTTCTCATATAAAAACCATGAATAAATTGAGATTCGGGTTTTTGCGACAAGAAATTTTAACTCTTGTGGGAAGATATGTTCAGGACAATAACTTTCAAACGAGATTCAAAAATGGAATCCCTGGAAAGGACTCTGGTTTATTGGTTTCTCTTATTCTCTAAGGCTAAGGCATAACCTTTTGCACGAATTGCCTTCCTACAAAAGACGTCACAATTAGCTCCAATAGGTATCGCAATTAAAATTTTTGATGGCTAATTGTGACACCTTCAACGACTTTGTATGACTGTTTCTACATCCTCTAGTCCAGTCAACGAACAGCTGAAATTGAAATTGTTAATTACGGCTGCAAACCGAATATTAAGGTTTAGGTAGTACCCCAGGTACTAAATTCAAATTTGCAGGGAAAAAACGTCCGCGAAATGTGAAAAATTGATAAAAAACCGTGGAAATTCCTGTGTATTTTGCTTCTTTCACTATTATTTACATGGCTACGATTAGAGCCGCTTTCCCTTCCAGCATCCTTAGGTTCATCTCACGTGTGACCACCTAAATCGGAATATTCGGTTTGCAGGGGGAGGGGTTTAATTAAAAATTTCGATTTCAGCCGTTCGTTGACTGCACTAGGTACTCATACAAAAACCAGTTTTCAACATACTACAATTGTCAGGTGCAGGGCCGGCGTTAAGGTCTTTGGCGCCCGCCTGCATTTCTACTGCCCCCCCCCCCCCCCCCCCCCAATTGTGCGCACATAAAACCATAGAAAAATTATCAACAATTTCAGCAAATTCTCAGTGATCCAAATGTGGTACCCCAAAATAATTACCTACAATTCAAATTCTCTTTTAGTAAAATAAAATCTTTAGATAAGGAAAAAATTTGAAAATAAGAATAGGTGTGTAATAGACATTGTTAACACATTTTCAAAAGTTTAAAAATATTTACTTAGGGGTTACTCCGACGAATCGATGTAAAATATTTATGGTAGCACTTCAGGAAATGCCGAAAGTAGCTATTAACTTCGTTATTTTAAACGTCAACTCCTATTTTTTATTCCACTTTTGGATTCTACGTGAAATTTCAGTCCTTTTGTGGTCAATATCTACAATTTATGGTTTTTCAGTTATTTTCACTTTAAAAAAAAATGCGGATGCAGACGGTACTTTGAGAGTTCTCTACTTGAAAACCGCTGTAGTTATGGTAACCAAATTTTCACCAGCGCATAGATGAATAAAGGGATATGTTGATATTTTGAAAATATTACACATCGATTCGGCTTTCAGAATAACATCTAAGTTCAAATTTTGAAAAACTAATACATTGCAACACATTCACCCTAAACTTATCCTTTGGAGATTGTGCCGTTTCACAAATCGGTTATTTTTTAATTTTCATTTTTGAAATGTTTTTTTTAATGAAATTATGAACAAAGCCCCTGGTGGTGGCGCCCATAGAAAAAGTAACCAAATTTTTCTATGGTGGCGCCCGTTTGCGCCGCATCCTCTGCAGGCTAGAGATGTTGAAACAGTAACTATTCGGTACTTGAGTACTCATTACTTTACAAAATACCAAGTAACGATTACTGATATAACTTATTAATGATTACTTTGAGTAATCGTTATATTCATAGGTTAGGGTACCATTGAATAAAGAAAGCTTTCTTTATTCAATGTTAGGTACTTTGTTATATTGCCGTTACCAAATACTGATACCGAATACTTTTCATGTTCTTTCGTTTCATAATACCAAAGAGTATATACCTACTCATTGACAATACAAGTAGGTATATTGGTAGTATATTGCTTTTAAGTAACTATAATCAAAGTAATCAAACCAACGAATATATTAAATGATTACTTTGTACTGGAGGTACGAATAGTAACGAATACTTAAAAGTAACGATAATCGACATCTCTACTGCAGGCCCCTTTCCGCCTGCCCTGGTCAGATGAATATATTGAAAATTTGCAGATCTCTATGTCAGAAATAGCCGAATGCACTGTAACGTGCATTAAATTAATGAAGCAAGAAAACATTTTGATGAAAGGATGTGTATGACGTGGGGAGATGTTGAAAAAAAAACTACCCTTCTATCTTTCATCTTTTAGTTTACTTATGATAAAGTAATTTTTAAGTAAGTTTAAGTAAATATTGTTCCTAAAAATATTCTCCATTCGGAGATACTTTACATCCAACTTTGGTAATCACATTTCAATATATTCCGCTACACTGTCACATTTTACTTAAAATACATATACTACGATAATAAATTTAAATTAATGATCACATTTGGAACCAAATAAAAAATACTGTCGAGTAAATAAATTAAACCTTATTTTCTTCTCTTTGATATTTCGTAAATGAAAGAAAAACCTGTTCTAAGCTACTTTGTCCTAAGGAATAATCTTCAATATTTAAAAAAGATTTGGCTTCTTCCATAATACCGAACATTCGTGACCAAGGTAGCTTTTTGTCTTTAATATAAAAAGTTATTAAATCTTGATGTCTCCCTCTTACGATAACATCTTCGCCAAACTTTTCTTTAACGAAACTTTCTATCGCATCGAAATTATAGTTCACCAGTTTTTTCGTTTTAACGATAAGAGTATAGCCATCAGAAAATTTACTCTTTAAATGTTGCGTGGAACCGATGCACATAAATATACCGTTAACCATTATTGCGGACTTGGTACATAAAGCTTCACATTCCTCCATACTGTGAGAGGTCAAAATTATACACTTGCCTCTATCCCGAACACTACAGAGTACGTTCCAAATGTAACGTTTTGTTACCGGATCCATCCCTAAATTAATAAAGGAAGATTATATTATTGTTATAAAATGCTCTCGCGAGACTTACCCGATGTCGGTTCATCTAGAAATAGCACAGAAGGATTACCAATTAACGAAAGAGCGGTACTAAGCTTTCGTTTGTTACCACCACTAAGCTCGTTCACTCTCTTATATAAATGATGATAAAAATCTAAGTCGTGCGACAAATTTTTTGCCATATTTTTACTAGCCGCATACGACATTCCACGTATAAGACTAAATATTATAAGTGTTTCGAAACAAGTCAGTTCATCTAAAAGTGCATCAAACTGTGGACAATAACCGATACATTTGTATATCGCTTTCATGTTAGATGTTAAACTAATTCCATTAATCCAAGCTTCTCCCGAAGACATACGAAGGTCTCCGGTCATAATTTTGAAGGTGGTCGTTTTCCCGGCACCGTTAATACCTAATAAACCAAAACATTCATATTTGCCTATAGATAAACATAAATTATCGACGGCAAGAAAATTTCCGTAATATTTTGTCACATTTTTCATGACGACTGCAGTATTATGGATGTTGTGCAACGGAATATCACGAACTTTTTCCTGTTCGTGTAAGACATCATCGTCCAAAAGTTTCGATTCACAAGTACGATGGCGCTTTGTGAAATTTATTTTATTAGCAATTTTTTCGTACAAACGAAGCTCGATCGAAAAAAGTACCAATATTAGAAAAGTTCCAACACAACTTAAGAATAGTACGTTTCGTCCTATACCAGGTGATTCCATATCGTAATAATTAGTGGTGATCGCTTAAAAAAAAAGTTTGAGTGAAAACATTTGGGAAAGTAATACACAACTTACTGCAACATGTATGTGTTACGCTACAAATTTTTTCTTTGCACTCTTCCGGTGTGAGATGAGGAAAGCCAGGTACAGTAAAATTAACACATTTTTCGATAAAAATATCACAATTATGTTGAGTTGAGTATACGACGAAGATATCTCGAACTGCAGTACTGAAGGAATAATGCGGTACAAGTAGAAGAATCCAGTGCATGATATCGGATACGTATTGTAGATTTAATTCTGGTTGGGCTAAAATTTGTACCACCAGCATCGCCGTTATTCCTATAAGAATTTATTATTATTTACATTCATTTAAATAACACAAAGATTATATAATCAGTGACATGCAAATTGCAACAGTAATTGAACTTTTTGACCAAAGCGCGGAAACACATTTCTGCAAGGCTGTGCTCCTTAGCCATGTACTATTATACCAGATATAAACAACACGTACACATTTTAGGTGGGCTGTCAAACCAGAAGTGTTTGGCCTTATGTATTGTCTACACCTTAGCTTAGATTATAAAAAGGTACAGACACGCCCTTGTATATACGAAAGTTATTAAAACATGAAGCCAACACTCACGAGAGAGTGTACACAGTTAATACTCCCACATCCCTTAATGTTTTAGTTTATCATTTTCAATAACACATTATAGATTTTAATTATTATGTTAGTTGTGATGTTGACAATTGGACAACATTGCATTGCAAGCTACAATAAATAGACTGAATTACGCTATCCTTGTCTTGGCGCAAACTACAATACCATAAACGAATACATACGACTGCAATTACCCCATCCTTGTCCTGGCTTCACAAACCAATGTAAACAAGCGTTTCTGCAGTTTATTTATATTCTAAGGTCTACACACTTCCTCACTGGCAGTATTATAGAGCACAAGTGATTTATGACTGTATACTACACCTCAAACCAGAGGCGGATTTACGCATTTGTCGCCCCCAGTCTCAAAATATTTTGCCGCTCCTCATCTACAATAATTTTCGCTTTTTGTTTCTACTGCTGGTAATAGTAGTTTACGTAACAAGTCCCAAAGTGATCTTTTATTGGACAAGTAGGCAAATTACCTGCGAGTCCAGTAAAAGCACTTTTGGGACGTATTGTACATATTTTTTTAAAAATCGGCCAGAAACGGGCAGAACAATTGACCGTTCTAGGCCGAAAAGTAAAAATGAGTCCGGTAAAACCTTTTACCGGGCTATCACCGGAAAGTACTACTTTCTGGCCGATTTTAAAAAAATAATAATTAATGTACCTACTCACAAACTAAAATATTGCATTTTTTCATATAGCTCAGTCAATCTAGGTAAAAATCAACCATTACAGGCGAAAAATTCATAACAAAGGGTTTTTGCCTGTTTCCTGTTATTTATGATGTCTGAAGTAAATCCTTAAAATCCCCCAAAAATCCGAGTTTCGCAACATGGTAATTTCCGTCCTCGAAGTCAGAATTTCGAGTTAAACTTGAAAAAATTTGTATCTTCGTTACCGCTGGTGCTACAACCGATTTCTTTATGTCAAATGAATCCTCAAACTATCTACTTGAATTGTATTTCAGGACATTTTGTCGTGAGACTGATAGTTTTTGATTAAATGCGCGGTGTATGTTTAAAAACGTGACTTCTTTATTGATAGTTTTTGTTCTGGGTCGGTTTTCTCGGCAACCGTTGAAAATACCGCAAAACGGTCCAAGATCGAAGTTGTAGATCGAAATCAGTTGTTTAGTGGCTGTCTACTGTCATCAAGATGAATAGTTCTTTAATTTGTAAGATTACCATTTCCTATCAGAATGTCGGACATAAACTTACCGAAAAGGGGTTTCTAAATTTAGTGCGCTGTAGTGCGCAGAGGGAGAATTCATTAATATAAGCGCTGGTGATTTTGTTGACGGTCTCGTAGTGCATGCAGATTGTCAGAAAACATATACACGTCTAAGCAGCATCAATTCTCATCGGAAGCTTGCATTGCAATGTTCTCTCAGTGATGAGTCTGGCGATCCTGTGGCTTTACGCAGCAAGGTAAAAGAATTTGACTTTAAAAAACAGTGTTTATTTTGCACTGATAGCCAAGAAGCGTAAGAATGAATGGTCTCAACACGCTCGTCTATCCCTCCTACACTTTTGGCATTAACTGTTTACTTGCACCGCAAGTATCAAAGTAAGGAGCTGTGTTCACTTATTTTCAAATTGGGTTTTGGTCTGCACTACAACGAAGCCTTGCGGTACGAAAATTCTGCTGCCAACTCTACCAACCTAGAATTTGGTGAATCAGCATTTCTCCATTTCATTAGCGATAATGCTGGCATCCAGGTTCGAACGCTGGATGGGCGCGGCACGTTCCATACTATGGGTAACATAATGTCGGTTACCCTAAAACATCGGTTAACGTCAATATGTACGTTAGAATTCCAAGAATCGATGGTCGGGATTTAACCACGAAGTCTGGTTTCGCACCCATATTAACGTTCTGCCGGCCAAAATTCGGATTAAAAGACATAATCTTATCAGATATTAGGGATATGGGCCCTGCACCTGACAGTGTCAAGAAGATCCTTTCCTGTGAGGGACTTTGGATTGGAAAACATTTTTGTCTACAAGTTCTGAAATGCTTTCTTGGCAAGGGTCACTAATCACTTATCGGTCCAAAGAAGTTGCTAAGTATGTATCTTCTGTGACATGTTCTTCAAACAAGAGCCATTACAAGTATATACATAGTTCTTCTTACTATGTTTTTCAGGATGTGGTATGCTGTGTGGTTGTCGTCGTAACGGACGTCACTGCACCATTCAATGCGGAGAGTGTATCGGAGAATCCTGCACTAACACAGAAAAATCGCTGTATTCTCTAGTGATGATGATGACGGCGACAACGAACAGAAGAAAATTAAAATTGTATTTCATTTGTGTTTGAGATGATTGTTAAAATAGAATAGCTTGTGTGAAAATGGTTTTAATTTTTTGAAAAACACGAAAAGAAGGGGGAGGTTTCAGAGAAGGAAAAACCACCAATAAAATTCGTTTCAGCGGAAGTCGCAGAACGGGCGCCTTTGCCTGGCAACTCTGCTTTAGACGGGCACCGTCTTTTACCTACTCAGTTTAAACTCACAACATTATAGGTTTATAGAAAGCCCAGATTTGGATCTACAACTTCGATATCGCACCGTTTTGCGGTATTTTCAACGGTTGCCGAGAAAACCAATCCCGAACAAAAACTATCAATAGAGAAATTACGTTTTTAAACATACACCGCGCATTTAATCAAAAACTATTAGTCTCGCGACAAAATGTGTTGAAATATAAATCAAAGTAGATAGTTTGAGGATTCATTTGACATAAAGAAATCGGTTGTAGCACCAGTGGGAACGAAGATACAATTTTTTTCAAGTTTGACTCGAAATTCCGATTTCGAGCACAGAAATTACCATGTTGCGAACCTCGGATTTTTGGGGGATTTTAAGGATTTACTTCAGACATCATAAATAACAAGAAACAGGCAAGAAACCTTTGTTATGAATTTTTCGACCGTGATTACCTAGATTGACTGAGCTAATATGTTTTTAATTTGTCTAGATTTCATTTTGTTATTTAATTTTATTAACTCCAAAATTTTCCGCCCTAGACTATAGCCTTTCTAGCCTTATGGTAAATCCGACTCTGCCTCAAACAGAGTGGAATAGAAGTGGAGTAAGGGGCGTATAGAAAGTGTCGATGAGGTTACGTATTTAGGGTATAGGATAAGGTACTATAATAAACAAGGACAATGCACAAATAAGAGAATTGGCAAGGAAAGGAAACAGAATTGTCGGGCAGGTATGGAGTTTAGGGGAGAGGTGGATGGGGAGGGATATACAGGAAAGGCGGTGGCCATTTTAACAAGCTGACTAAAAGTGTGTTGTTATATGGAGCAGAAGTATGAGGGTGGGAGGAAAGGGAGAAGGTCGATACAATTGAAGTACTGGAAGTGAGTGGTTGGGAAACTTCGCGATATGTGCTGGAGGAAGAGGTAAAGTTAGAGAAGAATAGAATTAGCAGGAAGGAGACCAATGGCATTCAAAGAAAGGATAGGAAGAAGAGGAGGGGGTTAAAAAGCTGCTGGAATGGGGTAGAAAAAAGAAGACATGGGCAGGAGGCGGCTATATATTAATTGGAATTGGAGGGGTAGAGGAAATCATAAGACGGAATGAATGTTTTTGCACTGGTTTGCACTTTTCTGCGTGTTCTTGCACTTTTTCCCACTTTTTTGCATGTATTTTGTCCTTTTTTGCTATAATTGTTTTTTTGCAATTTTTTGGACTTTTTGCACTTTGGTACACATGTTTGCACTTTTTGCAATTTTTTGCACCGGTTTGCACTTTTCTGCATGTTGTGCGTTTTTTTTGCACTTTGGTGCACGATTTTGTACTGTTTGTGGCACTTTTTTGCACTTTTAAGCACATTTTTGCATCTTTTGCACTTTTTTACACTTTCTGCATTTTTCCATTACCTTTTGCAATTTTTTGGAACTATTTTGCACTTGTTTTGTTCATTTTTGCACTTTGTTGTACTTTTTTGCACTTTGGTACACTTACTGTTGGCACTTTTTCAACTATTTTTTATTTTTCTTGCATTTTTTTGCACCATTTATTTCTTGACAAGACATTTATCCAGTGCAGATTTAAATTCTCTTACATCAATAATTATAGTTTTTAGTTTCATAGGATGTGCATTGTGAGCTTTTTACGCAACACTTGCAAGTCACACCTGTATTGCAATTTTAGAATTAGTAGTAGCAAACCTTTATTTGCTTAATATAGCAACATAGTAAAGAATCCTATTATTCCTATTCTGATCTAAATAAACAAGTTACCCCAAAAAAAACAAAAACAAGAGCAACTGAGTGTTCTAACTCCACACCTGTCAATATGTTTAATACTTAGATTATAGAAAGGTAATTCTAAGGTTTAATATTATCTCCCTCCTTCCTGTCCCATGTCCTTAACTCTTCTTCTTCTTTCTTCAACCTCCTCCATCTACCCAAACTCTTCCCCTCCCTCATTTAGGATCTCCCTCCAACTCCGTACGTGGGTATTCACACTCATCTACCGTAGGTATGCCCTATAGTTTCCCTACCTACCCCACATAGCCTTTTTTCATCCTCCCACCAGTACTTATTTTCTCTCTCTTCGTTTCCACATCTATATCTCCCAATCAGCCTCTTTCGCCTTATGCTCATACCACTGCTTAAATACCTTGGTACATCCTTCGTCATTATTTCCCCATACTTCCAATTATACCTCCCATCCTTCTTGCATCAACGCCTCTCTATCTCTCTCTATTATATCTTCCCTCATTGATGTCTTCTAATCCACTCTCCCTTTTTCCTCTGTACCTCATTTGTCGCATAATCCCCCCCCCCCCCCCCCCGGCCGTAATATTTGCGCCTGTTTTTCTGAGAATACATTCTTTAATTTTCCATTTTTTACCTCCTCCCAGCAGCTCCCCCACTCTACCGCTCTCCAGACCCTCCTCGTACTTCATCGCCATTTTCCCCGTTTGGACTCTCATTTTATCTCCCTTCACCTCCTCCTGTACCTAGGTAACCTGGAGTCTCCCTCTCCAAACCCCATTACCCATCTCCAATATCTCTCCTATACCCTTTCCAGCACCTCCCCCTCCCTCCATACCCATACGTCATGACACTCTTAACTAGCTTTTCGTATAACCATCCCCCTCCTCACGTCCCTGTCGAAAATTCTCTCTCCAATCCCCCATATCTGTCCCAATATCATATTCCCTTTCTTTCCTAGTTCCTTCACATGAGCGTCCTCCTTGTTATCATACCTCATCCCCCCATCTCCACCCCTCACTCTTTGTACCACCACTGCTTTTTTGTAAAATTGCCATCTTGGTTTTTTCCGCCCTTACCTCCAGCCCCCTTTTGTCTAAAAACCCCTTGGCAATCTTCATCATCCCCCTCATATCATTTCCCGTTTTAGCAATCATTACAATATCCAATTTTAGAATTAGCAAAAGGGATACAACAGTTATCACAATATCTTTATTTTGTTACATATCTTTTTATTTTTAACAAATCTGTTTTTGTTGTTAAAAGCGTACATACACATTTCAAAGATGTAAATATACTTTTTCGCTGTTTTGCACTTTTTGCACGTTTTACCAATTTTTGCACTTCTTTGGACTTTTTTTCACTTTGGTACACTTCTTTGCATTTTTTGGCGTTTTTTGCATTTTTTTGCAAGTGTCGCAAAAAGTCTACAATGCACTTCCTATATGAAATTAAAACTATAACTGATATAAGAGAAAAGTGCAAAAAATTGTGAAACGTGCAAAAAGTGTATTTACATCTTTGAAATGTGTATCTATGTATAAAAACTATTTTTGCACTGTTTGCACATCTTTTACAATTTTTTCCACTTTTTGCACTTTTTTTTGTACTTTTTTGCATTTTTTATTGATACACTTTTTTGCACTCTTTTTGCGTTTTTTGCACTTGTTTGCATGTTTTTGAACTTTTTTGTACTTTTTTGGTACTTTTTGCACGTTTATGCACAGATCAGCTGTCTCAATCAATGTACAGATAACACCTCATGCGTAATTGCCTATCATAGCATCAATAATTTTTATCACTTAAAGCAACAAGAATTATGCAGAAAATGAATGAATGTGGTGATGCTAAAGAATTAACATTGAATTTCTATAACACTGCTTTGGTGCACTGTGCAAATTCCACAAGAAACAGAACATACAAAGTGCATCCGCCAGATACTTAAAACAGAATGTTTATGAAGAAAAGAAATTTTTGGTTTTTCTCAAATTTTTAAAAAACAAAAACAAAGGTGATTTGAATTGCTATAAAAATATGCATAGCTTGTCTAATTTAACTGACACTGACACCAACGTTGATGTGGAGAATCTGGAACATATTGTTGCATGACGATTTGAGCTCAATATTTAATTAATTATCTCAATCCCAACATTTTTAACAAGTTGTGGTTAATGGTATTGCAATTTTCCATCTCACCGAGTCACTACACTACAAGTTACTGTAACTTACCTAAGAATATATTAACAAGAGACATTCTTGTGAAGCCAGTTGAAGGTATATCAAAAAAATATGCAGATAAATACATCCAAGGCAACATTGCATAACCCAAAAAGAGAAAAACGGAAAAGATCCGACCTAAAAGAAAGTAAAAAAATAAGTAAAATCAACTTACATTGTATAACAAGTCGTCGTACCTAACTCATCAAATGTTTTGAATCCGTCTTCATGAAATAAAGATAACGTAACTAATGCAATAATTGCCGTTACGATAAAAGTTAAAAAATCACATATAAAAGCTGCAATCCAAAATGGAAAAACCGACACTCCTGAAACGAACTGTAAGAATTTAGCCTTACACGTCCGTTCCTTAACATAAAACATCACATAAAAAGCTGATATAAAAGCTGTACTAAATCCTAAATTAAACGCAATTTGAAATCCAAAATTATTGACTCGCATCAAGTTTAGTAACTAAAACAGATTAGTATTAATAATTTCCAAAACGTTTATAACGGTTCAAATACTTTAGTATCAAGTTTGAATGGTAAGGGTGCGTTATAAATCTCAATTGAATGGTTTGAAGAGGTTTCCGTTTGTAAAATAGCGTTTAAAACTAATTGCAATGATAGGGATGACGAATGGTAGGGTTGATTACTGAACCATGCCGTTATCGATTTACTATCAAAGGTTACTCCACAGATAAAATTTTGCCGTACTCTTGGTGCGTTCTTCTTAATCTGAAATAATTCGTATATATTTCAAAATATTCGTAAAGATGACATTTTACTTCAGTAATGATTTTAGTTGACATATTTTCATTCTTCCAATCCAACAAAAAGTTCCCATTGTTTCTAACAAGATCCTTATAATTTTGTGAATATTTATTATTACCACTTTCGGTAAAAGCAATTATTGGATTAGGGTAACCGTCTAAAGAAATTTTTAAACTGGGAAGATCGGTTGCGGTATTTGTTTGCCTCGCAAGTATTACAGCTATAATTAAGAAGAACACTACCATAAAATTTTGTATGAACAATAACAGCCAAGATCGAGTTATAGCTAGAGTTCGTTTCATCATCATTGCCAAAAATTGTTTGCACCAAGTCGGTTTGTTTGGTAAAGGCTGCATATCATCTGCCAACATAATTCAATCAAACTTGTTTACATAAATTAGAATTATTACATAGAACATCAGGTGAGAGTGAATTCAGATTGATATCGTCGTGGGCTACACTGTGGTCAACTCCAACTCTGTAAATTGAATTAGTTAAAACAGAACATTGGACTTTTACCGACTTTCTTAGTGAGGCCGATCGAACCCAATTCAACCTCACGACGCCCCTTGGTGGTGATTTTAAAAACTAACTGGAGGCCATTCGTAATGTAATGGCGATCCTAAACCAGTTCAAGGTCGCTACGCCTCGTGGGTGGTAGCTTCGGGAACTAAGTAGAGATCAAATGGCTTGTACAGATAAACGGGTTTGTTTACAGGAGCAGATCTGTTTATCTGTAGATCACCAAACAAGTAAACGGCTAACATATTGTTCTAAACAGGAAACAAGTTCGTTCCTATAGAAGCCATTTGATCTCTATTTAGTTCTCAAAGTCACCACCAGGAAACGTCGCGACCTTGAACTGGATTAGAATCGGCCTTACATTACGAATGACCTCTATTTAGTTTTCAAAGTGACCACCAGGGGTGTTATCACCTTGAACTGGGTTAAAAGCGACCTTATTATACCACTTTTGCTCACTTTGTAAAAACTTCCTCTAAAGTTGTTAGCGATATACCATAACTTAATATACCTAATTCGGCAGCACGAGTTTCTAATGTTTTTAGCATGCCTTCAAAAATTGAAGAAAATTCGTTCGGTAAAAGGTAACTTAATTCGGATCCAATATTACTTTGTGCCTGCAAAATTTAAATAAGTTAAGAACGATTCATCAATCATTTACCTGTATTTTGGGAATATAATTTTGCAATAAATTTGTAACTTTGTTAACATCGCAGTTTTCGGATTTTTCCATAATTAAGTGATAACCGGTACCGTATTTCTTTTTGAGAAAAAAACTAGATCCGCAGCATTCCAAATTTCCCTTTGACATTATCGCTATTCGGTCACCAAGTAAATCAGCTTCGTCCATATAATGTGTTGTTAATAAAATTGTACGGCCTAAAATCGTATCATGAATACAATTGCAGACACTAACAAACAAAAGTAAGACTAAACAAGCAAATTCATAATGCTGCCTTAGATGCAGGTTGTGCAGGGAAGAAGAAGAGAAAATTGAACATATGCTAAAAGTGTGTGAAGAACAGAGGAAGGAAGACAGAGGAAGAAGGGAAGTACTAGCAGAAAGTGGAGAAGGAGAAGGATGGATGGAAGAGATCTGGAAGAGAAGAGAGCAAAGAAGGAAAGAATGGGAAGCGAGCAGATGGAAGTAGAAAGCAGAATTTCAGCTAGATGAAACAAAATATTTTTAGTTGTTTACAGTATCAATCTTATGTAAGTGCGAAGGCACAACAAAATAAAATAAATATAATATTATTGTATACAGGGTGTTTCTACTCAAAGTGGGTAACGTAATAGAGGTTGTAAAACTCATCAAAACTAACACTTCTTTTTTAAGTAATATTTTTCATTATAGACCTTTTTTTGTTTTTTTTCCAAATCTCTATATCTCCATTATTTGTAGCCGGATTTTAAAAAAATCAAAGTTTTTTGGACTCAACAGTTTAATATCTGCAACGTTTGTTGAAAACATTTTTAGAAAAAATTTAGAACAGCAAAATGGTGGTCATTTTAAATTATTGTAGTAGAATAGATTTTGTGCTATTCAATTTCCGAAAATAAAAATGAGCGCTATTTTGCTGTTGTAAATTTTTTACTAAAAAGTTTTGAACAAACGTTGTAGATATTAAACTGTTGATTCCAAAGAACTTTGATTTTTTGAAATCCGACAACAAATAATGGAGATATAGAGATGTGTAAAAAACAAAAAAGGTTCATAATTCGAAAACAAAAGCCAAAATAAAAAAAATTATTTTAAAAAACGTATTAGTTTTGACGAGTTCTATAACCTCTGTTATGTTGTCGTCCACTTTGAGCAGAAACCCCCTGTATGCTATGCATAATGTAGTTAACAATTTTTTTACATCAATATATTATAAAATATGTATGACCTTATAGAGAATAAATTACCTTTTTTCTGAGCTTGCAACAAATCGCACAAATTTTTTCGTGCAGCAGGATCCATACCGGAAGTTGGCTCATCGCAGATAACAACCTTTGATCCACCACACAAGGCAATTCCCACCGATAATTTTCGTTTCATTCCCCCTGACAATTGTGAAGCTAATGCATCTCTCTAATTACATCAAACAATTAGAAAATATTTGCAGAAATTTATACTGTACCTTAGGCACCAGATCTAGCGCAAAAATATAAGAATCAATCTCTTCATTAATTTTGTCTTTAGGAAAACCTTTTAATTTGCAATAAAAAAGCAAATGTTCCCTAACCGTTAGTTCATCGAACAGTATATTGAACTGGGGACAAAACCCCATATTTTCCCTAACTTTATTTACATTAGTCCTCAAATTATGGCCGTTTACGTATGCGATTCCCCGAGTTGGTGGAATCATTCCCGTTAACATATTTATAGTGGTCGTTTTTCCAGCACCATTATGACCCAAAAGTACAGTAATTTGATCTTTATACACATTAAGCGTAAAATTCTTTACAGCAATTTTATCGCTAGAGAATTCCTTATGTAACTGTTGTATTTTTATGCCTGCATCAAGATTAATCGGTTCCTGTTCTATGAATTCGCTGTGAGTTGGAAGTAGCATTTCATTTTCTTCTATCTCTAAATCTGCCAAAGCGAGATTATGTATTATAGCACATATTAATGTTGAAACTTACAATTGGTATGTTTACACCAATACGATAATGTGAATGGGAAATACCAAGGTCTTGCAACACCAAATTTTCCAGGATAAATTGCTTCCACATATAAAGCTATTAACATATATAAAAATGTATCTACTGTAAACATTATCATCAGATGTCCAAGTACGAGATCATCATCAGGAGATGTTGTCTCCCATATATTGTGCCATTGAAGCCCTATCATAAATATAAAATATTATTTCTATTCATTTACACCAAGAGGTGGCGATTAATTTAATACTAGCTTTTATTTTGAATGAAGCAAATTCGCTACAGTTAAACTCACAATGCAAAATGCAATTGTTATGTTAAAAATTAACCATAAACCTATTACATCAAGCACTTACATGTGAGTGATATATATTGGTATAACGATGACTGGATATCGAATTATAAAAAAACTTACACAGTGAGGCTTAAATTTAAATGTAAAAAAAACAGCAAATATGTTAATAAGGAAAGCTAAAAAAAACAGAATACATGAGGAAAGTAATAAATGACAATTGTAATAATTAAAACTGATAATTACATTCAAATACATAATTTGATAATACACTAATAACTTAAATTATATTTGAATAGAACTACTTGTTTTTCTTTTTTTTGGACATTTCAAAGATTTCAATGCGACATTCTTTCAATATGTAATTATCAGTTTACCAAATTATTATTAAGGTTTCTTGCACAGTCCAATTTTTTGCGCCCATAAGCGTTCAATTTTCTACATTCCAAAGTAGACAATTGGAAAACCGAAAACGCAAATTTTCGCAAATTAAAAATTGAAAAATTGCGAGGGGAAATTTTCAAAATTTCTAATAACAAATTCCAATCAATGTTTCGAATAAATGGCCATTTTCTGTAAAAATGGGAGAAAAATTGAACTTTGCTTTCCATACACTTTGTATATGTACTAAATAAGATTTTGTAAAATTAAAGAAACTATAAGAAATATAGCGATATTGTATCAAAACAAATGACTAAGATGAGCAAATTTTGAAAATGTAACAGTATACTAAGTGTTTGATTTAAAAAAATTCCATGTTTGGTTTGATGCAACCATTGAACAACTTTAAATTAAAGACAGATTACGAAATATGGCAATAATGTATCAAAACAATGATTAAGATAAGCAAATTTTGAAAATGTAACAGTATACCGAGTGTTCCATTTAAAAAAATTCAAATTTGGTTTGGTGCAACCATTGAAAACCTTTAAATTAAAGAGAGATTAAGAAAAATATGGTGGCGATATTGTATCATAACATTCATAACAATAACTAAGATAAGGAAATTTTGAAAATGTAACAGTATACAGTGTTCCATTCCAAAAAATTCAAGTTTGGTTTGGTGCAACCATTGAAAACCTTTAAATTAAAGAGAGATTAAGAAATATGGCAATATTGTATCAAAACAATGACCGATTTAAGCAAATTTTGAAAATGTGACAGCTTTGAGGTAACAGTATACTGAGTCATCCATTTAAAAAATGTAAGTTTGGTGCCCATTTGTTTTCCGTTTCTATAATAATAAAGACAATAATAGTTTCGTTGCATAGATTAGACTAAGACAAGTTCATTGACAACTCAGTTATGGGGCCGAACCCTGGGGGTTGTAAGTTTAACATGGTTATGTCATTCTAAAAATACTGATTTTGTCGGCTGCTCGTTTCCGGCAAGCCTAACCATAAATAAAAAATACAAACCTAACTAAAAAATATCTTGAAAAACATAATAGAACTGGCATCTGTCAGTAACAGGGCACTGTTATAACACTTATAATACTATTTTTCTGCATTCATTTGTTTTCATGGCAATGCCTGATTTATGAGTTAATTTTCTATCATATTTGTCTTTAAGGCAACATATTATAAACACACATCAACAAAAAATGGCAAAATACTCTATATATTTAATAAACCTGTCTAAACAAAACAATGTAATGATTAAATTCCATTCTAGGGCAGGTGGAACACTTTTTCCCATTTAACCGACATTGCCACTCTAATGCCCGTATGCACCGCCGTGTTTTAATCCCGATTATCTGCCTAACAAGTGTAGAAATCATTTGACTAATCAAGATTAGACGTAAAACGCGATTAAAACACGACGGTGCATACGGGCATAAGAGATTCCAAGCGTCCAATGATGAGCAGGATAAATAATCCACCCTGTATATCTAGTGTTTATATGGTTTTATGAAGAGATTACTTAATTAAACCATTTTAGTTAATTAACTCTAAATTCTATTAATGCTTCAAGCATGTTTGCGAATAGCGAAAATAAAATATTAAAATTATTTGCCACCTCTTGGATCTCGATCAAGTTTTCAAGCTCTTACCTTCCTCTGTACCTTCAAACATTAAAATAAGCTGAAATCCGAACCCCATGGCAGTATTTACACCAAGACTAGCGAATAACTTTTCCGACAAAGTTAACATGGTGTAGTTTTTTTGTAAATAAGAATACGGAAAGTATGACAAAAACCATAATATGCTAGCAATAGTAGATGCAGTAGTTGCCTTTGAGAAAAATACGCTAATCGCAAAACAAAATGTAATCACTGCAGAAATATAGAAAACCAAGAATAACAAAATCACCAACGGATTCGAATTTGTAAATACTGTGTTAGTAGTGTTGGGGTACCATCGAAATTTTATTAGCGCAACCATTATTATGATGGTGATGAATAATTGGATGAATGATTTTATAAACCAAGCCGTCCAATGTAACCAGTTAGGTAATCCCATGATTTTCATTGCCTCCTAAAATGTGTTTGGTTAAGTACCTACATACTTGTGGGATTTTGTACAAGGTGACCCAAATTGGACACTTTCTTATGGAAACACCCTTTTGGAGCTCAATTTTAATGACAATTTAACTTATGTATAAAAAATCGCATTAGTCGCAGTGCAATTGTCACTTTTACAGTGACAAATGCATTAGTGGTTTCTTCACTTTTAATTCTAATCAACTATCGCAGTATCCGTTCCCGCCATATAAATACATAGTTTGACATTTGCCAATAATTTATTGTATGATGATTGTGTTATTTTAAGAATGAGTCCATTTGGTAAAGTTACGAACGGATTTCTAAATTTCTTGTTCGTTAAATTCTCCTGCGGAATTACACTTGAGGTTTGCATTTATACCGAGTAAATTTGTGTTGTTTAAATTCTAATGCGGTGTCGCATTTTTATTGGTTGACAGTTTTTCTCGTCTAATTGCTAGGCAACAGATTCTTATTAAACAACCCAAATTTACTTGGTAAAATACAAACCTCTTGTGCAATTATAAGTGAGAAAGTCACTGGCGCAAACAGAATTCAGCTATCACTAATCGTTTGGCCGCTAGGGGGCGTTTCTCAAATTTGGTCGATTTATAATCTAACGAGCGATACGTCAAAATTTCGGAAATTTTACTTTCCCACAATATATAGGGTGGTTTGTATGAAAAAATGTAGTTTAGGGCCGTACGCAAAAAACCAGACACCCTATATAAAAACTGTCTATCGCTATGGATTCTACGTAAAGTGTTCTAAGAAAGATTTTGCCAAAATCAATTATCTTTAATAATAAGAAATCGACCAAATTCGAGAAACGCCCCCTAGTGTCCAAACGATTAAAGATAGCTGAATTGTTTGCGCCAGTGATTTTCTCATTAAAATTGAGCTCCAGACACCTAGGTCCATTTTTTTGTATCTCTTAAAATAAAGGGTGTTTCCATAAAAAAGTGTCCAACCTTAAGCAAAGCTAGTAAAAGTGGTCACCTTCAATTGTAATTCCTTTTCTGTTGTAATAACTTTAACGGTACTAATGCAACTATACACAAAGCTCAACATCATCATTAGTCCAACAAAGCCCTGTAAAGCAGTTAAAAGATTGTCTTCGATCCAATTGGCATACGGAAATCGTTGCATATATATTGAAATATCATTTTTAAAAGGTTTTTTAAAATAACGAATGAGTGCTAATGAAATTTCTTGTTGCAACATTAAAAATCCCTCTAAGTGATAACCTTTAAACATAACAATGTAACAAGCTAACAGCGCAATTTTCATAGTAACCAACTTGGAGGGCCTCCCTCATTTTCTGTCCAGGATCTTGGTCCCGGTACTTGATAAAGAGGAAATAAAAGCTTTGTTCTCCAATTATTCGTCATATTTACACCGTATCTCAATTCTGCGGGAAATCTGTGAAATAAATACATTACAGACATATTTTCTACGGAGGACATTCTACCTAAACTTTACTTTAACTTTCGGATTTAAGGTGTCTCGATTAATTAAAGAATCTTCAAACTCGACGCCTGCGATTGTCATAAATAAATTAAGTTCGTTCATCAGGTATTCCTCGAGTAATTGGCTGTTATTACAAGTGATTAGATTCAGTTTCAATTTGCTTTTTACATAAATTTCTGCAATAGCATTTTTCATAATTTGTTCTAATATTGGATGGTTAGGTGACCACGCTATCGTCCTGAGGTTTGATTATTATTATTAGACAACATAGAAACATTAATTAAACCTTTTACCTTGTAAATGAATTATTCATAACTAAGTTATTCTCGAATGGAGTGTAAAATGTAGCCTTATGAGGTTCAGGTGCAACCAAACTTCTAATTGCGACCAGTAAACATGAGAACAATACAGGTGTCAATATTTGACATAGTGTTTGTTTTGGATGCCTCCATTCCAAAAGAAGATTTTTCCACAGCAACAGAAAAAATTTATCCAGTTTCGTACCCATACTAATGTAGTGTATATTGTATTAGAAATAAATTATGCTTAGGTACTTATTACAAACTACAATTTAGCTACTTAATTACTATCTCACTGAATGATTCATTACGTGACGTTTCATTTCCTAAATAATTCTATCTATATACATATATGTAGTTAGTAACATACATAAGTAGAGGTAGACATTTCGAAGGTTACAATTTGCGTAAATTTCAAGTGCATATTTTCAACAGTTTGATCTTGAAGCGTTTCTTTAAATTTAAACAATGACAATCATATGTTTTTGACAGTTTAAAATAAATTATGAATGTATCTCCAAGCCCTACATATACAGGGTGTTAATACTAAGTTGTTACAACTAACAAAACCCGAACGCGGCATTAAAACTCATTAGGTGTTTTCTTTTTGCATTTTGTGGTACACTTAAGGCACCTCTGTCAATGCACACCATTCGTTTTATAAAAATAATTTGACTCAGTTCTCAATAACCCTATTCGTTTTAAAAGCTTTATTTAAGTTTTATATTAACCTGAGGCAGAAATGTCTTATGCCGCAAGGTACTTCAATCACGTGATAATTGTGCATTTGCCTAACCCTGTGGCACACCTGTGGCGGTGCAAAAAGAAAACACCTATTGAAACAAATAACTTTCGTAGTTAAAACTTTTGATTTGGACCCCGGTTCGTAGTTATTGGCTTTTTTTTGTTTTTCGAAAAATCGTCATTGCTCCCTTATTTTAAGGAATATTTAAAAAATACAAAAACTTTCAGCATTTGCCTTCGGTTCTCTATAAACAATTGTAAGTAGTTACAATTATGTTCTATTTTATTAAATTACAAAATGGCGACCGGTCAAAAATTTCAAAACACTGAAAACCACTCGATCTATTTTTGAAAATAAAACATTATAAAATCCTTAAATTATCTAAGTACTATATCATTTGTCTGAAACGTTTTTTCCGATTTGTCCAAAAAAAGTTTTTATTGAAATTGAATTATAAGGTAAATTTTAACAAACTACATAAGATAAAACAAAGTAGGCGCGCTGCCATTAAACAATAAAATTAAGCAAACAAACAAGAAAAATAAAACAATGAACATTGAAACAACAAGGGAGGGACTAAATTTGTTTTTCAAAATGGCCACCATTCGCAGCAGCGCAAGCCCGGCAGTGTGTGTTTTAATGACACTTGCAAGAGCTGCCTGCTTGTCTTTTATATCTTCTGCTGTGGCTACTATTCAAGTTACCAGTTCTAATAATTCGGTGTTTACTGGTGTCTCATATACAGGGGTCTTCATCTGACCCCAGAAAAAGAAATCTAAGGGAGTTAGGTCCAGACTCCGAGGTGGCCACGCAACAGGACCTCCTCTCCCAATCCACTTACACGGATATTCTCTGTTTAGTGACTTTTCGGGTTGAGTGAGCCAGTGCTCCATCATATCATCAAGAAGCTCTGACAGAACGTAATTTAAGAAAGTAAAATAATTTTTACCATTCAATCGGTTTGGGAAAATATAGGGTCCAATAACGTACCTACTCCCTTATACTATTCCGGCCCATACATTTACTGGAAAATGTCGTTGATGCGCACAAATCATTGAACTCTATACATACTGGAACGCTCACTGGGCGGTCTCTGCCATATAAACGCATAGAAACGTCGCAAGCCGAGAGAGATATCGCACAAGGGACATTCCTGTCCTTTTCGTAACGCTTTACACATGGAGAGAGCAGAGCAGACAGCGTTAAACTATAACACACACTAACCAACATGTACTCGAGAGAAGGACAGGGATGTCCCTTGCGGGTCCTCTCTTTCGGATCGGGGCGGGGGCCTCAGTAAGCGTTCCAGTATATTTAGAGTTCAGTGGCACAAATAAATGTTGCGTGGGGATTTTTATCATACCACAGGTGACACTTAAATACACCATCCCATAAAATAAACTTTTCAAAACGCCTCTAAAGATTGCAACGTCAAAAAAGCCAACGACAAAACAACAATCTTGGCTGGAAGCCTTCAGGTATCGAAGCTTGTACGAGGCGTGTTTTTTAAGTAAGGTCCGTTTTGTTGTAGACACTAGTAGTTCGCGCGTATACCGCAACGAGCACGTGTGTCGTGTACGGGCTACAGTGACTGTATTACAAACAGTGACGACAAGCGTGGTATCGATTTTGATTGGCCGTGGTATATTTTGCATCTTAATGGCGGCCTGACTGTATTTACCTTCGAATATATAACAAAAGGAAGGAATATCCCTATAGTTTAGTAGACGGTACAATGTAACGGAAGTTACGCAGGCTTTACGTCAGAGTGACGTAACAGTAAACCATTTATGATTGGTCAAACGGGTGTAGCGTGCATGTTTGTCGATTTAAAAGTATAAAATTACCAGTAGCGTAGAATTCATTATACGGTTAAGAACATAGAGAATGTGCAAAAAATTAGAAATATGCATACCAAATTAATTATGTTTAAAGGGCAATAAAATTTAAAAAAAAATTATGCATTTTATTTTGTTTACAGCAGGCGCGTAAACATACAAATGTTGGATTTACGACCCTGCTTAACAGTACACCAATGACTCGACGGAATACGTCACAGTAGGTAGCCATATTGGTAAACCATTAATGTTACTCATTTTGCCATATACATGTTCCTTCCTTTTGTTATATATGATCAGCGTGTGATTGTTATTTTGATTTAGCAAGTTGCTAGGATACCATCGTTGAGTTCATATAAACCCGCCCACAATTTTGCCTCTTAATGGCGGATAATCACCGCTTGTCGTCACTGTTTGTAATAAAGTCACTGTAGTACGGGCATGCCTCGAGAACAACTGTACTCAGTTTCAGCTCTGTAGCTAACCTGTACGGTTCTGTTCTGTGCTCAACCAAGAGGCCTTGGCTCAACTCGCCCGCCGCGTGTGAGGTTCGCTCAGTGATACGGCCAAACCCTGAGCGCAGAGCGATTCAAAAGAAACGACGCGGCATGCTGACAAAAGGAATTGTCCTTCTCCATGACAATGCAAGACCTCACACTGCAGGTCAGACCCGCGATTTATTGGACAATTTTGGCTGGGAAGATTGAGACCACCCACCCTACAGTCCTAATCTTGCGCCGAGCGATTACCATCTGTTCCTCCACCTCAAACAACTGCACTTCAGTGTCAGTGGCAACCGTTACAATGATGACGACGACGTGAAAACGGCAGTGAACTCTTGGTTATCGGAGCAGGCGGCAAGTTTTTATGAAGAGGGTTTAAAATTGGTTGAGAGGTATGATAAGTGTGTCAACAAACTTGGCAACTATGTCGAAAAATAGAGTGAAAAAATAGAGTGAAGTGTACTTTCTGAAAATAAATTTACTTTTTTGAAATAACCTTTCGTTGTGTACTTATGTTCAAACAGACCTTACTTAAAAAACACGCCTCGTACTTCTTGTCTAGCAAATGGATGGAGACCTTGTTCCTGCAGAACTTGCCAAACTGTCACGTGATTTACGTGATTACTCTTGCGCTCGTCCATCATCTTCAATGATATTAAAGCTTCTTCAAATGCAGGGGTTCCACGTAATCTATTGAAATTCCCACCAGTTGTTGGGAGAAAACTTCCAGTCTCTGACAAATGTCTACATATTCTTCTAAAAATACGGCAACTTGGTGGCTGACGATTTGGATATCTTCTCCGATAAATTCTACGAGCTTCTTGCTCCTTACCTGTCCAAAAACCAAGAGCATAATGTCAAGAAGTTCGGCATTTTGATAATTATTATACAAAATGCAAAACATGTAACCACAAGTTTGTCATACAGACGCAGCCAAGAGGATGATCTTTTTTAAGGAGGTGGTCCTAGGGGCGTTTTTAGATATACTTAGAGGGGGCTTTTGGTAATACCTCTCTAGAATCAATTAAAAACTACCCTGACTAGATAGATATACATGCATTGTTCAAACACAGCCAATACAGGAACATCACGGTCGCGCTCAATAACAACTCATAACAACTCTGTTGTAGTACGAACTGCACTCTCGCCCCTACCGTTGAGTGAAATTCACTCAACGCCCCTACTATGGTTTTTGGTTGTAGATTGTAGATGAATTACTGTGGAGTCTAAGTGGGGTAGGCTATATCACGATTGGCTAGGACGATGACATCGTGATTGGGATACGTGGAAGTTTTTAGAAGACCGTATCACTTGCGATGCAGGAGTCTGGTGAACACGTGATGCGGAGAAGTGGGCTTGCCTGTTAATCCGACAAAAACGAGCTTTATTCACATGACCAAAAGGGTCCACAAAGCTAAAATACAGAACATAGCGATGTAAGGCGTCCAGGTGCAGGTAGTGGGAGAAGTAAAATCCTTATAATATTAGAGAACAAGAAATTCTCTGTAGGCTTGTAGACGAGCATTCGAGAGCAAGTGACCTTCTGGGATATAGGTACGCTAGAATGTTAAACCAGTCGTTAAGTATGCCTCACAGGTGTGGTGACAATGACCTTCATCCAGAAGAACATACAAATACTTAATAAGACCTTGGTATTACAGGGACGATAATAACGACTACTAAGTTTATCAAAGAACACGTGAACAAGACTGTAAATTTGGTATACATTAATTCCAAAAATCAGCTGGCAGATATATTAACAAAATCACTTAGTAAGGGTCTGTTTAAACTATTGCGAGAAAAACTACTCAAGGAGGAGGGTTGGCGCGAACATTTAAGTTTAAGAGCGGTCGTACATGAGCCACATTTTGCAGTCGGACCGACCACACAATTGCGGTCGCCCCATAAGAAACTACAGATGCGCGTTTCGACTGCAGTGAACGCCCGTGTACGTATGGTGCAGTATTTCTTATGGGGAACTGCAGTTCGCCGGAACGCGACCGCAATTGTGTGATCGGTCCGACTGCAAAATGCGGCTCGTGTACGGCCGCTCTAAGACCGGACGTACACGAGCCGCAATTTTGCAGTCGGATCGACCACAAAATTGTGGTCGCGTCGACTGCACTTTTGCGGTTGACCCGACAACATTTTTGTGGTTGACTTGCGGTCGTATGAACCGCATTTGCAGTTGAGGCGACTGCAACTTGACCACATCACACAAAACAGAAACGTTTTTTGTCATATATTTTATAGTGTCAGATTGTAATCGTCAGTCATTATGGACTTCGAAGAAGAAGCACTGCTACTTCTTATTTTGAGGAGGAGAAGAAGACGTAGGAAGGTACGATCGTTTTGGATGCATCCACTTCTGGTTCCGCGGCTACAGGAAGAAAATTTTTATGATTTATTTAGAAAACTCCGGCAAGACGAAAAAAATTTTTTTAATTACTTTAGAATGTCAATTAGTTCATTTGATGAATTAATCAGAATTTTCAAACCGAACATTGAACGCTGTGACACCAATATGCGAAAAAGTCTTCCAGCTGAAGAAAGGCTTGCTATAACTTTGAGGTAAGTAACTAGATAAATTCAGTTATGTGATCAGTAGATACTAGATAGGTAAGTACGCCCAAAATTGTTTATTTTTATTGATATAATTAAATAACACATAGGTACCTACACATTTTATTAATCTTTTATTCATTAAAATACATCTTCAAACGATGAATTTGAACGCGCAGAATCCTGTGGAGATATTAGCCGTATTTGTCCGGATGTGGAAGGGTGATTGATGGGTGAAGGGGGAATCTGCATCAGGTTTGTATCGTAATAAAGTGGATGGTTCGTGTGATGGTATGGGTTTCGAGGTATGCTTGTGAAACTGAACTGAGTTGAAATTGGGGAGGCAATTGCCTTAAATTTCTTCAGTACCCCAAGAATTTCTGCCTTTGCATCCAATTTCAATTCTTCTGGGATGTGTTTTAGATCATTGTGGAGCGATAAAAGAAAATATTTATCATCATCACTATCTTCATTGCCATTATTAATTTTTTTTGCAATGCGCTGAGGTAATGTTTCGATAAGTTTATCCTCTGAAGACTGAACTGATTTTCGTTTTAGTTTTTGCGGATGACTTTTAGGTGGTTCACTATTTTTTTCATCCTCATTATTTTGAGAAGCCGTATCCGTTAAGCTGTTCGTTGTTTCGGCCCTAGCTTCAACTAATGGTAGTAGAAAAGACAATTGATGGAAAAATACATATTGCCTCTTAGCGGATGCTGCGGAACCACTCTTTGTCGATTTATTTTTTTTCACTTCTCTGTTAAAACCATCCCTTAACGTTTTCCACTTCCTTTGTAATGCCTTGGCTACAAAAAAAGAAACTAGTTAGGTATAACCTACCTGCCTAATAAATAACATAAAAAAATAATGGTAGTTAAAAAAAGAAGCTAGTAATATTTTATTGCATGAAATTTTTTATATTGTTTCAGGTATTTAGCAACTGGATGTACATTTGTGGATATGGAGTATTCGTACCAGTGAACTGTATAATATAACTATAGAGTTCACTGATTCGTACAGATGTGGATCTACAACAATAGGTAGAATAGTTCGAGATATTTGTCAACAAATTTGGATAAATTTAAAAGAGATGTGCATATAGTGGTAGCAATTTTTTTCGAATATTCGAATATTCGAATGTATAATCGGGAATTATTCGAATACTTAACAATACCACTATTCGAATTAGAATTAAAACGAATAAAACGAATGAAACGAATAAAACGAATAAAACGAATAAAACGAATAAAACGAATGAAACGAATAAAACGAATGAAACGAATAAAACGTATAAAACGAATAATGGACAGAACAAAGAAAATTGTTAAATTAAGAAAAAAGAGAACCTCGTTGGTTTATTATTGAGAGATGACAGACGGCAGGTAGGCCTACTACCTACTTTTCATTTCATGGAATTATTTCTCATTTACAAATTTCTGTCGACCGACAAAATTTTATGAATAGTAGATAAAACGTTGTAGGTACAATATTCGTATTGTAAATAGCTATTTCAGCATTTCTTTTCTGTCAGCTTAAAGTCATTCACTATTAAATAACACCCTTTTACAAGTCGTAATGAACTGTAATTTATTGTTTGTTAGTGTAAAAGGTTTTCGGTAAATCAGTGAAGACGTTTCTCTAAACATTACCTACAATAATCCTCAACCACGCAGGGTGATTTTAACTGGAATTATTTTCATGGTATTGTGAAGCTTGGACTTAGTTTATTTAAGTTTATACTTTTTACTCGCCTTTGATGATAATTTATTCCTTTAAAGGATTATCTAAGCATTTAAATATAAATTTTTAATTTAGTTCAAATTATTTCTCACCCTAGACGACTACATTATTGTGATTTATGAGTAAAGTGTGGAAATATTTCGTGAAGAATACGAGTGATGCGGTAGGTAGTTATACTTGCAAAATTTGCAATAAGTGCCTTAAATTTAATGGAGCAACAACAAGTAATTTACTATTCAAATGTTTATGCTTAAATGAAACTTAGGTAGTATAAAACTAGTCCAACGAATAAAAGGAGTAAAACGATAAAACGAATACAACGAATACAACGAATAAAACGAATAAAACGAATACAACGAATAAAACGAATACAACGAATTGCATTGGTGCCATAGACGGAAAGCACATCAGAATTATCAAGCCAATAGACAGCCGCGGCTCTTTGTACTTCAATTATAAAAAATACTTTTCTTTTATTTTACTAGCTATTTGTGACTCAAATTATACGTTTACTTTCGTGGATATAGGCTCCTATGGTAGACACTGCAATTCATCTATTTTCGAAGAAAGTGCTTTTTTCAAAAAACTACAGCAAAAGACACTTAATATTCCGTTTTCTCGGCGAATTCAGGACGGGGGAACCATTACCATATTTATTTGTTAGTGATGACTGATGAGGCTTTTAGTTTATCTCAAAATTTATTGCGCCCATACGGAGGAAACAACCTTAGTAAAACTAAAAGAATTTTTAAGTATCGCCTTTCCCGTGCTAGGAGGTATATTGAGTCCTCGTTTGGAATACTCGCAAATAAATGGAGGATCTTTCATAGACCAATGAATGTATCTGTAGATTTCGCAATGGATATTGTAAAAGCATGTTGTTATACTTCACAATTTCGTTCGTGAAAGAGATGGTTACCAATTTGAAGATACTTTGACTCTGCCGGAATCTTTGGAAGATTTAGAAGAAAACGCTGTCCCAACTCGCCAGGGTGGGCGATATTTAAATTCTATTCGGGATGAATTTGCTGAATATTTTATAAGTGAAGAGAGAATCTTAGCAGGGGCGTCGGCAAGGGGGGGCAGGAGGGGGCCATGGCCACTCCTGGCGAACTCTAATAAACTCGCGGTTCGTTCTGATTTTGGACTACAAATGTGTTCATTTTTTTATATACACCTATATCGAAATAAATGTAATTAAAAAATAACTGAAAATTTGTTGGCCCTCCCCTGGAAAAGCTTCTGGCGACGCCCCTGAATCTTAGAATGGCAATTACGTAAAATTTAAATCTACATTATGCGAATATTTTAAAGGACAGGGAGAAGTGAAACATTGACCATAAAAATACTGTGAAAATGTAAAATATATTCTAAAAAGAGACACCTATTAAACACTTACCAATATCGTTTTTTTCCTTCACCGATTTCTCTTCAAAATTTGTTGTAAACTTCCGACATATATCAGCCCATGCATTATTTTTTTCTATTTTATTACTATAGGATTCGCATTTATAATCCCATATGCAACAATAATTTTTTATTTCGGAAATAAAAGTATCTGTGTCAAATGCGTCCATTGTAGCTATCGCAGAGGTAGAAATAAATTCGCCCGCAATGCGGTTGATTACGACCGCAAGTTTGTGGTTCGCGCGTTTCCACTGCAGTAAACGCCCGTGTACGTATGGTGTAGTATTTCTTATGGGGGACTGCAGTTCGCCGGAACGCGACCGCAATATTGTGTAGTCGGTCGGGTCGGTCCGACTGCAAAATGCGGCTCGTGTACGGCCGCTCTAAATTATGTGTGAGTAGTTTGCAAGGCAAGAGAGGAAAGCTACTAGGTATAGATATAATTATTTAATTTAAAATAATCATATAGGGTAAATGTGGGTGAGACGCCGCGTGGGGAGTGATGCCGCACTAGTAATAAAGTTCGATCCACAAGAGTTGGCGATCACGTCATAGGTTTCCGAATGAATGCACGACATTCCTTTTAAACAATCATTAAAGCTTAATACATGTTTGTGATAAAGATGGCAATACAGTTTGCATGTGTTTTAAGTAAAGACGCGTGCGTATAGGTGATCGCCAGTGAAAATAAGAGAGAAGTGAGTATGTCCGTATGTCCAACAGCTGACTTCAATCAACGTTTCAACTTATAATTGTACGGATTCTGATTTGATTTCTATCTGTCAATGACAAATTTATTAATTATTTATAATCTCATCGAGTCCAATCGCAGCAGACGTTAATATTTTGATTGCACTATTCCGCATTTAGCTTTACTAAGCTGGTAACAAAGACTTTGCTGGTAAGCTCTAACTAATATTTTAAGATACATTTCACACATAATGGATTAATTAAGCACGTAATAGTATATTAAAGTGTAAGTGGATAAACGGCTCTTTAAAACACGCGCGATTTTTCAAGCACGACGGCGCAGCCGAGTGCTTGAAATAGAGCAACTGTTTTAAAGACCATTTATCCACGAATACTTTACGCTATTTTTTTTTATTGATGCTGCGAACTCTTTGCAAGACCAACGCCTGTTGAGAAGAGCCAATTTCAGTTTCCTGCGTACAATTAATTTATGCAGGGTCGAAGTGGTGGTGGTCGTATTGGACATTTATTGTGACTATTGTATGATTCACTCAAAAACTGAAAGAGATACACCATTTTTGTAAGAGACGAAAAATACAGAAAATTAATGTATCTTCCTTTTTACAAAAATTTAAAGCACTCCTACGACCCACAAAAAAGTTACCATTAAATGTATCGAACGTAGGGGTAGTTTTCGCCCTTCCCGGAATTCAGTTAAATTGATATCCACTTAAAAACGTAGTTCCTTCATTGATATGTGCCCACACCAAATTTTAAAAAAATCGATAAAAGAATTTCCGATTTATTAAAATAAAACAAAAATATTCTTCCAACTTTGACGCCCTCTCACGGCTTACCGAAGTACTTTAGTATACCTTGTGTCCCACGCTAGGGGTACCCCATGAGATTTAACATGGGAAAATTGAAATTATGTTTTTCCTGCTTCCCAATTTAAAAAATCGCAAAAATGTTGACGCAGATTTAAAGTGGCACTTAAAACGTTTCTAAAAACAATTGTTTGATTACAATTTGATAATTAATAAATTAATTACAGGCATTTGAAATTCGAAATTTTGAAGGTTTTTCGCGCATCCGATTCAGATCGGCTATCTTCGGTTTTTAAAGCAATATGGATGCTCAAATTAAATTGTTTTAAAAACCGAAGATAGCCGATCTGAACCGAAAAACCTTCAAAATTTCGAATTTCAAATGCCTGTAATTAATTTATTAATTATCAAATTGTAATCAAACAATTGTTTTTAGAAACGTTTTAAGTGCCACTTTAAATCTGCGTCAACATCTTTGCGATTTTTTAATTTGGGAAGCAGGAAAAACATAATTTCAATTTTCCCATGTTAAATCGCATGGGGTATCCCTAGCGTGGGACACAAGGTATAGGTAAGTTTAGCCCATTCGACTTTTTTTGTTCCCATAAACCTACTGTAGGTCTATGTCCACGGAATATTGGGACACCCTGTATTTTACTACAGTGACATTATTTTATTGTTATACAGGGTGTCCCACTGCTCCGTAATCGGTGGATAACTCAATATGGGTTGAAGATACAGAAAAAAGTTTCAAATAAAATTTGCTTTGATTTGAATTGCGCATCTTTTAAAAATATTCTTATATCTACAGTATGTTGCATTTTCCGTGGCAGGAAAATGTCACTTTTTTTTAAATGGCACACCCTGTATTTTTTTCTCTTAATGTATCGGCCAACCATATTTATATCACGCCTGAAATTTTTTTTAATATCGGATGTACGGTTGCCAAGTTATTAATTATTTTGTCAAAATTTGGTACAATTCAAGGTCGGACTATAATATTCATAACTAAGTTATTTTTCAAAAAAGGAAAAATTTATTTCGTGAATAATATTACCCTAATGTCGTGTTACTCTACAAAAAAAACTAAGTGATTAATTTTATACCGAGTGTTTAAAATGAGAATTCAAACTTTGTGAACTTTAAATAGAATTTATACGAATATTTTAAATGGAACACCCTGTATTTTTATTTACCATCAAATTCTCGACAAAAAACCCTATTTAGCGGTGTATTATTTCCTGGTATTATTTTTTGTACTTTTGTTAATATTTACGATTTTTAAAATTTCACGTAAAAAAAATTTGTTAAAATTAATTTTTATTTAATTATTATTACAAAATACCGTTTAAATAGTTGTTATCAACGCAAAAGAACAAAACTCAAGTCCTGTAACTATCTTAAGTTCTAAATAATTAAAGCAAAACAACAGTCAGAGGTGCGTGCGAGAATTGGACTTACTGTACCCTAATAAAGTAGAGGAGGCCCTGTTCCTTGGCCGCCAAGGTCACCGGACCTTACCTTTATGGATTACTATCTTTGGGAAACTGTTAAATCTCAAACAGCTGCCACAACACGAGATGGCATGAAAATTTGAATTCGAGAGGCGTTTCAACCGATTACTCCTATGACTTTAAACAATGTGAGATTATTTCGGGTTGGGTTTCAAAAGTGCATTGATCAAAGTGGAAGACTTTTTGAACATTTACTTTAATGAGAGATATTGTATTTATTTTCTATTTTATTTTTCGAGAAACACCGTTTATTAAAAATTCGAGAAATACCGTTTACTAAAAATTTTGTTTTAATTATTTAGAAATTAAGATAGTCACAGGACTTGAGTTTTGTTCTTTTGCGTTGATAACAACTATTTAAACGGTATTTGGTAATAATAATTAAATAAAAATTAATTTTAATAAATTTTTTTACGTGAAATTTTAAAAATCGTAAATATTAACAAAAGAACAAAAAATAATACCAGGAAATAATACACCGCTAAATAGGGTTTTTTGTCGAGAATTTGATGGTAAATAAAAATACAGGGTGTTCCATTTAAAATATTCGTATAAATTCTATTTAAAGTTCACAAAGTTTGAATTCTCATTTTAAAAACTCGGTATAAAATTAATCACTTAGTTTTTTTTTGTAGAGTAACACGACATTAGGGTAATATTATTCACGAAATAAATTTTTCCTTTTTTGAAAAATAACTTAGTTATGAATATTATAGTCCGACCTTGAATTGTACCAAATTTGGACAAAATAATTAATAACTTGGCAACCGCACATCCGATATTAAAAAAAATTTCAGGCGTGATATAAATATGGTTGGCCGATACATTAAGAGAAAAAAATACGGGGTGTGCCATTTAAAAAAAAGTAACATTTTCCTGCCACGTGAAAATGCAACATACTGTAGATATAAGAATATTTTTAAAAGATGCGCAATTCAAATCAAAGCAACTTTTATTTGAAACTTTTTTCTGTATCTTCAACCCACATTGAGTTATCGACCGATTACGGAGGAGTGGGACACCCTGTATAATTCGGTAGGTATATGGATGTTCCACTTTACGTCCACAATTTGCATGCTTTATAAATAGTATACGTGAGTTTCGATCGAAGATGACGTCAGCCGGTGCGCATCAGCATACCGTGTTTATGTGTATCGTGGTTACGTGTTTAATTGAAAAAAGGCAAAAATAATCACTCGAAACTTTTAACGTACTTGATATTGGTACGCGCGCGTGGTAATAAGGTAAGAACCATTTTTATAGTTAAGAATGCTATTTATTCTTCATATTTTTATAATATTTTGTTACGATTTTTAATTCATAGTCTTATCACTACAGCGTGGCGTCTATCCCACAAGAAAGGGAGAGATGCCGCACTTCATTTCCATGCTTCACTTATAATGTACTGTTATATTTTTCAGAATTTCTCGTAAGTATATCAGAAAGGGAAATGTCAGCAGAGCTGAATGTATGAGCAGGGGCCTATAGAAAACGACTCTAACGTTTGTGTCGAGTGTTGGGAAAATTATTTTGGAAAAAAATAAATCAGACTGGATTAAATGTCCAGAATGCCAAAAATGGCTGCATGAATCATGCACGCTTTATAAAAAATTGTGTAATATATGTGGTCGTGAAGAAATAAGAAAAATTAATTTAAATAAAAAGAAATAGACGCATAGGGCATCTCTCCCACAGTGTGTGGGATAGACGACTTTTTGCAAACGGTCTAATTTTATTTTTTTGTTCCTATAATTGTCAAAACTTCTATGTTTTTTGGATTTATTTTGAAAATAAATAACGTTCCTTTTGATTAAAATTGTTTTTTACTTATATCCCTTATTAGTTTTTTTTAATACACAGTTTAATCAAAATGTGCGGCATCTCACCCACATTAACCCTATGTAGAAAAGAAAAAAAGGAAGGTTGTTGATTGAGATATTTTTCATGTGAAGGAATTGTGTTTTGTATTAAAAGTTATTGTTAAAAAGTTTCATATTTATTTATTAAAATCAGCTTAAAATCTACTACGTTACTGCTGAATGTACAACAGAGGCATATACAAAGGCGAGGGAACACGCCTATGTTTTATGTGTTTCAAAACATATTTTCAAACTTTATTCTTACAATGATAAAAACATTAGATAAGTATATAACATAAAACAAGGAATAACATTATTTCTTCTTTTTTGACTTCTTGTGAGCTTCCTTTTGATATTTGGTGAATGATAAAAACACCTAAAAGTTTAAGTGGGTGCAAAAATATTCTATAAAACTATATTGTACCTACCTGTTCTAAGGAACATTGTCCAATAGAATAATCTTCAATATGTAACCGAGTCTTTCCAGTTTCCATGATTCCAAATATTTTGGACCACTTTAATTTCTCATTGGGCGGTATGTAGTAAGTGAGAAGTTCTTGATATTTTTCACGAAGTAAAGCTTCAGGAAAATTGGAGCTAACATACTTTTCTACGGCTTTTGTTAGAGATCCTTTATAGACTTTCACTATTAATGTGTAACCTTCCGAAAATCTATTTTTCAGATGTTGCGGTGATCCTATACATACAAAAACGCCATTAACCATTATTGCTAAACGAGTGCATAGAGCTTCACATTCCTCCATACTATGCGACGTCAAAACAATGCACGTGCCATTATTTCGTATTTTGCAAAGTGCGTCCCAAAGAAAACGTTTCGTTGCCGGATCCATTCCTGTTGTCGGTTCATCCATGTACAATACAACAGGATTACCTATAACGGATATGGCCGTACTTAATTTTCTTTTATTACCACCACTTAACGCTTTCACTTGTTTATCCAAATGCTTTACAAAATCAAAATCGACGGCTAATTTTTCCGCTTTTATTTGCGCATCCCGCTTTCGTAATCCTCTAAGCATTGAAAATATGTGTAAAGTTTCTCTGCACGTTAAGTCATCTAACAATGCGTCAAACTGGGGACAGTACCCAATTAAGCGTTGAATTCGCGTTAAGTTACCCTTTAAGGGGATCCCTATGACCCAGGCACTTCCGGAGCTAGCTTTAATATCTCCCGTCATCATTTTAAAGGTGGTAGTTTTTCCGGCACCATTTAAACCCAATAATCCAAAACATTCAAAATGCTCGACCGCCAAACATAGTTTATTTACAGCCGTAAATTTTCCATAGTGTTTTGTCATATCGCGCATAACAATGGCGTATTTGCTAATTTCATTTAAGGTGGCATGTCGTATTAATTCGTTTTCATTTATTACATCTATGTCATCTTGAATTCCCTGGTTAAGGTCTTGTGGTGGAGGAATGTATTTGCGTTTACTCAATGCGTAACAAATTTTGCGAATAATACGGTATTCGATGAGTAACAAAAAGAAGATTAGGGTCGTTCCAAGCACAAAGGAGAAGAAAATATTTCTTCCGATACCGGGTGCCTTCCAATCAAAATAGTCCCTTGTTGTTTCTGCAGTTAACTATTTTATAAAATTGAGAAAATTTGGTAGAGAAATTTTTACCGCAACAGAGTGGCTCTATTTTGCATAGAGATTCTAAACTGGCCTTGTCACCCAATTGATATTGCTCTTGTAACATAAGATCACAGTTTGTATGTATAACATAAATTTTGTTCATATCACGTATAGCGGAAGAAAGACAATAATGGGGTATTAGCAGTAATGGCCAGTGCAGCTTATCAGCTAAGTCGTTTAAATCTAAATCTGTTGTGTTAAGAACCTGTATCGTCAAAAATCCAGCAACACCTACAGCATAATGAAATAATCTTATTAAAGAGCAAGGTTTTAAAAAGCTATACCAACCAGTGAAAACGTAAATGAGGCACATTTTGAGTAACCTGTTGCTGGTATTTCATACAAAAATGCGCTTATGTAGGTGATAGGCAACATGGCGTATGAGAAGGACATCAAGGCATAAAACATTCGAGCTGGAAAATAACAACTAAAATTAAGTGGGTAATAGAGGTCGTCTACTAGCGGTTGGCGAGACTACCTGGCTGTTGGGACCCCAAATACTCATTCTTAAGCTTCTTAGGATAATTTATTGACATTAACGTAAAAGTTATTATTTAAAAATTTGATGTAATCACTGTGACGCCACTGGATTTCCACAACTTGCACTTTTACGTTAATGTCAATTATCTTAAGAAGCTTAAGAATGTGTGTTTAGGGTCCCAACAGCCAGATAGTCTCGCCAACCGCTAGTAGACGGCCTCTACTTGTCTTTAAATAGGGGAGAAGTGTCATGATTGGGACAGGGTTTGAACGGAACAGTGCTCGTGTATCCAACAAATAATTAGACATTAGGGTTAGTTACAAATAATTTACTGTACCTAGATACATTTAGGCAACGTGTTGCACTCAGTCATGAGCGAACGTCATGACTATTATTGCTTAAAAAATTAATAAATAATATAGTTTCAAGACTTATGACAGAAATTGAAAACCATTTTGTTGTAAATAGTATATGTACAGGTAAGTATATGTAAAAAAAAATTGGGTGGTCGAGGGGACCAAAATAAGTATTTTTTCCAAATAAACCCCTAAACGTGGCGTGGGTGCGAAAATATTCTCATCTCGACGAAATTTCGTATCGAGGGGTTTTTAAACATAAAAATTCGAAAAAAAATTCAAATTGCAATTTTTGCCAATCAACGAAAATTGTCAGAATTGCACGAAATTAGCTGTTTACACTCAGAGCGAGCTTAAGAACAAAATTGTCGAAGAGTTTTTGCGTACTACGACTTTTCAAAAAAAATACATAATCTACTGACACTTCTTTGAAGTTGTATTCAAAATCATTTCAGCCTAATGATGTCTTGATTCCATAATGATAAAGATTGGTAATCGCTCGAAATAGGGTAAAATTGATCGGCTTTCGTTAATAATAACCTGATAACTCAAAACCATTCCCTATAGAATTTCAGCCATAATTTTCCCTACCAGTTTCTCATATGTGACGATAACTTCACTCACTTCGGCTCCCATGGTACTGGATTACCCCTCTCGATCCATTTGTTGTGGTAGGTTTCATTGAGATATGGTCTCTTACGGGACAATTGAAGTGAGAGAGAGCTCCATCGTGCTGGAACCACTAGGCATTGTCGTAAATTATTAAGGGCAAATCTTCCAAGTAATGATGGAGGATTTCTTGTAAAAAAATTAGATATCGCTCCTCGTTTATCTGCGATGGCAGAATGTAAGGCCCTAGATGATTATGTTCAATATACCAGCTCACAAATTTATTGAAAATCGATGTTGGTTTTTGGTAAAAAACACAAAATTTAGACATTCTTCATCCCATTGATGGATGGAATAGCCATGTTCGGGAAAGGTTACCTCATAAAAAAGTACAATTCTGTGTTTCTACGTCGACGCATATTCTCATGAAATTACAGAATTGAAGTCTTGGGCGGAAGTACCTACGTCTCGGTTAAATTCTGTATCTTTTCAACATGATAAGCGTGCTACTGTTGTTCTTTTAGCACGCGCCACACTGCAATGTGATTCGTTCCCATCGCATGTAGTACATACTGAGGGATTTAAATCTAGGTACTTCTTGTAACACGGCTTCTTCAAACTCAGGATCTTTGCGATCTGGATATCTAGGTGTGGTAGCCACTGTTTGTCTAATACCTAATTGTCAGAACGTATTTGTTTGTAAGATTAAATGCTAAGGATCGGCGCGAAACGAACTTTTTCAAAAAAATTAAAAATTATAATTGACAGATGTCCCATTCATACCATCTGTCCCTTTATTTTTAAAAACTTTACAAGTAACGGTGAGCATAAAAATGCCCATATTTGAGAGGTTTTTTTTTGTTAAAGTTTGACCCTGCATTTGGATTTGTTATTTAGGTAATTTAAATGCTTTTTGGAGAACTCTGGGAAGATTCCATAAAAAAAAGATGTTACGTGAGAGAAATGAAAACGCTCACAAGCCACAATGAGCAACGAAAAAACGGTGAGAAAGCAAGAAAAGAAGATCATGCAATAGGGAAATTAGGAAAAAACAGAATAGAAAGAAGAAACAGAGAGAAATGTGTACATGGAATGCAAGAACGATGAATGATGCCAGAAAAAATATTGAGATCAGTGAGGAAGTAAGAAAATCAGCATAGCAACACTGCAGGAAGTAAGATTGTAAGCCAAAAGAAAATACAAAAAAAAAGGATATAGGTACAATAATTTATTGAGGAGAGAAGAAAAGTAAACAAAAATGAATAGAAAAACATATAGAAGGCGTAGCTGGAAAATATTACAACACATACTAGCAGTGCTGACACACTGAGAAAATAGGTCATCAACGTTGCAATTAAAAACGTACTTACAGATGAACATGCGCAAACTTGGACCACAATATGGTACGCAAAGTTAAAAGTGGCATGAAAAACAATAGGATATAAGAATGGGATAAATAAGAAGAAATGGTACCATGAGAATTACAGAAAGGTAGTGAAATTAGATGTATAGAGAATTATAAGAAGATGCGAAGACAGTGCAAGAAAAAACAATTCAAGGCGAGAAGAAGGAATTAATAAAAGCGGAAATGAAAGGGGTAGAAAGGCGGAAATACAGTAGAAACACCAAAAACTTTTATCGCAAAATAAACAAGAACATAAATAACCGAAGAGAAAAGAGGAATTGAAAGGTTCTAGAAACGTCAATTACTATTAAAAAAGGAAGAACAAGAAATAGAAGAACTGCCGATAGCCGAGGGTGAGGATAATTTGGAAATTGAAGAATCATGCAAAAGCCTCTGGGGCAGATGAATATAAAATAGTAATAGAGTAATAAAACATTTAAAAAACCTGAATATAAGATAAGAAAAATATGGGGAGAAGAAAAATTTCAATTGAGTGGAAAAAAGGACAGATAGTAGCGAAACATTAAAAAGAAAGAATTTGACAAATACAAGGGCATTTTTAAAGAGCTTTTGATTCTATAAATAGAGGTAAACTGGTATTAACAATGGAAGAGATGAAAATATCAAAAAAAAAAAACGAAAAACAAAAGAGGCAAATTCAATGAAAAATAAAATAGTGAGACAAAAGGATGGATTGTAGGCAATAATATTCAACAAAATATGGAAAGGAAAGTGGCACTAGAGGAAAACATGAGTAAAGCGGAAGTTATAAGGATTGGAAAAACAAGTAATGAAAAAAAAGTCTTTGTCGATGACCTCGAGATACGCACGGAAATGTTTTGAGTAGAGAAAGGGCCCCACTTTCCACTTAATCGTCGTGGGTGGACGAATTATTCAATTTTGCTTCCATATTAAACCTTCAAGTACCTACTTTTAGTGTGAATTTGTACGTTAAGGAGAGAGATATTCTTTCCTTTATTTTTGTTGTTGTGTCCTTGTTTATCGCCTGCGCATCTCACCGGTAGACATACAATTCGTTTGCTGTACCTAAATAATAAATTCCTGATGCACCAAACACACATCGTTCATATCGTATTATAAGGATAACATAAATGCATTACCTACCCAAATCGTCGAATTTATTAAAGCCGTCTTCTTGAAATACTGAAACTGTGGCGCAAATGCAAAGGGAAGTAAAAGCAAACGTTAATAAATCACACAATAATGCTGAACCCCAGAAGGCGATAACACCAACACCGGACACAAATTGTATATGTTTGGCCTTACTTGCTCTCTCTTTCACATAAAAGATTATATAAAACGACGAAACAAATGCCATTCCAAAGCCTAAATTAAATGCAATTTGGTAACCCATATTGTGACCTCTTGCCAAATCTCTAAACTAAGACAATTGTGAGTATCATTTTATTATTAAAACATATTATTACCTTTGTTTTAGTGGTAAACTTCAAGGGATGATTATAGAATTGTATATTAAATAGATCCGAAACTTGATTATGCAAAATACTATTCAAAAGTAGTTGCAAGCAAAGGGGTGGCGAATGATAAGCTTCGTTATTAAACCACGATGTCATCAATTTGTTTTCAAATGAAAACGCACAGATATATTTCTGTCGAACTCCTGGGACATTCTTTATTGTCTAAAAAACGCTGTAAAAGTGTATTTTTGTTTTTGTGATCACACATTTACCTCTTGAAGAATCAGATCGCTCATACTTCTATTTTTCCGGCTTATAACTCGCAGTTTATGTTTAATCAAATAATTCAACAACATTTTGGCATAAGAATTATGGTCGTCAGTATATGTAAGAAGAGTGACGGGTTCTGAATAAATATTCAAATTTAAAGCTAATTCTGGCATATCATCATAGAACTTTAAATTTCTAACGACTATAATTGCAAGTGATATAAACAATATAGCAAGTATATTTTGAATCAAACACAATGCCCATGCGCGTAAAATCGTCAATCCCCTCTTAATTATCATTGCCTCTACTTGATTAAGCCATAGTTTCCATCCTGATAGTAATGTTTCATTTGTGTCATTACCACCTACAGAAAGAAGTCATTCAACTAGCAGATTAATTTATTAACAACTTACCATCAACATCATCCTGGTATCGCATTTTTTTAACATACTGTATGCCACTATGGGATTCTTGCACTTGAGATTGCTCTACTTGCCCACCGTCAGCACCAACCCTGAATAAGGCAGTCATAAAAAAAGAAAGATCAATTTAATTATATTTTACATCATAAATACTTCTTCCAAAGTCGTTAAGGAAATGCCATAGCTCAAAATTCCCAGAGATTCACTTTTACTCTCAAGACTTTGCAACATAGATTCAAATTTACCAGACTCGTCTTCTGGTAAAATGAAACTAAGTTCAGCTCCTATGTGGCTTTTGATCTAAAAAGCTTAATGGACTCGTCTCATATTAAGTTTCTAATATTAATCACCTGTATGGAAGGAATGAAATTTCGAAGCAGAGAAGTTACTTCCTGTACTTTGCACGTCTTACTTTTCTCCATGATAAGATGATAACCTGCTCCGTACTTCTTCTTAAGGAAAAAACTCGTACCAGAGCATTGCAATGTACCGCCTGCCATAATTGCTATACGATCACCTAGCAAATCGGCTTCGTCCATGAAATGGGTGGTTAGCAGTATTGTTCGATCTATTAATTGTATGAATCATGCATCAATTATTTATTTAAATTCATACAATAAAATTATTTACAAATTCCGCAAAAATCAAGTTTGTCAATTTTCTTGGGAGCTAGTCCGGAAAATTCAATTTTCCTGCGCGTAAATATGCAGGAAAATGTTATTTCCAAGACGATTTCCGGAAGAAAATATTAAAACCATTAGGAAATAAAAGATGAATCGTAGAAATAGAAACATTAAAAGGCACATTTCAAAGAGATAAAATACTATAAGATTCCAGTAAACACGGAAAAGGGATCCTTTAATAAAAAAAGTTAAAAAAACAAAAATAGTACCTAACAAGGATGAAAATGAAACGATGAGGAACAAGGAAAATGTGGACAGTAGATAAGTTTCAAAAAAGAGATAATATAACAAAAAGTAAGGGTGATGAAATATTGAAAGTAAGAAGTCAAAAGGTAAAGAAGAAAATAAAAGCTCGAAATACTAGAAATTACAGAAATAGCCCAGTCAAAATCGACACAAAAAATCGCTAAATTCGCAAAACATGATGTATCTCTGATTTTTTAGTATGTTGTTTGGAGCCATTAGAGCTATGTACACCCAAGTTTGCAACTCTCAAAAAGTTGTGGAAAAATTTTTACGCACGAAAAACCGCGAAATTTTTGGACTTGTTTCAGACTCTGCTCTATATCTTCGAATCCACGCATTTTTCTTCGAAAGCTATTCTATACGTTTTTTAAGAAAATTAAATTTGTGATAAATTAAGCTCAACCGGAGCTCTGTAGGTCAATTGGTTACCGAATTATGGCACTTTGAAAATAGGCCAGTTTTTCCACAAACCGAAAATTTTAGTTTTAGACCTTCTTTGAATCGAAATTGCGTAGAAACCATTGATCGGGGTCTGTAAGCCTCGTAGTTCTCTCAAAATCTCAAAAAACCCATAAGGTAAAATCGCATTTTTCCAGAAATGTACCTACCCACTTTTTTGTGACATGAAGTGAAGTGCGATTTAAACGCGTTATTAATTTATCATAATATAGGAAGTAGGTATGTAAGTTGAATAGATTGTAGGTAGGTACCAATATTATTAGTCAACAAGGTAATGTGTGCAAAAAATGGTAAAGTGGCAAGCATCCTTGCCCTTGAGGATTGTAGCGGTTCTTTAGATGTGCGTAGGCAGGTGTTCCTTTGTTCACCTCTTCCAACCTTCTTTCGCAACGTAGGGGCTAGCTCAATACCTCTTTGTCTTTACCTACTCTTTCACCCCACACTATCCGGTTTCTTATCTCCGAACTTTACGTTAGAACAATAAAATGTTAAATAAAATAGAAACATAAACATTTGAATAGATGCCTGGAATAAGACCAAAAAGACAAAATCGTTTTTTTCATTTTGAATGAAAATTTATCATCAACATTAGTGAGTTTTCCCTGTAGCTATCAAATTGTATTTTTTTGGAATAATGGTGTACCTATGTTAAAAAAAAGAAAATAAGATAATCATTGTGAAATATTCTGGTACTCCAACTTTAAAACGCTCTCCACCAATTCTCCACCAGCCACGAACCTCATAAATAAAAATGGACCGCTGATAGCATATCGCTACTTCTTCGCTTTTGACCCCACCAAGGATCCTCCATGATGAGCGCAAATATTAGTAACATTCTGGTAACATTTGGATATTTCTGTTGGAGATCGGTTATTGTTGGTACCTCTGCTAGCAGCTCATCGCATTAGGTGCTTTCTTTTTGCACCGCCACAGGGGTTAGGTAAAGTCACAATAATCACGTACCTAATTGAAGTGCCTTAAGTCAGAAGACATTTCTGCCTCAGGTTAATATAAAACTTAAATAAAGCTTTTAAAACGAGTAGGGTTATTGAGAACTGAGTCAAATTTTTTTATAAAACGAATGGTGTGTTATTGACAGAGCTGACTTAAGTCTACCACAACGTGCAAAAAGAAAACTGTTACTTTCTTGTGTCAAGCCACAGATTACACAACTATTATGTAATCTGTGATATAACCTACAAACCACTAAAAAATATAACCCTTTAGATTTTAACAGTTAAGAAGACAATAAAATTGTTTATAATAATAGCTGTATGCGTTTTATCAAATTCAAGTGAGAATCTCAGCTATGAACTGAGAAAGGTTATTTTTTTACGTGATCTGAATTACATTTCAAATTTTCGCGGTTGAATTTGCGCTCACCATGGCGGACGCTGTAAGGGGTCATTTCGAATACATGTGATTATCAGTCCATTTTTATTTATGAAGTTCGTGCCACCAGCTCATTTAACAAAGGGGAAGTGGAGCTATCACCTGGATTTGAACTTTTCATCCACGCATTTACTGGGTGCGACACCACCTCTGCCCTCTTCTGACAGGGAAAGATGAAAATGTGGAGCCACTTCAAACAAACTCAAGCCCTAGTGGACCAAGCAAGAGTTTTCCTCCAGACAAATGCCACACAGGAACAAGTCGCAGCAGCCGGTGACAAGTGCCTAGTTGCCCTATATGGAGGAGACGAAAGGACAAACGCCCTCAACGATGTACGCTTCCATACTTTTCTGAAGACAGCAGCGAACGCTAAAGCGAATCTGGCCCGTTTGCCCCTAACCACAGAGGCTGCCTCATATATCACCACTACCCTACATACCACCAGGTGCAAAAGTGGTTGGGAGTTGAGAAAGAGGCCACGGACTGGGGTTAGGAATTGGCCTCGGCTGGACTCATCCCCATTACCAGTCGGCAAGCTCCTGCCCCCGGAGAGCTCCTAAAACTCCTCTCTTGAAAATGCAAGAAGGGGTGCAGAAGTAGCTGCACTTGCATGAAAGCAGGGCTCAAATGTTCTGTGATGTGTGCTACCTGCTCTGGGGAAAGGTGCCAGAACGGTGCCCTTATCATCATTGATGAGGACGAGCCTCAAGAGTCAAGACAACCCTGACGATCCACCAATACTTACCTACTGAGGACAGCAACGAAAGTGACGGCCCAGGGCCATCAAAAACAAGTGTCTAATTTGATGATTGACTAATTGATTAATTGATTAAGTTACTGTACTTTTTATTACTTATGTTTATATTAAAATACATTTCACCGTTTTTTTAAATGATTTTATGCGTTCTTTTTCATTACCAAACCAAAAAATTCTGGCAAGTTGCCACGAGACTTCCCTCGTATTAACACTTTTTTCAAAAAATAAAATACTCTTAAACTACATAAAAAACTGCAATTTTATCTTATAAAAAAATGAGTGCCGCCATTTTAGCTTACACCGGAAGTGACGTAATCAAAGGTAATATCAGCATTTTCGTTCTTGGCCCAAATGTAATTCATTAGCGAAAACCGCATTTCGATAACTTTAATGTTTCTGAGTATCGAGCGTTGCAGTCGATTTTTAATAATTATTTTTTTTAACACTTTTTTCAAAAAATAACTAAGCACAATATATATTGCTGAATTCAGAAAAAAATACTCTTTTAAACTACATAAAAAACTGCAACTTTATCTTATAAAAAAAATGAGTGCCGCCATTTTAGCTTACACCGGAAGTGACGTCATCAAAGGTAATATCAGCATATTCGTCCTTGCCCCAAATGTAATTCATTAGCGAAAACCGCATTTCGATAACTTTAATAGTTTCTGAGTATCGAGCGTTGCAGTCATTTTTTAATAATTATTTTTTTTAACACTTTTTTCAAAAAATAAGTATAGCACAATATATATTGCTGAATTCAAAAAAAAATTCTCTTTTAAACTACATAAAAAAACTGCAACTTTATCTTATAAAAAAATGAGTGCCGCCATTTTAGCTTACACCGGAAGTGACGTAATCAAAGGTAATAACAGCATTTTCGTCCTTGGCCCGAATGTAATCGATTGGCGAAAACCGCATTTCGATAACTTTAATAGTTTCTGAGTTTAGAGCGTTGCAAGGAATGTGTACGTACAGACTACAGACTACAGACGACAGACGGAAATTTTTTTTACTTCCCGAGTACGAAGTAAAAGGGAAGTATTGTATTAGTTTTCCAAAAAAAAAAATTTGACCTATGGAAATTTTTACATATCTTTGCGTTTCCGAATACGTAGATTCAAAATATGCAAAAAAAAAATTCCGTCTGTCGTCTGTAGTCTGTAGTCTGTAGTCTGTAGTCTGTAGTCTGTAGTCTGTAGTCTGTAGTCTGTACGTACACATTCCTTGCAACGCCCTAAACTCAGAAACTATTAAAGTTATCGAAATGCGGTTTTCGCCAATCGATTACATTCGGGCCAAGGACGAAAATGCTATTATTACCTTTGATGACGTCACTTCCGGTATAAGCTAAAATGGCGGCACTCATTTTTTTTATAAGATAAAGTTGCAGTTTTTTTTATGTAGTTTAAAAGAGAATTATTTTTTGAATTCAGCAATATATATTGTGCTATACTTATTTTTTGAAAAAAGTGTTAAAAAAAATAATTATTAAAAAATGACTGCAACGCTCGATACTCAGAAACTATTAAAGTTATCGAAATGCGGTTTTCGCTAATGAATTACATTTGGGCCAAGGACGAATATGCTGATATTACCTTTGATGACGTCACTTCCGGTGTAAGCTAAAATGGCGGCACTCATTTTTTTTATAAGATAAAGTTGCAGTTTTTTTATGTAGTTTAAAAGAGTATTTTTTTCTGAATTCAGCAATATATATATTGTGCTTAGTTATTTTTTGAAAAAAGTGTTAAAAAAAATAATTATTAAAAATCGACTGCAACGCTCGATACTCAGAAACTATTAAAGTTATCGAAATGCAGTTTTCGCTAATGAATTACATTTGGGCCAAGGACTAATATGCTGATATTACCTTTGATGACGTCACTTCCGGTGTAAGCTAAAATGGCGGCACTAATTTTTTTTATAAGATAAAGTTGCAGTTTTTTTATGTAGTTTAAAAGAGTATTTTTTTCTGAATTCAGCAATATATATTGTGCTTAGTTATTTTTTGAAAAAAGTGTTAAAAAAAATAATTATTAAAAATCGACTGCAACGCTCGATACTCAGAAACTATTAAAGTTATCGAAATGCAGTTTTCGCTAATGAATTACATTTGGGCCAAGAACGAAAATGCTGATATTACCTTTGATTACGTCACTTCCGGTGTAAGCTAAAATGGCGGCACTCATTTTTTTATAAGATAAATTGCAGTTTTTTATGTAGTTTAAGAGTATTTTTTTCTGAATTCAGTAGTATTTATTTTTTGAAAAAAGTGTTAATACGAGGGAAGTCTCGTGGCAACTTGCCAGAATTTTTTGCATATTTTGAATCTACGTATTCGGAAACGCAAAGATATGTAAAAATTTCCATAGGTCAAATTTTTTTTTTTGGAAAACTAATACAATACTTCCCTTTTACTTCGTACTCGGGAAGTAAAAACAAAAGATAGCAAAGGTTATGGAACATTTCTGGAAAAATGCGAATTTACCTCATATGGGTTTTGTTGAGATTTCGAGAGAACTACCAGGCTTACAGAACCCGCTCTGCACTTAATTTAAAGCTAATTAAATTGCCTAGAAATAACATTATATAAGTTCTACTCGTAGGATTAATGGTTTCGGCGTAATTTCAGTCCAAAGAACGTCTAAAACTAAAATTTTCATTTTTGGGAAAAACTGGCCTATTTTCAAAGTGCCGTAATTCGGTAACCAATTGACCTATAGAGCTCCGGTTGGGCTTAATTTGTCACAAATTTAATTTTTTTAAAAAACGTATAGAATAGCTTTTGAAGAAAAATGTATGGATTAGGAGATATAGAGCAGAGTCTGAAACAAGCCCAAAAATTTCGCGGTTTTTCATGTGTAAAAATTTTTCCACAACTTTTTGAGAGTTGCAAACTTGGGTATACTGTATACATAGCTCTAATCGGCCCAAACAACATACTAAAAAATCAGAGATAGTACATCATGTGTTGTTAATTTATTGTCGATTTTGACTGGCCTAAAACTAAACAGAAAGAAAAAGGTACAAAATAGATACTAAAAGGTAATGTGTTCGGAGGTAGAAAAAAATAGCATCAAATGAGACTGTAGACATAGTAAAAAAAAACTGTAAACGAATGAATATTAGTGTAAAAATGAATTAACAAACACTAATAATAAAGTACGAGAAAAGAAAACACCTAGGGAACAATAATAAACGTTGGAGAGTAGTAAAAGAGGGGGAAGGATGATGGGGGGTGGTATTTCATTTGAAAGATCTTTCTTTTCTGAATTCAGTGCACTAGTTTTTTGATTTTTTAACAAAAAATTAAAGTTGGAAAAATGTGGAAAGAGTTTGAGGCATTTAAAAACGAAAAAAGCGCCCCTTAGGTACAGGGTAAACAACCCTTAAAGTTTTAAATAAAAACAAGGGTTAATTTTTTCTTGTGCTAATTAATAAAATCAGTTTATAGAGATTCAAACTTAGTTTAATGAATGTTCGAAGTGCCTACCTTCAACTTCCATGCAATAATACGATTTTGATTAAATCGTTCCCGTACATTTTCCAGCATTCCAGGAGTACAGCGATCTCACCCCATTACATTTTTTGACTTTTTTTTATTCCACTGCGTCGGAATCTTTTGGAGGAGTTACATGAACTCCTGAACTGTTGCAAAATGTATGAACGATTTAATCAAACTCTGTATTATTGCATGGATTTATTAAACTAAGGTTGAATTTGCATAAACTGGTTTTATTATAATTAGCACAAGAAAAAATTAACCCTTGTTCTTATTTAAACATTTAAGGGTTGGTTAGCCTGTACCTAAGGGGTGAAACAATGTTGTCAAATGGCAGTAAACGTACCTAAATTCTCTAAAAAACAAACAATTGACCTGTCCGCGCTTTTTCTAGTTTTTAAATGCCTCAAATTCTTTCCACATTTTCTACTTTTGCAACTTCAATTTTTTTTGTTAAAAATCAAAAAAAAAACCAAAAAACAAGTGCACTGAATTCAGAAAAGAAAGACCTCAAATGACGTATCACTTGCCCCATCATCCCTATTTAAATTTTAGGGGTTGTTCTCACAGCGCTAAGGGGTGAAACCATTTCAGGTTGAAAATCATGACAAAAGTTGTCTCCGTTGATATAAAAATTGACGTGTTTTTGCATTTCTCAAAAGAAAAAATTTTCTACCCAGCAACCCATCTGTTACCTTTTAGTTGGCCCACCCTGTATATGTGTTTCGAAACCGAAATAATGAATTGTGAGTACTTCAAGGGTGGATCCAAGGAGGCCATGGCCATGGCTCACGTGATTTTTTACTTAATGATTTCCTTCCACTTTAGGAAATCAAAATTTATGTGTTGTGGAAGGCCTATTGTGATCGCGAATTGAAACATAGCGGCGATCTCGATCTATCTGTTACGGAAATGTTTAGAATGTGCGACGCGGACATATATCCTAACTGTAAACTACTGTTACACATTTTCTTGAGTTTGCCAACTAGCATGACTTCTGCAGAGAGAAGCTTTTTCAGCCCTGCGTCGGCGTCGGCTGAAATGGTGTTTCAGAAGCCACATGACCCAAGATCGTCTCGTAGGACTCGCATTAATGCATTTGCATCAAGACATTCCACTGATACCTAAACTGATATTAGATAGATTCACGAAGTCAAAAAATCAACGTTGTTACGTAATTATTTAAGTATTCGATTTATTCTTTTAACCCTCTTCTTTTCCCATCGGCATCGTCGGTACTGGATACTAACTCTATTCAATTCAAAATACCATAATTTGAACATTTTACGATAGGGATGTTATTATACTAAAGAAGATAAGATCATGGATAGATGGAAGCAGTATTTTCAAGAATTAATCAGAGCAGCTAAAGAAGAAGACATTACATTAATAACAGAAGAGATAATAGAAGAAACGGGTAAATTAAGATTTGACAATAATGAGGTAACAGCAGATATGATGAAGTATCTGGGACAAGGTACGAAAGAAATTTGTCAAATCAACAGGGATAACAAGGATCATGTCCCTATTTTATAAAAACCTAGGCAAAAGACAATGTAATACTTAACTACATATAGATTCGTAATACTATGCCAGGAAAAATATTGGCAAGAAGAGTTGAGGAAAAATTAATACATAAAAAACTGGAAATAACACAATATGAATTTAAAGAAGAAAGAAGCTCTCAAGATCCGATATTTGCATTAAGACAACTTTGTGAAAAAATTAGCAAATACATAACAGACATTTAATGAAATAAAAAGAGAAAACATCTGAAACAACTTAAAGCAAAGAAATTTAGAAAAGGAAACAGTATTAGCTATAAAAGAAATTGTATACAAATACAGAACAAATAAATAGGAATCACAAAAATATTTAAAACTGAAATGGGAATTGCCAAGGTTGTAGCCTACCCTCGGGTCACTATTATTCGTAGTTGTAATAGATGACGTTATAAAAAAAGCGAAAGAAAGAATGAAAAAGCAAGGTACCGGAAGGTGAAGGAGATAAGATATCAGAACGGATATAATTCTGGCAAACTCAAGAAAACTTAACTAAAATTAATTTAAATATTTTTAATGAGGAATTAAATAAAATAAAAATAGAAAATCATGGAAAATGGTAGAGAAACACAAATCTGGAATAAACGCTGTAGAAATGAAGTAGAAGGTAGAACAAGAAAGAACACGATACAAAATGAAGTATTTAAGGAACCAAAGTATAAGGGATAAAGGAAAGAAGAATTGGAGAAGAAATCAAAGGAGTATAAGTAAAAGAAAAAATGGAAAGAGAAAGAAATGGAGGAAAACTACATACCATTTTTTTCGGAAATTAATAAGTCCCACATAGCTCTTCGAGCCGCTGGATCCATTCCAGCAGTAGGTTCGTCCAACATCACAATCTTTGAATCTCCGCATAAAGCGATGCCTACTGACAATTTGCGCTGCATACCACCTGACAAGGTCCCCACCTGCGCATGTCTCTACAATTAAACATTTCACTGATTGCTATACTAAAAGTTCCTAATACTTTCTCGTCAAGTTCCAAAAGTTCAATATATTTATCAATTTCCGTATTTAAATTATGTTTATTCAATCCTTTCAATTTTCCAAAAAAATACAAATGCTCGGCTACGGTAAGTTCTTCAAATAAAATATTGTACTGTGGACAAAGCCCAAGACTTTGCCGTGCTTTTTTAATATCAGTTTTAATATCAAAACCATCTATGATCGCCGTACCGGATGTAGGTCTCAGTATACCAGTTAACATTGACATAGTTGTAGTTTTTCCCGCACCATTGTGACCCAACAGTACGGTTATTTGGTTTTTGTACATATTCAAACTGAGATCTTTTACTGCTGCTTTATTATTTAAGTACTCCTTTCGTAAATTGATTAATATGATCCCGGGAGTTAAACCTTCTGGTTCATTTTCAACGAATTCGTTTGATGTGCTTGGAGGTGGTATAGAACTTTCCAATACTGAAAGAGTGATTGGAATTTCTCTAAAATAGACCGATTAATTTAGAAATTATCCGCTTGTCTAAACAAAACTATAGTTGGTTGGCGAGCTTAACTTTTGGTGGGTTTAAACTGCGAAATTTTCAAATTTTTTTCGATTTTTCTTTAATAACTCCTTAACTGAAAAAATTACTCCCATTACTGAAGTCTACTTTGAAACGGCAACTCCTATTAAAGAAACCCATAGAACAGCACGGGTACTGTGCGAAAAGTGTGCAAAGGAACGCAGAAGAAGATGCGGAAACAAGAAATTTGCAATTCTGACAGAGAAATTACAACATCAAGAAGGGGTTGGAATTTTTTATTGAAACTTGGTAGATTTGTTGGGCTGATATTAAGTAATAATTGGTTAAATTTCGAGATCAAATGGTTTCGTACGATTTGTTGTTGATTTTCATTGCGGATTAACATTATTTTGGTTGTTGTTCTTTTATTAAGGTGTGTTGTTTGTTTGATTTTGCCTAGAGTACAGTAACGAGGATATTACAGCCAATTAAGCGAATTCGAGAGAATGAAGCTGGCTCTTCATTTGGCGAAATTGTTAATCGCGTAAAACGAAATTGGTCTACTGCAATGTGAGTGTGTCGTGCATGGTTTGAAGATGACCAAGAACGTCGTAAAACATGAACAGGGGCTTCAAGATCGTCGCCTAAGACAACTGGCATTTAGAGACCGATTTTGTTCTACTCGGAAAATTTGTGACCAATGATGGTTTGGTGAAGAGGGACGCCATGTAACTCTTAGAACAGTTTAACGTCGAATCCGAAGTTGTGGGTTAACATCACATCGTCCACAACTGGTGCTTCCTTTGACTACGAAACATTGTCAGCAACGGTTACAATGGCTCAATGTCCTCATTGGAATCTTGAATGGTGTCGTGTTGTCTTTAGCGACGAATCTAGATTTTGTTTAGGCATGCACGACACACGGTCGTATGAGAGTCAGAAGAAAACGGGGTGAACCACGGAATCCTCGCCGCACTGTGGGAGTTATGGTTTGGGCATGGTGTTGCTTTGAGGCACAACGGTATATTACGGAGGTAGTTGGAACACATCTTGTGCCATACCTACTTACCAAGAACTCAAAGATCCATTATTCCAGCAAGATAATGGACGTCTTAATGTAGCAAGATCTACATTGAAAATGTATGGGAGAAAATGGGCAAGGTTGCGAAACTTGCAGCGCCCTCCTTTGACTTCGGAGGCTTTGAGACGTGAGGTGCAACTTGCAGGGGAGGCAAGACCCCCAAGACAAGATAAATTACATTATTCAATCAATGCCGCGGCGTGTAAATGAATGTGAGAGGCAGGCAACCATTATAAAATTTTGCTTAAATAATGCAGATTTTCAACAACTATAACATAGGTGAATATTCTCACCAAATTTCATCCGGAAATTCCAACCCCTTCTTGGTGTTGCAATGTCACTCAGTATATTTCCACTGCAAGGGGTAATTCTATACAAGTGACACCATTTGATAAGGGGTGTACCATAAAATGTCCACCTTTAGGCATTCAAGTTGGTAGGTGACCTGGAGAACATTGATGATGAAGGTGAAAAATACTCTGATGTTCCGTTTCAAACATGACAACCTTCATCCTCCACACTACTGTGAAAAATAATTGGTCACAGTGAAGAATGTATGTGAATTATGTCCCATATTCTAATATTTTTATGGGTTTCATTTTGTAAGTCATAACTTTTAGCTAGGAAGCGCCGCGCCGTTTAGTAATTATTGAAGGTAAATTGAAAAAAAGTGCACAGATTTCGTATTTGCCCACTAAATGCTAAGCTCATCTCGTCTAACGGTCACAAGTTGGATTACACGTACTTAGGACCAACTAAAGCTACTGGTAATAGCCCTAATTTTACTGGACTAGGAACAACTTAAAATACTATCAACAGTTGCTAAATTGTAAGTCAATATCACGGGTGTCCAGAAGGGGACGTATTTGTAAATTCAACAATTAAAAAAAAACTACATATGTCAAAAATAGCTATTTATGATAACGAGTGTTAAAAGTACTATTTTATTTTGTGAGTGCAAAGTTTGCGAAACGAGCGAAGCGAGTGGAGCAATTTCACGATAGCCGTCTGAAGTTTTAGCACAGCGTTCTCCAAAGTTCTGTCCTCCACCGCTACCGTAAGGTCGTCCGCAAAACCGTTATAGTGACTCCGGGCGACACCTGTATCTTCAAGACCCCGTTGTACACGATCGACCAGAGGGTTGGTCCGAGGACCGATCCTTGTGGTACTCCTGCCTCGGGGGTGAACTCGTAGATCACCCCCTCCGGTTTTTCAACTCTTATCTTACGGTCTGTAAGGTAGCTCCCCGTTAGTCCCACGAAGTAGGGTGGAACCGCCATTTCTTCCATCGCCTTGATGATATCCCTGTGGCGTACTGTGTTGAAGGCATTTTTGACATCGAGGGACACCATCAGGCATATTTCCCTCGTCCGATGAGTGCCATTGTTCGCCCTGTTTCTGATTGCTGCCACCTCTTGGACCGCCTGGGCCGTTGACCGCCTTTTTCTAAATCCGTAGTGTCTGGAGGATATTTCCCCCTTGAGCGCTTCTTCAATTCTATCTTTCATTATTCTTTCCATGATCTTGCCTGAGTAGTCTAGTAGGCATATTGGCCTGAGGACCCATTTGTCTTTGGTATCAGGGCATGTTTCGCCTGTTTCCATACGTTAAGGGATATCGTCCCATCTTGAGGTATTTATTTATCAGTCCCGTCCACAGCTCGGGTCTCTTTGTGGCCACGTGTTTTACGACTACGGCTGGAACCATGTCCGGCCCTGGCGCTTTATTGTTTGGTAACTTGCGCGCAGCTGCCAGTACTTCTTCGCGGGTGACTCCTTCGTGTTCGTACTCATCGCCATTCTGTACTTCTAGTAGTTCTCCCGCTGCATTATCAAACCCTACCGGATATCCTTTCTTTCCCAGTTTTCTCATTGCAATCTGGTAGCCCTTTCCCCATACGTCTCTCTCTATTTCGTCACACAGTCTTTGCCAGCAGGTCTTCTTGCTTTCGTTTATTTTTTTTTAGTTGTTTACGGCTTTCCTTGAGCGCATCAAGTGCCTCCGTTAGCATCTGTGTTTTTCCCGCCTTCCTTGCCCTGGCAACTTGTCGTCGTTTGGTCACGCATCACCTTTACCTGGAAAAGTGAATTGACAGCCGCAAGCGATTGGTTTGAGTATCGCAAGTGGCCCCATCTTGTTGAAACCATATGCTTCCACATTAAAACCTTCAAACTCCTGCAGTTATCAAATCAAAAAGTTTCTTAACATCTCGCAATCCCGTTTACTGTTTACCGTAAGTGCTCGCCCTCGCCGGTCTTCAAAAAAATAAGGCCGAACGATGCCTTCATCAGACATGGCGGCCCTCACAATAAGTTTTGAACTATGTAGTGATTGTTCATGTTTCTGTCTTGGAATTTCGTTGGCCGAGTAGCGGCAGTTTTGTTTGTTCAGGTGCCCATTTAAGTGAAAGTTCGCTTCGTCACTAAACAGAATGTTTTCAAACTTTGGGAAGCGTTCAAGCATTTTTGCAAAATTTAGTCGAAGAGGATAGTCGGTAACGCTGTTTTTGAACGATCTGAATTTTGTAGGTTGTAAGATGTCGCTTGTGTAAGGAAGATTTTTTAATGTCAATGTGGCAACTACATGATCCTCCTACACAGTCGCTTACATACTGAAGAGCAACGATTGATTCCCATTAGCCGACCAATGAAAACGCGTCGACACCGGCCAGAATCCTTTATAAGCGAACGCTGTTACCCACAGAAATCAGTCAGAAGTCATAGCCGCCAACGAAAGCTGCCCACACCGACCAGTCCGTCTACATCGACCCGTCAGCCTGCATTACAGAACCAGTCTACCCTCCGCCGACCAACCAACCTACCTCAGTAGTAGTACCTCCATTATTAACCGCATTCCGCGCTGTTAAAACTTGTACATATTTGTAAATAGAAGTGTTAGTTGTTTTCACAACTTCCAAAACTTTATTGTTTATTTGGCACGACCACCAAATAGCTGGTGATCCGATTCAATCGCCAAAGTCACGTTCTTGACTGCGGTTGCGAACTGATTGAGACGGATTTTCATGCACTGAAACTCACTTTTTCAATCATTTATTTGGTTCGAATAGAGCGCGGGTGACCTGGATTGTGAATTTTTACAGTCGAACCGGTATTCCCGAACATTCGAATCCATTTTTTGATGGTATCGTCCTTCGGTGCGTTCCGTATATTAAATTCTGCACGATATCAACGTTGAGCTGTGACTATCGAAGCACCATTGCGATAGTCTCCCGGGTACACTTCCATGGTTACTATACATCTCCAAAGGAATAGTGCAACGACCTATCCTTACTGCGCCCTTCCAGACAGCGCAGATACAAATACCCCCTACTCTTTCTGGACACCCGTTACGTATATGTAATGCATCAAAATAATTTCATTTATGTTTTAGATTACCAATGGAATAGCAAATATAGTGTATAGACAAAATTAACAGTAACTTACACACATATTCTGGTTGACCACACCAATATGCGGCTGTACAAGGAAAATTCCAAACCTCCGCAACACCATAATCTCCAGGAAACACGGCTTCAACATAAATAGTAATTACAAAATATAAAATTGTGTCAAAAATTAGCATAACTAACACAAGTCCCAGTGTAAGGCTGTCATCAGGACTGGTTGTTTTCCAAATATTCCTCCAATCAACACCTAGAAAAATATGATGCGAATTCTGGTAAACGTACGAATACTGCAAACCTTCTCCAGCTCCTTCGAACATTAAAATTATCTGAAAACCGTATCCCATTGCGCTGGTTGAACAAATGCACGCCGCCAACTTCTCAGCTAATGTTAACGTATCATATTGAACTTGCATATACGAATATGGGAAATAGGATAAAAACCACAACAATCCAGTTATAGTTGCAGCAATGTTAGCTATAACTTAGTACTATACTTAGGTATAGAAGAAGATTTACAAATACATACCATTTGAGAAAAAGGATGTGATCGCAAAACAAAAAGTAGTTGTTGCAGATGCGTACAACGAAAGGAATAGTAAAATGACATATCCATTGGAACGTGGAAATAATGCCCCATGGTTAAACCACGATATTTTTAAAATCGAAACTATCAATATTTGTGTCAAGAACATAGCGAGAAATGTTTTTATAAACCAAGCAGTCCAATGGAGCCAATTAGGTAATCCCATAATTTTTAATATTTCCTGGAAATTTATCCAAAATTAATATGTAACGAACAATTAATATTATTAATTAACCTTTAGTTGTTTCTCTTTTTCTACAGTTACAGCCCTTACATTATTAACACACGAATATGCTGTACCCAACATGACAAGTAATGAGATAAATAAACGTAGAGTAGATAGAAGTTTATCAGAAATCCATTTTGGATACGGAAAACGTTGCATTTGAATTTGTAAATCGTTTACATTAAGGTCCTTATTTACTTCCCGTTTTTTCAAATTGTTTATAATTGATAGTGACAATTGTTGTTGTATTTGTAAAAAACCTTCCGCATTGTATTCTAAAACATCCATAAGTTTAACATTATCGTATCGGATTCGTGTTACTAACCTGGTTTAGCCCCATCACTTGAGTAAAAATCTCGTGGACCAGGCATCTGGTGTGTCGGAAAAAGAAGATTTGTAACCCACGAATATGCACTGGAATCTTCAGATTTTACATTATCCGATGATCTTAATTCGCCTGGAAACCTAGACGCCAAATTTTTACATCCGGTAAACATACGAGACATACCTTAAGGTAACATCTACAGTCTGAGGAAGTGGATAATTTCCTGCTAATTTATCATCAAACTGTATACCGGCTAAAGTTTTGTGCCTATCACCTTGATTGTACAGTTGAAATAATAATTCTTCACTATTTTTAACAAATCGGGGACGGATAGTACATCCTTTTTGATACGCATTTATTGCTTCTATTGCTTCGCTAACAACTTCTTCTAGATTTGGATTATATGGTGACCATATAATTATTCGTTCTCTGAAAATACTAACGTAATTGTCAAAATGAGAAGTCGCGATGCCTTACTCAGCTTGATCACTTATATTTAATATTTGTACACTCGTGTTAAACGGTTCAAAAATAATTGCAGAATGTTCTTCGGGTATTACCAATGATCGTAACAATATGAGTACAGAACAACTTAAAACTGGGGCTAAAATTTCTAATAATGTCTGTAGGGGATGTCTACGATGTAATATAACGTTCTTCCAGATTAACAAGCCAAGCTTTCGCAATTTTTTCCCCATGATGTTCTCGTATTCTAAAATATTTAGCAATTTCAAATTATAGGTTTACGTAATTATGTACAATTCTGACGATGCCAGCATTTTTTGCGAAAATTAGACATGATGGGGATTCGGTACAGTTATATGTCAAAATAAATAGGTATCCACGTAAATGAAACATAAAAAATAAAATTACAAGGAAATTGTGATCTGTATAAAGGGCATGTGATACCCTGTTGAAATGCCTAACATCTGAAGTATCTAAAGTAGGCAACACATTATGCTGAATGCATCCATATAATTTTAGTACACAACAAAAATACGTAGTTGCAAAATAAGACTAAAATTTATTTAATCACTGAAAGAACTACGTATGTACTTAGGTATGCACAATTGCACATTTATAGAATACGAATTTCTTTTCATATTTATTTTACAGGTCAGTTTCATGTTTCATGTGATGAGCTATTATATCAAATTTATTGTAATTTGTAGATAAACTGCAATTTTTCTTTCTATCTGCTAAAATTCGTACGTTCTAATCAGTGAACCTGGTTCTAATAGTCGTAGCGGTACATCGAGAAAATCGCAAATGTCTGTCAAATTGTGCGGGAAGTGTGAAATTAGGTACAAATAAACGATTTGACCCGCAGCACCCCTATTTTCAACCCTTAGTTTTCAAAAGTGCCCCGTATTTAGTTTTTTCCATCCCCTAACGATAACTCCTTTGTTTACAACTTTTCGAAAAAAATATATTAATAAAAGTTTTAGGAATTCTTATACGGAACATTTTATATAAGGATAAAATTTTCACAAATATCAACCCTTATCGAGATATGTGGAAGAAACTGATTTGTGCAGTTTCATTACAAAATCGGTCATAGTTTTCTTGTTTATCGTTTCTCAGAAAAATTATTCAAGTAAAAGATGTAGACATTAGTATGATCAATATTTTAGATATAATTATATATAATATTTTCACAGAAAGCAACCCTTAAGTATTAAATCGCTCGTATCTTTTTTATTTGTAACTTATGAGGAAAAACATGTAAATAAATATTATAGAAAATTATCTTTTGGGCATTTTATGTCGGTATGAAAATTTTTCAAAAGTCAACCCTTAACGAGATATATCGAAAAAACCAGAAACTGTCAACTTTCACATAAAATCGAGCATAACTTTTCTATATTTCAGTGACATTATTGTTATATAATTCGGTAGCTATATGGATGTAGAAAATATAAGTAAGGGGTAATTTTTTTACAAAAACTCACCCTTAGCGAGATATTTTGAAAAAAACAAACTTTCAGCCCTTTTTAGAAAAGTTTTCGTAACTTTTCCAATTACGATTGTTAATATTATTTCTTCATGGTTAATAATAGGCAATTACAGTGAATTTCATGAAATCATAGTGATTTTGCACCATATCACACTGGTGCGGGAATTTTCAACGTACAAAGTAAGGTTTATTCGTTTATTAAAAAGAAACAATCTAATTTATTGTACCCAAAAAGCAAACATAGGTCGATTTTATATCAAGGAAGACATATTTTGATGTTATTTTCTTTGGGGGTGGTTCTCACCTCCAGCGCTTCACAGGGGGTGACATTTAAATGTACCGCTACGACTATAACAATTTTGAGGCAATAAAAAATATAAATTTCTATATGTATGGAAAAGCGGTACAAAACTAAAATGAAAAACGATCAAAAATAATGTAATACAATTCTAAAGATCAATGTACTGTATATTACTGTATTATGTATGTATTGCATAATTATACAGGGTGTCTCACGGTGACCGTCGGTTAGAAGTATATCAAGAACAGTAAAAGCTAGAAATTTGAAATTTTGCACATGCGACATGGAGTGTTTAATCTATTAAATAAAAATATTTTCCAAATGGCAGTACTTCCGGAAATACCGGAAGTGAGCATCAACTTCTTTATTTTAAATACAAACCAGGCAATTTTTTTCACATTCTGATGTGTCATAAAATGTTTAGTAAGTATGCTTAAAATAATCGGCGTACCAATTTTGATCGTTGAGAAAAAAAAATTTTTTCACTGAAAAATGTCAAAATCTTGTTTAGGAAATAAAATTGAAAGTCGAAAGTGGTAAGTTAGGGAAATGGAATTTTAGGTTCTCAATGTCAAAAGATTGAGACACAATATTGTCTGTCATGGATAATAAAAAATTGCACGCGGTTAAGTATCTATTTGACGTTATGTCCAGACTTAAGAAAAACTTTAAAAAGTCTCATTTTTTAAATGGAATGCCAATTTAATTATCAGCCTATTCGATCCAGAAATAAATTTCCTTTAAATTGATATACCATGTTCCTATACCTAAAATCAATGATTGCAGAGTTATTTACATTTTTCTAATTAAAATTTTAATTACATACTTTACATAACATGGTTGGCTCTTTCTCTCTTTCCGCCGAACGAACAGAACTTTCAGGGAAAACATTAAAATATCCCAATACATTGGTTTCTGCAGCGTCATTGGGGACAATTGGCTTTGCCAAATTTCGTGGCGCATTTACTTCGCCCAAATTTAGAAAATTCTTTTCAATCATCCTGATTTTTCGTTCTGTCATTGTAGGTAAATGCGGATATCTTTCGTTAAAGTGTTGAGTGATTCTTTATTCAATAGTTCTGCAGGTCGGAGAAGTAATACGAGCAGACTCGTCATGCATGTAAACCAAATTTAGAATATCAGCGTTTGTGTATTCCATATTTCCCAATTAAAAACGAATATCAAGCGCAAAAATCAAAATTCAAACAGATAACACTGATAACAAACGTAAACGTAGCGTAAACTTTCAAACTGATTGCTGACAACTGTCATAAGAAACAATTGAATAAAATTTTTTTGAAAATTTTCAAAGCCAACCATGTTTTGTAAAGTATGTATGTAATTATAAATTTAATTAGAAAAATGTAAATAACTCTGTAATCATTGATTTTAGGTATAGGAACATGGTATATCAATTTAAAGGAAATTTATTTCTGCATCGAATAGGCTGATAATTAAATAGGCATTCCATTTAAAAAAAGAGACTTTTTAAAGTTTTTCTTAAGTCTGGAAATAACGTCAAATAGATACTTAACCGCGTGCAATTTTTTATTATCCATGACAGACAATTGTGTCTCAATCTTTTGACATTGAGAACCTAAAATCCCATTTCCCTAACTGTGACCACTTTCGACTTTCAATTTTATTTCCTAAACAAGATTTTGACATTTTTCAGTAAAAAAAATTTTTTTTTCCAACAATCCAAATTGGTACGCTGGTTATTTTAAGCATACTTACTAAACATTTTATGACACATCAGAATGTGAAAAAAAATTTCCTGATTTGTATTTAAAATAAAGAAGTTGATGCTCACTTCCGGTATTTCCGGAAGTACTGCCATTTGGAAAATATTTTTATTTAATAGATTAAACACTCCATGTCGCATGTGCAAAATTTCAAATTTCTAGCTTTTACAGTTCTTGATATACTTCTAACCGACGGTCACCGTGAGACACCCTGTAGAAGGAAAATTATTTGCAGTGGGGCACTTTTTTTAAGCACACTTTTATCTTTCTTATGAAAATATATTCAATATCAGCAATAAATCAGAAGATTTTTTAAATAAACACCGTAATTCATTTAAATTTAGGTATTCATATGAAAATGCTGATATAGTATTTAAGATATAAAAGACATCACAAGGAGCATATCGTCGGTGACGGTGACCTGGCAATACCTCCTATCTGCCATTTTTGGCAAATTATTTGATATTGTGAAATTTTTTGTATCTCTAAAAATAAAGTCGGTACAGAGCTACAGACGAAAAACACATCAAGTGAGTATTCCGCAAACGAAATTCACTTTTTGAGTGACGTCATGCGAACGGTCTGATGAAATCTGATCGTCAGAGAATCCGGCCTTGCCCCTTACCTACCTTTGCCTTTGCCTACAGCGTTCAGTCTCAACGCCTACAGTTTCTTTAGTTTCCGTCTTCTTTTTCCTTTGTTGTTTCTTTCTAAATTTGTAAGATTGATTTACACATTAATATTTCAGACATTTTTAAGGACAATTTTGATCGCTGCAACTTTTTCAATGCATTTACGTATTCCTATTTCCACATAGCAGGGTATGACAAAATTTGAAATATATTGATACACAGGGAAAAAAGTTATAGTGATATTTCTCTATTAATTAGTGATTTTAAAAATTGAATTCATTAAAAATCATACTTAAATACCAGCAATCATTTTGAAAATTTGTCATACCCTAGCATACATACGTGTGCACATATATTCAGAAATTCAGCGTTCTACATCCATAATTGTGCTTAAAAATATACGAAAACGTAACTCCGCAACGATTAATCAGATCACTTTTTTTTAGCATTCGTAACAAAGTAATAGAGTTAATCTATTCAATTAGTAGTCGGGAAACTCTCCAAATAGTATAGACAACCAAAAAAATGGGTTTTTAAGGTAATACAAAACTGGGTATACCTCGCCCTTGAGGTCCACGATTAAAGAGGTCGTGCAATTATACACGCACTTCCTGATTAAACAGGCGCCCAAAATGGAGTTGAATATATTCCCCCAGTATCAAAATGTAAGAAATAACGCTGACGAACATCCTCATCCTCGCTCTGTCCTTAGATGGGTTCGAAGTTCGAAGCTCTTTGAGTAGTAACATCAAAATGTCACACTTGAAAATGAAAACCCAACGAATCTATATCACTACAAACTTGATCTGAGGCAACTGTAAACAAACCAGTTCACGAATTGGAAGAGAAGGTAAGTCGCGAAGGAAATGCGGACACGATACCAGAGAATCGAAGACAGTAAAAAAAGGGAGTCTGGATTCTAGATAACGATGGGAGGGTGGTCAGAAGTTCACGCGCACATAGAACGTCACTCAAGTCATCCCACACGTGAGATAAACCTGAGGATTCTGGACGGGGAAGCGGCTCTAATGTTAGCGATGTCCGACCAGGATTCCCCCAACATGGATCGTCTTAATTCGATAAGTACGGGACACTCACAAAGTATGTGTTGGCCGTCTCGTCGTCTGTGTAGCATCCTCTACAGAATGGTGATTCCACCAAGCCCATACGGTGCATGTGTTTATGTTAAGTTTGCAGTGCCCAGAAAGTATGCCCACAAGTAGCAGCAGGCTTTTCCTAGATAGCCCCGTGCAGGGGAGGAGAGTTTTTTTTTTAATTTTTTTTGTAACAGCATTGTGATATTTTCAAATTGAATGAAATCCAGTTTATATAGTTAACAATATCAGAAGGGAGCTAAAGAACGTGAAGAAGTTGAAAATAAACAGATTGTTGTGACCGAAAAATGGACGACAACGAAATAAACACGAGCGCCGTGTATAGAGATCACGAGATAACAAAGTCAGATCTAGGTGAAATCACAGAATAAAAGAGTGTTTTATTCTGTGGTGAAACTACCACAACAATGACGAAGTCTTTACGGAACAAACGCTACAGGCCTACGTCCTACAGCAGATGAACAGAATGTTCAAAATAATGGAAGGTGGAATGCGGACAGAAAGTACTACCATATCCATAACCACGGAGTCCATTGGAACATTCAGTGGTGAAAAATGTCATACAAAAGCGATCAGATAAATACTGTCGCTATGTTGAATAATTTGTCGGATGGTAATAAATTGAAAATTTCGAAATGTAAACTTGTCCGCTAGAAGTTGGTATGCATGAGATCAGCTATGTCTACGGAAAATACGCGTTATATTTATGTCGAGCTGTACAATTGGACTTAAATGAAACGAAAGAACAGATTTTAGGGGGTTCATGGAATCAGAGTCATGTGAGCGGGCGAATGTTGAAAACCTACAGTAATATCGCTGGAACGGATAAACAAAAGCAGACAACGAATAAGAAACCAGGAGCATCCGAAGATCGACAAAAGAACAAAGAAAATTATGACGAGTAGGTCGAAGGATCCGTGACGTTGGACGTTTACATAGTTCTTGATGAAAGACAAAGTGTTGAGATTGTAATAGGACGTTCGTTTACGGACCGAAACGATGTAGTGTAGATGAAGAAAGAAAACATTTTAATCTTTGGAAAAATGAACGAATTTACATTCTGCGACCTGGAAATTCAAGAAAATCCTGGACGCGTAGAAATTAATATTTAGACCACCGGCGAACGGATGTACTCAAATTCTGGAAAGGTTAAATTTGGTTTTGGGAAAGTTTAGAAAAGCTAAACTAACGTTGAATCCTGCGAAATGTAATTTTGGGATGGACAGTGTGAGTTCTTTGGGGTTTCAAGTATCCGGAAAATGAACTGAAGCCAGGGAAAAGGAAGTTATCGGCGATTGAAAATTTCAACGCACCGGAAAACTTCCAGAAAGTAAGACGATTTTTGGTCTCTCTTTAGGAGATTCATTAAGAACTACGCAATAAAGGCGAGGCCATTGACGGATCAAATGAAAAAGGGAACTAATTTCAGATGGACCGGAAAGGAAAACGGTGCGTTTGAAAACCTACAATGCGAATTAGTGCGAGAACTAGCGAGAACTGGGATTGCACAGTTGGAATTATTCGTAGTAGTGCGGAGCATAGAACGGTTAAGGACCTTTCTGATAGGTATAAAATTTATAGACGGAGAGCCAGCAACGTATTTTGAGTTGTCATTTCAACAGTCATGAAAAGTCACTCAGTGAATCTCTAATATCTGCTGAAAAATAAAAGTTACTTCTGCCAACCCACTCCGGTCGGGTTGTACTACCCTAAATTTTCAAAAGGGGTAAAAAATAAGGCTCAATGTAGTTATAGTATCAGTCATGAAATTTCAGGAGGTTATTCCCACTTATATTCTGGATTTATCAGCATGTTGACGGAACATTTCCCCCCTCACCTAATTGCTGACAGAACGCCCTAAAGTATAAGTATAAGTATATAAAACTACATTTACAAAGAGGGTAACAAATAAAGGATCAATATGGTTAAAGTATCAGTCATGAAATTTCAGGAGGTTATTCTCACTTAAATTCTGGATTTATCAGCATGTTGACAGAACATTTCCCCCCTCACCTAATTGCTGACAGAACGCCCTAAACTCTAAGTATACGTATATTAAACTACATTTACAAAGAGGGTAACAAATAAAGGTTCAATATGGTTATAGTATCAGTCATGAAATTTCAGGAGGTTATTCTCACTTAAATTCTGGATTTATGAGAATGTTGACAGAACATTTCCTCCCCCCTCTTAATTGCTGACAGAACGCTGTAATCTCTAGGTATACGTATAGTCTGATTTATGAGAAGATGCGTGCAGTCATAGGCATTTTGTATAGTTACAATTGTTGTCAACAATATAATAACAATGGTAACTAAGAAAAATGCCTATGACGTGCACGCATCTTCTCATAAATCAGACTATATATAAAACTAAAAGTCCTGACTGACATATCAACGCCCAGCCCGTACCCCTGGACCTAGATGGCTGAAATTTGACACAGAGGTTGGTTTTATGATGTAGACAAGGGATAAGGCCGGATATTTCAAAATTCAACCCCTAAGGGGTTAAAATAGGGGATGAAAGTTTGTATTTTAAGTTAAATCCATAAAAATTGGTATATGACCTTTCGGTTAGAAATTAAGACAGGCGTGATTCAGGAATTTTCGAAATTCAACCCCTAAGCGGGGTAAAATAGGGGATGAAAGTTTATATGGAACTTCGTCATTCTTTAAGTTAAATCAATAAAAAATTGGTATATGGCCTTTCGGTTAGAAATTGAAAGACGTGTTTCAGGATTTTTTAAAATTCAACACCTAAGGGGGTAAAATGGGGATGAATTTATTTCTACTTTTCTACGAAGCGTGGTATTTCGACAATCAATTGCAACAAATGAACAAACTCCCCTCAGTTACAATTTATTTCTGCCAAATCGTGACGTTACTATTTTTGTGGTAATTTTCTGTAGGTAATTGCAGAAAAATTTGAGCCAACAACGTATTTCGAGAAAGCCTAAAATACGTCTTTCTTAACTTGTAACAGAAGGTCCAAATTCCAATTTTTATGTATGTACCTTAAAAAATGACGAATTTCCGTGTAAAGCTTTATCCTGAAACACGTCTTTCAATTTCTAACCGAAAGGCCATATACCAATTTTTATGGATTTAACATAAAGAATGACGAAGTTCCATATAAACTTTCATCCCCTATTTTACCCCCCTTAGGGGTTGATTTTCGAAAATTCCTGAATCACGTCTGTCTTAATTTCTAACCGAAAGGCCATATACCAATTTTTATGGATTTAACTTAAAATACAAACGTTTATCCCCTATTTTAACCCCTTAGGGGTTGAATTTTGAAATATCCGGCCTTATCCCTTGTCTACATCATAAAACCAACCTCTGTGTCAAATTTCAGCCATCTAGGTCCAGGGGTATGGGCTGGGCGTTGATATGTCAGTCAGGACTTTTAGTTTTATATACGTATACCTAGAGATTACAGCGTTCTGTCAGCAATTAAGAGGGGGGGGGGGGGGGAAATGTTCTGTCAACATTCTCATAAATCCAGAATTTAAGTGAGAATAACCTCCTGAAATTTCATGACTGATACTATAACCATATTGAACCTTTATTTGTTACCCTCTTTGTAAATGTAGTTTAATACACGTATACTTAGAGTTTAGGGCGTTCTGTCAGCAATTAGGTGGGGGGGAAAATGTTCTGTGAACATTTTCATAAATTCAGAATTTAAGTGAGAATAACCTCCTGAAATTTCATGACTGATACTTTAACCATATTGAACCTTTATTTGTTACCCTCTTTGTAAATGTAGTTTTATATAATTATACTTAGACTTTAGGGCGTTCTGTCAGCAATTAGGTGAGGGGGGAAATGTTCTGTGAACATTCTCATAAATCCAGAATTTAAGTGAGAATAACCTCCTGAAATTTCATGACTGATACTTTAACCATATTGAACCTTTATTTGTTACCCTCTTTGTAAATGTAGTTTTATATAATTATACTTAGACTTTAGGGCGTTCTGTCAGCAATTAGGTGAGGGGGGAAATGTTCTGTCAACATTCTCATAAATCCAGAATTTAAGTGAGAATAACCTCCTGAAATTTCATGACTGATACTTTAACCATATTGAACCTTTATTTGTTACCCTCTTTGTAAATGTAGTTTAATATACGTATACTTAGAGTTTAGGGCGTTCTGTCAGCAATTAGGTGAGGGGGGAAATGTTCTGTCAACATGCTGATAAATCCAGAATTTAAGTGAGAATAACCTCCTGAAATTTCATGACTGATACTTTAACCATATTGAACCTTTATTTGTTACCCTCTTTGTAAATGTAGTTTTATATAATTATACTTAGACTTTAGGGCGTTCTGTCAGCAATTAGGTGAGGGGGGAAATGTTCTGTCAACATTCTCATAAATCCAGAATTTAAGTGAGAATAACCTCCTGAAATTTCATGACTGATACTTTAACCATATTGAACCTTTATTTGTTACCCTCTTTGTAAATGTAGTTTAATATACGTATACTTAGAGTTTAGGGCGTTCTGTCAGCAATTAGGTGAGGGGGGAAATGTTCTGTCAACATGCTGATAAATCCAGAATTTAAGTGAGAATAACCTCCTGAAATTTCATGACTGATACTTTAACCATATTGAACCTTTATTTGTTACCCTCTTTGTAAATGTAGTTTTATATACGTATACTTAGAGTTTAGGGCGTTCTGTCAGCAATTAGGTGAGGGGGGAAATGTTCTGTCAACATGCTGATAAATCCAGAATATAAGTGGGAATAACCTCCTGAAATTTCATGACTGATACTATAACTACATTGAGCCTTATTTTTTACCCCTTTTGAAAATTTAGGGTAGTACAACCCGACCGGAGTGGGTTGGCAGAAGTAACTTTTATTTTTCAGCAGATATTAGAGATTCACTGAGTGACTTTTCATGACTGTTGAAATGACAACTCAAAATACGTTGCTGGCTCTCGGTCTATTACTGTAGTAACGACATTAAGCACAAATCAGGTGAGAAAATGGTACACATTGATGCATTAAGCAGAGCGCCGGCGCCCGTTGAGGAACTGTTGGAAGGTGGCAGATTGGAATGATCGCACTTCAACACAAAAGAAAGGGTGGCTGATGCCATCCGGCGGTAGCTGGTTCGCGTTGGTGTAAAACAAAAGAATAATGGACCATTAATGCACTCATGACAAGAATAACAAAAACCTTAAATCTATACAGGAACCTTCGAGCACAGAGGTGAGTGAGAAACTGAATCTTTATATTTGCTTGACTGAAGAGGAGCAGATCTTGATCATACAAAAGACGGATGAACAATTACGTGAGATAATAAACATATCAGAAAAACCTGAAACAGAACTAATCAAGGGCAAGGGAACATGGGAGGTTACGATAAATGGTAAATGTGGGGGAGAAGGAGCGGGCTCTCTATGTGATACCAGATAGAATGAAGAAAGGAAGTGTGGTAAACTTTCACGATATGCACGGACATTTTTCAGTGGACAGGACCGTTGCAAAAATTTTACGACGGTATTGGTTTCGTAGAATTCGGAATTATGTCAAAACGCATATCGGAGGCTGTTTTGAATACTTGGTGATCATCTTGGGTCATTTTTTCGTAGTGAAAACGGAAACGCGTATATTTTAGTGGTTGATGTCGACGCGATGACGAAATTTGTGAAATTATATCGGCGAAAAAGCATAAGGTGTAAAGAGACCTTGACGTTGGAAGTGTTAAACAACTTTATGAACGAGTACGGAATAATGAAAACTCTAGTAAGTGATCGGGGAACTGCTTTTAACGCACGGGAGTTTTGTGCAAAGACACAAATACAACTCGTGTTAAACGCACTGACCTGTAGATCAGTGGTTAAACGCAAGCCATCGGCCACAGGCGAACGGGCAAGTAGAACGAGTAAATCGACCCCTGATACCGAAAATTATGAGTCGAATGAAAAACGAAGAATTCAATTTGGTTGAATAATGCCGAGAACAAATCAACGGGAAAAAACACCATTCGAATGCTTGTATGGTTACAGTCGATGGGATGAAGATGGGATTATGGGGAGAATTGCAGACCCGAGGAATTACGAAGTAGAATAGATTTCGAAAGTCCAAAGGGCGCAACAGCAGACAAAAGCAAGGTATGACGCAAAACGATATCTTGGGCAGCACAAAGGGCCCGAATAAGTGGCCTAGGTGCGTGTGGGATTTCCCACCCTCTCATCGAAATCCAGAATCCAGAAAAAGTAGTAGTGATGAAAACATTACCAACAGCAGCCGGAGAGTCTACCAAACTACATACAGTGTGACTCATTTAGAATGGAAACACACATGTAAAATCTGAAGTTATTTACCGATTTTAACCAATTTTTTTTTAAAATGTCAAATAATCAAAAATCTACTTTGGGACAAAATTTTAAATGTTTATTCCAATTTTCAGGGCATACTACGATAACTTTTTCGTACTCGGAATGGAGAATTATAATTAGCGATTTGTTTATAAAAAAAATATCTACGCCACTGGATTCAGAATGCTTCCAAATAGCTGTCACCAAAATTTTACAAAAATATATTTATTAATAACAAAGTTATAACAACTTAAAGTTCGAAAAGTTTCAAAGCTAACAGTTACAAAACAACACCCTGTATCAATAGATGGCCATGGAAATTATGTTAATAATTCTTAAATTAAACTATTTAAACCATCAGTGGAGAAAAAAATATTTAAAGTAACGTAATATTTAATAAATAGTTATTTATGTATCAAGTACGCAAAATGATGTTTTAGTGGATGAGTCGAGTTTGTCGGACGAGGCGAAGCCGAGTCCGAAAACTTAGACGAATCCACTAAAACGTTTTGCGTACGTGATGCATACAACATTTTTTTGCATGAATTCTCTAAATTATCAAATTAATTTCATAAAAATTTAATTTGGTACGTACAGAACAGTTGTAAACGTCATATTTAGCTTTGACATAGTTGTTATAGCAACAACAAGTAAATTCGTAAAAAGTCAAAATAAAGATATCGTAAATACGTCAAAACGAATGAAAATCCAGCATTAAGGTTGTCATAGCGACTTTAGCGTACTTGTCCTTTAAAGATGTATTTTGCGAATTGTTTTCACTCCGCAAAATGGTTACTTTGGAGACAGAATACAAAAAAATCTATTATAACTGCTAAACAGTAACATAATTTCCATGGTAACTAAGATTTAAATGGAAATGTTAGGTCTTATTATGTATTTACTCAATTGTGCGATTCCGTCACTTTTATTAAATATTACGTTACTTTAAATATTTTTTTCTCCACTATTTAAGACTTATTAACATATTTTCCATGGCAATCTATTGATACAGGGTGTTGTTTGGTGATACTGAAGGTAAGTAGGTACCTCATTGACTGAAAGTACTTATCGAAGAGTAAGGCAGCGCGAAGATCTGCTTCCCGTTTTCTTATGAAGAAAAATTACAATCTGATATCCCTGATAATGACACATAGTGTCGAAACGTGTTGGGTTACATTAAACAAAAACTACTTGTTCTTATTATTACAATAATTCATACCGCCAACGGTAGAGTACCTTACTGAGTTCCACAAACTAATAGTTTGCACGAGACTGCACACTGCACAGAGTAACCTCAAGTTTGCATGTTATTGGTATGTCAAAATCACGTCGTACTTTAGGTGTTTTCTTTTTGCATTTTGTGGTAGCTTTAAGTCAGCTCTGTCAATACACACCATTCGTTTTATAAAAATAATTTGACTCAGTTCTCAATAACCCTATTCGTTTTAAAAGCTTTATTTTAAGTTTTATATTAACCTGAGGCAGAAATGTCTACATGACGCAAGGTACTTTAATCACGTGATAATTGTGCATGTGCCCAACCCTGTGGCGATGCAAAAAGTTTAGGTGGAACCGGTGGAACTAATGTAGTACCTATTATAGTTCCATATAATTATTTAGGTTTTTTGCTTTATAAGTAGTTCAAGTGCGTAGCTATAGTGTACCGTTGTAGCACAGTATGTTGTAGTTTGAAAGTGACAAAAGTGTTAGGTTAATTTAATATTTACGTTTAGCTTTTCTAAAGTGTTTTCCAAGTTTAATTATGAATCGAGGAGCCTTATCATTATTGTCCAACTACGGCGGTGATAGTTCTGATGAAGAAGTTCCCAATGGAAGGGTATCAGTAAAACGATGTGCTTCGGAGGAAGACCTATCGAATAAACGGTTCTATTGATTTGATGACATTATAATCTAATATAAGTAATAGTTTACCCGTTCCAGATATAATATGTCGAAATTCGGTTAATAAAGATGTTCCAATTGATGACCCCTCACTCCACAATGGACATATCCGTTCCTTTCCCCATGAACGTGGCAATTGGGTTACATACGTTTACATACCATGTAGGTGTGGCAATTATTGAGTTTTTTGCACTAATGTGTTTGTTTACAGATGAACCTAATGACTTGTGTATTGACGAGTTGATTGCACACATTATTAACAGTTTGTCCCAATTTTCTTTTCACACAATGAACAATTTTCACATTAGTTTAACACGAACGGTTATTTTAAAACATCACTGGATAGAACTATTCATAAAATCCGTGAGAGAAAAATTATCGTCATTTAGAAAGTAGCTTATAATTTTTATTTTTAGCGAATTATTTTAAATTATTTACAGGTTTGTGGTTATTTTTGATTCATTAAAGGTCTATTGTAATGAGGAACGTACAAGAACATTTTTAGCGATACGAATCAGAAGCGGATATGATACGTTAATTAGATTGGTAGAAAATCTGGATAATTGTTTAGCCGAATTTCAATTGCCACCTTTTTACAAAGTAACACTCTTTACTTAATGTTCTTTTTATCATTTCTTAATGTTTCGTTTTAAGGATCCATCTTTTCATATGAGCATAGCGTCATGTGTCGGTGACTTTGAAAAGGAAGTAGCCGAAATGCTTCCAAATTTAAATGCAACAATTCAAAAAATTTGTATAAATCAATCGCAAAATAATTGGTATAATTATGTAACACATATTGAATGTAAATGTGGAAATAAGTTATTTACTTTTAATATGAACTGAATAAAGATGTATTGAAAACTCTGAGGCTAACTATTTAATATCCGGGTCCATCCCAATTTCGGGTAAAAATGTTAGGAATGATAGGGAAGGGGTCCCTTATAGCAAAAATGAAAAAAACAACTTTGTGTTGGTGGCGTTATAGGTATGAATTTCTTACAGTGACTCTATTACAAACAGTGACTACAAGCGATGTATCGATTTTTATTGGCCGTTCGTATATTTTGCTTCATAATGGCGGCCTGACTGTGTTTACCTTTGATCAGCGTGTAATTTTTATTTGATTTTGCACGTTGCTAGGATACCACCGTCGAGTTCATAGAAATCCGCCCAAAATTTTGCCTCCTAATGGCGGATGGGTGGAGCTAACCGCTGCTTGTCGTCACTGTTTGTAATAGAGTCACTGTAGAATTTCTTAGAGTTCCTATACAGGGTGTTTTTTTGGGAGCTTTAGTTAAACGTTTCTGGGAAAGTTTTATAGGTAGATTTTTGAAAATTTGGACTTAGGGGTTACTTAAAAAGCCGAATCGATGTAAAATATTTTCAAAATGACAGCAGTTCCGGAAATGCCGGAAGTAGCTACCAACTTCGTTATTTTAAATTGCAACCCCTATTTTTTATTGCATTTTTGGATTCTACGTGAAATTTCATAACTTTTGATACTAACATGTTATAGTTATAGTTATGGTTATAGTTATAGTTATAGTTTTTAAGTTATTTTCATTTATTTAAAAAAAATGGCGGATGGAAACGGTACTTTAAGAATTCATTACTTGAAAACGGTTGTAGCTATGGCAACCGAGTTCTCACCAGCGCATAGAGGAAGAAAAGGGCTTTCTTTTGGCATACTTAAAAAAAAGTTATGTTGCGTACGACGTCACCTATGAGGCTCCAAATTTAAGAAAATTCAAAGACTGAAAACTCAGTTTTTTTAAATGAAATGACCATTTTCTTACTATTGCATTTGATAGAGAATCAAAATGGGCATATTTTGGTATTACATGTTCCTATCCCTATCTTTAATAGTTTCTGACTTATTCTCATTTCATTGCAATGATACCATTTTTTTCGGATTTTTTAGTAGTTGGCCTTATGCCAAACGAATTTTAAACCAATAAATCCGTCACCTGTTAGTTTTATATCAATTTAAAACCTTGTCTTGTTCAACACATGCTCAAAATGAGCGCCTTCATGTTCCAAACACAAACTCTTTTTCGTGAATGTTCTCGTGTGGAGTATTGTATGACTTGTGATTCAGTAAGTATTGAGCATATTCTTGTAGAGGCAGCTCTTCTGTTGCAGGAACAACAATACTGCGTAAAATTTCCAAATAACGTTCTGTATTCAAATTTTCTGGATAAATGTGGAAACACAAAATATTGTTATTTTTAAACGCACAAAGTACAATAAAACTCCAACACTCTTGAAAGTGTACATCTCCATTCAAACAAGAATTTTAATGGCACCAGCAATGCGAATTATGGCGATTAAATTTTTACTAAATTTGGCCTCGTGACCAAGTAATGTTCCCAAAAAAATGAGAATAAGTCAGAAACTATTAAAGATAGGGATAGGAACATGTAATACCAAAATATGCCCATTTTGATTCTCTATCAAATGCAATAGTAAGTAAATGGTCATTTCATTTAAAAAATTTGGGTTTTCAGTCTTTGAATTTTCTTAAATTTGGAGCCTCATAGGTGACGTCGTACGCAACATAACTTTTTTAAGTACACCAAAAGAAAGCCCTATTCTTCCTTTAAGCGCTGGTGAAAACTTGGTTGCCATAGCTACAATCGTTTTCAAGTAATGAATTCTTAAAGTACCATCTGCATCCGCCATTTGTTTTAAATAAATGAAAATAACTTAAAAACTATAACTTGTAGATATTGACATGTTAGTATCAAAATTTATGAAATTTCACGTAGAATCCAAAAATGCAATAAAAAATAGGGGTTGCAATTTAAAATAACGAAGTTGGTAACTACTTCCGGCATTTCCGGAAGTGCTGCCATTTTGAAAATATTTTAGATCGATTCGGCTTTCAGAGTAACCCTTAAGTACACATTTTCAAAAACCTACCTATACAACTTTCCCAGAAACGTCTAACTAAAGCTCCCAAAAAAACACCCTGTATCTAACCATTGAACTGTATATACATCTTAATCTATGTAGCAGAGTACCGCGATGCATATGTCCACATAACTTGGATAAAGTAGAGTCCCTATATAACAGGCACTCTAGTGACTATTATAAAGAGTGGCGACAAGCGATGTATCGATTTTTATTGGCCTGACTAGTCACGTGGTATATTTGACCTCTTAATGGCGGCCTGACTGTGTTTACCTTTGATTAGGGGGTGATTTTGATTTGAATTTAGCACGTTGCCAGGATACCCGATACCATCGTTGAGTTCATCCACCCCCCCCCCCCCCCCCATTTTGCCTCTTAATGGAGGATGGGCGTTGCCTCTTAATGGCGGATGGGCGGAGCTAATCGCTGCTTGTCGTCACTGTTTGTAGTAGAGTAGAGTCACTGTAGGAAAAAATAGAGTTTCTAGGGAAAAAAGTATCGAGAGCGAACTCTTTTCACAAAATAGAGAATTAGAAAATTTCGTAACTCTGTAATTCTGACTAAAATCAATACGATCGACTTTTGCGAATTAGGTAACTATAGTCGAGCAACGTAACAGACTCAACTCAACGAACTGGATTCAGGATTGGTTGATTGAAAATTTCAATCAACGCTGGATTTCAATTTCATTGCATATAGGCAACTTTAAATACTTAGTGCCCAAATAATAGTTATTTATTTATCAAGGCCTATATACGGCCGCTGTCGGCTGATACTGGTTTTCTATCGTTCTATCATCTGACTATTCCAGCATAATTTAAGTTCTCTTTTATTATTCTCCATAGAGCTTCCTGTGCCACCATTGGAATGTACAAACCCCTTTTGCTCTTTGCAGTGAACTCTTTGTTTTCTTGTCCTCCATTTTTCATCCTATACTTTAATGTCTGTTCTCCTCGACCCTGGGCCTCAGGGCCGGCGGAAGCGGGCCTGAAGAGGATGCGACGCAGGCGGGCGCCGCTACGAAGGGGGGTTCATAATTTCATTTAAAAACACATTTCAAAAATAAAAATTCAAAATTCAGACGCTATTAACAACATTAATAGTCGAATCGCGGTATGGTTAAATGTGCGATGGAAGAAAACCAGCAAATAGGATTAAGTTTCTCGAGGCAATGAAGCTAGCCGTTGCCATGGGCGCCCATACAGTAATTTCTAGGGAGGGGGAAGATCGAATAATTAATTTTATTTAAATTAAAAGTTTCGTTATTTAAGAAATTATTACTGTTAGAGTCCTAGTCCGGGGGGGGGGGGGGGGGGGCTCCTTATGGACGCCCATAATCAATTTGTGAAACAGTACAATCGCCAGAAGATAAGTTTAGGGTGAACGTGTTTTAAGGGTCTAGGACACAACGTCCACTGGTCACAACGCCCACCGCCTTCTGAACCGCCATCTTGGTCACAACGTCCACTTTTAAATTTGGTCATAACGTCCACCTTGGTCATAACGCCCACCGCATATTCTGTCACTCTGGTCACAACGTCCACTTTTAAATTTGGTCATAACCTCCACTCTGGTCACAACCTCCACCGACGCCTTCTGGTCATATCGCCCACCGACGTTGGTCGTAACGTCCACTTTTCTTTTTCCGGTCACAACGCCCACCTTTCAATTTGGTCACAACGTCCACTCTGGTCACAACCCCCACCGACGTACGTCGTAACGTTCACTTTACTTTTTCTGGTCACAACGCCCACTTCTAGTATTGATTTAAGATCTACTTGGTCACAACGTCCACCAATGCACTCGGGCCACATCGGGCGCCGTACAGTATTGAGTATACAATGCAACTTTTGGTTTTGTGTTCTGATAGAGACGTTTAACTTGTACATACGAGTACATAACAAAGGACTGCTATGCTATGCGGAAAATATACCTACCTTTTAACAAATCTGTTCCCGAAAAAAATCCTCTTACACAGTTATCTATTAATATTATGCACTTAATCGTAATAGTGGAATAATGGAATGGTGGAAGAAAGAGATATAAGATAAGACAAAACTCACAACCTTCCCCTTAAGCTTTTTAATTAGATATAAGCGATTATTCAGTGAGGTTGCGACATGTTTCGGGATCAGCTGATTTATTAAGCGATAAAATTCGAAGAAAGGTAAAAATTACATCAAGATTGGTTACAAGCTGAAGGCCAACATAGTCACACTTAAATGTAAATTACAAACAACATAACTTGAAAACGTTTCCGCCGAATCACAATAATTATTTATAACAGTAAAGTGGTACTCAAAGGAACCCAAGGATTGCCTGAAGGGCCATGATATAAAAGGGGATGAAATAAAATTATGGAGAACTATGGTGACAGCAAGTGCGGCGATGAAATGAGTGAATTATTGTGATTCGGCGGAAACGTTTTCAAGTTATGTTGTTTGTAATTTACATTTAAGTGTTACTATGTTAGCCTTCAGCTTGTAACCAATTTTGATGTAATTTTTACCTTTCTTCGAATTTTATCGCTTGATAATGGGATCAGCTGATCCCGAAACATGTCGCAACCTCACTGAATAATCGCTTATATCTAATTAAAAAGCTTAAGGGGAAGGTTGTGAGTTTTGTCTTATCTTATTAAACCACCCCTTTGGAAGTATGGACTACTACAATGTTAGAAAGAGATATAGTAGCCAAACTTTTTGGAACAACCTAACAGGTTGGAACGAGAAAAATGTGTACGTTTCAAATGTGGTTATTAAGAAAACCATCGAGATAAAAACAGCATTTCCCAAACACTTACTTTTCTGTAATTTAGCCATTAAACATTCCAAATTGCAAGCGTCTACTTTCGTCTTACTTTTAAGGGATTTTTTGCTAAGAAATGATTTACAAAATGGTTGTTGCCATTTTTTACTAACATAACAATAAGAGATACTTGAGTTGTCAAGTTAGAAGTTAATATAATACCTATACCTATTACTACTACTATACAGGGTGTTACAGAATGTTGTGAGGAAAATTTAAAGACAGATTCTACATCTCAAAATTCGAAAAAAATTTCATATAAACATGGGTCCGGAAATGCTCCGTTTTCATAGTACGGGGTGTTTAAGCTTAATTTATTTTACATTTAGCGAAAACCCGTTGTAGGTAGTGAGATGAGTTTTGGTACACGTAAATGTTTCAATAAAGGTCACGGGTTCACGGTTCACATGTATAAAAATACCTGCTCAACATGAATCATAAATAAAACAATAAATCCGTTTGCGAAAGGGTGGCGTACCTACCTATAGGTACAATATAAAATTTGGCTCGTTTGTCGGTGATTTAGAAATGTGCAGAATTGGCGCCACCTTCAGGGAACGTGATTTTCACAATAACAAATTTTCGTAAGCTGTCTAGGAATTACCTGTCTAAGACGGATTGCTCTATAAGTCTATACAGTGACAGCCGACAGGGTGTAGAATTCGTCGATGCACCATAGGGATTTCAATGTAAAAATCATTATTTATTCGATTATTTGCTTCCGTAGACAGAAAGACTATTTAACTTTTTTGTAGATTAAGCAAATCTACATCCGTACATGTTGTTTGTTTTTATTTTACTATGAAGAAAAATTGAAAATTAAAAGTGAACTTTGACAAAAAATAGTGGTGCCATGGAATCGTTGACATACTTAACAATAATAGTTGTTTGTCTGTCAACGAGCATCATTGCAGTGCATTTTATCTAATTTAATTTGAGCGTCGTTGCAGCAAGATTCAATCATATACCTATTCTACAAACGAAAAAGTTACCATAACGGTTAAATGAAGTTATTTTATTTATTTCGTATTATCATAGACATGTGGTATTATTAATTAAACGAAAGTGGAAATTCTTATTATAATACTTATTTGCTTTCTGAAAAATTCAACGTAAAAAATAAGTAACATCAGTCGATTCAGAATTTTTGTCTCTACAAAAAAGTTAAATAGACGTTTTGTATGAAATAATTAGGGAAGCAAATAATCGAATAGTATAAGATTTTTACATTGTACTTAATCCCTATGGTGCATCGGTCACTTCTACATCCTGTAGTATCCCTTATTTCAAAAAATCCGAAAAAAATTTCCGAATGAAACCAGAAACCAGAAATTTTAATGTCTGCGATATGAAACAACGCACGGAGATGCGCTTTACCGAAAGAAAGTAATTGCGTTACCTTTTATTAGAAGTCCAAATAATTTGGAGTGAAAACTCATCAGTAAGCACACATTTCAATTGTGGATAAATTGATTTTTTTACTGGAATGGTACCTGTGTACCTATAGTAATTTTGCCATCATGTGATGCAAATTTTCATTCTCTTTCAATTTTATTAATGTGTCCTTATGTGGCTATAGTTTAGGAGATATTTGCGATTGTACAGTTTTTTGAGTTGCTTGTTCCGATTTAATGTATATTTTGGACGAAATTCCACTGCCACACTACGTCGTATGTACCAAGAGGAACGACGCGACGTACTGTGTCGAGTGGAAAGTCGTCGAAACCAGATTCGGACTGGTCAGTCGAACTTAAATTAAAGATGTCAATGTCGTGGTATCGGATGTCACCAAGCGAGTATCATTGCGTTAGAATAGAAGAAATTAAAATGTCAAGCAACTTTCATTCCAAAACCATTTCAGAGGCAAAGCTGTAATTATGAGGTGTTTTAATAAAAAATCACTTTAGAAATTTTTTTTAATTGTATTTAGAAACATGAATCTGAATTTGCAAGAAGAAAAAAGCAACTCTGCAAATATTTTGAGTGCTGCTAATGGCCTGTTCCAGTTTGCATCCCGCGGAATCAAAAGAAGGGTAGGACAAAAACACAAAATCGTTGCTATGCAGTAAAATGCCTTTTTTGAAAATTATGAAATAGCACCAAAACGGTGAAAAGTAAATTCAAATTATGAACAATTTGGTTCGGCGAAACTTTCATTCGAATCATTTTTAGATTTTTTGAGATAAGAGAGTTATAGAGTAATTCGTCTTAGGCGCGGCACTCTATGAGTATCTACGCCAAATCTAGAACCTCTTCAATTGTTCAGCGGACGATGTGGCCCGAGAGCATTGGTGTCCCATTGGTTGCCCAAATCTTTCAACCGAACTTTATTATTGTATCCCATTTAACATGTGATACATAAGTCAGCTTCGAATTTTTTCTAGAAACTTTTATCTTTCCCATTTAGCTGCCTCAAACAGAAAAGATTCGTCAGAACTGAAAGTAACGCTGTGTGTTCCGGTTATCTTTGCTCATTTGGTAATTTGACTTAAACGTTAATTGGTAATTTAACAGTAACTGGATAACTCAAGTATCTGTAGGACAATAAGAGATTTATCTTATTGTTATGTTAGTAAAAGATAACTATATTAAGCAAAATGTTATAAGAAATGTATTCAGGAACTGAAGCAAATGCAAGAAAAACAAATGAATCCCATCTTTGCGGTTTTTTTTGGTTTTATTGGAAGATTTATACTGGCACTTCATAAATCATTTCTTAGCAAAAAAATCCCTTAAAAGTAAGACGAAAGTAGACGCTTGCAAATTGGAATGTTTAATGGCTAAATTACAGAAAAGTAAGTGTTTGGGAAATGCTGTTTTTATCTCGATGGTTTTCTTAATAACTACATTTGAAACGTACACCTTTTTCTCGTTCCAAGCTGTTAGGTTGTTCCAAAAAGTTTGGCTACTATATCTCTTTCTAACATTGTAGTAGTCCATACTTCCAAAGGGGTGGTTTAATAAGATAAGACAAAACTCACAACCTTCCCCTTAAGCTTTTTAATTAGATATAAGCGATTATTCAGTGAGGTTGCGACATGTTTCGGGATCAGCTGATCCCATTATCAAGCGATAAAATTCGAAGAAAGGTAAAAATTACATCAAGATTGGTTACATAGTAACACCAAAGAGTATCTAATACTCTTTGGTAACACTTAAATGTAAATTACAAGCATAGCAATCCTTTGTTATGTACTCGTATGTACAAGTTAAACGTCTCTATCAGAACACAAAACCAAAAGTTGCATTGTATACTCAATACTGTACGGCGCCCGATGTGGCCCGAGTGCATTGGTGGACGTTGTGACCAAGTAGATCTTAAATCAATACTAGAAGTGGGCGTTGTGACCAGAAAAAGTAAAGTGAACGTTACGACGTACGTCGGTGGGGGTTGTGACCAGAGTGGACGTTGTGACCAAATTGAAAGGTGGGCGTTGTGACCGGAAAAAGAAAAGTGGACGTTACGACCGGGTCCTGGACACAACGTCCACTGGTCACAACGCCCACCGCCTTCTAAACCGCCATCTTGGTCACAACGTCCACTTTTCAATTTGGTCATAACGTCCACTCTGGTCACAACGTCCACTTTTAAATTTGGTCATAACCTCCACTCTGGTCACAACCTCCACCGACGCCTTCTGGTCATATCGCCCACCGACGTTGGTCGTAACGTCCACTTTTCTTTTTCCGGTCACAACGCCCACCTTTCAATTTGGTCACAACGTCCACTCTGGTCACAACCCCCACCGACGTACGTCGTAACGTTCACTTTACTTTTTCTGCTCACAACGTCCACTTCTAGTATTGATTATAAGATCTACTTCGTCACAACGTCCACCAATGCACTCGGGCCACATCGGCCGCCGTACAATATACATACAATGCAACTTTTGTGTTCTGATAGAGACGTTTAACTTGTACATACATAACAAAGGATTGCTATGCTATGCGGAAAATATACCTACCTACCTTTTAACAAATCTGTTCCCGAAAAAAATCCTCTTACACAGTTATTAATATATGCACTTAATCGTAATAGTGGAATAATGGAATGGTGGAAGAAAGAGATATAGTAGCCAAACTCTTTGTGCAACCTAAACAGCTTGGAACGAGAAAAAGGTGTACGTTGCAAATGTGGTTATTAAGAAAACCGTCCAGATAAAAAGAGCATTTCCCAAACACTTAACTTTCTGTAATTTAGCTATTAACCATTCCAATTTGCAAGCGTCTACTTTCGTCATACTTTTAATAGATTTTTTTTGCTAAGAAATGATTTACGCAGTGCCAGTGTATAGATCTTTCAATAAAACAAAAAAAAACCGCAAAGATGGAATTCATTTGTTTTTCTTGCATTGGCTTCAGTTCCTGAATACATTTCTCATAACATTTTGCTTATTATGGTTTTCAACACAAGAGATGAGTAAGCGTCCTTCATTGCCATCTTTGACTGACATAACAATAATATATATGTCTTATTGTCCTACAGATACTTTAGTTGTCAAGTTACTGTTAAATTACCAATTAACGTTTAAGCCAAATTACCAGGTGAGCAAAGATAACCGGAACACACAGCGTTACTTTCAGTTCTGACGAATCTTTTCTGTTTGAGCCAGCTAAAAGGGAAAGATAAAAGTTTCTGGAAAAAATTAGAAGCTGATTTGTAGCATTATGTATCACATCTTAAATGGGATATAATAATAAAGTTCGGTTGAAAGATTTGAGCATATTCAAGAAAACAAATAAACGTACACAAATGCACTCGGGCCACATCGTCCGCTGAATAATTGCAGAGGTTCTAGATTTGGCGTAGATACTCATACAGAGTGCCGCGTCTAAGACGAATTTCTCTGTATCTCTCTTATCTCAAAAACTCTAAAAATGATTCGAACGAAATTTTCGCCCAACCAAATTGTTCATAATTTGAATTTACTTTACACCGTTTTGGTGCTATTTCATAATTATCCAAAAAGGCATTTTACTGCATAGCAACGATTTTGTCATACCTTTCTTTTGATTCCACGGGAAGCAAACTGGAACAGGCTTCATTAGCAGCACTCAAAATATTCGCAGAGTTGCTTTTTTTCTTCTTGCAAATTCAGATTCATGTTTCTAAATACGATTTAGAACATTTTTCGAAAGTGATTGTTATTAAAATAGTAGGTTATATGATCTGATATATTTTTATTAAAACACCTCATATAAGTATTCCAGCTTTTCCTCTGAAATGGTTTTGGAATGAAATTTGCTTGACATTTTAATTTCTTCCAACACAATGGTGACATCCGTTACTACGACATTGCCATCTTTAATTTAAGTTGGACTGTCCAGTCCGACCCTGGTTTCGACGACTTTCCACTCGACACAGTACGTCGCGTCATTCCTGTTGGTACATGTACGACTAAATAAAACTAAATAAAATATTTAGTTATACCATTGAATAATTCAATGGTTATACCTCTAATTTGACAAAAAATCTCCAAAAATTTAATGTACATCCGGTAGCATGTGCCGAGCACGCCCCCCCCCCCCCCCCCCTTCTGGAAATTACTGTATGGGCACCCATGAGCACAATGGATCCAATCATCTAGAGACACATGTGACCAATCTTTTAATAATATTTATAAAAATGCAGAAAAGCTTGTCATAAATATAGGCGCCGAAATCAGAAAACCTAAATTTCCTATTTACAGTTACTCATACCAAAAATTTCAATTCATTTTCGGCAGAACTTCATATGTGGCAGAACAAGTGGATTAATGGTGATAATCAGTCAAGAACGGCCAATGGCGCATTTTTAAAAGCGGATGAGTCATTTTTTCTAATTATTAAAGACCTCTTACAAAAATGCTAGCAGCTTTGCATTGCTTTACGGTAACACCAGAATAAGATCTTTTTCAACTTTAATGCGTCTAAAATCTTGGCTTAGAAATTCGATAAATGAACGATTAAACGGATTAGCTCTAATATCAGTGCATATATAGAGATATTTAGATTAGTTCTGAAGATGTCATAAATAAATTTTGCCTAAAACACGTAACATACATTTGTAATGTAAAACCTAGATTTAAGCGTAGCACTAATACAACTCTTTTGTTAATCATAAGATAAAATGTTTCAGTTCAGTTTCATACTTTTTTACCTCGAAACCCCACCTATCGCCAACGCCTAGCTACGGCCCTGCCAAAGTATCACTTTTAATTTTCAATTTTTCTTCATGCTATATTAAGTAAACTAAAAACAAACAACATGTACGGATGTAGATTTGTTTAATCTACAAAAAAGTTAAATAGTCTTTTTGTCTAAAATAATTAGGGAAGCAATAATCGAATATAATGATTTTTGCATTGAAATCCCTATGGTGCATCGACGAATTCTACACCCTGTCGGCTGTCCCTGTATAGAGCAATCGGTCTAGCCAGGTAATTCCTAGACAGCTTACGAAAATTTGTTATTGTGAAAATCACGTTCACTGAAGCTGACGCCAATTCTGGACATTTCTAAATCACTTGTAGGGTATACCGACAAACGCGCGAAATTTTATATTATACGTACACCACCCTTTCGCAACGGGATTTATTGTTATTTATGATTCATATTGAGCAGGTACATACTGTATAAACACGTGAACGTGACCTTTAATGAAACATTTGCGTGTACCAAAAAGTCCAAAACTCATCTCACTATCTCAACGGGTTTTCGATAAATGTAAAATAAATTATTCAAGACGGAAAAACTTAAACACCCCGTAGTATGAAAACGGAGCATTTCCGGACCCATGTTTATGACTTTTTTTCGTATTTTGAGATGTAAAACCTGTCCCTAAATTTTCCTCACGGCATTCTGTAACACCCTGTATAGTAGTAAGGTATTATAGTAACTTGACAACTCAAGTATCTGTAGGTCAATAATACTCTATTGTTATATCAGTAAAAATGGCGATAACCATTTTGTAAATGATTTCTTAGCAAAAAAATCTATTAAAAGTATGACGAAAGTAGACGCTTGCAAATTGGAATGGTTAATAGCTAACAGAAAGTTAAGTGTTTGGGAAATGCTCTTTTTATCTGGACGGTTTTCTTTGCAACGTACACCTTTTTCTCGTTCCAAGCTGTTTAGGTTGCACAAAGAGTTTGGCTACTATAATATCTCTTTCTTCCACCATTCCATTATTCCACTATTACGATTAAGTGCATATATTAATAACTGTGTAAGAGAATTTTTTTCGGGAACAGATTTGTTAAAAGGTAGGTAGGTATATTTTCCGCATAGCATAGCAATCCTTTGTTATGTATGTACAAGTTAAACGTCTCTATCAGAACACAAAAGTTGCATTGTATGTATATTGTACGGCGGCCGATGTGGCCCGAGTGCATTGGTGGACGTTGTGACGAAGTAGATCTTATAATCAATACTAGAAGTGGACGTTGTGAGCAGAAAAAGTAAAGTGAACGTTACGACGTACGTCGGTGGGGGTTGTGACCAGAGTGGACGTTGTGACCAAATTGAAAGGTGGGCGTTGTGACCGGAAAAAGAAAAGTGGACGTTACGACCAACGTCGGTGGGCGATATGACCAGAAGGCGTCGGTGGAGGTTGTGACCAGAGTGGAGGTTATGACCAAATTTAAAAGTGGACGTTGTGACCAGAGTGGACGTTATGACCAAATTGAAAAGTGGACGTTGTGACCAAGATGGCGGTTTAGAAGGCGGTGGGCGTTGTGACCAGTGGACGTTGTGTCCTAGACCCGTTACGACCAACGTCGGTGGGCGATATGACCAGAAGGCGTCGGTGGAGGTTGTGACCAGAGTGGAGGTTATGACCAAATTTAAAAGTGGACGTTGTGACCAGAGTGACAGAATATGCGGTGGGCGTTATGACCAAGGTGGACGTTATGACCAAATTTAAAAGTGGACGTTGTGACCAAGATGGCGGTTCAAAAGGCGGTGGGCGTTGTGACCAGTGGACGTTGTGTCCAGGACCCGTTTTATACTCTTGTAGACGTTGCAATATTCGTTAACAGAACGTTTTAAACAATTAAAAACTTTTCACGATAACTTTTGTTTCTGTATACAGGGTGTTTTTTGGAAGCTTTAGTTAGACATTTCTGGGAAAGTTTTATAGGTAGGTTTTTGAAAATTTGAAGTTAGGTGTTACTCTGAAAGCCGAATCGATGTAAAATATTTTCAAAATGGTACCATATCACTATTCTTCCTCTATGCGCTGGTGAAAATTCGGTTGCCATAACTACGATTTTCACGTGGAATCCAAAGGTGGAATAACAAATAAGTTTTCATTTTACTAAAAGAGAATGTGAATTATAGGTGATTATTTTAGTACCAGATTTGGATCAGTGAAAATTTGCTGAAATTGCGGATAATTTTTCGATGATTTTGTGTGTGCATAAGGGGGGGGGGGGGGCTTGAGTAGAAATGGCAGGCAGGCGCCGAAGTCGTTAGCGCCGGCCCTGCTAGGCCTTGGTAAAATTTGCAGCTACTTTTACCTTCTTCTCCGTCACCTGTAAGTTTTAAATGTATGTTAACAAATATTATTGTTAAAATGCTATTACTCGCTTAAGGAATACTTTAAGTCATTGTGATTCATTAAAGATCATTATTATTAGTATTATTATTAAAACATTGACCTCCGTCTCATTTGAGGATTTCAGACCTCCTTGATCCAAGCGTGCGCTGTCAAATTTTGAACAAGCGGCTCGCTATTATTTCGAAGAAAAAAAAACGGTAAATGAGTACATTGTCTTCATTTATTGTTTTCTCTAGTATTTCTTCATCGAGTTTTGTTTATTTGACATTTACGAAAGACAATAAATTTCCTTCCTCTCTCCATTTTTTAATAAAAAAAATCTAAAATTTAAATACATAATAATAATAATAATAATAATAATTTTATTTCCTTTTAAAAGACAAACAATGTTGTGTGGAAATCGTCCCTATTACTGCCATTATATTCACACAATTTTTAGATGAATTTAGAATTTATATTATTTACAAATACATAATCTATACTAATAAAAATGAATCGGGAAATGTATGTAATTCCATAACTTCCAAACGACTGCACGAAATTGGATAATTCTTCAGTCAGTATATGGAATTAATGAGAATGAAACTAATTTGAATTTACAGGAAGTGTAACATTTCCATAGTCGGCGTGTGAAGCCGAGGCGGGCATAAATAGTAAAACAATTCTTTTAGGAATTTATGGCGGTACGGAGTTCGCCGGGTCAGCTAGTCATTTATAATTGTCTATTTACGTAAATTAATAATTTAATTTTACTTATATTACTTACCTTTGCAATTAGACTAAGTAAGTTTTTATAGTAAATATAATCTTTAGAAAACAAACAAATTATTAAAAAAATAAAGTTGCAAGAAGTAACGAAGGAAATAATAAAGCGGGCGATACCATGTGTACTGCGCCGAAGCTTCACAACTTGTGACTCACTGTCACTCACAAGCAAAAGCCTATAAGCACTTCGTATTTTACGTGCGCACATGATATGTTTGCGAGTGTTGCATAAACATACTATTAAAATGCCTTATTTTTTGGTTTAGGGGGTAATTTAACAAGCGGCGGGCCGAGTTTCAAAAATTTCAACAATCGGCTCGCGCGAGCCGGACCAAGCCGGCGACAGCCCAAGCCGGCGCCAGCCCACCTCTGCTTGATCTGGGAAGAGGTAATCGAGAATCAAGATTCATGGTCACAATTTTATCGTTTCTAATCATAGTTTTCAGAACTTTCAGTTGTGATCTCTTCAGGTGCTATTCTTTCCCTACAGCTCTAAGGGGAATGAGTCTTTTTTGGACCGTAGTATCTTCGATCCACCCCGTTTCAGCTTCTTGATATGTAGTCGTTTGCAGAGATCTTCTAATTTGACAAACTGAATTGATAGATATTATTTTGTTAAAGTTATATTTGGAATGCTGTGATCTTGGGACTGTTTGAATTCTTAGACTAGGTACTACTTATAGTATCTGACAATAGTACCTACTCGTATTAATGTAAGTACTTCTACATACATAATACGTAAAATATTTCATTGTAAGTCTAACTTAAAAAACACACCCATGTACCGTAACGTATGTGTTATTTAAAGTAGTTTATATACCGGATAATCGTCGTTTGTACTTAAATGAACAGCTCTAAAAGGAAATAGTACCTACTTACACTTGTCGGTAATCTAGTAAAAAGTAGGTAATAAAAAATAATTTTATAATCAGTGTGCTAATTATTTGTTATAGTGCACCTTGAGTATGAAGAAAGTGCAGTAACCAAAATAAAAAATTCAAATTTTTGTAAAATGGTTTTTAAAATTAATTATCGACGTACTTATACCAATATCTAGTAATATTATATCTGATAATGAGTTGATAGGGTTTTCGGAATCATTTAGTATTAGAATAAACTCGAGCGACGATAGTTGCATCGGTTTAAATAAACATGGGGAAAAAATGGGAAAAATTTTGGTTACTGATGTGGAAGAATTTTTTATTACAATGGAGACATCCCATACAAACTATTGTGGAAATTGCGGCGCCTATTCTATTTACATTAATTTTGGTAATATTTCGATCGTTAGTTAGTCCAAAAGAGTATCCAGCCTCATTTTTTCTTCCATTTGAAACAAAAATTGAAAACGTGTCGTCTACAGCAAAATCGTAAGCGCCTTTTTTTTTACGTTAGTAACGTTAAGTGATTTTGAATTTTGTTTAAGAACGATAATGTGGTCCCCAACCAATCCTTATTTGACAAGGATTATGGATGAAACTATGAAGGGAATTAATGATATCCACAATGTTACGTTTTTTAAGCACGTCGGTTTTAAAAATTCCGAGGAGTTAAATGAGGAATTGTCCAAGCGATTGAAGTTCGCATTATTTGCCGGTGTCATTTTTGATGATAGATTTTGTGGTGATGTGGAGCTGATGCAGAACCTTTCCTTCATCTTCAGGTAAGGATATTTTACAAAATGATCAGTATTATTATTAAAACTAAATGTGACTATTCCCACTTCATGATAACGCGTACCTATATTGTTATTTGTAATCAGTGGATATCGCCACGATCGATAAAACTCTCCAGTAGGAAATTCATTTTTGCAAAATAATCTTATCTCACGAATTTTTAAATAATTATCTTATCACTAATTAACAAATTTCAGTTGGAGTTAGAGATAAATGATAGGTACATATATGTTAAATTACTTGTGAAGCAATCAATTGCGTGAGATTTAAATTAGGGCAATTACCATAAAGTGTTACGCTAGATCATTACAGCAGTCATAATAGTAATTTGCTAAGATAATTTACGAAATAATTCCATTGTATGAAAAGACAAATTGCTGCTTCAAATTGAATTAACCAGCTGTATCTAATTTTCCATTCCTTTCTTTGCTTATGCGCCCATTGTAGCCATGCTAAGAACCACCATTGATTTTACTTTTCGCACATAACATACGATAAATGTTCCGATATTGCTTAAACCCCGTTAGTCCTCAACAAAACAGCAGAAAAAACAAAATCAAGGCCAAAGGGAAAAAAATAAACATCTATGATGCACGAAATTTAAAAAATAATAAAATTATAGGAAGCTACGCCCAAAAGTCACAGAAAGGCAACAGGAAACTAAAGGAAAAAACGATGGGAAGAGCGGACCCGTGGACGGGATATAATAATAATTGAAGGAGAAAGGAAAAAGACATGAAAATTCCTATGGAAAGCAATTCACAAAGGACGTGAAGAGCATCGCTTGGATTAATTATCAACGTTAAAACTGAAAGCGATGAGGGGTAAACTATGAAGAAAATTCGAACATATAAGGAAACCGATGTTGATTCAGACCATTTTATGGTAGGAATCACAATGGCTCAAATTGTACCACTTAACATAAATCACAGATGGCAGAAACAGAAACGTATCGATTGGATTATTAACCACAGAATAATAAAAGAGAGGTAGAAAGAAAATATCAAAGTAGGTACTATTGAGAAAACAGAGTTATTGAACGACTCTGAAGAGAAACAACAAACGAATGTAAAACAAAGAATTGTATGACGTGGGATATAAAAACAAGATACGTAGAGAAAAGAAATAAAATACGAAGAAAAATGCTACAATATGTGGTAAAAAACACAAAAAATGAATACATGGCCTGGTCCCTTCGGGTACAAAGGTCTCCCAATTGAGGTTTTTTTTTTTTTGCTTGTTTCTTATACTTCATGGGGCAGGTCGTGAAGTTGAGAAAAAACTGTAATTACTGATTCTGTTATGGTTTTACATATTTTTATAAAAAATAGAAATTAAATATTTTAGGGTAGGAACCTTAAAAGCTTTGGTAGTGGCTTTACGGGGCCCTCATTATTTAACCTTTGGGACCCTCAAATCTTACAATCCATGAAGAAGTTTCGGAAAACTGTCGTTTGTTTCTTGCTTTCAGGTCATGAAAGGGAGGCAGCCGAGATTCTTATTGTTATAAATAATTTAAAGCTTTTCGTCGTAACATTAAGGAAAAATTCAAATTAAAGGATTTACATGTCGTGTATGGATCCCTTCTGGTGGCCCCGGTTCCAGATATGTAAAATGTGACTGCCAAAATCTTTACTATGCTTGTTCGGATATTCTAGTCAGCCAATTGAGACACCGATTTGTTGGCATGAGCCAAATTGTTGATTGGTTCGCGATAATTCAGCCCCAGAATTTATTGGAGTTTTTGGAAGAAGGACTTGCGAAGCGATGAGAAAAGTTCGCGAAACGTACTATGACGATGTAACCAACCTGAACTTTAATAAGCCGGTACCAAGCAACACAGTTATTGCTGTCTATTGTTACAATGAAAAATAGACAAATGCTTATGTTTATCGATTCGGCACAAAATAAAAGTAAAGCGTGCTAACTTAAAAAAAAAGAGAGTCTGTAAACAAATCTGTTTTAATTAAAAAGTATTTCATTTTGCTAGAAGGTGCAGAAAACTGGAGTAAGTGGAAACATCAGGTACAATTGATGTTGAAGTATAATGGACTTGTCAATATGGTAAATGGTGACGTGATCTGTCCAAATAGGCCAAATGAAACTGTCAAAGCTGAAGACAAGGCTGCTATTTTAAGAGAAATTGAAATCTTTGAAAAACTTGACACTCATGCCCAGCTTATTATCACAAGTGTATTATCAGATGTTTACAAAATGTTAGGTGTGATAAATACTGCAAAGGAGATATGGGATAGACTGATGCAAATCTATGAACAGAGTTCGGAGCATCGTCTGGATCGCCTTAGCAGAGAGTTCTTCTCAGCGAAGAAGGAAGCTGGTGTGAGCATGATGGAGCATGTGTCTTCGCTTCAAAGAGTTTTTCGTGACATTTGTGAAGAGATGAGAAAGCAGTTTCAAATGGATCTGCCCGAGCAGCTGCTAACGCTACGAATTACCTACATCAACGTTACCAAGTGAGTACAATAATTTTCGTCAAATATGGGAGGCCACTCCAATGTGTGAGAGAAGGCTGTCTACTCTGGTGGAACGTCTTCGTATGGTTGAAATCCAGGATTCAGCAGCAGAGATGAACGTGTTGCCCTTATTATGACAGAAAAAAAAATGGAAACACAGAAGGGAAGTGTTACTCAGCTTAAGAAGAGTAAAACAAAAGGTAGGCCTAATGTGAAGTGTTTTAACTGCTCAAAATTTGGACATTATCGTCGCCAGTGCCCAGAAGCTAAATTGGCATCCACAGAAGAAAAACCACAGAATTCAAGTAAAAATCAGAATGGTGGCAAAGCGGTTAGCAGTGCAGTATCATTTGTATGTAACTTGAAAAATGCCAGGAAAAATGATTGGATATATGACAGTGGTGCATCTGCTCATATGACGAGTCATCGTGAGTATTTTGTCTCGTATGAATCATTTGTGGTAAGGAAGCAAGTGGAAATTGCTGATGGGAGTTGCATTGAAGCTTATGGAAGTGGCACAGTGAATGTATTGGTGGACCATCATAACAAGCAAGTTCCAATGCAAATGGCAAATGTGTGGTACGTGCCAAAGATCGGAGCAAATTTGTTTTCTGTATTGGCTACACTGCAAAAGGGTTCTGAGTGGTATATTAATAAAAAGGAACTGAAGTGTAATTTAAAAGGACATCCAATGATGACTGGACACCACAACGGTAGTTTGATTATACTAAACATGTCAACTGTAGTTCCTGAAATCCCAGCCAAAGTGTATGTGTCACGAGAAAGTTGTAGTTTGTAATTGTATCATGAACGTTTTGGTCATCAAAATAAAACGCACGTGAAGAAGATTCTGAAACGACACGGCATTGACATTCCATCAGATAATTCAGAATTTTGTGAAGGATGTATTCTTGGTAAGCAGAAGAGAAAAAGCTTCAAATCAAGCAAGGACAGACCTACAACTCCAGGTGAGATCATAAATGCCGATGTGTGCGGTCCCATGTCAGTAACATCCCTTGGTGGTGCTCGTTATTTTGTGTGCTTCAAAGATGACTTTAGTAGATTTCGGAAAGTGTACTTCATTTTCTGGAAGACAGTTACGAGACAGAAGTAAATTGAAGCCACCTGAATATCTTCAGGAGAACTATGTAATGATGTCAGTTGAAAATGATGTGCTATCTTACAGTGAATGTCTAAACTGGTGTGACAGATTGAAGTGGAAAAAGGCTATGGATGAAGAAATGGAGTCATTAACTGAAAACAAAACTTGGATGTTGGTAAACTGCCCCCCTGATAAAAAGTTGCTTAATTGTAGATGGGTGTTTCGTGCTAAAACCAATGCTGAAGGACAAGTGGTGCGTTACAAGCAAGACTGGTTGCAAAAGGCTATGCACAGAAACCAGGTGTGGACTACAATGAAACATTCAGTCCTGTTGCCAGATTTGACACTGTGAGAACAATTTTTGCTGTTGCTGCTAATGAAGGTCTACATCTTCAGCAATTTGATGTAAAGACTGCCTTTCTTTATGGAGAGCTAGAAGAAGACATTTATATGCAACAACCTGAAGGTTATGATGATGGTAGTGGGAAAGTATGTAAACTTCAGAAAAGTTTGTATGGACTGAAACAATCTCCAAGATGTTGGAATGCCAAGTTGGTAAAATTTCTTAGAAGATGTGGTTTTAAGATGTCTGATGCTGATCCATGTATGTTTGTAAGAAATAAATATGGAAAGAAGTTGCTGCTGGCCATTTATGTAGATGATGGAATTGTAGCCGGCTCAGATAAAAAGAAGTCAATGAATTTCTTCAAGAGATGATGAATGAATTTAAGATTACTGTGAATATTCCAGACTATTTTCTAGGAATAAAAATTACAAGGGGAGAAGATGGATCAATCTTCTTGAACCAAAAAGGATACTGTGAGAAAGTTTTAGAGAGATTTGGGATGGCGAGAGCAAATCCAGTGTCAACCCCTAGTAATCCAATTGGTCCGAACAAGGAAGAAAAATTACTTACAGTACCAAACTCATACAGAGAAGCTGTTGGATGTCTCATGTATTTAATGATAGCAACAAGACCAGATATTGCATTTGCTGTTGGAAAGGTTGCACAAAACTGGAAAAACCCACTAAAGCTGATTGGGAAGCTGTGAAACGTATCTTTAGATACTTAAAAGGTAATTACAACGGATTATGGAATCAGCTAAAAGGCTAATGTTAAAGTAGGAGTACTCGAAGCACATAGTGATGCCGATTATGCAGGAGACAGCATCACCAGGCATTCTACTACAGGCATCGCATGCAAGTACAGTGGTGGGATCATTACTTGGTTAAGCAACAAACAAAGAAGTGTTGCTTTGTCAAGCACTGAGGCTGAATATGTCGGAGCAAGTGAGGGCGTTAAGGAAATACTGTGGTTGAAACTGCTACTAAGTGAAAACGATTGATTAAAAATCCAGAGTTCCACAAGCGAAGTAAACATATTGATGTCCGATATCATTTTATTCGTGAAAAATATATGGAAAAGGTGATTGATATCAAACATGTGGCAAGTGAACAACAGTTAGCTGATCTGATGACCAAGCCCTTGGGAAAAATACGTTTCAAAGGCCTTTGTGATCAACTTGGAATGTCCTGTGAATAACATTAAGATTTGAGGGAAAGTTTTGAAAAATAGACAAATGTTTATGTTTATCGATTCGGCACAAAATAAAAGTAAAGTGTGCTAACTTAAAAAAAAGAGAGTCTGTAAACAAATCTGTTTTAAGTAATTAAAAAGTATTTCATTTTGTTCTTTCAACATTTGAGTAATTTCATTCAAATATTCAATCAGGTTTAGATAATCTCAACACGGGTAGTGTGTTGTGTCAACGAAAGGAAAGGTCTGGTAGGCCAGTAACTGTGTTCACAAAATAATGGAAATCATGGACGTGTCATTTCGAATATGTTTCAAAATTTGCGTGATCGTTATGAACAATGTCTACAGCGCAATGACCTGAAAGACCAATTGTCCAAAAATCCGTTCCATGAAAGAGTTGGCAAACTTAGCCCTGATTGAGTATTTAAGTGTCTCGACTAGTTTCCCTGATGCGCCCTCGTACTTTTACTCTTTTTTACTATCCCCGTGATGGTTGCAATAGCAGAGCGAACATTCTCAAAACTGAAGATAATAAAAAATTACCTTAGAAACCGACTGGATAGAAGAGATTGGCGGACATTTTGTCCATAGAGAACAAGCTAAACCAACTCCTTGGATGAAATTATCGATGCGTTTGTGAAAACGAAAGCCCCAAGGCGGACGGCTAGATTATAACTTATAAGGGTATAAGGGTAAAGATTAATGTAAATCTTATTCTTCGACCTTTTTTGCTTGTAAGCGGAGGCCCTGACACCGACCATGCACTGGGGCCCCGGGAGGGATCGCTAGGTACACCACTGCATGGAACAAAACAAAAGAAAGACACTAAGGGAGAAGAAAACCAGTTAAAAAACATATAAATAGAAAATACGAAATTTATACAAACAAGTGGAAATTGACAGAAATTATCAACAAAAGCCAGAATTTTACCAAGACGCAAACGGGAAGACTATAGCAGGAGAAGGGTCAGATTTCAATGGAGTAATTGATTAAAAAGAGGAAGAATGCCCCTTTGAATACGCTAGGGGAAGAAAAATGTTTAAACATGGTGGCTCCAACTCCAAACTAGGTAATAAACCAGATGGTAAAACTGGGAGAAGAAATATCAGTACAGGAAGTGTTGCCAACCGAATGAACGGAGGTAATACTATGGTTCCATTTTCCAAAAGGATGACAAAACAACTACAATGGAATAGCACTCCTTCATGTGGAAAATGGATTATTGACGAATATCGGTGCAGTGTGGACGCTAAGTAAAATAGAGCAAAACAGTGTCAATCTAAGCGAAGGAAAATATTATACAAGATCTATGAAGGAACCGCAGAAATATATACGGAAAATCGACTATAGCGACACTACGCTCGCAGTGCCACACTATACACATAATCTTGCTTTCTTCGTGGAAATAGGGCTGTTCTTCTTTGCACTTTTGATGAGAATAAATACATCAAAGATCTTAGCAACTCTTGATTCATTTCATCTATTGATGACACACGGTGTTTAAACGCGTTGAATTATAATTTAAATAAGGATTTGAGTGGAATTATTTGTTGTTATTATAATATAATTACTTACGAAATTCCACAACATGGATACTGTTATGTTTATGATTTCCAATTCCTAAAAAATAAAAGATCCTTTTTTCACAATACTAATTACGTCGTACGTCTACAACTTCCAGTTGTTTGCCGATGATAAAGTCTTTTTCAAAACAAATACGGTGTAGTAAATTAATAATACGGTTTTTGGTATTCATTCAACGACCATTTCTTACAATCATGTTTGAAAGATACTAACAAAAAAATACTTTAGGTTTCCGGGGGAGGTTAATGGTTATTCAGGCTGGAAAACTGACGAGATATTTCCGGTTTATTACACTCCAGGTGTACGAGGAGCGACTCTAAACAATGGCGGACCACCAAGCTATCACAATGAAGGTTTCCTAATGCTCCAAGAACAACTATCTTGGTCAATCATAAATCATTACAAAAAAACTATGAACGGAACATCAATCGATCGTTCATCGACCTCTATCTTTATGCAAAGACTTCCATACCCAAAATATACAACTGACATACTATTATCGTCGCTCGATGTTTTTATTGGAATTGTGTTTATGGTTAGTTTCGTTTATACGTGCATAAATACAGTTAAAGTGATCGCAACTGAAAAGGAAAAGCAACTGAAGGTAAGTCTTTGGAATGTTGAATTGACCATGATTTGTTCGTGACTTTTAGGAGGCCATGAAAATTATGGGTTTACCAAACTGGTTACATTGGACTGCATGGTTTTTCAAATCCTTCATCATGATACTTATATCATTAATAATAATGGTGGCTTTACTAAAAGCTCCTTGGTATCCTGGCACTGAATATACCATTTTCACACGCTCAAACCCAATTATACTATTTATTTTTCTTGTATTGTTTTCTTGCACTTTAATTACATTTAGTTTTGCCGTAAGTTCACTGTTCTCGAAAGGTTAGTAATGGTAATACAATTATGTAAAACTGATAAGCAATTTTTAGCAAATACGGCGGCAACTTTCGCCGGCGTGGCTTGGTTTCTATTGTATTCGCCGTTTATGGCTTTTCAGTATAAATACGACAGTCTATCACTGGCGGAAAAATTATCGACATCGTTATGCTCCAATTCCGCTTTGGCGTTTGGTATGAAATTGATAGTTAAGATGGAAGGTATAGAGGAAGGATTGCAATGGCACAACATTTGGACCTCAGTTCAAGAAGACAATTTAGTCTTCGGATATGTTTTAATTATGCTAGCAGTGGATGCGGTGATATATCTTCTAATAGCCATTTACGTGGAGTCCGTTTTTCCAGGCGATTACGGTATCGCTCAGCCTTGGTACTTTCCTTTCCTTCCTTCCTATTGGTGTGGAACTTCAGTTATCGGTAAATAACCACTTTCTTTATTCATTAACCCGTATAATTTTCCTCAGAAATCGATGAAGATTGTAAAGTACAAGCGCCAAATGACAACCACGACAAAGAACCTGTACATCTTCAACCGGGAATTCAAATTAAAAATATAGGGAAAATATATTCTAATAAAAAAATGGCTGTAAGAGATTTTTCGCTTAATATGTACAAGGACCAAATTACTGTACTATTAGGTCATAATGGTGCCGGTAAAACTACTGTTATGTCCATGTTAACCGGTATGATATCACCATCGAGTGGTACAGCGACAGTCGGAGGTTATGACATTAGGAAAAACATCAAATCGGTTCGTAATAGTCTTGGAATATGTCCACAGCACAACATACTATTTGATGAATTAACTGTCGAAGAACATCTTTATTTCTACAGCAAATTGAAAGGAGTGCAAAGAGATGAAGTTAGTAAAGAAATTGAAAAATACCTTTGTTTGCTGGAACTTACCCAAAAGGTAAAATTGTATTTTGAAAATAAGTTTTTCGGATGAATACCTATAAAATTTTAGGCTAAAACACAATCGGTGAAATTGTCTGGTGGCATGAAAAGGAAACTTTCGGTCTGTGTGGCACTGTGTGGTGATTCGCAGGTGGTTATGTGTGATGAACCATCTGCCGGAATGGATCCATCGGCTAGAAGGGCTTTATGGGATTTACTGCTAACTCAAAAAAAAGGTAAATTTATTTGAGATATATGTTATAGAAGACTTAAAACCACTCTATACAGGGTGTTACTTAATGGTATGTACTTATTTTAAGGGGGCATTCCTGAACCAATTCAAATAAACGTATGTCCCAAAATGCTTGGTTTTCGACATACAGGGTGCTAAAGTTCTTATTTTTTTTCGTTTTTTTTCAAAAGGTAAACGCAAACTTATTGATGAAATGTCAAAATTTTTGAAATCAAAAAGTGCAACCTGTGCCAAAATTTAGTTCAATAGCTTAAACCGTCTTCGAGATTTTTAAGAAAAACGAAAAAAAAATAAAAACTTCAGCACCCTGTATATCGAAAACCATACGTTCATATGAACTTTTCGACTTAAAATTGGTTCGGGAATGCCCCCTTAAAATAAGTATGTACCATTAAGGAACACCCTGTATACATAGGTAAAAATCCTATAATAATTTGAAGTGTTTATACTAAAAATTTGTTTGTATGCTTGACCTTTGAATAGTTTCACTCATTGTTGTCGAATAATATGAGTATTTTGTCACTTTTAACACCGAAATCATATCATTAAAAGGTTTTTATTTTTCAGTATAGTCATGATACCATAAATCATTTAAGTAGGTAATACCACTCAACTAAGTTCATTTGATTATTATTTATTTTGTCACTTGTCATACCTACTTATCCCTTTCCTTTTCACCATAGGTGTCGAGGATGTAAGTCATTTTTCCGCGTGCTTTTCTTTTGTCTTAACCTTCGTTTTGCCCCAGGCGAGTCAATTTTGCCTCAGCTCGTCGGCTATTTCGCCATTTTTTGTTCATTTTAAGGTACATCCTTGTCCTTATTTCCCATTGTATTCCATATTTTCTCTTCGCTTACTGCTTACTGTATCAAATACCATTTCTTGATCTATCGCGTGCACCGCCAAAACTTTTCCTCAGTTCACCTTACCATATAGTGTCGAGCGACTTGACCTGAATTTTGCACGAGTATTGCTCGTTTTGTCTTCGATTTGGTCTTTCATCTTCCTTCCTATTATTGTTTCGTCTATCTTATAACCTTATAACAACAGAGACGCCATTCTATTGTTGCTCAAAGGTATATAATTAATTCTTTTTCTTGTGAATTGGCACCAACACTGTTGTTTTCCGATCCTCAGGTATTTTATGCGTTGACAAGCCCCCCTCACACTCCATTTTTTTGCTTCTTTTTCTTTAGTCCCATTTTGCCCAGTAGGATCGAGTTAATTACACATTTTGCATATCGTTGCTAACTGCTTCCCTGGTGTATTTACGGATATTCTCTTGTGTTTAAAGTGTTTAAACTAAGCATTTTCTCCAAAAATCTATTATTCTTCGTTTATTATTGTTTTTGTGGGCACATGATTCCTGCTCTGTTTCTGTTTTTTCCTGCAACTTTCCCTAACAGTTGTCTATCTTTTGTATCTTTTCCGCTTTCGTTTGGTAAATGAATTATTATTATCGTATACATTCTTATTTCTGTCTGTTATACATTTCCACTGTTTTATACCTTTTACATTTTCTTCGCCGCGGCCGCATTGACAGACGAACGGTAGCGACGTTTTCAATAAGTTTAAACAACGACACCTTTCACGTAAAGTGCTCCGGGCCTGTAATTAAGCGTCGATCACAGTTGTGTCCGACCAGTGGTGTAGTGGAGCGGGAACGCGTGGGAACAGGGTTCCCAATCTCAATCTGCTTTTTCCAAGGATCCTATATATTAATAGGCGATCTGGATCGCCCGATGCTAGTCAATTCTCAGAAGATGGTGAGCGTTCCCACACTGGAACATTTACAGCTACCTAGTACCTACACCACTGTGTCCGACCTGCTTGATCCTTATTTTATCATAAGGACAGCGCCGGTTTATAGATTACGCACGTGTGTAGGGCCCGGGACAAATCTAAAGTTTTAAGTTTATTAATTATAGGTATAGCGCAATGAATGCATTTAATATTAAGGAATTAAGGTGTATTTATTTCACTCACGACTTCCCTTCAGAATAAATACTGTAAGATACAACAATCTTAAAGAACAGGAAAGTTAAAATCTCAAAAGAAGGTACATATAATAATAAGAACAATAAACACCCTTTAACGCGTTTGAGACTAAAATTTATGACTGGTCATATATTTTAAAAGAGTTTATTGCAGATTGAACATTTCCTCGTCTCTTTCTAAGTAAATAACCTTTGCACTTAATTATGCCGACACAAGGGAGTTTGTGAATCAGGGGCATAACTATCATGGTAACTATCAGCCCCGCGGAACCCGGACCTGTGATCTATGGGACCCGGATGTTACGGCACTAATATTTGTATTTTCGTAAAAATTACTCTTAAATTGCTGAAAACTTATTTAAAAAAATTGCAAAATGTAAGCTTTATTTGCCAGCAAGTTAACAATAATGTGAAACATTCCAATTATGGAACAAAATTTTGATTGCCATAATTCCCGGCCTACACTTCGTTTACGTGTGGTGTTGTTTGTACTCGTACCAACCATAAATAAAGACAGATGCGCCGTATTTATTGTATTGCATAAGCTTCTTAAGAATTCAGACTTGCCGTTTTCAGCTTATGAAGCTATTTAAAATATATTAGTCTGAATGATTCTCATTTTGATCATCTCAAAAGCAACGGAGGTAGAGAAAAAAAAAATTGGTTTGTATCAAATTCAAAATTTTGCTATGTATGCAAATTGTTATGAGGGTGGTTGGCGATGGTGTGGGGGCCAATATTACTTAGTGCGTACTACTAAACGACATGTAAAACCGGCACTGCATAAGGAGAGCTTTATTTTCAGTAGCACAGCACATTAATGTTTCCTTGCGCTGTCGACGCTTTAATATCTTTGGACTCGTATGCCATAACGACGGACATAAACTCCCAAGAGCACAAAAAATGTGGTCTGTGGAGCAAGTGAAAGGACGGGGGCCAATGGCTCAATAGTACCGTCTCCCTCTCCTTCAAACTCTTTGTGAGCGGTTTTTTGTCATCGAAGTAAAAAAAGACACTGTATCACAAGAAATGAATGCAAGAAACCCTACAAAGTTACCGACCTTTTCTTTCTCAAGTTCATGGTTATTTCGTGAACTCCTATGCATATTTTGGCCTTCCCACTTCATAGAGCACCTACAACTCTGTTGTTCATTGGCCGTAAAGGCCATGGGAGAAGGACACATACACAGCACTAGAAACCCTGATAAGTACTCGCTCAGCTCCGTGCTTCACGGTATCGTCGATCTAAAGGATGGCACGGCCGTCTACTTTTTCCAATTGATCACACTGCACATCTCATTGAGACGTTTGGAAGGTTTGGTAAGCGGTGACGAGCTGTAAACCAGATAAATCTTTCAATGATTCATTGGATTAACTCTGCCTTGTTCTAAAATAATCATTTTTCTGAAGCAAGCCTGCCAAATTAAATTCGCTCAAATCCAGATTAACAGAATTAACAACTTAAATGTAATAAGGGCAAAACAAGAAATGAAGCATTGTAGCCTACGCGTTTCAATGGCGTACCAAATACTACCTCTCGTGAGTAAATAACATAACAACCTCTCGACAATCACAGAATCCACCTTCTCTGTTTGTTCAATACATAATTAGTACAAATGGGAAACTAACTTTCATGCTTGGAAAATAGTAGTTTACGTAACAAGTCCCGAAAGTGATCTTTTACTGGACAAGTAGGCAAATTACAGGACGAGCCGCAAGCGAGTCCTGCAAGCCTGCGAGTCCAGTAAAAGCACTTTTAGGACGTATTACGTACAATATTTTTTTTAAAATCGGCCAGAAACGGGCCGAACAATTGACCATTCTAGGCCGGAAAGTAAAAATGAGTCCGGTAAAACTTTTACCGGACTATCACAATAACTTTCCGGCTCGGTCCGACAAAATGACATTTTCTGGCCTGAAAATAATCCGGAAAGTACTACTTTCTGGCCGATTTTTAAAAAAAGTATTTAAGTCAAGGAATAGAGCCAAGCTCACCTTAAAAATGTTTGGAAAAGCTGCAAATCTGTTTTCAACTCTTTCATCGCATTTGAGATTCCTACAATCTCTTTCTGTGTGGCTAGTTTTACAATTTCCCTTTTTTTTATTTGCTTAAAAGAGATGGTTGAGGTTTCTAGTATTTTCTTTATGAACTCCTATTCTCGAATTTCCTGTTCTTCAAATTAGTGACTCCATCTTGGATTCTCGTGCCATTAGATTCTGAAACTGAAGAAAGTATTTCATTTACGGGCCTGCATTTATACAAAGAGCTTTTTGTCTGCTTGTGATGAGTCATAGACGGTAGATCGCTCTCATTTCCAAACTCGGCAAGATCATCTCTCTCATCGAACATCTCTTTAGAGATCAGAGTCAGATCTATTGTACCCACTGCCTTTCGATTTCATTATTTTTCTTATAAGCTTGATTTATACCAAAGCTGAAAGGACCTGTTACTTCTTCTTACTGCAAACTTGCCTAGGCACGAAAAAAGTATGCCAGATTGATTTTTATGAAAAGACGATCTACTTACCTTCTATGAAGAATTAATAGACTGTAAGAGACCTTTTAGTTCCATAGTAAGCCAACGTGGGTAGTTTTGGTGGTTGAAAGCAAAAAAACATCGCAACAATCTTCTCAAACAAAAACATAAATAGATTAAAATCACCTAGTAGGAGAAGCATCTCGAAATTGAAAACTTTTATCCCTGATCTGATAAAGTATAAATCCATTCCGTCATTGATTGTTCTCCGTTAAAATTGTCATCTCCATAACTGCAGCAGTTATGAGTTATTTGGTTATGTGCTCTACCCTTATTTATACGAGACAACTTAATTTTGGAAAGGAAGTTTGAAATTTTGTCCAAAAATACATGGGTACGTACCTTAAAAATACTATCCTCAAAACCGGGGGGGTATTATTTTGGAACTGGCTAAAACTTCCGTCCATACTAAGTATGGTTGATCACTACAAAGTACTGTTACTTCTTGATTGTCGCTTAGAAGATTTACCGTACGAGTGTACCACATATGTTTTACTAAAGTAATAAGTTAGAAAATGGCAGAAACGTGTTAGCGCAGAACTTTTCTCGTGCTTGATATGAAAACCCGATCAAGATAACGTGGGCGATTCTTCATCTATCATTTCAATTGTTTGGTCATGGATGTGGTTCAACCCGTCATCTTCTTGTTTTCACAGACCTAACTTGTCCAAAACTTGCATGGGAACGCCTTGGGTGAAAAGCTACTTATCTTGAAATCATACTAGTAAATCACTGCAAGGAGAGAGGAGGTACATATGTTTGAAGTCATTTGCACAGTCCTGTCTTCCACCACGAATCAATCGTACCACCACGAGGTGGAGATTAAACGTCTCCAAGAATCTCTTCCACTTGAACTCCACATGTGACCCAGCAGTAAAATATCGGTTTTACACTCGCCTTGTAATCGAGAAAATGAAAAAAATAATGTGTCTTATTCTCGCAAAATTAACTTTTAAGCCCATTACGAGATGTATGGAAATGTAAAAAACTGTCCAACTTTCGAGATACCGAAGAGCCAAAACTGTTAAATGTAGTAAAATTCTTTGCTCTCGAATGATACAACGGAATAACTTGGTTCCATCAGGTCATACGTATATGAGTGTTGCGAATTAGAATGGTATGCAAAATGGCTTACTTTCTCCAAGAATTTTACCCTTCTCCCGTACGTACCACTATAACAATAAAATTGATTGTCAAATGCTAAAATGTTTGTTAGGTACATGTTATGTTGAGCATACAATATTTCAGATAGAACGATACTACTGACAACTCACTTTATGGACGAAGCCGACTTACTTGGAGATCGTATCGCTATAATGGCGGGTGGAAAACTGGAATGTAGCGGTTCAAGTTTCTTCCTCAAGAAGCGATACGGTGCCGGTTATCACTTAATATTGGATAAGTCACCGGAATGTGATACCGATTCTGTAACAGAAGTGTTAAAAAAATACATACCAAATATTACAATTACTAGTAACGTTGGATCCGAACTAACATACGTTTTGAGCGAGGCGTATAATGGCATTTTCGAAAAAATGTTGGGAGAACTTGAGGAAAAGGGTGAGAATTTGGGGGTGCGTAGTTACGGAATATCGCTAACAACTTTAGAAGAAGTTTTCATGAAGTAAGTTTCTTCTTTGTGTTTTCTTTAGTACTAATGACTTTAATTTCAGAGTGGGCGCTGATCGTGGACAAGAAGAGCTAAACAACGCGATTGAAGAAGTCGGGCAGAGTGTTCTAAATGTGACTGAAAAAAATCGGGAAAAATTAGATGATGAATTATTAAAAGGATTTGAGTTATGGTTGAACCAAATCAACGCAATGTTCTATAAAAAGGGACTGTCAATTATAAGATCATGGATATTATTTCTAATCCAAAATGCGATTCCGGTTGTATTTTTAGTCTTAACTGTGATAATTGTGGTGCAAGTATCAAGTCCTTCTAATATGCCTATGATAAAAATTCGACTGAATCGCTACATCAACCCGATCACTCCCATAAGTCGACACACTGACAGTGCTTATTCCAAAAGTTTTATAAATATGCTTACCAGCGATAATTACATTGTTCTTAATTGGGAAAATATAACCGAGTACGAATTCGGCACAAAAATGCTCGAACATTCAGAAAAAAACATAATGAACTACAACACCCGATACATTACAGGAGCGTCATTTAGAGAAAATTCCATTACTGCTTGGTTCAGCAACCAACCTTTTCATGGTGCTCCACTAGCATTGCAGTTGGTAATGAACGCAATTTTGCAATCCGAGGTGTCACCTAATAACTTTATGACAGTGTACAACGCCCCACTACCATACACCATAGATACACAGGTAAACGATCATTGCTGGATAAACTATACCTATATACAGGGTGTTTCAGACCACCCGTACCGCCCAAATATCTCGCGAAATACAAAACGAATTGAAAAAAGAAAAAATACGTCTAAAAAATTTTTTAAGATTCTATTGTTTGATAGTAATAGGATGTCCCCATTCCCACCCCCAGGGGGTGGAGAGGGGGGTAACTTCGTAATCTTAAATAGCACCCCTCAGTTTATTATGCAGATTTGAATTCTGCGTGAACAAATAGGAACTTTTTGTTTGAAACATTTTTTGAAGTTCGTGACAGATGGCGCTATGATCGCCGAAAGAAGTTTTCCGATTCCCTATGCTAATTTGATGGCAGTTTTGTTGTGACAATAAAAAATGTTAATGTTTTGTAACCCTCCCGCACACCACCACTTCACCCCTAATTTTAAATTTAAACGTATCTCGAATGTCAACGTGTTCTTTACTCGTGAAATCAAAGTATTTCAATTTTTTTTTCTATTTTCCATCGACAAAAAAAATTTACAAAATTTGACTTCTTCAATCGTGGTATTGAACAGTTGTTTAAATCTAAAATGGTTGCGTTTTCTCATCCTAGGTTATGGGCCGTAGGGGTAAAGTGGCGGTGTGGGGAAGGGGGGGGTTAATAAAAGCTCCCCCTCTTCCCTTTTACAAAGCATTACCATTTTTGATTGTCACTTAACAAAACTGCCATCAAATTAGCATAGGTAATCGGAAAACTTCTTTCGGCGATCATAGCGCCATCTGTCACGAACTTCAAAAAATGTTTCAAACAAAAAGTTCCTATTTGTTCACGCAGAATTCAAATCTGCATAATAAACTGGGGGGTGCTATTTAAGATTACGAAGTTACCCTCCTCTCCACCCCCCGGGGGTGGGAATGGGGACATCATATTACTATCAAACAATAGAATCTTAAAAAAATGTTTAGACGTATTTTTTCTTTTTTCAATGCGTTTTGTATTTCGCGAGATATTTGGGCGGTACGGGTGGTCTGAAACACCCTGTATAATATTATAATATTGTATTGTTACAGTTCGCCTCATTATACAAAGCGCATAACATGGGTTTCCAAATATCGTTCAATCTTGGATTTGGAATGGCTTTCGTATCAGCTTTTTACATCATCTACTACATTCATGAAAGATCTATCAAGTTCAAACACTTACAGTTTGTGTCTGGTGCGAATGTCTCATCCTTTTGGATACCGTCCTTCATATGCGACGTGTTGACTTTTATTTTGACATCGATATTCGTTATTATAACATTAGCGATATTTCAGATAGACGGTTTTGGAACGGTGGATGATCTCTGTATGTATAACATTAACCAAAAGTAGAATATCTCCCAATCAGTTTTCAGCACGCGTTTTTGCCCTATTGCTCGCTTTTTGTTTTGGCACCTTACCAATAACGTATCTCGTATCGTTCATGTTCGACGTACCAACTTCAGGTTATACAAGGCTAAGTTTGTTCAACATATTTTTTGGTAAGTAGAGTCGTCACGTTACCAGCGCTCATTTCCTCTTTAGGATCGGGGACTTTTATGATAGTTGAAGTACTCAGTATTAACGGATTAGGATTGTTACGAATATCAGAGACGCTACACCGGGTATTTCTTCTTATTCCCCATTATTGTCTCACTTCGGGATTGAAAGAGATGAGTATACTACACTCCAGTCGACAACTGTGCGAGACCGCAACGAATATGTGCACCAATATAATACAATTCCCGTCTCTACCAAACTTTACAATTCCACATTTTATATGTGAAATTATAATCTGTTTACAATACAAAGAGTGTTGTGGTAAGATTACATTGTACGGTATGCGCCAAAATATACAGTACCGGCTTTCGCGCAGCCCGTATGCGCATTGCGCATGCTTTTGCGTCTGCGTGTTGCTGCATCAACCATAATAGGTGTTTTCTTTTTGCATCGTCACAGGGTTAGGTAAAGTCACAATCATCACGTGTCATGTAGACATTTCTGCCTCAGGTTAGTATACGAATAGGGTTATTGAGAACTGAGTCAAATTATTTTTATAAAACGAATGGTGTGTTATTGACAGAGCTGACTTAAGTCTACCACAACGTGCAAAAAGAAAACACCTTATGTGTTACTAGTTGTGTAACGAACGTTGTGCTCTGTGGTTGGAAGTGACAATGGGTCTCGCGACCGAGGAAAAGGTGTTCATAGTTCATCAAGCAACACAGTTATGCTGTCTATCGTTACAAAATTTCGTCGTACGGGTAGTGTGTTGTGTAAACGGAAGGGAAGGTCTGGTAACTGTGTCCACAAATAAAAATCATGGACGTTTCCTCAATTAGGTGTTGCAGCAAAGTCTTCGACGAACATCCCTGAAATTAAATATCGGCAATACGTCACTTCGACGATTGTTTAAAAACTTAGGTGGATTTCCGTACTGAATACAGGTTGGGCAACGATTGACGGAGCAAGATAAGCATCTCAGGCGCGATTTTTGGCCATGGTGTACGAAAATCCAGATTTCTTACTTAACATGTGGTTCTCCGACGAGAGTCACATTCACTTCGCCAAACAACTCGATTTCTTGGTTTCGAGAGGTCAGACATCATCGTCCAGACAAAGTGTGCGTGTGACGATTTGGTGTGCAGTGTCAGGAAACAGTGTGCTAGGTCCGTATTTCATTGAGGATGATGATGATGAAGCTCTTACTGTTACCCAGGAACGTTATAGGAACAAGGTGTTCAAGCCATTTATTCAGGATCTAAGAAGGTTTTGTTGTGCCAAGAACATTCATATGAATAGACAGTAGTTCCAACAAGACAGGGCCGACCTGCCTCACCGCTCGACAGTCTGTGGCTATACTATGCTGCAAGAAACCTTTCCAGGACGATTATTTCCCGTGGGACTAAGTTCCTATACCCATCACATTCCCCCGATCTGACATACCACCCAGTGGCGTAACTTCAAAATTTGGGCCCGGAGGCAAGAATTTTTTAAAGGCCCCTTTTTGGCAATTAAATAGTAGAATAAAGGGTAGCATGATAATAAAATAACCAGCGCGTTAAAAATTTTAACGTTCATTTTTAAATCTTCAAAGAAATTTACGATTTTATTTCATACCTATAATGTTAGTTGTCTGTGCTATAATACTTGTCCCGAAAGTTGAATAATGGCATTAGTTACGGGTTAATTATTTCTTCTTAGAAAAAAAACACGAAATCGCAAAATAGTGCTATGGTTGTAAAATAATAAATAACGTCAGTCTTGTTTTTGTTTTTATTTAATAATAATAATAATATTTATTGCCCAACAGGTAAAAGGTATTACTCGTAACTGGTAATATTTATTGTTGGTCTACTTGTACTTGGCAGGCAGTACAAATACAAAGAAAGAGATTAAGTAGGTACTAAAAATAAAACAAATTTTACTTTATTTTTCCGTTATTGTTATGTCAGGTATAAAAGAGAGAAACTTTCCTAATAACTACAACAGTAAGGGTCAGATTACTCGGTTATTGACACTGTTGCATTACTCATTTTTTATCCCTATTCTGAAAAAAAGAATATACCTACATTTACTTTTAATATTTTTTCGTTAACCTTCCCAACTATGTTGATATGTACCTACCGTATACAAATACGAAATACAGTAGTTTTAATGCTAAAGTATGGTATTTTGCACATATGGAAAATACAGCAACAGTTCAGGTCTCGTACGTCAGAATTTTGCAATCGTCGGGCCCTTAGGCAAACCGGGCCCGGGGGCGATTGCCTCCTCTGCCCCCTCGGTAGTTACGCCACTGATACCACCTGATGTTTACGTGTGGGGAATGTTAAAGGAGAAAATTCAGTTGTCCAAATCCACCAAAAACCGTGCCTCCTGTGTCTCGTTTTTCAGGACACTGAAGCAACCTATGTTCCAGAATATGTTTCAAAATTTGGGTGATTTTGAATATTTGCAATATATTACCCGATAATTATAGTATATTAAAGTATAAGTGGATAAACAGGTCTTTAAAACACGCGCGAGTTTTCAAGCACGACGGCGTAGCCGGAGTGCTTGAAATAGAGCAAGTGTTTTAAAGACCTGTTTATCCACTTATACTTTACGCTATTTTTTTTATTGGTTCACTTTGAAATCTGGTATTAAAATGGAAATAAGAACTAATAATGTGAAATGGTTGAATTCCTAATGTGACATAGTATACCTTTGAAATGAGAAAAACGGAAATTAATTTGCAATCTGTCATTTTATTTGACGTAACAAAGTACTCCTGTCAGATAAATAACCAATAAGAATTCACGTTTTTCAAATTGATGATGATGCCATGGCAACTTTAAACACGCTGGGGCGTGGTTTAAAAGGCTAAAATAGGACACTAATAAAAAAAATACGTTTTCCAGTACTGTATAGCCGAGTCCGAAAACTTAGACGAATCCACTAAAACGTTTTCGTACTTGATACATAAATAACTATTTCCAGTACTGTATATTTTGGCGCATACTGTATTTACATTTCTTTGTGAATGGCCTTGTTTCCTTTTAGAAAAGACCGACTACTTTGCCTTGAAGCGGCCAGGAATCGGACAGAATGTACTGTATTCTTGTTTGGTGGGTATTATATGCTTCGTAATCCTATTCCTAGTGGAATATGACGTTTTTGAAAGGATTCGAAATAAATTCCGGCGTCAGAACACATTCACGTACGCCCCACCGAATTCGGCCGAAGATGAGGATGTAAGTGCTGAAAGAAGAGCGATAATGCATAATGTTAGTACAGGAAATATGGATAAATATAATCTGGTCATGCACAATCTTTCGAAAAATTATAAAGAATTAGTCGCCGTTGACAATGTATCGTTAGGTATAAACAAATGTGAATGTTTCGGTTTATTGGGCGTTAATGGTGCCGGTAAAACGACGACTTTTAAAATGGTAACGGGTGATGTTAAAATGTCATCGGGAGACGTATGGGTTAAGGGTTGGAATATTAGTAAACATCTTACGGAAGTGTATCGACTAATTGGCTATTGTCCACAATTTGACGCATTACATTACGATCTTACCTGTAGAGAAATTCTTAGAATATTTGCGTTACTGCGTGGAATTAAAAAGGAACAGTGCGGTTATCTTACGGAACATTTGGCGGAAGAATTTGATTTTTACCGACATTTGGATAAAAAAGTAAAAGAACTTAGTGGTGGTAATAAAAGAAAACTAAGTACTGCGTTGGCATTGGTTGGAGATCCGTTGGTATTATATCTCGATGAACCGACGGCTGGTGTTGATCCGGCCACCAAACGGTACCTTTGGAATGCGCTGTGTAAAATTCGAGATAAGGGAAAAACGATTGTACTGACATCGCATAGTATGGAGGAATGTGAAGCTCTTTGTACAAGAATGGCAATTATGGTGAACGGTTCAATTAAGTGTTTAGGTTCCACTCAACACTTGAAAAGCAAATATTCGGATGGCTATACGTTAACCATAAAGGTTAAGCAACTCGATAGCGAAGAATTACAGCTTGCAGCGATTGACCAAATAGAAACCTTTACAAAACAAACCTTCGCGCAATGCATTTTAAGAGAAAAGCATCAAGAGCTACTGACATTCTATATTGCCGACAAGTCTCTTCCATGGTCCAAAATGTTTGGCATTATGGAAAATGCAAAAACTGCTTTTAGTATAGAAGATTATTCTTTAAGTCAATGTAGTTTGGAGCAGGTTTGTTATTTGTTCATGTATGGGTTGATGCCATTTAAAATATTTTCGTTTTAGGTATTCCTGACATTTGCAAAACACCAACGCGAATAACCTCTCATTTTTTTTGTATTTATTTAAAAGATAAATTAATGTATAACGAAGACAAAGCAATTAAACATTTTATTTAAAACTATAAATGTTTCATATACTATGTAGTTGTTTCACCATCACAGATTGGTCCTCCTTTTCTGGTGTATAATATGAACCTAATTTTTGTTGATTTGACCCTTTTTAACTTGTAGGTACCCGTTTCCTGTTACCTACCCTAATTCCCAAGCGTTACAGTGAGCAAGAGCCAGGGTAGTCATTATTAAGAGGTAAGAAAAAACTACCTATACCGTTACGTAAGTGTTACCTTATTATACCGATCTGAGCGAATTGTTACCTTGGCCGCTGAAGTGCTTGAATAGATCAAGTAGCCTTACCGGTGATAAAATAATTTATGGAATGATCTCTTTGGCCTTTCCCAAGTAATCGCCGTTTCAAAAAAGCAGCTAGATTTACACATTGGGTGTTACAAAGTTAGCCGACAAAAATTGGATCCAATTAGAAACCATTGTAGGCAAGCTGATCGTTTAAAAAAGACGCTAGAGTTTCCAAGGTACTTGATTTAAGTGTATGCTAACAAAGCTATTACTCAGTTATGAAACATTCGCATCGATAAGATTTATTGTTTTTTTTAGATAAATTGAGCAAAAACCTGTCGACCTTTTTGACCGTACTTTCCCGTGTGAATTAGGTACAACCGTACCTGCAGTTACATACAATTGAGATAAGATAGTTTACAATAATAACAAGTAATTCAACTTAATTTTTCATTCTATAAATATCTCAACGAGTTTCAACACTATGTGTCATTACATTATCATTATTAAAAGTCATAGATTGTGGTTAATTAAAAAATTAGACAACAGTTGTTAAATTGCAACGTTTCTAATGAACTCTTTGGTGTATTTTTATCATTTAAATACACATCATACAACACTTAAAACAGAAGAATTAAGAACGAAAATGTAAGCAGCCAAAGCGACAGTATGTAAACCTGTTAAGAGTTATGTTATAACAAGTAATATCAAAACTTGCGAATTCTTATAGAATTCTAATTTCAACCAACTTCAAATCTGTAACTAATTATGGGGGGTGCCTCAGACACAAGCACCCGGATTTTGCACAATTGAGTCATAGTTCTTCTTTCCACCATTAAGGGAGATGGGAGCGGAGAGGGTAACGGGCAATTTGTAAATCACAAAAAAATGTTGGAGAAAAAAAAAAGTAAAGAAAGATCGTTTTTCTGCGGACATATGCAATTTTCCCCCTTTCCACCCCCAAAAAAGGGGTTTGAGGTGGGGTGAAATTTGTAATTTGAGAATAGTTTTTTATGGAGAATCGAAAAGTGCAATAAAAAATAGGTGTTCCCATTTAACTTTTCAAAACTCATCCCGGCTCCATCCCCCGAACAGAACGCCACTATGGAACTTGTATTGAAGATACCTCGGGCCTCGGCAGTCACAGTGATTATGCAATGGAAGAAAGGAGTTAGTACCAATTCCCATATAGATAAACCAAAAGGTCACAGTAGAGGAACCAATAGGGACCGCTCCTAGAATAAATATTAAAAAGGTAGTAATAGTACTCGGTTAACTCGGTACCACCCATACAACTAGAGAAGTTGTGGCATACTTAGTGGCAAAAAACTGCGGTGTGGGTGACAGGCATATCTGTTCTATTTCACAGAGTACTGATGTAAGACCATTAGTATAACAAAAGGGAATCTTGGAGCAAATACTGTGCTGTGAGGGCATCGTCGCATTGAAGTGATACCCGAAAGTACGACACTCCAAAAAATCGACGAAGGTAGAACAGAAAACCTGTAATGATGAGAAATACACGGAAACTAGAAAGGATACTATGGCGCTTTTACTCAAGCCCGGATTAAAGAGTCGAGGGGCTCAGAGTTCAACTCATCGAAATTATTAAATTAAAAGCATATGAATATAATGTAAAGTAAAGTAAGTAAATAAATGTACAAGCACAGATGGTACAAGTAAATAAATAATTAGATGAATATTTTAAATAAGCAAATCCCCCCCCCCCCCCCCCCCCCCCCCCGTTAATACAGCGCTGCTTTTACTCCATGAGTGCTCGCGCTCTAACAAACGCGTTCAGAATGAAACTAGAGCGGGTTTCCAAACTACGCCCACGTAAAAATTCGGGACGTGATTCACAAATGCAGGTGTCGCGTTTTCACACAAATCATCACTTCATCAGATGCTTGACACTGGCTTAACAGATCACAGTTAAGCAAGGTGACCGAGCCGAAGCACGATACCACAGTCAAAACCAACAGAGTAGCCACGTAGAACTCGAGACTTCGAGAGGATCACTCACTACAGCTGGATCGACAGTGTGACGTCGAGACGAAAGAATAACGACGCTAAAGGGGGTCAGAACCCCCCCCCCCCCCCCCCGAAGCTCAGTGGAAAATAACAATTTCTTAAACGAAATGTAAATTACATTACGTAGTTTGTAGTTACATCGGGTGGCGTCATGGCGTGTAATTGTTAAAATTTGGTCTCCCCCCGAATATTTTTTCTGGCTACGGCCTTGAAGGCACACACCAAGAGGCGAATCGTAGATGTCACATATCATACTCTTCCACGTACGCCCGATAGCCGATACCTGAATAACCTAGAAAGAAGACGCCGTTTGCGTCCGCGAGCAAACTAGTTCCCAGAAAGCAAAATCAGCGCCGTAGTCCTGCAGATACACAAGCCGCCAACATAGTACCCATGGAGGTTGCGGCCAATCGGTATTATATGACGGGTGGCAAGCCCCCTCCCCCCCTTAGAGCTAGAAAAATAATAACTAGGTATTTCAGTGCAGGTTTGGCGATTGAATCGGATCACCAGCTATTTGGTGATCGTGCCAAATAAACAATCAAGTTTTGGAAGTTGTGAAAACAATTACCATTTTGTATTTACAAATTATGGAGGTACAGTACAGGTAGTAGGTAGGTTGGCCAATCGCCGGAGGGTAGACTAGTTCTGGAATGCAGGCTGACGGGTCGATGTAGACGGACTGATCGGTGTTGGCTGCTTTCATTGGCGGTTATGACTTCTGACTGATTTCTGTGGGTAACAGCGTTCGCTTATACAGGATTCTGGCCGGTGTCGACTCGTTGTCATGGGTCGGCCAGTGGGAATCAAACGTTGCTCTTCAGTACGTAAGCGACTGTGTACCGGGATCATGTGGTCGCCACAGCAGGTTTAATGGACCTTTTATTTGTTATGTTAGAACAAATTAGGTTTCATTACTGAGCCACAGATCCCCCCCGCCCCTCTGGAAAAATCCTAAATCCGCCCTTGACGGGTGGACTTCCGTCAACATCGACTGATCAGATGTGTGCTGTTTCCGCTGATGATGCAGGAGATAGGATGTACCTAAATACTTATTCATTGTATACCTATACAGTATGTAAAAGTTGGCAACATATGGGAAACTTTTGGGAAAATTGAGGTAAAGATGATATCCATGCCAATTTGCCTGACAGAGTTTCTCTCAAAACCCATGAAAAAATGTCCAAAAGATATATTAGGGGAATCTAACCCTAAACAGAGTAGTGGACTACTAGAATAGTTGTTGCATATTGTAAAGCACTTTGATTTCTTTATTCATTATTTTGTCTAAATGTGCTTTGTCAAGGTTTTATTTAGGGTTATTCTTAAATACTTCACATTTATTATTAGTATGGGAGGAGCAATTGCCTTTCTTCCCATATATTTTTCATTGTAAATGGTGTGAGAGGTTTTATTGAGTCTGTCTCTTTTTACACCATATTTGTATCAATTTGGAACCTCCCTCCCCTTCATTAGCGCATTTCCTGCTCTGTTGAATTGATGTAGCAGGTCGTCCACACGTCACAGCCACATCAGTAAAGAGGGTAGGTATCCCTCACTTCCACCATTTCCCAATTGCCTATACTCCCACAGAATACATTGATTGAGAAATATAAGCGAAAGATAATTGTGTTTATATAAGGAGCACAAATAATAACGAACGTCATACATAAAAGTATATTTTGAAGTAGGTCAAATTATTTTTATACATTGTCTTGTTATCTTATGAACATTTGACAAATATTGGACTGTGTATTACATAATGAATATATGTATTTATATAGTATAATTTTTATTTTTTGTATTAACGGAAAATAGTTATTTGTGTCAGTATAAAACAACTATACATAACAATATGTATATAATTAATATAATATTATGGCTAAACAGCGATTGTCAGACCTCTGTAATCTGCTTAAATGAACAACGCTGCATGTTACTGTCAAAACATCTATAACAATCCTTCCCTATATGTCTTTATTAATTAGTGTACATTGAGGTAATAATTGGCAACATACAATGTTATAGAAAGTTAAAGAACTTAACCTTCTTTCCGCTCGCTTCTAATATTTATACACTCTAAAATTTAATATTGCATTTTATTCAAACAATCCCTAAATGTTAAAGAGAAAATTATTGCACTCCTGGACTAAATTTTCTTCAAAGTAAACTAGAAAAATTACGTGAAAAGAAGGCAAGTTTTTATGTTCCTTTTACACACTAAATTTATGACAGAAACATGGAGGGAAGCGTCGCTCACACCACATACTTTACTGTATCACAGCCAAGAATTCACATGGAAATTAAAATATACAACATTAAAAAGCATAAAGAATATTTTAATCCGTCGTAATGACGATTTTTAAATATCCTTAACATTTCTACATAAGTAACAAACGCTATGCTATATATAAATCAGTTCGTGCATGTATCAATTTATGAAAATACACAGTAAATTAATAAAATACAGATCTTTGTGAAAAACATTAAAAGCAGTTCTATCACACGAATCCCTTGAGATCGGCAGTGGCAGATTCATTTGCATGCCACAAACTCCTTTACGTATAACAAATAAACTTTTTGATATTTAATTGTTTGCGTTTAGTCGTAGATATCACTCATCATAATACTCGATTCGTTCTTTTTTTTTTTAAACACCTTACGTATTACCTGCAGCTTGGAATTCACATATTTTATCCTCTTGCCTAGTCTTCCTAATATTGTCATTAAATTCTAATATTTACATTCCTTTTGGTACGAAAACCAAGAGAAGAATATCTTTATAACAGTCGCATTCTGTACAATTTAATATGTAAATTACATGTACGCTACAGGTTATTTATTTTTTTTTTCTATATTCCTTACCGAAAATTTAGTTTATCAAAATTATTTATCACAATCTAATGTGAAATCAAATCAAACAATTGAAGCGAGAAATTTTAACAAAAATGGAATTGATCTATAAACGATCCATTCCAAACCTTTATTATTCGTGACAGAGCACTCTTGTGGTAGGTAAATGATGGTACTGGTGTGATCTGCTGGGATAAAGAATCATTTTTACTTATCTATTGTAACATTCCCCAGGTACCAATAGTGAATTTAGGTGATGATGGAATATGAGAACGTTAAACTAATTGTTCATCTGTTTATTACAAATTTAGGTACCTACATGAAATAATTTTTGACCAGCAGATCTCACTGTAAAATCATGAACCGTTAACAATAAGTGTGCTCATTAATTGACGTCGTCGCCACAAATAGAAACCTCTAGAAAAATGTTCAATGTAAAATTACAATAGTACAGTTTCGTAGTAGAACTTAGATACAAATAAGCTGCACTTTTCCCTTTTGATAAACTATATCTTTCAAACTTCATAAAAACTTAAGATTTACTAGAAATTTGTTTCACAAATACCTAAAAACATTAGGTTTTAACTCTCCTAATGTTTTGTTCATTTTCATCACAGATTTGATCTGGAGCTGACCATCGCCTTTTCTTAGAGTTACTACAGTCGGCCGACATATTACTTTCCTGGGAGACACCACTCGGATGAAAACTGGCTCCAGACGACACCGGATTTTGATGATTCGCTACACTATAACTGGGATTTACTACATGATACGAATGTATCGCTGAGGCTTCGGCGGTTGATGATATTTGTCGTGCCGTTACGGCCGTTGTTGTTGCCGTTGTTATAATTGTTGATCCTCGTGTTGATGTAGGTAAACTTGTAGGCTCGCGTGGTGTCAATGATATTAAAATATCTCCTACTTGTAAACGATGAACTTTTAAGCCATAGATTTGCAGTGTACGGTCTGGTGCGCACGACGCCCAACCTTGACCATATACAAAAAAGGGATGTTCTAATGATGCCTCAAACTCAACCTGCAATTAAAAAAAAATACTATAAGCACATAGAAACGTGCGCCAAGATTAAATTGTAAGATACTGACCGTGACCTGTTAGAAAAAGTTTAACTACTAATAAAATAAATACGTTAATGAACTTGTTTTGATTCCTGACCTAGAGGTGTAATATCACTGAATGACGTGATGTATACTATGTAATTATGCATAACCAATATCCTAGAGAAGTAGAAGGTGTGGAATCAGCATTAACTAAATCATTTTAAATAAATAAATTGACAGTGGGTTTTTAAAGCTTAGAGGCGTAATGGCTCGTTTGATTTAAATCCATTTTATGTTTTCTCTAGAATACACCCACCTTGCGGTCATTGTACGTGTTTATAAGAGAACGCAATAACATCTTTGATTCTTTGATCATACTAGGTATAATACGTGTTCGGGCAAAGAATTAAAAAATAATCAACTTAATGGAATTACCTAATGCACAAGTTCTTCATTCTTTTAAATAACAAGGAAGTACCACACCAAACATTACATTATTAAAACAATTCTGCACAGACTTTGTTTAGTGAACCCACGTGTTTATTATAATTTAAAATTTTTGAATAATTTCTATAGATACTTTCATTGTTACCTGAAAAACGAGATGCGGCGCGTCGCTTGGATTGTACAGGTTTTACTTGAAAGTCTATAAATCTCTCAGTCATCTTAAGAATTGGGAAAAAGGCAAAAGTACTTTGCCTCAGAGGCACCGTACTTTGCCTCGCCCTCAGGGGCCCCGTTACTAAAGTGCAAGGACAGGGCCGGGCCCCCTGGAATTTCATAAATCGCGTAAATCCATTTTAGAAAAGCTCACGATAAGGCCAGTACACAGCCACTTTTGTAATAGTTAAACATTTTCAAGTATTCTAATTTCTACTTGAAAAAAATGTTAGGCCTCCCCCAATAAGATATTATTTGATCTTCCCTTAAAAGTACTCGTTTTCTGTATCTTTTGTGAACTACGATAGGTAGGGTTGCCACACGTCCCGATTTATCGGGATTGCACCGATTTGGAGACCTTTGTCCCGAAAAAAAATGGCGTATCGAAATGTCACGATTTACTACTACATAGCATAATAATGAAATGTACCGAAACCGACAAACTTGTACCTACGTGCAAATTAATTTTGAAAATGTTTGGCGATTCAAAAATTGCGGGAAAATGTTCGATCTTATTGTTTCCCCACACAAGTTAGCTGTTGATGTGGGCGTCCCGAAATTTTGAATGATCATAATGGCACCCCTAGCGGTAGGTTAAGACGATGGCTATCACCAGGCCTGAAATATGGAGGAATATTATAAATAAGTGTTTACAACGCGTGATGGAAAATTAATGGCTTATTTCGAAAGGTGATAAAAAATACTGACCCATATGCCTCCTTAATAATGGAGGGGAAGTTATGGAAAAGGCGAGACTAACCGGGATACTTGATAGCAAGTTGTCAGACAACCAATATGGGTTCTGAAAAGGAAGATCAGTCCTGAATGCCCTTCAGGTGATTGTAAATGAAAGACAGAGGGTAGCAAGTGCAATACGGCGTAAAAGAGAGCATATGTTAATTAGGTCAATTGACCTTAAGAATGCTTTCAATGAGGCCTCCAGAACTGAGAACATGCCAGCAATCACAAAGTACCTGACAAGATGCTTAGCGGACTATCTTTGAGATAGACAGGTGGTTCCAAGTAATACAGTAGGGCAAAGGTTACATATTTGGCGGTAGTGAGGGAGTGCCACAGAGATCGGTCCTCGGTGCATTTCTATGGAATACAATGCACAATGAGGTGCGTACGCTGCAAGTGCCCATTGGGGTGCGGCTTATAGGTTTTGCGATGATATTAGTGTTGTGGTTAAGGATTAGAAACCCAAATGCGGAATTGAGAAGACAAAAAGCTGAGACTTGTCTCTGAAAAGACAAGAGTAGCGATACTCATACTACAGTGACAGAATGACTGGGACTAACGTCATTCGTGCACCAAAGAGCTAATTCCCGGTTTAGAAGAATGGGCGCAGAGGAAGAATGGTGAGGTAAATTATTTTTTAACACAGTTCTTGACGGGATATGCCTAGAGAAAAGTTAGTCTTCAAGGAAAGTTCGCTCCCACAAAAACTCTCTTCCTCATAATGGAGTCCGGAATTCTCTAAGGGGTGAATCGAATAGGTTAGAAATTACACACAACCTTCCCCTTTACATCTAACCTAAACTCTCTTCCTAGTGAAATTTGCCATCAAGCAAACTTCCAACTCCACCATGTTGGCTTATGTGATGTACATACAAGCCTATTTCTTGAATGTTTGTATTATTCTGTAATGAAGCGAACTATTGAAAATAAAAAATAAATAAATAAAAACTCCCTCTCTACGGAAACTTACTGTTGCAATAACAGAATAACTGACATTTATTCAATATCAAAACTCCATTCATTCTACGAATGTAGAGGTACAAAAGAATTAGCGTATTGCATTCTCTCAACAAACACCACACTGTGTGTTGGAAAGGAATGCAGAAATTATCTTACTAGAGTCCATGTCATATTGTATAAACACGATGGAATTTTACGTAGGTCCGCCCATTCGCACAGATTGTCAGTGGCGTACGGTTTCTTATATTATGTAACCCATATAGCACTCACTGTTGTTAAAATATTGTTAAATATAATAAGTGACATTGATGACGATGATTAATTTGTTTCTTTGCATTCGTTTTTAACGTTAACTTTTTTTAAAATATACATATAAATGTAGATACTACACTGGCATTTTCCTTATTATCTAATTCTTTTTTTTCCATTCGAAAAACAAGACTAGAAACCTTTACCACGTCCTCTGGTAAGTACCTGCCACCATTGAGGGCATCCCTTGCGACATTCTCAACTTTCTAGTATTTTGGGAAAATTTTTGAAGAAATTAGCGCTAAAAACAAGAAAAGTAAAAAAATAGATAAGGGGAGGAAAGTGAGTGAATATTAAATTGCTCCAAGTAGACCTATTTGAAATAATGTTTAGAATGCATTTAGTCGAATTTTTTTAAAATAATACGACTAATATGGAGAAAATAATAATACTTTGACCCTTTAGGATTAGGTCAATCTCTAATCTAACGTCAAAGAAACTAAGTAATGCAAGCCCATTGCAAAAATTTCCACACTTTCCAAACCATACCACCAGCAGGCCGCACTGCGCGCAAAGGTCATAGGAAAAAAGCCCGTAACCCATTGCAGCGGTCAAAAATAGCTGTTATTTCAACAATTTACACCTGAATTGGCCAGTCAGACATTAGTAGTAAACCCGTCCTCTTACACGGTCATCCTTCTCTACCCCGCAGGCCCTTTTTTTCTGAGAAAGTTGTTTATGATTCTGCTTTTAAACAAACAAAACTTCTGAAACCGAAACAACAGAAACCACTGAGCAGCAACGGAAGAAAAGAAATTACTGACGATCCAACAGAGCGAATAACTGAAGAAACAACTCAGCGAACAACAGAAGAAAAGACAGTACTTTCCTTACTAAATTTTGTTTATTTTCAATGTCGAACAACTGTTCAATTATATTTGTGTAGTATGTGTAGTAATTACTTTAAAGTGTCGTTAACACAGTAATTAACTTATGTAACTAACAACTACTTATCCGGTATATAAAAATTATTCAAATTTTATATTAAAAAATGGAGTTTCCAATTTAAATGTCGCTTTCTATAGTTACCCTGTATATTTTCATTTCTAAACAACATATAAAAATTTCAAAACTTGATTATTATTGGATATATTATATTATAAGATCTCGTGTCAATTCTATAATAATCACAAGTTACGAAGTGAACGTAAGTAAAACTATCTTTATTAATTATATTGAGATTTGAATAGATTAAAAAAGTATTTCGAGCCCATAACTACACATTTGCAAATAGCTTGCTGCGCTTGCTTTTATTGTTCGCCGAGGTGACCGAGGCTATCTGAAAAGCTAAGCCATAAATAATACACGCTAATTACTAAAAAATCGTTAAGGAAGCCTGTGACTGTTTTTCAACGCTCTTTGCTTTATTTCGGTACATTTTTGCACAGAACTGTCTAAACTAAAATTGCTCGTTAAAATCGCATTAAGCACAACTAACCCCATATCTTGTTAATACCTATACTGGGTGTTTCAAAATTGCACAGTCATATTCCACGTGTAAAACAAGCAAAAAGGTGTAGGTACATATATGAATTATATAATATACCAATAAGACTAATGGCCAGCGAATGAAAGGAGTATCACAACTACTAAATGTGAGATAGAAGTGGCCATCTTGGTAAACTTAATTTGTACTTAACACAACTATGACATTTTCATGTTATAAAATTTAAGTTGTATTTATAAACCCTTTTACATTTATAAGTAGGTAGTGTATTAAATTTTTACGTTTTAACATTGAGTAATATAATGGTTTTAATATAATTTCTAATCTATGCAAAAAAATTCTGGCAAGTTGCCACGAGACTTCCCTCGTATTAACACTTTTTTCCAAAAATAAATAGGTACTACTGCATTCAGAAAAAATACACTTAAACTACATAAAAAAACTGCAATTTTATCTTATAAAAAATGAGTGCCGCCATTTTAGCTTACACCGGAAATGACGTCATCAAAGGTAATATCAGCATTTTCGTCCTTGGCCCAAATGTAATTCATTAGCGAAAACCGCATTTCGATAACTTTAATAGTTTCTGAGTATCGAGCGTTGCAGTCGATTTTTAATAATTATTTTTTTTAACACTTTTTTCAAAAAATAAGTAAGCACAATATATATTGCTGAATTCAGAAAAAAATTCTCTTTTAAACTACATAAAAAACTGCAACTTTATCTTATAAAAAAAATGAGTGCCGCCATTTTAGCTTACACCGGAAGTGACGTCATCGAAGGTAATATCGGCATTTTCGTCCTTGGCCCAAATGTAATTCATTAGCGAAAACCGCATTTCGATAACTTTAATAGTTTCTGAGTATCGAGCGTTGCAGTCATTTTTTAATAATTATTTTTTTTAACACTTTTTTCAAACAATAAGTATAGCACAATATATATTGCTGAATTCAAAAAAAAATTCTCTTTTAAACTACATAAAAAAAACTGCAACTTTATCTTATAAAAAAAATGAGTGCCGCCATTTTAGCTTATACCGGAAGTGACGTCATCAAAGGTAATAACAGCATTTTCGTCCTTGGCCCGAATGTAATCGATTGGCGAAAACCGCATTTCGATAACATTAATAGTTTCTGAGTTTAGAGCGTTGCAAGGAATGTGTACGTACAGACTACAGACTACAGACGGAAATTTTTTTTTGCATATTTTGAATCTACGTATTCGGAAACGCAAAGATATGTAAAAATTTCCATAGGTCACATTTTTTTTTTGGAAAACTAATACAATACTTCCCTTTTACTTCGTACTCGGGAAGTAAAAAACGGAAACATCGGTATTACTATATTGGGAAACCTATAATGTTGTTTCCATCCTCTTTTAGTTAATGCTCAATACCCTCGTAATGCGAGACTACTACTTTATTGCACGCACCATGCGTTTGTAAGGTAAATAGTTAATAGTGGATTAATGGATATGGAGACAGTTGAAGAAATGTTCAAAAATAATACAGAAGGACGAGGATGACACAAATACAAAACTCGATTGAGTATTCCACAAGCTGGAAAACAATTCAAATAGAAGCCATTGTAAATGGAAGAACGAGAACTTTATGATCATTGATGATGATAGCCTTGATGTTCAAAATCGTATAGTTTGTGTTGTGTTAAAATAAAAATTAACACACTGGAAAATGAAGTGTTTTCTTAGAAAGAGAAATAAAAAGGAAGAGTCTCGTAATTAAAGATGTGAACGAGGAGAACGGCGAGAAAGAAGACAAATGAAAAGATTGAGAAAGTAATGTAAAACAATTGAAGTTGAGGAGTTAGAAGTGAAAGAACTAGGGGAGGAAGAACGAGATCAATTCTAATTAAATCAATACTTTTTAGGAATGCAAAACATCCAAAAGGCACAAATATGTGGATTTAACAGGACCTACCGAAAAAGGTACGAGAGGAAGCGTTTATAAAAAGTACGATAAGCTGATAATTGATGAAAACATAACTAGAAGTTAATGCCAACGAAAGGCCAACAGAATTTGAACACCAAACAAGTAACAGCGTTCAAGCATTTAGGATCAAAATAAACGTAGACAAGATGAGGTAAGAGATGAATAACAGAGTAACTCTAGTGCAACGAAACAGACAAAACAATATATCAACTTGTATGATGGAGAAACGAAAAGGTAGAAATGCGGTAATAGAAAGCTGAAGAGGATTTAGAATTGACCAAAATGGAAAGCGCGGTAAGCCAACCCGAATCTGGAAGTGGCAAAAGCTTTGGTCAGGAGCAGCCATTAACAGAGAAGCAGAATGAGCGTGTAACTTATGGGTATTGCGATGTCTTTTAGGTTCAAATGTCAAAGGTATAAGAGGTTTCGGATTAAGTAATTATTACAGTGAAAAGGGATGATTTGAGTGAAGTGGCATTCGATGAATTATACTCATCAATACTATTGTATTTCGAAGTGAATCAGGGGAAGGGACGAATTTGAAAAGTTTACGCATCAAAGGTTAACAAAAGTGGCCCAATTATCTCGGACTTACTCACTTTCAACTTTAGGTTATTATTGTTTCTATTGGGCCACTAAGTAATGTACCTACTCCGTATAAATAATAGTACAAGTGAAGAAAGCACGAGCACAGATGTAAATGTGGCACGAGTTTCGCTCACGCATATAAGACGCCATCTGGGTGTGCGAATGTTCAATTCAGCTATTTAAACGTTAATAAAGTATTAAAAATATTAAATTTTATTAATAAGCGTTATTAATTTAATGTACTTTAATATACAGGGTGTACAACTAAGAAAGGAGACCGGCCATAACTCAGAAACTATTAGAGATAGAACAGTGAAATAAAAAATCTTATGATAAATGTGGCCAAGAGAAAATGCTGGAAATTATTTTCAATTTCCTACCATTGCCGCCAAAGGGCGTTTCACTGATTTCAATTTGAAATTCACATTTTTTGGGCAATTTTCCTCAGTAAAGTATTTAAAAAAATATATTCGTTGTAAACTAGTGATCAATGTGTAAAACTTTGTTTAATGAATTTTTGAGATTACTGTCAAAATAAAGGGAGGGGGAACTAAATTACGTGTTACTAGAAAAAATCGTGTAACTCCGAAACGGGTTGCTTGAATTTGTCAAGATTGGTCTCGATGAAAAGACAATACTTGATATTACCAAAAAAATCAAAAACCATAACAATTTCTTATCTCCGTCTACCAATAGAGGGCGCAACTTGTTGAAGGAACAAAACGGTCGACTTTTCTAAAAAAATTCAAATGGTACCAAATATTGTTTTCACTGCTATTGGAAGGAAAATTAACAAGGGAGTAATTTAAAAAAAATTATCTCAATAGCTCTTATAGTACCGAAGATATAGTCAAAAATGTGGTAATATAAGAGGCAATTTGAGGTATAAAAAATCGTAAGCTTAAAATGAAATCTTTATGTCAAAGCTGTAAACTAGAGAACAAAATGACATTAAGTGTATTTCGGTTGTTGTATTATAAGCAAAATTGCTAGTTTCTAATGGAGAAGCATTGCAGCATATTTTGAATGCATGAAAAATGCAACTGTTGCAGGACCACTGAAATTTTGAAAGAATTAAAGTTGTCATAGCCTACTACTTTATTTATATTAAGCTTACCATTTGTTTATACCTCAAATTGCCTCTTAATTACCACATTTTTTATTATATCTTCCCAAAAAATGGGAATTTCAAATTTAAATCAGTGAAACGCCCTCTGGCGGCAATGGTTGGAAATCGAAAATAATTTCCAGCATTTTCTCTTGGCTACATTTATCATAAGATTTTTTATTTCACTGTTCTATCTCAAATAGTTTCTGAGTTATGGCCGGCCTCCTTTCTTAGTTGTACACCCTGTACATAGACGGTATGAGTTGATAAAATACTTTGAGAAAAAGATCATATTCCTTTGATTTTTGCGTGTCAGTACATGTAATTGGAGACAATTAGACATACAGAAAGATCAATGAAGTTGACAGGCCATTATCAGGACAATAACAATAACAAACAATAGCTTTATTATAAAAAGTTGTCCCAGTTTGTATTACAAAAAAAACACACCACCCACTGGTACCTACGGTGTGCCAGGTGCTAAATTGACACGCCATTTTCTTTGTCGAATAATTATGCAGAAGTGCCATTTTGACATATATGCACATACCGGCACAAATGAACACCAATTTTCACAACTAGGTATCATTTGTGCTGTTAAACTTCACGGCCACGATATACAGGGTTGTACCTTTAATATTAATTTTTAGGACAAAAGGTCAAGAGACATTTCTTATTCAGATGTTCCTTGTTTACAACCTAAAAATATTTTGAGGCCCGCACTGCTCCCGATTTCGTCTGTACAGGATCGTACTCTATTATTTTAAATGGAACATCCTATAGATTTTTATATATTTGAAATCCATATCCGATTCTAGACCAAGTTTGTTTGGCCTTTGACCTACTTAAGTCAACTCATTTAGGAGAAAATAAATGTTTTTAAAAAAATGTCGCCGAAATCAACATTCGGTAAAAAAGTCATAACTATTCAATCATTGGCAGCAGAGCAATAAAATGGGAGGTTATCATAAACAAAAGAGCGTTTTATTTCTCGACATGCTGATTTTGAACGAAATTTGTTGCAAAAGGCCCGTACTAAATTTTCTCTAACTACCACAAAAGAAATTCCAACAGTCGACTATTTTAAATGGAACAGCCTGTATATTTTTTCATGAATGAACTGTTTTTTAAGTGAGCTTTGATTGACGTATCCTGTATTTCATATTGTCTGCAGTTGTAGGCGGTTCTTGGTATACAAGTTCTTTCACATATCCTCATAGAGAAAAGTCTGATTTAGTTATGTCGGGTGATCGGGGTGGTCAATTTACGGACCCTCCTCTTCCAATCCATCTTTGAGGATATTCATTATTTAAGAAGTTTCTTACCCCAAATCCGTAGTGGGCAGGAGCGCCGTCATGCTGAAACCACATGCGTTGACGCATCAACAAAGGGATGTCAACAAGTAATATCGGCAACTCATGCCTTAAAAAGTCGGAATAAACTTGAGAAATTAAATTTCTGTCGAAAAAATATCGTCCCACTACATATTGACCAAGAATTCCACCCCACGTGTTTAGCAACTATCTATGCTGACGGACAACAACTTCCCTTGGCAGATGTGGGTTTATATCAGAATTATGGTGACAATTCCACTCAGAAAATTTCAACCAATTAGTTTGCACAATTTTGAATCATTCGACCAATTAGGAACGAATTACACTGATAATTTAGTATGGTCCTCAAATTATCGCTATAATTCCTTCCTCCTTCCCTCAAATTACTTCTTTCGTGGAAACCGCTGGGATCCATATCAAGTTGACCAGTAGTACCTACACAAAATGGGGTAACGCGAAGATTGGAAATAGTAATCACTAAACCTTCCCCATAAGAATTTTATTGAAGTTAAATTATGAAAATTACGTTAAAGTTAATGAAGATTAAAAGCAAAGACGCAAAATTACGAAGTATATAAAACTACGACATGTTTCGACAATATCTGATTGTCATCATCAGGCTACAATTAAAGTGATTAAGAGTAAGAGTTTAGTGCTTAATCACTTTAATTGTAGCCTGATGATGACAATCAGATATTGTCGAAACATGTCGTAGTTTTATATACTTCGTAATTTTGCGTCTTTGCTTTTAATCTTCATTAACTTTAACGTAATTTTCATAATTTAACTTCAATAAAATTCTTATGGGGAAGGTTTAGTGATTACTATTTCCAATCTTCTTTCGTGGAATTGTCATGCCGAATACAACTCGGTGGTACGAAATTGCCGAAAATTTTCGATCTCAGATTTCTCGTATTTGTATCTGAGATCGAACATTTTCGGCAATTTCGTACTCACTCGTTGTATTACTAATGATAATTTATTGTGAGTGTCCATAAACCCGCCATTGTGAAACGTTGATTCGTCCCTGAATAAAACATGATTAAAAAAGTCTCATGTGGCCAATTTTTCATTGATCCAACGACAAAAACCCTAACGACTTAGATGGTCCTCCCCAAAAAGTATCTGGTGCCTTTGAAACCGGTATGGATGAAAATGGACGCTTTTAATCGTACGCCACACTGATGTCTTGTTAACTTCTGAAATTTCCCCCATTTGCTTAGCACTTCTTCTTGGGTCTTCAACCAAGTCTGTCATTATTATTTCATCAACTAGTTCGTTATTTGGAAAACGTGACATTTTCGATTCGATTTTAACCCTTTTTAACAAAGTGAAGACGATAATGTGTCAAATACAATCAACTGAAATTAAACTGATATTGTTTGTTGCTTCCTGTAATTTTATTTTCAGAATTGGGCGATAAAACAAAATAATTCAAACTAAGGTTATTATCTCGGAAACTATTAACTTTAGATATAGGACATATTTAACAAAAATAAAAACTAACTTAAAAAGCGGTTAATGCATGAAAAAATACACAGGATGTTTCATTTAAAATAGTCGATTTTTTGGCATTTCTTTTGTGGTCGCTAGAAAAAATTCTGTACGACCCTACAAATTTCGTTCAAAATCAGCATATCGAGAAATAAAACACTCTTTTGTTTATGATAATCTCCAATTTTGTTGCTCTACTGCCAATGATTGAATAGTTACGATTTTTTTGCTGAATGTTGATTTCGGGGACAATTTTTTAAAAACATTTATTTTCTCCTAAATGAGTTGACTTGAGTAGGTGAAACGCCAAACAAACTTGGTCTAGAATCGAATATTGATTTCAAAAATATAAAAATCTATAGGGTGTTCCATTTAAAATAATCGAGTACGATCCTGTACAGACGAAATCGAGAGCAGCGCGGGCCTCAAAATATTTTTAGGTTGTAAGCAAGGAACATCTGAATAAGAAATGTCTCTTGACCTTTTGTCCTAAAATTAATATTGAAGGTACTATCGAAGAACAGAGGGCAAGTGTGAAACCCTATAGGTAGAGTAGTAAAAAACACAAGTATCATTAAAATGGCACCTTTTGATAGTAGAAGAAGTGCCATTTTGGTTCCGCCGACATACCCAGAGTAAACGTAAAATTTGAAACACCCTGTACAATATTAAAAAAATTACGAAATGTAATTAAAATAAGATTAACTTAAAATGTATACGTTAAGTAGTGTAATAAGAAGAAAAAAAAATGACGATGGTATGCACCTTGAAAGAGAGACCGATAATACGTTTTCGAATGCAGGACGTGTAAATGTAATCTCGTAGTACTACGCGCTCGCGGTTATAAAACGGCTTCGGGGAGGTGAGAGTTGTTCCGGGACTCGATGACCTTGAACGTCCCAGGCCTACTCAACGGTCACTGCATGATTCTCTCTGAAGAAGTAATTATCTCCTACGGCTTTAGTTGGGATCGTATGGCGCCGTCCTACTCACTTCATTTTTATGACCTCGCCTTTCCTCTCGGCAAATTATTTTGCGAAATACATATTTTATATACGATAAAGAAAGTTAGCTGTGTTCGCGATGAAAAAGTACCGACGCTTAAATACGTTAAATAAAGATAAAATATGTAACCGCTAACTTTTCTTCGAAGATTCCGTGCTTAAGATACTTAAAAAAAAACTTTCGAAACAATCATGTTTCAGATTGTGGTATTATAAATAGTTGGTTGTGGTCAGCGACCTTGTATTACCTTGCCTTAAGGTATAATTCCAGTTTGTAGAATTAATCTGACTTGTGGAATTTTGTACTTCCCTCTTTACTGATTTGATTACTTCGGTAGCTCTTTCGTGTATGTTATACGAAAACGGTAGCCAATTAATATTATACCTCTGGCTTTTTACGTTAATATAGGAGCAACTATAAGAGTAAATAACGTTTTTTTTTTTCTAATCCAAAAGACCAAAAGCGATGACAGCATAGATAGGTAAACACGTTAACCTCTAAATGACACAAAATTCCAATAGTCAGCCATTACATGATTTGAAATTGTTATCGTACTAATTACGTATTCCTCACACTTAAGCAATGAATATGAAGGACGTTACCGTTGAATCTAATTTTAAAATAGATAGATACGTGATTTTTTCCATTTATCTCAGCTAAAGCCTGCATCTCCACTCATAGTTTCCTGTAAATGAGTAGGTACACTTTTCATTGATACAGTGCGATATTCTTCACTCCATGATACGAGACAATTCCTCTGCTCTTTATACAATCTTCTTTCCATTTATATGTCAGTGAATGCTCCATTTTAGGTACAAGCAATAACTGAGGAAATTTTCCATGGTACGGATTTGATTCTTCTCATGGACGATAGCATAACGTCAAGTTATCTTTCAAAAAACGCTATAAAACCAAAAATCATACTGTTCACATTCTTTATTTAAAACAAGGCAATTTGAGTACCCAAATGAATAATAAAAAGTAAAATTCCACCCCAAATATAGTGTTTTGGCAGGAACGAAGCAAAGAAAATTATAAAATTAGAGATACATGCATACACCGGCGCTAAGCGTAACATGCTAATGGACTGGCACGCCACACGCTCGCTGTTTGTACCCGAAGCGCTGGTGTAAAAACTGCAATTAATTTAATTTAATTTAATTGATTTCCAAAAACGTGACACAATTTTGGTTTCTTAATGGGTCTCATTTTATTATTCATATTACAACGAAGACGTTCGTGTAAGTCTAATGCTCCTACGACCTACCATTCCCGAGAATGCAATGTGCTACAATATCGTGTGTAGCGTCTATAAAATCAAATTTTGATAATACAATTTTACAATCATATTAACAAAGGTTGAATCTACAACATACTAAAATTTCGTTCCATTTGAGCGAGTAGTTTTGTTTTTATGTAACTCTAAACTTAGCTAGCGTGTCGCAAACCTCGAAAACGGACACTTTGCATCGTTCGGCCGTAGAAATGGGCCTTAAAGTGCGTTTTTAAAAAAAGGTGTTACTTCTAAATAACATATAAATAAATAGGCTTTAATTTGATCCAAGCTCATTCGAATCAGCGCAATGGTTATTTTTTTATTCAGCTTCAAACTCGAGTATATATAGGTACTTTTTGAGCCGAAAGTAGTTAAGATTGCAATAATATTTAGGTATATCAATATGAATGTTTTTCATTTTTGTAAGACATAAAAAACATGCGTGAGGCTCTCACGCGGTGGAAGTTATACCTTCGATTTTCACTCTACCGTGCCATTAGACATAGACTATTAGAGTTTCAGACTTCAACAATTTTTGCCCCAAATTGGCCGCCCCTACAATCGGCCTACCTAGGCTGTAGCCTACTCAGCCTGTTGGTAAATCTGCCACTGATCTCACCAGTTCAATTCTTATGAAGGTGCTTAGTGTAAAGACGTTATGTGACAAACCAATTCCATGGTAAACGCACCCGAAAATCCGAATTAATAAGCGCAACGACAGCTTCCTTTGGAGCCAACCAATTAGCATTAACGCAATCTGGGGAGCGCCATTGCATAGGTTTTTCGTAAAATTAGGTAATTCTAGTTTTAAAAATTACTTCAACATTTCAAACTCCTATGCTGTAAAAAAAATGTTCACCTGAATTTTAACAATACAATCTTCACATTATTGAAAAAACCTACCCAATGGTGCCTCGCACACTCTTCGGGAATGGATCGCGACCGACATGATGCAAATTGGTTGACTATGAAGAGAGCTATCGGTGCGCCCATGAAGCAATTTGGGTCTATTTTCCAGTAAAGGAACTCAAATCCATCACATTGAGCCGAAGTGAAAGATAAGGCGTGGTAATTTTCGAGCATTTTGTATAGATGAGAACATAGGTTCTCGCAAACCTGGCAAATGCCACAAAAAGAATGCTGGCGCAAGAGCATAGGTTGCAAACAATACCGAGCTGTGTACAGGCCAAACCCAATCAATCCCCTGTTCAAAATTGACGAAACGTTCGTACCCTAAGTGACTCTGCACATGAGCGGACCAATACTTTACTTACTGCAGCCGAAGAAGGAATATAGTCTTGAAGTTGCGGCTTACGACTTCAAAATGATTGATGGCGATAAATTGTCCTTACAACGGTTACTGTTGATGACTTTTGGTCTAAGAGATCTTACGACCACGATTATAACTCCAACAACGGTCGTAGTTGGCGAAAGGACAGGAAAAGTGCTTAGCAACCGAGACAAAAAGAATCTTATGGAACATATGCTGGAAATATCACACTGGATCCTCCCAAACTATACAGGCGAGCATAATGTTTGAAAGTTACCAAAAAGAGCTTGGAGGGATTCCAGTGTTTACCGCGACATTGTAAACAAAGTAAATATTCCTGGTAGTAATACGATCATCGAATTGATAGAGCCTTCTTCAGACACAACAGCGTAAAAAAGGCGACTAAAGCAGGGGTGGGCTGGAGCCGGCTCGCGCGAATCGGTTGTTAAAATTTTTGAAACTCGACGAGCCGCTTGTTAAATTACCCCTAAAACTAAAACATAAGCCATTTTAATAGTATGTTTATGAAAAATATGCACATCGCGCCGATGTGCCACACACTCGGAAACATAATTGTGCGCAACACACTACACACATCATGTGCATACACTGTGTCCGTAAAGTATGGAACAAATTCATTTTTAGCTAAACAGACCATTTTAAGAAATAATCCTGAAACACGTCGATTTTTGATTTTAATTTACCGTATTTTAAAATAATAATTGTTACGAGGTGTTTTTTTTTTAAACTCCTCGCAAGTGCAACACGTATTTATGAAATCAAATCTTTATTTACCAAGAACGTAACGAACAAATTTTAACAAACTCGATTATAACGTATATTTTTTTTTAACCTCAAATTATTATTATCCCAGTTGCCTGAATGTAATAATATAATAAAGGTTAATCAAATATAGGTAGCTTAGTTCCAGACGCCTGAACTCTAAGACCAATACTCCTTTTTCTCTCACGGTGCAGCCTCTTTTATACCCCTTTATGGGACATCGTGATCGTTCGGCTATCACGTGGAACGATTCGGGTCACATGATTAAAGATGGGAAACCAACCACTTTCATTATTAGAGATGGGAAACTCATCACTTGCAGCGCCACTCGTGCCTTGTAAATGAACTTTGTTACATAATCTAATATACACGGTGAATTTCTTTCGAGTAATGACGTCACCGCCATTTTTTTTTAAATGGAACATCCCCATTTTGTTTCAATTTCCGGATTACTCTAGCTGAGCTGATTCCAAAAATGTATCACATGTTGATTCCAATTGGTACAGGGTGGACAAAAATACAATAGTTTTGTGTGTGCTCAAGTAACACATAACATTCTTTATTAGTTAAATTAACAATATTATCAAAAATACTTGTTGTCTAGCGGCAATTGGTTTAAAGGTAACACCCTGTAGTTTGTTACATTTTTAGATTAATAAAAATGAGCTGTTTCCAAACATGTTTGGTACACAAAACTATTTATTTTTGTCCACCCTGTACCAATTGGAATCAACATGTGATACATTTTTGGAATCAGCTCAGCTAGAGTAATCCGAAAATTGAAACAAAATGGGGATGTTCCATTTAAAAAAAATGGCGGTGACGTCATTACTCGAAAGAAATTCACCCTGTATATTAGATTATTATTTTAAAATACGGTAAATTAAAATCAAAAATCGACGTGTTTCAGGATTATTTCTTGAAATGGTCTGTTTAGCTAAAAATGAATTTGTTCCATACTTTACGGACACAGTGTATAATAAACAAAATGATCATGTGCGTACGTAAAATACGAAGTGCTTGGCTCTTGCTTGTGAGTGAGTGAATGAGACAATAAATTTATTGGGGAAACCAATAGGACATTTCGATGACATTTCTTTTGTTACATCTTGGATGAACCACAATCACAGGTTAGCAACAGAAACAAGGGTAAGAAAAGGACGCAATAAGGATGTTTCTACAAATGAACAAGGCATATGGACTCTACATTAATTAATTAATTAATTAATTATGGATATACATAGCATAGTATGTTAAATTTGGAATTTATCAGTGTTTTGTGCAATAAATGTTTTGTTTTGTTATATTAAATTATATATTTTATACTGTACAAAAATAAATGAGGATAATTTACCGCATTTTTTCTTCGAAATAATAGCGAGCCGGTTGATCAAAATTTGGCAGCCCACCCCTGGACTAAAGCCTAAATTAGACAGACTCGGTCGAAATGCCGCTATTACAACTATCAATACCGGCAACACTTGGATACAACTGTGGAAACCATTCGTGACACAAGAAATGTAAAGGCTACTTCTGCACATTACCGCATCAAGAGGCTACCCATTATACAGTCTAGGGAGGAAAGGAGATTTGGAGTGAAGAACGTCCTTCAAGGAAGCGAGACGCATTCAGAAGAAAACAAGCCACAAATGTGGAAGGATTTGTGAACCTGTTTGTTCAGAAGAAAAGCGTCTAAATGTAAATTAATACACACCAAAAGTTTGAGTATAAGTGCAAAGTAGACTGTTTCTCATCAGCTTGTTGCATTTTGGTTACCCGACCAGCTCTTGACACAAATAGAAGCGTGTAAGCAATAGGGAAGGTTGAGCGATTTTATACCGTAAAAAATGGTCTATAATAAAAAGTATGAACGTAGTCTTCCAAAGAGAAGATAGTAAGTAAAGTAAAACCATCCAAAGATTCAATCAATTTAATATGAACAAATTTATCGCCCGAAAACACTACGAACAAACAGTTCAAAAATGTGTTTTCCAAATTGTACTGAAAATGGCGCGCTCGTGGCATCACCAGATGGGCTTCTTGGGACTATTGGTATTATTGAAATCAAATGCCACCTAATAAGGTGCCCAATCGACGGTCAGGTTCAAACTTTGTTTTATGCAAGGAGTAGGATAGGCCTACAAAATCAAAAATTGAATCAGATCTTCAAAGTATTCACAAACTTGTTACATTCTAGATAGCACACCCAAAATTTGCAAGAGACGCAATATAGAGAGCAGAAGTCATTACCAAAAAAGCAAAATTCTGTTTAAAAAAACCAAAACTTCAATAAAACAATAAACACGAAATTCCAAATAAGACATTTATTGGTTCAAACCGTTCATTGACTTCATTTTTAGAACCTGCCTAAATCTACGCGGTTTTTTGTTGCGTTTCCTTGTTCCCTTCAAAAATATGAACTAGGAATGTCCAATTTTGTTCGAATGGTCAGCTCAGACCCTATTGGATGGATTTTGGATTAACATAGAAGATAAAGCACATGTTTAGTGCTCACAACCAAACACAGGTTGTTTCTTCACATCCCTGAGAAGACTAAAAGATGGTCTTGAAGGGAATCGAGAGTCTCACGTCAAGTTCCGTCTACAAATCGCTCGTTTTGAGGCCAGTGGGGTTTTCTGATTGCCAATTGTTTCAGCATACTCTTTCACCCATATGAGGGCATCACCAGCGATTAATGACTTCGTCCACCAACACCTTTGTCTGGGAAAGTTTTATTCTCGCTGGATGACCATTTGTGCCGAAATCCCGGAGGATGACAGAAATGTTTAGTGATTTGGTTGTATAAACTTCGGTATACAGGGTGGTGGAGAATAGATAGGAATAATGTAATTGAAATATTTAATTTATATCTTCTATGTATCTCACTTGTTTCCTAGTTACCCTCGCAGTACTTGATCTTATGCTACCCATTCACCTCTAAACGTGCCAAATTTGGTTATATCTATCTTTCTGCATTTATCATCGGCTCATACATTCACCTTAATTTTAACATTTTACATTGTAATTTAACACAAGCAACTTTGTATGAAGATTTGTGATGTCCAGCGCCCAATGCTAACAATAACTCGTTTGGTGATCCGCTTTGAAAAGACTGGTTCCAATGAAAACAGTTTATACACACTGAACGACCTTCGACAGGTCATTCCGTCGATAATTTCGACGCCGTTTCTCAAATGGACTAAGAATCGCCAGAAACATTAACGGGAATAAAATTAACAATCTAAACGAACTTATTAGCGAATTTTTAATCAGGATTTACATTTATGCTCTCGTAAGATTCAAACGGTTCGGTAATTGCTACCGCCACAGTTTCAGGCGCGAGAAACTTTCGAGATTTTTAAGCGAAATTGATACTGACCAAATCGACATGCCATGATAACCTTTGCGTTACTTCGACAGACCAATTCCAAGAGGAATAAAGGCTCAAAAAGGACTTTTGTATTGTGTTGATTTTATTTACATGTTATTATGACCATATAACAATGCCTTTCCCTGTTCATTTGTTTCGAAATATTCTTTTTACACGTTTATTATTTCTGCTTTCCCACTTTTATCAATTCCCCAAAATTCCTGCCTACGCGTTAGCACGTTTTAAAATTTTCTATTTGCTTGGAATTTCTTCAAGTCGCCTTTAGCTTCTCGATTTTCCCTGTAAGTTATTTTCTCATTTTTTCCATCGTTCCATGTCGCAATAGTTAACTTCGGTGCTACTGTAGTATGCGGTCTACCGATACGCGTGTAATAAACCTTAAACCTGTAATAGATGGCTGTGAATAAATTTTGTTGTTGATGAAGGTTGTCTTTTGCGCCGAATGAAACATAAACGCTGAATAAATGATATAATAACATATTATACTTACTTTAAATTTATACTGCATACTGCAATTTATTACAAAATCATACATAATATACATATAAGGTATCAAAGAATGAAAAAGTCTCAATTGAAAAAAATATACTAAACCTGCAAATAACCTAGGCGCTTTAGTGGCAATCTACGTTTAAGTTTAACATTACTTTTATTACCAAACTTTGTATATTTATTTATATATTTATTCACAGCCATCTATAATTATTTTTCGGGGGTTTTTCTTCCGGGGGTCTTTTTTCCTAGGGTTTTTTCCCGTTTTTTTTTACCGGGGACTTTTTTCCGGGGTTTTTTTCCGGTTTTTTTTTACCTAACCCCACATATAACAGCAGACGGTAGACCGCATACGTATTTCGCTTGATTAAGTTTGCGGAAAGTGTCCAATTCTCTATGTTTTATTTCCTGAACTGTAAACAGAACAGTTGAGTACGCTTTTGGGACTTTTCTTCGAAATCGTGTTCATCTTTTCTTCACCGTACCACCAAAACCGTGGATTGCACCTCTCTAAATTTTTGATCTTTTACATCATTAACGGGATCACCATCACAGAATTTTAAAGTTTATTGTCTTAATTATACCTTCTACGCTTTTTGTCACCTTCCTTGCTAACATTTTCCTAAATACCAATCGCTTCCTTCCCAGCTGTCCCGCTTGGTGCTCCCAATAATGTGCGAGGCGTGTTTTTAATAAGTAGCGTTGTGAAATATAAAAAAACAAGAAGACTTTTGCTAACAATTTTATTTTCACATGAAAGCCTGTACTTTAATCATGTTATAATATAATTTCTACCAATATTAAGGCACTTATCGTACCATAAAACCAACTTTTGCATACCATCCCCGTAACACCACTGTAACACCATAATTTTGACATCTTCATCGTCACCCAGATGTTTCTTCAAATGCAGGCAGTGGTAGTCAGTGGGTGCTCGATCGAGGACGTACGGCGGGTGACGAAATTGTTCCCAACCAAGTGATCAGCTGTTGAGTTCGATTGGCTGTATGAGGACAGGCGTTGCCATGAAGCAAAACGATCCAATTACTCGGCATACCACGCCTTTTGTTTTGGATATTGTACGGCACAATTTCTTTAAGGTCTCACAATAATTTGATTGTGCCCCCAATGAAGCAAAAAAAATCGACAAACAGCACACCTGTCCCAAAAAACAGTAAACTTTCGATAATTTAAACGTTTTGTTACAATTTCATAAACCACACTTCTTGACACTGCAGGAAACTGATCAGACGACGACGAAATCGTAAAGCGTCTGTTCTCTCTAACATTTTCATGACCTTTTGCACCAAGTCACCTCATCATGCACATTCGTACGGCCATCTTTAAAAGCTCTAATCCATTTTCGTACCATCCCATCACTTATAATGTTTTCTCCGTAGACTTTACTGATCTGACGATTAATTTCAGCCGCTTTCATCCCTGTAGCACTAAGAAAATCAATCACACCGCGTATTTTACAGTCGGTGCGGCGCCGGCGGGGACATTTCAAATACTTACAAACAAACTTATACAGGAGCTAATGACTCCGTAATGGCGTTTGTCACTTGTCAACAGATATCGATGCACAGCGCGCATGCCCCGAATGTCGAGGGCAGCACTACAGTGGTGGAATTTCCAAACAGTACTTTAAAAACACGCCTCGTATATAATATGTCTGCTTAATCAGTTATTGCGTCACCTGGAGAGCAACTCGATCATTACACCAAACCTGTTTGTGAACCAGCGTGACATGATGGAATGAATCGAATGTTAGTTTCCTATAATCTTATTTCTAAATACAGAATTTTGGAATAACGGCCGAACATCATGGCAATAGCATGCGTAGGTCAATAAATAATTAGGAGTCGAAGATCACTATGCATGTCGTTTTGCTGAACCAGAAGATCGAGGAGTATAATGCAGTTAGTGGGAACAATTTGAGATTAATGTGTGCAAGATTGAGTAATTTTAACATTCATAAGAAGCAGGGAAAATGGATAAGTATCAGCTCGGTCGGTGCAGGAATGGTTATGGTTCGCAGCTAAAATATGTTATGGATAATCGAGAGTAGTCAAACATGAGAGATGGAGGAATATGCTGGAGCTCTAAGAATCTACGTAAAAGGATCGCTTTCAGTAAAATGGGATTGGTACTCAGTTTGGAAGTTTGGTCAAATGAATGGTGCATATTGAGGTAGTTATAGCTTGGGCGAGCGTAACTAAATAAAGTCTTTGAAAACTTTAGGGAATAAAAAAATTGCGCAGTGCTATGGCTTACTTCCAGAGATATGATTGTATACATCTAATCTCCATATAATTGCAATTTTCGGCGACTTGATCAGAAGAAAACATCAAAAAAGGTAGTCTTAGCAAATACCTAATTGTTCACAATGAAGATTAAAGAATATTGTTTGGAACAAACAATTACCTTAATTTATTAAAAAAAAGATCGAAAGATACGAATGAAGATATTTCTATGAAGAATACTCTGTAAAAGATAAGAGTGCTGACCTTCATTTTGCGTGTTTCTACTTGGGCTAAACCTGATTGATAATGCTTAAAATGTTTCAATTTTGGGATTCCCACTATATAGGAAATATTGATCTACTATAATTAGTAAACATTATAGCATTTAAGTATTGTGAATGTACGACTTGTTGAGAGTCATGTCATCTGCTGGGAAGTTCGATGAGTTATTTCAAGGCAACATAAGTAAAATGAAGATTTCCGAGTATTTGTTACTTTGTTCATTACTGCTGCACTCCCAATTTATTTCATTAATAACTGGAAATTGTTCGAAAAAATTTACTTAGGTTAGACCATCATCAATAAATTTCTCATTTACTTAACTGTTTCATGGCATTTTTGTAAAATGGCGTCTACCTATTCTAATCTCTCTTCCGCGAAGTTGATTCATCATTATCCTTTTACTTAAAGTATAACAGGAATTTCTCTACTGGCACTTTGTTAACGAGTTTCGCCACGAGCCTAATGTCAACAATGAATCTCTTTTTTTATAACGTTTGAGCAATAAATATTTTGAACAATAATGAACAAACAATGGTACCTTTATAGTTACCAATCATCATGACAGTCTATCTATAAACATGTTTTAGTTGAAGCGGCTTTGTATGAATAACATTTTGATCCGTGTCTTTAGTATTATAGTAGACGATAGTGCCAAGAAAAATATTACGAGACACAGTTACTTTTAGTCTACAAACGCGACTGTTAAATTTAGACCGTCCATTCTAAATTCCACGTCCCAGCCAACGGCGGTAATAAAGCAAAACAAAAATCGACGGAAATTCCTTTCGTTCTTTGCACTTAATAGACGCTAGCCTTACATAATTTTTAATGTAAAAATAATGTTACCTGAGTTCGTCTTTGATTATAGCTAAGAGTGACTGTTCCAGTTCCCGTAATTGGATTTTCTTCAATTCTGACAACTGTACTATCTGCCAACCTAAGTTCCGGACTACGTTCCGCCGAATTAACAAAATCTTCCGTTCGCATATCTTCTACTCGCCTAAGTTCCCCATTCGCTAATTGTATGAGGGATCCTTTGGTAAAATTTCCCACAGGCACAATGTTGCTAGTTCCAGTTTTGGCAGGCGATCTTGGAGGTGATACGGTGGCAGTAAGTCGTTTCCTAGTGATTTCCGATAATTTTGGACCTTCATTTGGTTTTTGTGTGTCTGTCGAGTGTCTTAAGTGGATATTATCACCGGGCCTTGTCAAAATTCTGTGTTTTAACGAACCTTCTTTTCCAGATGGCACTTTAAAGCTAGGGGACGGCTTTCTTTCAACGCGCGTTATAGTTTGGGACGGTTGCTGCTGTATGACTGCAGGTGGGCTGAAGGTGACAGAAGGTGTTAGAAAAATGGCAGAACCGGTAGCTGACGGCGTTGTAGGTGTGTACGGTGGCTCAAGAGGAGATAAAGGAGGAGGTTGTGGATAGCTTGTACGTAGAGGTGGTGTATACGGAGGTTGGTAGAGAGAAGTGTATGGCCCAGAATGATGGTACATAAAAGGAGGAGGTGGTGGAAATAGACGGGAATATGCCGAATATGGCAATTCTTCTACAGATTCTTCTTTTGGTTGAGTTAGATTTACAGGTGTGGCAGCTGGTGGTGATGGATACTTGTTGGGAGCCCTTTGAGGTGGCCTCGTTCCATTTAGGGAAGTACTAATATTTACGCCATTATACCTAAAAGGAATTCGTTAATTTGGACCTTACAAATTCGATAGATAAAGCTTACCTATTAGGAGGAAGAGGTTTTGGAGCAGGTCTAAGAAATTCTGGAGGTTGTTTGGGCGGTCCGCCCCAAGGTTCTGGATACGTCATGTAAGGTAGGCGTCCCTCTATTCCTGCGGAAATCATCGGTTTTGTGTTTTCGTGCGCCCCTCCTGAAACGGAATAAAATCATAAGCCTTTTATTCTAAACACAGTTAATTTTCAATTACGCTATTTAGATAACTATCCAAAATGGGAAGGATTTATATTCAAGCAAAAGGTGCTTAGGATGAACTAACCTTACTCAATTTACAAATGCCGAGTCTCCCCCAGTAGTAAACGTGAAATTGAATATTCAGTGAGGGTTGTTAATGTCTTACATACGATGATTTACTACTAGTTTCCACCTCATTAAAAAAAATAGTGCCCCCATACAACAAAACGCTCTATTTCGATAATCCCGTGCGGTTTAATACCGCAGAAACATTTATCATCTCGCGTTTTATATATCTATAACGTAACTTCAGTTTAATTCATGAAACGAGGGTGGCCGAGAATCGATCGCAACCCCAAAAGGTTCTGTGTCACTAGGTTACAACCAAACCCCATTATGTCCATTCATTATTTTCTTGTCGATTTAAGCAAACAAACTCATAGTTTCCCTACTTATATGTATATAGTAAAAAACAATTTCTTAACAGATATTGTAAAAAAAGATAATTTAGTCCTTGACTAACATATTAAACTTTGTCCAAAACCTTTTATTACATTTGTTTTCAGCTCACTAATATAAATATAATTGAGCTTCGATACAAATGGTTTATTTGCGTTTCGTATACATTAATGTCACGAAAATATACCTTTACAATTTATTATCATCCATATTGAAGAAAACTTATTGTTATAGTTTTTTTCTAAAAATAACGTTATTGTTTCAGGTGTCCCAACAAACGCAGTGACATAGAAATTGTATGAGTAATACGGGGCATTTATATCAAACTTACAGCTTTCTGAAACTATTTGGGCGAGTTTTCATAGTTATTTTGTGAAGAATGAAACTTTTGTTCAGTATAAACATAAATAAAAAGGCTAGAATACATCAAGTAAATGCACAGATAGACACTTCGTTATTCAATGATTGAACTAAGTTAAATGCAATGTTATTAAAAATACAAGCTAAGGTTACACTTATGGAGTGTCCCAACACACTTCCTTGTGGCACCCCAGTTTAGATGGAATAGAGTATAGAGCCGAGGGGTCAGACTTTGAATTTTATTCGAGAAAGGTATTACTGCAAAACGGTACTTTTTTTCTATCTGAATATAAAAATCACAGTTTAGGATTCTCCCAGTAATAACTTAGCTTTGCCAGGTGTTATCAATATTGACCATCAATCTGTGTGGTTGACATTTAACTCACCTCCAATCTTGGAACTAATTTCTAGAAGAAATCAGTGTATCGAATTAACGTACTATAACGCACTAATTTGAAAGTGAAACCCTTTTAATGGTAGCCTCCAGTTGTGGTTCTCTCTAATTTCCCCTTGTTGATATAATGAAGTATATTTTGCTTTATGATCACCGTCATACTTCCGATCGGGTGCGTAGCTCAATGGCTATTGTGTCCTTTTACTATATTGTGATTTTTGCTTGGAAAATGTGTTTCTAATATCGATAGTGCTTGTTGACGGAAATACTTAAGAGTTATTGGGATTGTTCATTTAGCTTCTAGAGACATTGGACGGCTGTAATCTATTGCATCAGAAGTTCTTCTTTTAACAAGCTTTACAGCGCTTATAGTTGATTATGTTGCCAAGTTGGCAAACAATTACGTATTTATCTATATGCTTGAGAGCTTGGGAGCGATGATTATCAGCATATTTTACGGATCTCTGCTACAGAAATGTTTGGCATGTTTAGCAGTTTGTTATGTTATTATTTTCATTAGCGGAAATTGTAATCATTTATAATCCGGGGCCATGCACCAAGCCTTTTCAACTTTTCCCCTATAAGAGAGTGTTACCAGACAACTAAGAAAAGCTATAACATAATGACCTCGATAATGACCGCAAGTCCCTAAATTGTTTAAAAATTCAATAAATAAATAATAGCAATTAGTAGCAAAATGTGAAAACTTGGCGAATTTGTCCATAGGTGGCGCTATCATAAAAACGTCAATTTACACTGTATTCCCCTTTTTCAAAGCAATTTTGAATTATGCGACTTGTATTAACTTTTATTTCTCTTTTATAGGTTACTCTACAATTTCTTGAGTTATTGATTATATACCTACAGCGCCTCTTACAGGTTATCCGCTAGTGTATAAGGATATTTAAAATTAAATGCCACTGTTTTACTTATGTAATAATAATAGTAATAAAAACATGTCACGTCACCTTTATGCCGATGATGCATTATTGTATTTCTCTTTTACCTAGGACGAAATAAGAGCTGCATTAAGAATTATAATTTATTCATTAATCCTAAAAAATTAGTGCAATTGAATATTAATAGGTATGTATGTATTTCTATTCCTATAGGTACATAATTTGTGCGTAGGTATTAAGGAATGATTTTTGACTGCGACTGAAAAACTCACAATAATTTGAAATCTTTATACCTTCTTAGAGCATAAACTATTGAATCCGAGCATTTTCTTTTTAATTTTTACATACGGAGACGTCAAGCTTGTGAACGAACTGTTTTCGTTGGGTTACCTAACTATAGATAACGGTGGTTTGCATTTAAGTCCACTACATTATTGAATACTCATATTTTTTACTGAGATAAATTTGAGGTTAAGTGGTAGAGCGTGAAAGAGCGCCGCTTTTCATCCGAAGGCAAATACGATTAAATATTTCTTTTATCCATTAAAAATTTTACTTTATTACATTAATTGTTATTATTAAATGTGATCGCTAAAAAAGTTAACAATATGTAAAACATGGATGAACAAACTGACTGAACCGCCTTAGAAACATAGTAATCAAAGCGTGGTCAACACTTAATAGCCGAGCTACCTACCCTCAGATTTCTAAAAGTAGCAATCAAGGAACTAAGATGAAGTTATATCATAGCAGGGAGTGTGTCCAAGTTATACATTCGTACATGGAGAAGGTACAGGACTTACGCTTACGTTGAAATTTAGCACATGTACTTAATTAGAATCTAAGAAAATTTCTTTTAGTAGCATTATGATACAACATTACAAAAAAAGTTGCATTTATGAAACATTAAATAAAATAGGCCCCAATATGGAATCCTGTGAAGTCCCAATTTCTACAACTAACCAGAGATTGTTCACAACTACATTGCTTTCTGTCTTAAACAAAGAGTTCAGTCAGTTCAACGCCATATGAGACCATAATATATCTCATTTCTCTAAAGTCAACTAAAGGGTTCACGTACCAATGATTGATTTTGGGAGTGAAATCCATACTGGGTGGTTTAAGGAATTTTTTACCCATTAACAAAGGTTCTTCTTCTCCTCGCTGTAGCTTTAGTGTCTCTCACTATCTTCAACTATCCTGAATAATAATGATCCCCCTCTCGTCCACATTCTCTTGTCCGTAGTTGTCTTCGAATTCCTTGCTATGGTCCCATAACGCGAGCCTCTTATTCGTTAGTGCTCTCATGCGGTGTTTTCTATGATCTGTTCAGTTCTACTGGCTTCTGTTGCGTATGAAAGTATTAATTGGCCTTGATCTTAATTTTTATTTTTGTTTTAAATAGAAATTAAGGAAGCAAAATTCAAAAATGTTTTGGGACGTGTAGGTCTGTAGTGTTTTGTGTACAGGAGGAGATTTTTGAATTGATTGAAATCAATCGGTGTAGCCGATGTTCCCTGATCTGGGCGTTCAAGCACTTGGGACCTTGGCGGAGGTATCACCAAGTCCGAAAAAATCAAATTGTTGAATTAACTTGGAAGTGAGCGATCCTCGTTCAACATTACCGACTTGATGAAAACTTCTCACAGTCGATTTGGCCGTAAGAGGCAAGTGGAATGGGCTCCATGATCTCCGAGTTTTTCTGTCTGAGATTATGTAAAATCCAAAGTTTATACACTGTAGAGATCGGGGATAAAAACCTTGTGCGTGAGCGCATTACAACTGTGGTGACCAACATTTTGGGGAACATAGATCAGAAATAGATCATTTTGGGACCAGGAAATTGTCCAAAATGTCACACTACTCGATTTGGATGGAAGCGTGTTAAGTTTACAAACGTAATTATTATCGAATTAAATCTCCAGACATTAATAATAGTAGATTTATCAATGCTAACGGTTCGTGAATCACGACTAGGTGGAACTGGAAGCGTGAGTATGATTCATTAATACGACAAATCGAATCACCAATTTTAAAGGTAGCGAGATGTGAAGAAAAATGCTGTTTCCTTACGAAGGGTCGCATTAGAGTATTTCTGGATAATACGTTTGTCCATATTATTCAACCTTATTTGTCAATCTTACGTTAGATATTCACTTTTTGGACAATTAGTTACACAGTTACATCAGCGAGCGTATTAGGCTAAAAAATTGTTTTAATTAGTACCCAATTAGACGATTTGTGGTGTAATGTTTAAAAAATTACGTAACACGTTCCTTTTGAAATTCATACAAATAAAATAGCGATTTTTTACAATAACACTGATTGTGGGAATAACACTCAATGCTCAATTCATTATTAATGAGGAATAATTCAGAAATGGCGAGACTCAAGGTGAAATAATTTTATTATTCGCTACATATGAGTAAATACACATAAGTACTATTGAATAAATCAAGCGATGGAAATTAATTTGTAAAAACGCTTACTGCAATTTTCTCCCACGGAATCCTTTTGCAGGACGCCACATGCACTTGATGTACCACATGTGAACCAGGAAAAAAAACGCAGACCGATAAAGTTTACGAAGTTGGATAGTTGACTACGCTAACAATTTTTTGTATAAGGAAGGTCATTTAATATTCCTTTTCTACTAGGAACAAAGACCTTGTAGTTTCTTTATTATAAATGAATTGAGCAATCCACGAGACATCAAAGTCAATGAATAATTGACCTGAACACGCGTTCGAGTATTCAGACAGACTTTTATTTATGATGCAATACGTTAAGTTTAATCTTATAATAACTAATAGTAGTTTAATTATATCATTTAAAGTACCGTATAGAAAAATAACGAAAGGGTGAAAGACTTAATCACGAACAGGTTTGATTTTGTTTAGTTACGTAAGCGTTTTTTCCATTAATAAATACGGTGGTTTACGTCGACATTTTTTTAAATATATATACAAAAACGTTTTTTTAATTACTTATCCGTTTAATTTAGACTTAACGATCCTTAAGGCAACATAATTACTCAATGAACCATCAACAACGAAAACAAGCTTTAAAAGCGCTAAGAAACAGGAAGCGAAATAAGAATATAAAACATCTGGGAATGCAATGTATTTATTATATTTATAACCATAACCAACTCCCTCAATTTTGATAAACTTACCGAATTGATATCAAAAAACTCAAGAATCCAAAATTAGGAACGAACATTTACACACATACACACATAGAGAAGAGCGTAGAAGGCAACTAACTATAGATCCAAGCTATGCAGGGATCGAAACGAGAACAACTATATAGTCTCAACTACTGGCACACGATGTGGAATGCCTCTAACAAGGGAAGATGGACACACCGACTAATCCCGAAGGTGGAGATATGGATTAACCACCCAGTATGTGTAGCAGTTGAGGAGAACGTTGCACATGCATTGTTCCAATGCCCAAATTTCAGTGCCCACCACGTGATAATCGAGGAACAGCTGGGGATCTGCATCACCCTGGACAATCTGGTAGAGTTGATGTTGAAGTCAGCATCAGATACATGGACAACGGTATCGGCTTATGCTGCCGCTGTAATGATGGAGTTGCGACGTGCAGAACGCGTGAGGAAGAAGACGCCAGAAGACCAAGCAGCCATAGAGGAAACAAACGACACGAACCCCTAATATTTCGAGTGGGACGAGGATATAAGGTAGTCTGACAATAGAGGAAGAGCTACAGTTAAGGCCTTTTCCGCGATGTAATACTTAGCGGTGGTCCCGCGGGAGAACATTATGGCTGGAGAGGCACGGGAGTTTTTAGTCGGTGCAGGTCCGACGCACGCCAATTTATTTGCTACGGTGTGTTTTCCCACTAAACCTCGAGAAAAAAACACACGGACACAGCAAATACAGTAACTAATGGAGTGAAGTGCTCGAAATGTCATACTTATTCTCATTTGAATTGGTTCAAACCAAAAACGCTATGGTGTAAAAAAGACCAATGAAGAAGAGAGAAGACAAGCGTGAAACGGGGAAAATATTGAAATTGTATTTTTTTGAAGCATAACTGTGATTAACCGTGATGACACCAGAAAGGGTAAAGGAATCTTGTGTGCTATCGATTTAGGATACTGAGGGGACGACGACGTGATGTCCTGGCATTCGCATTGTAGACTTCACTTAATAACAGACATCATTTGAAGCTATTTATGAGGAAATCCCCCTGAAACAACCTCATACAGAACAGTCGGCCATAGTGGGAATTTATCGATTACTTTTCAGACACGTGTACGTACACTTAGTGATCCAATCCAGAAATACATGGTATAAATGGTATGATCTATGATAGACGCGTTTTCTGTTACTAATCTCTGAATTTATACCAAGGAAGGTAAGCAGATAAGCGTGTAGATTCGTTGCCATTTTGATTATTTTGTTTAGTGAAGCAACTAAATGTACAACTATTTGGTCTCCTCAGTTTTTCATCCCTTGACTTCAAAAATTCTATTGAATGCTATTTTTTCCCAAATTCCGCTGAAATTACTAAATCAACTTTAGGGAGAGGAAGAGGAGAGGTATTTTCGGATATGCAATCCAGCTTTAAATTTAAAATGTAATTACTATTTTTTTTAAACTGAAAGGTTCTCTCTAATGTATTTCAACTCTAACATTTTTTTTTTGAAAATATAATATTAAGCATTATGTTTGCTTTCAGGTTCTTACTAAAAAATCTAGGTTTTCGTAAATTTTATAGTGGAATTAATTCAACTCGATTCACCAGAAACCACCAAATCGACCGAGAGTGAAAACATGAAAATGGTACTAATACAAAGACGGTGTTGACATAACGGCTTGTATACGGAGTCTCTTCAAAAAGTTACAAAGACGTATAAAGCTTGAAATTTTTCTGGGAAAAAAATTCATTTTGATTACCTATTAAACATTTTATATAAAATTAGTTTAAGACTAGTTACCGCAAACAAACTGTAATTATACACCATATCAAAAGTTCTTACTATTTTAATACATAATAAAAGTTTTTTCAAAAGAAAAACGTCTTGTTCATTCGACTTACTTTTATCGTTTTATCCAGGAATTTTTTTTCAACCTTTTGGAGACACCCTGTACATTATAACCTACAAAGCCTGGTAAAGCCAAACTACATCAGTTTTAGATTTAATACGACGAAATAAGTGCGACTAAGACGGTAAGAGTCGTTTAAGGAATGGCGGAAATATTGTCTTTTTGCCAATATTATTCTTTAAATAAGTTCAATACCTACGTTATCTCATATCTGATAAATAATTATAGTGAATGAACATAAAGGTTGGCATGTGACAAACATTTCAACATAAACATTGTAAATGTTAGCAAATAAATAAACGTTACATACGAAACAATTAACATTGAGAATAGCGTCGTACATCGTAAATAGAGCATCAAATGAATAATGTTTTTAGTGTAGACAAGAATTTGGTATAAGATTTTTTTGAGAAGTAAAAATAAAATAATGTGATTAGACAGTTTTCAAAGCTAATTTTAAAATTTGGCTACCGATGCAGATATTACAAAATACATAGTTCAACGTGTATTTTTAATTAAAACGGTAGCAAAAGGGAAATCCCACTTAGTATGTATTAACATTTTTGTTGGTGTATTTTTTAATCTTTATTCACGAAGAACCCATTTTTTGGGAAAAATCGCGTGGTTTCTTCCATAGTGTAGTAACTACAGGGTGTACAACTAAGAAAGGAGGCCAGCCATAACTCAGAAACTATTTGAGATAGAACAGTGAAATAAAAAATCTTATAATAAATGTGCCCAAGAGACAATGCTGGAAATTATTTTCAATTTCCACCAGAGGGCGTTTCACTGATTTCAATTTGAAATTCCCATTTTTTGGACAATTTTCCACAGTAAGGTATTTAAAAAAATATATTCGTTGTAAACTAGTGATCAATATGTAAAACTTTGTTTAATGAATTTTTACGATTGTTGTCAAAATAAAGGGAGGGGGAACTAAATTACGTGTTACTAGAAAAAATCGTGTAACTTCGAAACGGATTGCTTGAATTTGTCAAGATTGGTCTCGATCTAAAGAGAATGCTTGATATTACCAAAAAAAAAAAAACCACAACAATTTCTTATCTCAGTCTGCCAACAGAGGGAGCAACTTGTTAAAGGAACAAAACGGTGGACTTTTGTAAAAAAATTCAAATGGTACCAAATATTTTTTTCACTGCTGTTGGAAGGAAAATTAATAAGTTAGTAATTTTTAAAAAAATTATCTCAATAGCTCTTATAGTACCGAAAATATAATCAAAAATGTGGTAATATAAGAGGCAATTTGACAAATGGCATTATATGTACTTTTCGAAAATAAAAATTTAGTTACCATTTTATTTGCGCCGAAATTGAACCACACTGTGCTTAATAGTTTAAAAAAAGAGCAACTGATGAGCAAAAATTTGGAAAATTTAAACCTTGATGATAATAATCTACAGACTTAAAACAAATAAAATTGATCATAGGTAATCGTAAAACAGCTGACTTTTACTATAATAGTAAAAGTGCGGTACATATTTATTTTATTTATTGAGGTGCTCATATCTGTAGTTCGTTCCGTGCTGCGTTTACAACACATAATTATTGTAAATCTACGCACCAGGCAGCTGATGGATCTTCTTCATCATTCCTAGTATAATATAAACAATTACATATTTGTAACTCACTGTTCAAAGTATGTTGAAGAAGCAGACTGGTATTACGTAACTCTTTAGGTGTTATAACCGCGAATCCCGATCTAAAATCATGACTTGTTAATCCATGCAATGCAAAATCAAGGTGAGGACCTTGGTTTCTCCAGGTATGTTGCAATTCACACTTGTCTGGTATTTGTTTTTATTTTCACCACCTTAACAAAAATACAGAATAGGAACAAAGTTCAATGTTTCAAACTTTGTTAAATTTTATTGGTAATTAAAGTATTAAGGGCGTTATAACTGAAATAACGCAGAAGGTCGACAAATACCTATCTCGAGGGTCTCCTACGATGTTATACATAACGTTCATGGTGGCTTCAGTTAGCTGGCTTTGAGTCAAAAGCGGGCACCATTTTCCATATTTGTTAAATAACGTGCCTTGTACAGTTAATACGCAAGCCTGGCATAAATTACGTCGTTTCAATTGATTATGATTCTCATAGTTAATTTTTCATATTTTTCTCTGACATTGAGAAATTTAATAATTACACAAGTGTTGAATAAATGGGAATAGCGATTTTGAAATCTAAATTATTCTGTAATTATACTTAAATATTCAAAAACAACTAAGACAATGATTTAACCAGCTATTAAAAATTGCTGAAATAGTTATTTTTGAAATCTCTACAGACTCATCAGCTTTTACAATTATTGTCTGCCGAGTATGAATTAGTTCGCTAGCAACTAAATAAGCATTTGAACACTCGCTAGCATCAACTACACATTCTTGAGTCACTGATGTTCTACTCCATCCACCTACCCAACCCATGTTAATTTGTGGAATCTTTATCCAAATCACCACTAAAATTTTTTCACTGGAGTTGTTAAAATCTCTTTTGTTCTTTTCTCTCACGTTTTTTCTGTTTTTGTTGAGTATTTTCTATCATGAAATTTCCTTGTCATATTGCCATTTTTTTCGTCGTCTTTTCCTAGTCATCCTGAATCCCATCCCCACTCTACCAGTCAGGTCGCCCATTATTATTACGTTAATATTTTTCATTTCGTCTATTGGTTATTATAGTTTTTTTTCAAAATATTTATTATATTCACCTTTCACAGCGTTATCCGTTGGTGTGGATGCCATTTCAATTCCATTTATCATTTGAATCAGTTTCACTGCTGACCACTACATACTGCAGCCTTCTTCATTACCATGTTCCATTTCTGTGAGATGTGGCTTTTCCATTGAAATTCCTCTGGTATTCCATATTCCTACTTTCCTTAGGAGACTGGCAATCAGAATTCAGAAGAGAGAGGAGGATGGTAGATAACATCTATGTGATAAAACAATTGGTAAAGAAAGAGCTAGAGAAGAAGGGGGGAAAGTTGTATGCGCTTTTCCTCGATATTAAAGCCGGCCTTGATAGATAGAGGGATATGTTATGGGAGAAATTGAAAAAAAAGGGGATAAGTGAGAAAGTGGTGGGATGGAGGAGATGTATAGAGAAACGAAGTGGGGGAGTATTTGAGACAACAAAGGGACTGAGACAGGGCTGTCCGCTGAGCCCGAGCCTCTTCGCGGTCTACATTGAGGAGTTGGTGGAAAGATTAAGAGATTAACAGAGAGAAGTGGCATACGCGGACGATGTTGTGGTAGTGGCAAGAACAGGGAGAAATGAAGGTGAATGTTTGAAAGACCAAGAAGGAGAGAGGAAGAACGAGAAAGGAGGAGTGGAAGTGGAGTAGCGAGAACATTGAAAGTGTGGGAGAAGTGTGAAGTATCTGGGGTGTAAAATCACCTACAACAATAAAGACGAGGTAGATGCGAGGAAACTAACAAAAAGGAGTGTAAAAATCGTTATTTAGATACCAATTTCAAGACGAATTACTTGTGTATCCAACCGGTTGGCCATTATTGCTCACTTCCTGTGGTTTTCAACTGATTTGTTGCCCTTTCGTTATATTCTGTCCACCTTCCAGAGAGTCTGCCCTTGATTCAATCATTTCCTATATATTTCCAGGAGTTCTTAAAATCCCTTCTTCTCCTTCTGTTCTTTCAGTTTATAGCTTTTAACCTTTTGCTTCATTATTTGCCTACCATCACTATTTTCATTGCTCACCTCTCAGCTTTCCTTTTATATTTCTTCTTATTTTTGTTGCCTACCCTTCTTTTGCTACTACACACTGTTTATATTCTCTCCATCTCCTGGTCTTTCCTTGGTTTTCTATACCTTTGAAGGATTCTTAAAATCTCTTTTTCTCGTTCTCCTTTTTAGTGTTCTTAAACTATTATTTTTCTTTTGTTGTCTTCTTTCTCTTTTCTTATTTTCAGGTTCATTACTACTAGAAAGTGATCCCTTCTATTCACTTTAAAATTTTTTACTGCTTTTCATATCACCGAGTTGATTAGGAACTAATCAAATAATTGACCATTCTCCTCTGCTTCTCTCTTTAATTCTGCGTTAGTATTTCCCATCATGAAATGAAATCTTTTGCTCATTCTACCGTTTAAATCTGCCTTTATTATTTCGTTATTTTTCAGTTGGTCTATTGTATCTTGACATACCTACATTGGTGCGTATGTTTCTTCGTATTCTTTACTACAGTCGTTTGGACATTTCCAGATACTCTGGGCTTACTGTTATTGTTATTGATACTGCTGCTATTGCTGACCATCACATATTACTTAGTTCATCCCTTTCCATTTTTATTCGCTCTGATATCCTTATTTCTGTGACTATTTTCATTTCCTTTTCTTAATTTCCTATCATTTCTTTGGTTGTTCTGTGGTTATACTTTTCTTGTCTGACATTCACTTCTGCTGGGAATTATCCTTAGAGAACTGAAACATTCTGGAGTAAGATAACCCACTGCTTGAATGTGTATCTAATGAGGAAGTTTCCAACGAATTACTTCCCGAAGAGCTGCTTTGAGAAATTAAACGCATTAAACCAATTGAAGTTAAACTTTCTACACGTATATAAGTATTTGGTTGTACCCAGTAAGTAACTCTCTACCATATATGGCCTGTGACTTTGCCCGCCATATTTGTATGTATTTACAGGTTTATTTCTTTTGAAAAGGTACAAAACGTATTGCTTCGAAGCGTAAGAACGAGCTTAAATAAAAAATAATAACATATTTAGGATTAACACAGATTTATTATATTAGTCGTGGATTTCTCTCAGTAATGCCCAAAATCTCCATTTACGTACCAATTTCTGTGGAAAAATATCCAATGCATTGTATAGGAAATAGAGTTCTGCATCGTCGGGAGTCGCTCACCCCTTTGTCTCCTAACATAGTAATAGAATTTTTTTGTTTCAAAAATGTCTATGTTGTTTAAAATATAATATTTAGGTAAGTTTTCTTCGTCAGGAATTTTTCTGCCATATTTCCAAGTATCATATGCATAATTTTTTTTCTGCTTTGTATGTTAGTTTTCCATTTTCTAGCCCATTATCTTACTATCTGTGCCCGTATAATTTGCCCCCAATGAATTCAGGTAGGATGTTCAAGATAAATCTTGGGAAAAGGTGAGTGTTCCATTGACTGTGTTTAGATTAGTTGTATTCTTTTATATATATTTGTAAAGAAATATATTCCAGCTTCTTGTAGGTCTTTTTTAATTACATCTTTAAAAATAATGCGCTTTGACAAAATGAATACCTAATTATAATGGGCCGTGATGGTTAAATATACGTCGCATATTCGAATTTCTAAGGTGCCTCTGAATTTGATCATTAATGGTAATTTTAAACTCATTCATGAAATTTCCTTAATTACGTAGTGCTAGTATGACATAAAAGCCAGCGATCCCTTCGGGCCATACACTCTCGATCTATGGCATTATTTAGTTCAGAATGCCCGCGGTTACAGGGGGAAAAAACTCTGTTTGGTACGTAAACGACCTATTACGGTTAAGTAAATATAATCTCTTTAATTCGATTATATAGTAAACAATAAAGTTGAAAGTAATAAAACATTAGGAATCATAGCAAAAAAAGAAGGATTTTTCTGCAAAATTAGTTCCATCCCAATTTTTCCCAGATTTATAGATTGTGACCTATTTCATTTTTTACGTATACGCATTCATTCATCAACCCCTTGCGGTAGAACTCCCTTAAAACCGGCGTGTCGGAGACGGAAACGAATTTAAATTTTCTCCTTTCGCGTTTTGCCGTATAAAGATATAACTCTTCTCGTACGACAATTTTCAATGAAAGTAGTAAAAAATAACTACTTGTGAAGAGGCTTTTGTTGAAAAGTACAGCACACACAACCTTGGAGCACTTAAAATCAATGCAGCCGTAGTGTGGCGTGGTTACCATAGATACGGGCGCTCATTCATCCCGGACAACCAAACGCCCCCGCATTCACAAGGTTTTCACCAGCATCGTCCTAGTTAACACCCCCCCCCCTCGTACCCCTACTCATGTTACTATTGTTATTACTACCAACTCGTAACCAATTCACAATTTAAACGGCAATCCGTTACAAAAGAAAATGACATCAGACCGCTTTACCTTAATCATAATATAATTTTCATTCAACCATCAATATTGCGGTATCAATCACGCCTAACAAGTAGGTAATAATGTTTATTCAAAAATGACATCGATTTTCTTTATTTCCATTTTCCAACGTAGTGTCTGCAAGGTAATAATGGCGACTAATCCTCGAGATCAATAATAACAAATCGAGTCAGTAGATAAAGGATTGTCATTTAGAATGTATTTCATTATGCAAACATATAATTATAAATTTAGATGTAGGTAGCACTTCCCGTCTACCCTTGTTTATCAGTCGGTTATTGATTGCGTGCGACGCGTTAAGGCTAATGTTTATTAATAGAGACACAACTTCAGACGAGCCTGCATTAATAAGGTAAATAGCCTAAATTAGTCAATAGTAAATACATACACAACAATTACTATAGCATTGACTGACGTATGATTACAATTTTAAACCAGACACGAAGTTATTCATTCTTAGTAAGGAGGAAGCACGTGCTCTTCTGCGGTACGTTTTGCACGTAAACGTCCTTACCACAGACAATAAAAATTATAATAAAACCTCGTGTACTTAATTATAATGTATGCGCGTATCGTCGCATTTTTACCATAACAGATCATTTCAACATAATAACTACATAATTTGATCGATGCATCGAGCATCTCGAATAGATAATCCCGAATAATAATAATAATCGAAAATCTCGATCGAGAAAGGATTAAGATCGTAAATTTCGTGGGGGGTAAATTTTTGTCACTGGGAACTCGAACACTGCCTTAAATAAATGAATGGACGCCTACGCCGCCGCCGTATTTATCATTTACGGAAATAGTAACTGTCGGCGTTTGTCTTCGTATTGTTCAAAAGTATGATGCCTTTCCAAAACACTGACGAAAGAAATTAACGCATCAATTGCAAATTTTGAATTAAAAGTGATATTACCTTTCATTTTTTTTATTGGAACGGCGCATTTTAACTTTTACGAACACAACTCGTGACAATGTTTAATTGAAAGACCCGTGCTCGAATTACTGCTTGGGCTTGCCACCCACAACCCATACGGGATATGAAAGCTCCAATTAGATCCTTGCCTTGAAGACTATGAGCAACCTCTTCCTGGTTGACGAAGTGTTCTAATCTGTCTGCCTATGATGCCTCAGATATGTTTAATGGTATTAGATGAGGGGAAAGATAGTTGTGGAAACAGGCATATATACCGAGTGTTTCAGACCACCCGTACTGCCCAAATATCTCGCAAAATACAAAACGCACTAAAAAAAGAAAAAATACGTCTAAACAATTTTTTAAGACCCTATTGTTTGATAGTAATAGGATGCCTCACTCCCACCCCCGGGAGATGGAGAGGGGGGTAACTTCGTAATCTTAAATAGCACCCTCCAGTTTATTATGCAGATTTGAATTCTGCGTTAACAAATAGGAATTTTTTGTTTTTTTACCTATGCCAATTTGATGTCAGTTTTGTTAAGTGACAATCAAAAATGTTAATGCTTTGTAAAAGGGAAGAGGGGGAGCTTTATTTACCCCCCCCCAACCCCTCCCCCACACTGTCACTTCACTCCTACGGCTCATAACCTAGGATGGGAGAACGCAAGCATTTTAGATTTAAAAGTATCTCGAATGTCAATGTGTTCTTTACTCGTGAAATCAAAGTGTTTCAAATTTTTTTTTCTATTTTCCATCAAAGACAAAGAAAATTAACAAAATAACTTCTTGAATCTTGGAATAATTGCGTAAATGTGAATACTCTCATAGTGGCTTTTTATCAGTTGTCGGAATTTGTTACATTTTTATGGCGCCCCCTAACATTCTTCATTAACCTTACCTTAGTAATTGATTAATCTAATCCATAGAACATAAATTTATATGCTCTAAGTATGGCTAATCTAAGCACCGTCGGTTTTTGAAAATAATTTCCACCAATAGTACCTATACACCATGTTCCACATTAGCCTTTCTCTTGGGAGCCAAAGGTCTCTTGTTTAAGTCATCAAATCATATTAGAAGGGAATGGAAATGGAATGAGAGTTTTCTTTTACGTTATGGGAATATTTTCTCAGAATAGAATGATTTTTCCGTGGTTTGTGAATATCATTTCACTAACTGAGCTGAATTAGAAAATGGAATCATATGTGGCTTCGGGCCTTGAGGATTGGTTATATTCACGGTAACAATGGAGGCGTGGTATAAACCGAAAAGTAGTTGTCTTGACAGTTCAAGGAACAGCGAAAGCCTCAAATTATTTACCACAGGCCTCTACGACGAGGCGATCTACTTACAAACCAGAAAATTTGACCATCTCAGGCAGGAAAAGGCCAAAATGCTTGCGGATTTGGCCTTCCTGTAACGTTGCCGGGATAATAAGGTTCTAGGAAATTGTGTCCAATTAAAACCTCCGTCTGAGAAACCGTCAAAAACAGCCCTATAAATTCCGAAACGTAACCGAAGTCTTCATTCCTATCACCATGAAGATGCAATGTGCAATGTTTTACGAAAAGTCAGCCTCTGTAAACCTAGACGTAATAGCTCACAGCTAAGAGTACCTACGGATAATCATCCCAAAAATCCTTGTTTTGGCCCACAAGGTAAAAGTCCAGGCAAGCCTTTCAACGGAGATTGTGAAAGAAATATATAACGACGCGGTATAACCCTAAAACTAGTTATCTTGACAATCCCCATGTGCTGCCATTTTGGGAGGTTGAGTCGACCTCGAGAAGGAAAACGTACCAAATATTTTCTGGCGGGACCGGAAATCGAGCCCGGCCCAAACGAGTCTAACCACTACCACCTCATCTCATATACAGAATAACTGTTTAAATAGTTTTTCTTGAGCGTATTAAGGGATATGAAAAAATGCTGAAATGAATTTCGATGCTATGCAGAGGGGACAACAAATAAGTCGCCACTCGCCACGGCCATTTGAAAACTTTTGATAAACGCCTGTCATCAATACCATTGATAATTTACGCAAATAATAAACTAATTTGTTGTGTAATTTATGCAAAAAAAACGACAAAACATTTTTCTCTAGACAATAAAATAGACGATTTTCCAATTCGCAATATCCGCTTGAAAATTGATTACTTATACAATCGCGCAAATCTATTAAAACACACTGCGTTTTGTACATCATCGACTTCAAATGACCTCAAAGATAAAAATCCAAATCATTCAGAATTTTGAAATTCATCACTTCACAAAATTGAATTCATCAACTGTAACCGTCTTCTGTCAGTCTCTCGAAGGGTTACATTGTGGAACGATGGAAACTTTTGAAACATTAGGTACTACGGCATTTTTCTGCGAGCCGTATAAAAAAATAACCAATAGTAAAAGTATCCGAATTTTTATAGTAATTAAATAATTACAAATTAGACGAGTAAAATTATATTAACGAAGACAGATACTAACACCAAACAATTAATTTTATCTACACTTACATTGTGAAACTCTATAAGTATGTAGTTCCAACATGTTTGAACACCAGTGTCATTCTATTATTATTATTATTATTATTAATCTATTAAGAATGACACATAGTGTTACAACGCATTGAGTTACCAAATAATAAAGAATTTAGTGGAATTGCTTGATACAGTTATTACAATATAACTGCTAGCAGCAAACTAATACCTATTTTCATAATAAATCACTATATAATAACCGAGACGTGTGTATATGTTTGTGTTGCTGTGCACTTTTCCGACAGTCGCCGAATCCTGACGAATGCGGATGTGATATTTTAAAACCAAAGTTATTATAAGTTTATAACCTACAAATTAATGCTACAATTATAGATACCCCGCAAACTACGTAAATATCTGCACTAATTTTTTCAAAGTAAGTTTTAAACAGTTTAGTATAAAAGTCCGTCATCTTATTCAAGCGGTATTTGTGTCTACATATATTTTCTTTATTTAGAAAATACGTTCAAAGTTTCCTTATGGAGATTACGTGTAAAATAGAATTCGCTATTTGTGCTTATTTTTGGGTAAAAATGTTGTGTAAACATGCAAAGTTTGTCTGTCCGAGGTCCTTAACCCATTTCGAACATTAAAACAATGCCAGAAAGTATTTTTGCGAAAATTTTCAAAATGACAAGTATCGGAAACTTTTTCTCGATAACATGGAAATTTAATTATTTCAAGTTGAAAAGTTATTTAAATGATGAAAAATGATTGTATTATGCCTCGCGTTAACATTTTCATGGTTAAAATGATGTAAAAAGTAGTAACAGCATTCATCGTAGACTAATTTATGTGTCCCGATACCTTCTTTCGGTAACTTTCGAAATATACATGTTTGTGTGCTTATTTCGAATTTAGAGATTTTGAACGATGAACGATGTCGTAGGTAACATATATAGTCGAATGTTTTCACCGAGAAAAATGTTTTTGTCTACATATTTAACTTAATATCTATTGATGAAAGTAGGTGGCAAGTGTATTGTTACGTTACACTATACCAAAGAGAATACCTATACTTTGACTATACTTCTAAATATACAAATTATATTGTAATTAAGAGGAAGTAAAATCCATATTTACTGCTGTAAATGCGTGTAAATGATGCCTTTAGTTAGTGAAATAAACAAAAATTTGAAACTGTTTAAGATAGAGAAGGTCTTTCTACAAAACAGATGTTATGCAACGTTAGACCAGCTTCTATTTGTACATTTTATGTTTTATGGTATTTTTAGCTTTACTATAGTTAAAGATGAATGTTAAAACGTTCTCCCTAAGGCCATTCGTATTCCCAAAAAGTTGCCAGTGTCCAAATTGAGTTCTTTTACATTCAAAATTCATTCTAAACTATCCTTATGAAGGTCACACGGAATTTGTTATATTTTCGTTAATTTTTGGACAAAGACTATGTGCAAAGACGTAATTAACATTGTGAAAGGGCCATTATGTATTTTTGGTCTCAAATCTATTCCAAAAAGTTTGCATTTTACATTTTTTTTAATAATTAGTAAAAATTTACTATAAGTAGGTAGGAACGAATTCGTATATCTTTACCAAATATCAACCCATTTTTGTGATTTTTATGTCAAATGTAAGTAAATGTAATCCTTTATTTTAGTTACTTTAATAACTTGCTAAATTACAGATACCTACAGGGTCAAAAATCTGAAAAGGTACAAAAATGTAAATTTTTTTTCTTTTTTCAAGCAACTAAGCCAGCTCAACAAGGTGTGATATTTTAAAACAAAAGCTATTACAACCTACAATCACAGATACCCCCTCCCCCCAAAGCACGCAAAACGCGAGAATTGCGTGTACCCCCGTTTATTTTTAATAAAACAATTAATGGTACAGTAATAGAATTTATCAACAAGTAAACTCCAGTGCGTTAAAGTTCTCGAAAATCTGGATTGACTCATTAATTATAAATGTAACTGTCCCATTAAAATTCGTAGAATTGTCGAAATGATTGTCATTTCTAAAGTTGTATCCATGAAACCAAAATTTCAATATCTGCCCACTAAACCATGGTCACAGTGGTCTAGGACAGTAAAAGCCTATTTGTGTGTGAACTTGAACCATACGCACCACAATCAACAGCAACAGATGCTGTGAAATTATGAACAGTCAACAAATTGTTGACTGGGAAAAACGCTTTACAGGCCAAAAGAAATTGCAAGATGGGGTTGTAGAGTATTTCAAAATCCAGGACCGGCCTGCATTCAGATTTCATATAGGTATAATATCATTCAGGAAACAGTTTTATCATATTCTCAAAAATTGCTCAAAATTTCTTCAACTTTGAAAATTATATAGGCTCTATCCAATGTCTTGACTTTTTTTTTCGTGAATTTCAATCATTTTTTTTACCTAAAGATGAAACCCATACAATAATTGTTATTAATTGATAGGTTCGTTTAATTGTAAGTAAAAATTCAGCATTGTTGTTTTAAATTCTTTAGTAACTGGATTGTCCTGTTGGCACTACAAATTTGGAGTATGGAAGGTTTCTCATAAAATTTAATTATCGGGCTAAGAAGATCTAATAAAAGTTGATTCTGAAATTGAAATACTGAAATGTAACTCTTCCTGGCTCTCTGAGCAACGGTGCGGATAAATATTAAAATTGTAAGTGCAATGGATTCAAAGAATTTATTAAGCGACTTAGATGTGCGTTTCTTACAAAATCTTTGTCAATATGTATACGAGATAACGTGAGATGCGTCTCTGACAATTTCATCAGAATATAGAAAGTGAAAGAGTCTATAACAATCTCCTATGTCTACGAATGAAATGAAAATCGAAATATTTCAGTAATTGAAAAACTTTGAATTTTCTCAATACATACTTCATTCATTCATAGCTTTCCCTATTTTTCGACTTTTTTTGTTCTTATTTGCTTCCCTTTCCACTCCTCTTGCTTTAATTTTATTGTGGTACGTATTCTCTTAATGGGGTAGCTCTTTTCCATTTACAAGTGTAATTTCAACTCCCCTTTTGTATCATTAACTTCTTGCTCTTATAATTTTGTTTAGTAATTATAATAAATCTACCCTTGTAATACAAGAAAGTGGTCACGTTCCGAAATAAATATAATTATCCACGTGTAATGATAACACTCTGTAAGCTCACACCTTTCTCATAAATTTGGATCAAATGAGATCTACGTCTAAGTTAATTGAACTAATTCTAGCGTGACGTACTGCTATAGTTGCTATAGTCCGGTTTGAATATTGTTTGACGAAATCGGATTAGAGTTCCTTTTTGAGTATTATTAATTAGTAGGTACGGCAGATATAGGTAGTCCAGTCAACGAACAGCTGAAATCGAAATTTTTAATTACCCCTGCAAACCGCATATTATAGATTTAGGTAGGTAGTACTCTACGTACTGAATCCAAATTTTCAGGGAAAAAAAACGTGCGGGAAAGGTGAAAAATTGATAAAAGTAGGTGGAATACTGTCGTCTTAAAAGCGTACTTCGACCGAGAATTCCAAAGTGACAACGGTGCTAGCTACTGAACATGATTTTATACTTTTCTATACGTTATACGACACTATTTGCAGAAGCGAGAAAGAACCGTCGAATCGAAAAGGATAGAATGTTCAGTAAGTAGCGCCGTTGCCGCTTTGGAATCGTCGGTCGTAGTAGCCTTTAAGAGAACAGTTCGGAAAATTCGTTGTTACGCCGGAATTATCACAAAATGATTTATTTCACCTACTTCAATTTTTCACATTTCCCGGGCGTTTTTTTCCAGGGGTACTAATTAATTTTAATTATCTGGTGTTCTTCCCTTTCAAGAAGTACTTATTACAGCCACTGATAGTGTACCTAGAAGAGCTCAACAGTGCTTAGCAGTAAATGGAAGACATTTTGAACCCATGTAACATTGGTAACTAGATTTTAAAAGTCGACTTTTCAATGTTTCTTGTTAACAATGAATTTCAAATTTAATAACTTTAGTCGAATATTACTTAAAAGGGGTGGCAGTAATAAAATAATTTTTCCCATAAAACTTTCTTCTTTTTTAACAATCTTTCAAATAATACCTTTTTCGACTTATGGTGCCATTTAAAATTTTGGAGTTGGAGGCCTTCTGGAGGAATGCTGACTTTTCCGAGAAATAATGATATCACCATTCAATTCTTTATTATGGCTTTTATAATCACTTTTTTTACCCCACCTCTCTACGACTCACCGTTCTTTAAATAAAAGACTGATACGGGTGGTCTCATTCACCCGGTATATTTATGACTATTTTAAGCTATAGGACCATCGCAGATTTTATTGGGGACAAAAATGGTAGCCATTTTTCAAAATGGGTGCTCGCGTACTGTTTTGAAATGATACTTATTCACATATTTAATGCAAATGTTACTTTTAAAAGTCGAAGCGTGCATTCGGGACACAGATGCGCGCCACCACGAGCAAAAGAAACATACCCAGATTGCATTTGCACAAGATGTGAAATCACTAAGTAGAACCATAGAAGATGATACAGTACGTAAGCTTAAGAGACTCGGACGAGATCAGAATGAGAAATACGTGAATGACAGACTTGTCCAGGAAAACATACCTATATTGCAGAACCTATCACTAGGAACAACGTATATCTGTTCAGAAGTCCTGTAGTCCGACAGGAGTCAAGGAAACAACTACAGCTAACAAACCTAAAGAACGGTCGCTCGCTATTTTCTAGGTTGTATGTTGCCTCCCAGATACATCAAGGTGATTTCGGTGAGTTCTTCCGTCATGAAAATCAAATCTATCCACCAGCATTGTCAAATATGGACGATCTAAGAACTGGAACAAAGTTCTCCTTCCTGTGAAATATAATACCTTGAATCCCACAGTGCAGGTCATCATCCTTGATGGAGCAGCTATTTTCCACATGCTCCAACCTCGAACTTCAAAGACATTCCAGAATGTTTTTGTGCCATATATCATACAAAAACTTCAGAATGTAACCAGATTAAACCTCATATGGGACGTTTACAAACCTGACAGACAGCTTGAAGGCTGACGCTCGAAGCAAGAGAGAGAAGGGAGTTCGAGGCAACTACTAATGACAGAACAAGTATCCAGGAACATGTCAACGAGGCACGGATGCAGCTGTTCTCTCAAAAAGGTCCGTCTCACCATCTCACAAGAGTAAAATAGTGTACGGTTGAAGAAAGAGGTAATTTATTTACAAACAATTGGTATACTAAATTAACCGCAAATTTGTTGAAAATTATTTGCAATGTTGCCATATTCAGCAACATACAAGTGTAATACTGAAATGTTCGAGCAAATGGCTTTTTTTGAGTTTATGGGATGACTGAAAATATTCCTCAATTGAACATGTAAATGCGCTTTGTATTACCAGCCGGAACGTCATGAAGTGAAAAATGTTCGACACTAAGAATAGGCTCCAAAGGCACTCAAAATTGTTTTTTTTTTAAATAGTGATAACGCAAACATAGATGATTCCGCATTAAATTTGTTACGTATTAAAAAAATCTTTTTATTAAAAACGCCACTAAAAATATTAATGAATAATTTATAAATTTTAATCGCAACGGAATTAATATTTTTGGTGTACTATTTAAAAAAATCAAATAATCACTATAAAACGCTGATAGGAAGAAAATTTACAACCTTTATCATGAATTTAATAGATTAATAATACTTTCGCACGGATGCGGAAGTGGTGTGCAACCTTAATACAATTTACTACAAATTGTAAGCAATAAATTATTTATAGTTTTATTGATACCGCACTATTGATTTTTTAATAACGTCAATTCTTTAAGGTTGTTACTTAATTTTATTACTAACGAGTACCTACTACCGAATAGTGATAAGTGCGCGGTTCGATTTCGTTTGATATTGTACTTATTTGATTTATGTATCATTTAAGTGGTGAAAATGAAACAAGATGATTCATTGCTGTACGATCAAGAATTTTTTATAAATAAATTATTATTAAAAATTAAAATAACAATAATTTACTTGTTAAATTGTGGGAAAAGGAACCATCTTCGTGCCAAGTGTACCAAACCATACCTGTAACAAAAAAACTAAGGTTAGGAAATTACTTAATAAATAAAATTATATCATTATTTAATCATCTTAATATAAAAATTCATAAAAATATAAGAATACACTTTCGATTCGAGTGTCCGGCTTATGCGTTGCCTCGTCCAGCGCCACTACCTACTGCCGTAAGGAATAGAAAATCTCGATCTACGAAAAAACTATCGCACTTAAGTATAGGGTAAGCTTAATAAAGTTGTACTAAAATTTATCGGTGATTCCAAATATGCAATAATAAATAGGGTGTGCTATTTAAAAAAATGAAGAAAAATTAGTTTGAAAATGTCGATGTTTGGAGCAAAAAAAGTGAACATCCTGTATGAAATAATTTAATGTTTCGTCATGGTTGAATACTCTGATTCAACCCAAGTCTACCACCGAACTTACGTAAAAACAAAAACAAGACGTTAAAAAAATACAAGCGTATAATGGAGGGGTTGATATTTAGCAAAAAATATGTATTAATTAATAACTTGGCAACGCCGCGTATTCATACTAAAATAGTGTACGACTAAAAAGTTCACCCAAGACCCCTACATTTGCGTTTAAAAAAAGTGGGTCATTCCATTTAAAAAAATATACGTTTTATGCACCATACTTTTTGGAGACACCCTGTATGTGTCTAACCAATTTATAAATGTGCTTCATCCAACCTAATTGCCATCCCGTATATTTTTTTTTTAGTAAATTTAAGCCGTACTTGAAGAACGGGCTACTAAATGGGCACCCTGTATAACATTTTGTTTATGCTTTATTATAGGTACCCATTTAGGTTTTAAAATAAACGAGGTTTCGTCAAGATATAACGGGAATTTTTATTTTTCTCCAAAAGCTTTATTATTCACTATTAGCTTCAAAGCAACTCCTCTCAGATATTATAATACACTGTCAGCGCTTTTCCAAACCTTAGAACTCGTGCCTGGTTATAAAGCGTACAGTTCATTAAACAATTCTGACTTTATCTTTTCAATGTTGGCAAAACGTCGTCCTTTCACAAAAAAATGATGTGTGGGCGGGTGTATTCATATTATAGTGATGCAATTGTTTGGGGATAATTCTGGGTATTTTCATTGGATTGATCCATACCGGCGGCGCACACCTCCTGATAGTATTACTTATGGACTGCACGCAGGAATTCATCGTGCACTACGCCATTCTAATCCAAAAATCGTTACATTCCATCGAACTTCTTTTGGCCTTCACCTTTCAGGCAGCTGGACTTGGCTTGCATGTCATACCGATATATCCATGTTTTGACACCAGTTTGAGAAGTTCTTGGGCAATGTCTACTTGCCGTCGTTTTTGAGGGAAATTCGACATTTCGAAACAAACTTGTTCGACGCATGAACTAAAATGGACTCTTTTTTCTATCATTATTTTCTTAACATTTTCGACGTTAGCGTCGGTTATTGATATGCTGGGCCGTCCTCTCTGAAATGTTTGTACCACTCATAAACTCTTGCCTTTCTGTCTTTGGTTCATTTTTTTCTGCAAAAAAATCGCCGAGCACACCAAAATACGCGTAAATCTTCTTGATCGCCAACAATGAACTAAACATCCGATAATTATAATTAGAAAAAATATTTAATAATCATGATAGTTGGAATATTAAAATTTGTTGCAGCTGTGTTCAAATAGAGGATCCTGTTTCTGCACATGTACTACGATCCACAATATGTGTAAGAAAAGTATGAAATAATAAAAATATTGGCATTATTTGTAATTAATGTATATTTTTTTGTAAAAATGGTATTAATTAATGGTCATCGAACGACAACTGTTCATCTAGTAGAGTCAGATGATTAAAATATTGTAATGAGGCAATATTTGGTCGAATTTATGTATAATTCGTAAACGTTACCAGTTTCGACATAAATGGTCACCATCAGACTCAAAAATTAAAACGATTTGCTGAAGTTTACAAACAATTAAAAATGATCATGTAAGCACCGATGATTGTAAGACAAATGGCATCAAAAACTACGATATTGATGCGTCCACAAATTTAGTTAACATAATTAATATTCTTTAAACTTGTTGTATGAAACTCGTTAAATAATTATAATAATAACAAGTAATTCTACTTAAATGTTTTATTTTAAATAAAATTCATGACACTAATTAAAATAAAAAAATTTAAGTGGAATTACCTGTTATTATAATTTGTTAAATTACATTTTGCATAAATTTGTAATGCCGTCGAAACATCAATTGAGAAATAAATCAATTATTACCAACTCAGTACGTAAATAGCACTCTAAGCGGATACATGTAGCTGTGGATAATTGCGTATTATTGGGAGAACACAGACTGACAGACCAATATCGTTCAATAGTTGTGTTACGAATCGGTGACAAGCAGTGACACTAAATAACACAAAAGATTCAATTTAGCATCGATTCTTTCTGGTATTCCCCAAGGAAGTGCATTGGGACCTACTTTATTCTCTATCTGCATTGATCTTCATATGAAGACGATTTTGAAACTCTAAGTACTGATAATTTCGAAGAAGAGTTAATTAAAATAAATTATTGTCTTAATAATATAAATGATCGCTATAAAGTAAGCGCATTACTACTAAATTTCGACAATCCGATAATACATTTACATTCGTACCGAATTAAGTAAAACTTAGTTTAGCGTTAATAAAACTTAAATGGCTAAATTATTTAAAATTTGTTTTATCTGGGGATACCAAGATGAATTTAATTCAAGTCCTTAGATATCTACTGCATTATAAAATTTTAACTGTAAATTTGAGGAATCAACTACAAAAAGTGTAGAATAAATAATATATGGGACGGTGATAACCCGGGGAAATATTTACACATCTTTAATAGAAGGGCGGATGTACATGTTCTAATTTTACAATACAATGGATTCATTATTCCACCTTACAATACTAGTAAATTTGAGGGTAACTTCGCTCATTATGTAGCAAAAGCTTTCTTAATGAAATGTGTCCATATATAATTCATTCATTTAGTACCTTCAAAAGCTTATACACAAAAATGATTACCGAATGATACAAATTATTGGTTACGAGCTACATTGTATAAATATTTAATTTCTTTTCTTTACATATTTTATTACTGTTTTTCATAAAGTTGATATTATACAATATAATATTATATTATATTGTATATCTTACTGTATTTCAAAATAAAATGTAAATAATAACATTGTCATTTATATTTAACGTAGGCTACCTATCTACATAAGTAGAATTTGCATTATTTCTTAATTTACTTGTATACTTTCTACTATTATTTTGTGAAATATATTATTCCATTCTATTTGAAAACGTGGTAGATCGCTACCCTCAAAGTTTTCTAATTCGTAAAAAACAACAATCCTTCAGTTGACACACCATTGGTATGGACTTGGAAGGATTGTGGTCGAAGACTCATGGTTTGACTCTTCATAATAAAATAACAAATTACCTATATATTTTTTTAGTGGTAAAAACGTTTACCGACAACTTTTGGCAGCTGCCAAAGAATGGTGGTCAAATGAACGAGGTTCTTTTCCAGAGGGCAAAGCAACTAACGATCAAGATATAAAAATAATGTTATAAAAGAACGTGTCTAGTTCCTTCATCTCATTGGTAGTGGGTTCCTAAACAAAATTACCGGATGGAAAGCAGGGCACAACGTTGTACCTACACTCTATAATAAAATACTCCCGACGATTTATACGAATCTAAGTGTGTTAACGTGCTTAATTTTAGTCCGACAATATCTGGAATATCCCTATGTAATACATCACTTAGCCAACTATTATTACACTCCAGCTACTTATTTTATAGAGGAGGAAGGGTGTCAAAGTTTTCCTGCAGTACCTATCCGGGAACCGAACCAGGCCCTTATTTGAAGTTTTATAAACATTTACTACTAATATAAAGCTTTGTTTAGGTATGGATTTGTTACCACATAAAGGTCTTCTAGAACAAACTTCTTTATTTTTGAAATTCTATATTACAACTTCTAAAAAGCTCAAAATTTGATGTTTGATAAGATATTTGAACTATTTTTGTTTTATCATTCAACCCTTTACAAATGAAATTTTTACTAAAATTTTGATGAATTGTTATTAATAGCGTAAATATTGTTAATAAATTGAAGAAAGGTCTTACATTTGGTTGTACTATAAATACCTTGGGGAAAGGTTAGAGTTTCATCCAAATTCACGTTGTGTGCCAACCGAGATTATTGAGTAAACTATACAATTTAAATAGATCCAAAAAGTAGGTAGCTAACCCAATTTGCAAGCTCATTGATTCGATCTTTATTGACGTCAGCAACAGAGCAGATTCTTTTTTAGTTCAGTATCAGATTCACTTACATATACCATGACAATATACTATTAAACAATTCTTAGAAAACTAGGTTATATTGGTATATGGCTTATAATTTAAAAGTAACATTTGAAAAGCTCAACGACCTCCATTAACCTAAGTTAGAATATGGTGCATAGTTATCTATTGAGTCTAATTCAGTTTGTATTTGATAATCGATTCTATGAATAACAATACATAAGTAAGTAAAAGAGAAATTATGTGAATTTGTGAATGAATTGAATAAAATCAACGATGGAGAAAATTTTGCTTTCCGATCGTTTAATGCAGACGGTGACGTTCAAAGATATCATTATATTAATCAATCGAAATAAAGTGCAATAAAAAAATCTCTAAATGGAGTGTAATGATTTGCATCAACGCACGTTTCGTATTATTAACGTTCAACAACCTTTACATGTAGTAAAAACGTCGCGTTGTTTGTATATCTACCTAGAACTTGTCACCGAAATTTAATGATAATGAACCACGAAACTACGTCAAAGAATTTAATTTGTCGCAATTTTGGCATTTTTCAATTGATAGAATGCAACCACGGTTTGTCTCGACTTCCATTGTTTTAACACATCAAGGACAAGACGTGCAACGACAATCAATTAAAGATAATAATTGGGTTTGCGTGCACGTATACGAACACGTACCTCATTTATTACTTTTGCAAACTTACATTACTGTAGTTGCTTATCGATTTATATTCATCATTTTGATGTGTTCAGATTTATTTCGAGACTGATGATTACTCATCGGACGAAACTTTCAATGTAAGGATCAAGGTACTTAAAATAAAAAATGAGCCAAGAAGATCATCTGTAATCTTACATCATTTTAAAACGATTAATAAAATTTACGAATAGAAGTGCAAATGACGTAATGGTCAACAATTCTATACAATGAATGGATATCGGATGACTAATTGACACACATTTCTTGATTTCCCCGTTGTGGTAGCAGACAAACTTACTTGAAAAATTGAAATAATGTGGGAACTGTAGCCACAAAGTTCAATGGTTTGTTGCCCTTACAATATTAAAATTACAGCTAAGTAAAGAGGCCTAAACAAATTAATTATAAAATGGTCCACGATTTTTGCACAACTTCGAGCGTTAATTGCCTTCTGTTGTTTTCAATGTTCACAAACTAACTGTTTAGTACAGAAATAATCCAATCAAAAAACATACCCTTCATGTCAGGCGCGTGGTGCGGCTCTTATTGAGTACTTCATCTGATTGACTACCAATTTCCGTAATAAATAAAACTGAAATACTCGTAATACTCAAACTATAACTTGACTTGAAGTTTTGGTAAACTAATTCCTATCGGGTTCTTTGTCCTCTTAGACAAATGACGACCTCAACATCAACAAGGCAATCTCAATTTAAATCCCACATTGAGATCATAAAAAGATGAATTTCAAATTAAATGTAAAAGCACTTTTCCTCCTACTTAAAGAAAGTTTTATAGAAATCAGTCCCGGGTTTATCGGATGCTGAGAATATAGGTCAGGGTATTTATTATAAGATAGAATTCCTCCGGGTCATCAAAAATTATTATTGACTAAAGCGAAACCGAGATTAAAGCCAAGGCCACCTAAAGGAAGCCTTGTTAAAGCGGAATGAACTCAGTATGTATTTCAAAAACCAACAGCTTCAAAAATAATTCCTCATTCGTCTTCTGAATGTCTATTGATTGTCCTCAAATGACGACATGTGATAAAGAAATCAAAAAGGAAAATATTATAAACATATTAAAATCAAAAATTCTAAAATCAATAAAGGAATTACTAGGTACCTATACTAACTATTTCAAAAGAAATATATAAAAATATAGAAAACTCGGAGAGAGACATGCAAACTTAAAAACATGAGAAGAACTGGAAAACTGTATAATACATTTTAAAACCCAAAGAAATTCAAAACACATCAAAAACAAGTAGCGAGTTATGGAGGCAATCACATTATCAACAGATCCTGGTGCAATTTGTTGTAAAGTTATTACTCTGTTCAAGCCATGGTTCCACCAGTAACTGAACCCCTAAAAATACTGCACAGGAAAGTTTCAGATGATTCCCCGCTTCTATTTAGTGCCGTTAAAAGCGTTCATTTGTGAAAAATGAAACCGCTATTATCAGAGCTGCAAGATATGATTCAAATGAAAATAAAATAATTGTTTTTTTAGTCCTTTTGAATGGTTGCAAAAGGAATTCCAAATAATGAAACTCGTTGAATCGATTTTGAGTAACAAAATGAGTTCCTTAGGGCAATGTTTTTTTTTTCCGTAGACATTGGAAGCAGCAGCTAATAGAACAAAAACGGCATTCAAAAAAGCTTAAATGCTTATATTTTTTCAAATGAATGCTCACGCAATACATTCAAACGAATCCAGTATGTTCACGAATAACAAAATTTTAGCATGTTGGATCAGAGACAAATTCTTAATGGAATTTAGTAGGTATAACTTTATTTCTTCAACTGTACTTTTTGTAAATCTTGCCAAAATCGCTTCGCAAATAACCAAGATCATAGGTATGTTTTTTTAAAATTAATTTTGGGACCTACAAAACCACCAGAATTACTGCAAGCTTGTGTAGCAGGTACAACATAATTTTGTAGATTTTTTAATATTTTATTATTTTACTTAGATTTGTAATTCAAACTTACAAGGTAAAAATAAATTTGCAGATTTTTTGAATATTTGTAATATGGCCCCATTTTTATTGTTTCAGAGACCGGTATTGATGTGAAGATAGAGAATAAAAAACAGATTTTAAAGACCAAAATGACAACATGAAACTTCCTCCAAAACAACCTTAAATAACATCAATGTTGAAAAAATTCGGACTCATTGCCAGTTCAGTGCCGCCTGTGTTGTCGGCCTGGCTCGTTCTGTTCATCTGCAGTGATTGTTTTTACTAGCGCTGTTTTGTTCTTGTTTCGTTTTTTATGATGACAAGTTTAAGTGAAGAACGTGCAGCTGTGAAATTTTGTTTTCTACTCTGTAAAAACGCTGCTGAAACTGTTTTAATGTTCAAAACTGCTTACAGAGACGATGGGGAAAACTCGAACTGTACGAATGGTTTGCTCGGTTTAAAAATGGCGACATGTCGATTGATGACAAACCTCGTTCTGGACGTCCATCAACTGTCCGAATCGACGAAAGTGTTGATAAAATTCGAGAACTTGTGCTCACAGACCGTCGACAGACAATTGATTAAGTGTCACTTGGAGCTCGGTTCAGCGAACTTTAACCCGAAGAATTGGGAATGAAAAGGGTTTGTTCCTCGGGTTTTGGACTGACAATCAAAAAGAACGTCGACATGTCGTGCTTTGAAACAACGGCTTGAAACTGATCCAGATTTTCTGTCAAAGGTGAACTGGTGATGAGTCATGGTGCAATGGTTACGGCCCAGAAACAAAGCAAGCCCCGTTCAAGAAAATGTCGTCAAGTCAAATCAAACATCAAAACAATGCTGATTTGCTGATACCAAGAGCGTAGTTCATTCAGAGTTTGTTCCCTCAGGTCAGACCGTCAATCAAATCTGTGGAAGTTTTAAGAAGATTGCGGAACAATGTTTGTCGAAAAATACCCAATTTGTGGCAGACAGGAGACTGGTTCTCCACCACGACAAAGCACCTGGACTTTGTATTATGGAAGGGAACCGTCCAAAAATTACCAATTTTATAACAATATATTTAATACACATGTTAAGTTAAGAGAAAAACACCCGTAAGATATAAAATTAAGAACACGACCTGCATCTTCAAATGACGGCACTGCACCAGATGCACAAAGATGCAAAAAAGCAAGTAAAAAATCTCTTCGTGAAACCTTGTCGTACGATATGGAAAAGGTTTAGGATTGCCTAAACTACCAACAAATAATTGTTTATTACAAGAAGCAATTAAGTATCTATTAAAACCCCTTTCGGGGTTGTCAAATACGTACTCCATATTGCCTCCTGTGGAAAGAAGGAGTGGTGGGGAGAGATGCCTAAGGCATAAACTCATCTGCACCTATAGATCCCAAATTACTACAAATGCTTTACTCCGATCCAAACTATTTCAACAAAAAAAATGGAATGATATTAAGTTCTTTTTTGTAAATGTAAAAGAATTTTACAAAATCGAAAATGCAGAGAATTTTGAATATTCTACTGAATATATGAATAATATTTGTTTTAATTCAAACTGTGAGATAGAAGCAGAAAGGTTTCTACTATTTAACCGATTTTTACTGTGGTTTTACGGTTTTTAATGAATAAATAATATTTTGTATTTTTTTATAAAATCAACTATTTTACATTTTTCGTTTTTATTTAAACAGAACCATTAAAATATTGAATTCCAGCCGGCACATATATGAAAATTGTCATTTAGGCTTACAACAACCCGTACTTTTTGCATGTACTTGTAAGTGGAATGATCTATGTTTTGATGAGTTGATCAATTATTCTGAAATCATATGAGCCGAATTTTAGAAAAGTTGCATCGTCGAATAGAGAAAAAATTTGAATTACAAAACTACCAATTGGACTATTTAATTGGGAAACGTTAAAAATATTTTAGGATATGCACCATTATACATTCACAAATGGAAATTGCGCAAATATAAGAATCTGAACAGTGCAAATCAAGCTCTAAGTTAGTTTTATGTTCATAAAATTTATGACTCGTAAAATGTATAATTAGAAGTTAACATATTGGAATTCTTGATGCGAAGGTTCATCTCAAAACAAGTGGTGATGATACAGGAAAGGAAAGTAAATAAGACACGAAGCCTCCACTTGTAACAATGTAATAAAATTTAAAGTCGAAACGTTGAAAAAATTTAATTTGTTAACACGATGAGACGATGAAGATGAAATTTAAAATTTTTTTGTAGATAAGGTGCAAGCACCTAACACGTGGGGCAATGCAAACCTCACAAATTGAAATTTTGACTGTATAACATAGGAATACCAGAGTTTACATAAAATAAGGTAAACAACTGGGAACATTACATCCTGGGTGTTGGAAAAATCAAGCAATTAAACAAATTAAATTGCTTGATTTTTCCAACACCCAGGATGTAATGTTCCCAGTTGTTTACCTTATTTTATGTAAACTCTGGTATTCCTATGTTATACAGTCAAAATTTCAATTTGTGAGGTTTGCATTGCCCCACGTGTTAGGTGCTTGCACCTTATCTACAAAAAAATTTTAAATTTCATCTTCATCGTCTCATCGTGTTAACAAATTAAATTTTTTCAACGTTTCGACTTTAAATTTTATTACATTGTTACAAGTGGAGGCTTCGTGTCTTATTTACTTTCCTTTCCTGTATCATCACCACTTGTTTTGAGATGAACCTTCGCATCAAGAATCCTGATTACGCCCGCCAAGCACATATGGTTCGTCATTTTGAAAAACTTTCGATCCAGTTAAAACGTGTCAACCTCAACATATGGTTCCTCACCGCTTGCCGAAAGAAGAAACTCACCCCTGACTTCATCCACAAGAACATACATTCGCGGATCAACAACTTCAGAGTCAACAAAGCTGTTAACGAAGCAAAACTTACATGGCTCAACAATGAAATTTCACACTGGTATCAAGAACGGGAGAAAATTAACCTTCCTCTTTACAAACTTCATCTACATCTAGCAGCTCTGCTAATACCGATTGAATGGAACATCTTACAATTCAAGATCAAAGCCAATGTAGTTAGTTTCGGTAACTCTCTTTTTGTTAAGCTAACTAACAAACTAAATAAGCTTAAATTATTAGTTAAGAACCATTGCCATCACACTAACCCACCTTTATCAACACATAAATTTCATCCGAGAGTAATGAATTTAAGTAATCATGATTTCAATAAGGACGAGCTGGAGTTGTTAAACAAAGGTTTAAAATACAAACCCCCCACCAGTCCGAAACCCAATTTGACTGCTATTGACATCGCTACTCAATGTGATGCGATCATTTCTTCCATTAACGTACCCGACCCCAACATTTTGAAATCTGACATTTTTAAAACCATTAAAAAATACAAAGACAAAATCAGTAAACAACCTCCCCCTATTCAGGGCCACTTTGGCAATACCAATATAATAAAAAAACTAACCAAATGTTTTAACAACCCCAACTCTTCCATAATGTGCACCAAAGCAGATAAAGGGAATTGCCTTGTCATTTTAAACAAAACTGATTACATTAGGAAGGTCTCTGATTTTATAGTCCCCCCTAGTTTTCTTAAATTAAATTCTAACCCTAACCCTAATTTTGTTAAAAAAGTCCGTCAGTTTATTTACTCGCAACGTAACATCATATTTAAATCTTTCAATATTCATTATAAATCTTTACTGGTCATGAACCCTAGTCCACCGTTGCTCTACGGCCTCCCCAAAATTCATAAAGAGGACATCCCCATTAGACCGGTTGTGAGTTTCTCCAACACCCCCATTTCAAAAATTACTCAATGGCTTAACCGCATCCTCAATAACTTCATCAATATTGACCCTAATTTTTCCATAAAAAATTCGATCGAACTCACTAAGAAATTATCTTCAATTTCCTTACCCCGGCATTTCTCTATGGTTTCTTTTGACGTAACCAATTTGTTCCCCAGTATACCCTTCTCCGAATGTCTTGACCTGGTTGGTGAACATCTTAATAACAGTAATTTGCCCGATGATTCTATTCATCTCATCATGTCACTTCTCAAACTTAGTTCTAATCAGAATTATTTTAAATTTAACAACACTTTCTACACCCAATGTGACGGTTTGGCTATGGGGTCTAATTTATCCCCTATTCTGGCTGATGTTTTCATGAATAATATGGAAATTAATTCTATTACTACTTCCAAGTTTTTTAAAGAGTCCATACTTTTTTGGGGTGGGTATGTGGATGATATCATTTGCATCCACACGGCCACTCATGAAGACATCAATCAATTTCTCAAATTTCTCAACCAAATTCATTCACACATCAAATTTACTATCGAATTCGAAATATCCAATCGTCTTCCGTTCCTAGATATTTTACTCCATAAATTTCCTAATAAAATATCCTTTAGTATCTATAGAAAACCCACCACTACTGACAACCTAATACCTTATGACTCATCCCATCCCATCTCCCACAAAATGGCTGGCCTCAAATGCCTTCTGAGAAGGATGTTGTCCATCCCCATGCCCCCTAAATTTTTTCAAAATGAATTTAATATTATTAAACAGATAGGCGCTAATAATGGTTATCCGCTCCCTCTTATTAACAAATTGTTTTTCAAAATTAAACGTTCGTTGAACGCCACTTTCCTTACCCCTATTATTCAAGAATCTGCCCCTTGCTACAGATCACTCACTTTTTATCCCTCTCTTTCTCATAATATTAAAAATATTTTTGCTAAATATAACATTAATATTTCTTTTTCCAATTCCAACACCCTCCGCACCACCTTGGTCAGAAATAAAGATACGATCGAGAAACTGGAGAAATCTGGTGTGTATAAATTAAATTGTCATTCGTGTAATTCTTTCTATCTGGGCCAGACTGGTCGCTCCTTCGCCATTAGAATTAAAGAACACTCCCATTCGATAAAAACGAATAACCTAGACCAAAAGTCTACCTTTGCAGACCACATCTTAAATACTGGCCACAATTTTGATCCCACCATTGATTATAATATCTTACATAATTGCAAAAAGGGTCATTTACTTAATATTTTGGAAACATATGAAATCACTAAACATAAAAACAACCCTGAATTATTAAATGAAATCACAGATTTTCAGAATGATTACATCACTCTTAAATTCATTAGTTAATTATTTTGTTCCCTTTATACTGTTTTTGTGTCTCACGCTGTATTGATACTTTTGGTCAATGTATTTCAAGGTCTTGTTAATTATTTTTTCAATTTGACCACGCCATCTGTTAGTCTTTATTGTAGTCACTTTATCTTTCAAAGACATTTTGTGATGGTGGTTTAGTTTCTTGTTCGTTTATGTTAATCTTCGTTGTAATGGCCCATCATGCCAAATTTACACCCTTACGCTAGGGATTTGTTCCCATTTGGGTTTTAGAACGTTACTACCACCTATCATGATTCTTTTGTTTAAGTCAATTTGTTAGGTGAGTTTTCTAGGTTAAGTAATCTTATTTATATCTAATATTAACTATTGTTTTAGATCGTTTAAGTGTGTTTTCGCTTGATAATGAAGCCAGTATGGCTTTGAAACATGTCGCGTCATAATTTTCAAAAATTGTCAAAATTTATTTGTTAATTTGTTTAATTGCTTGATTTTTCCAACACCCAGGATGTAATGTTCCCAGTTGTTTACCTTATTTTATGTAAACTCTGGTATTCCTATGTTATACAGTCAAAATTTCAATTTGTGAGGTTTGCATTGCCCCACGTGTTAGGTGCTTGCACCTTATCTACAAAAAAATTTTAAATTTCATCTTCATCGTCTCATCGTGTTAACAAATTAAATTTTTTCAACGTTTCGACTTTAAATTTTATTACATTGTTACAAGTGGAGGCTTCGTGTCTTATTTACTTTCCTTTCCAGTTAACATATTGCTAATTTAATTCTATTAATCGGTTAAAAATTAATTGACAGCACTCATTTAAACGAAGCATTAAAAAAAACTAAAAATAGCGTTATTTTCCGTGAATCGAACTTTAGTTGTATGGGAAATTACAAGATGGCGCAAAAGTCACCATCGATAGGGTTTATAAATGTTTAGTACAAATTGGGTTTGACAAGATTCGGGTTAAATCACTTCCTTGATTGTTGATGCAAATAAGACGTATTTTTTAGTGCATCTGCCATCGTCTCGGGGGAACGGCGGAAGAATTCAGGCTATTGTTCTTTTCTTCTGAACCTTCTGAGGTTCTAGAAAGTTTGAGGTTTATCTACTTAAATAACGTCTTCATATTCCCCAACATTTTGGAGCTGACACGTCTAGTGATCTGACAGCCCGCGACATGTCACCAAATCAAGAAATTAGACGCGCTAAACATTACGCAAAAGGTTCCTTGATTTGTGAGATCTTTAAGCCTAAATCTTCCATAGTCGTTCATCTATTATTCCTTTGGTTATCTTTAAAGGTAAATTTGTTTATATGTTATTCCATCGGTCTTTGGTGAATGTGGGGAAGTTGCCGTCCTTCTTAAACATTTATTTTGTTTGTTTATGTATCCAGACAACTGACAAGTGAAAATAGGCTTCTTCACTCATTATCAACATTGCTCGAGAATCAATTTCTTTGAACCATTCGAATCTTATAAGAGTAAATGTAAATCTTGGTGTTTATGTCCTAATTCTAATTGTTAATGTTAAATAATTTGAGATCCTCGCGGTTCAAAGATAAGTACCTAGTTTTCGACGCGTCGTTATATTTGTTCCACAACCTGCGTCGAAGTCTTGCCTTGTCTTTTTCCTTGTGAGCCAAAACAAGGATTTCTTTTGTTTATAATTTTATTTTTTAATAATGAAACATATAATGCTTTCTATATTCTTTAGTCTAAAATTATAACACCCTTCTCTGTTAGTGTCACATGCCTCAGTACAGATACTTCAGAAAAGTATCGACCCATAGACGTTTTTGCAATTATAATTTGATAAATAGCAAGTGAAAAGGATAGACGATAGTAGTTCCATTCTATGCACAACGTTTTCAGCGCGCGCCGCGGACACGGCGCAGCGTGATTGAAAAACTGTAAAAATCTCGCACCTGTGAAAATTTGCGTGAAATGATGTTTAAATTCCTATTACACAACCTAAATCCAAAAAAAAACCGAGGAATTCTGCGGTAAAATTTCCACCTGCTGTATTATACATAGTAGTGAAAGTATATATTGTTGGTTGATATTAAAAAAATTAATTACATGGGCGTATCAAGATGATATAGAAGAAGACGAAATGAGCCGAGCAAATAAGAACATCAATCTTAACAAGGAAAAAAAACCTTGTTATAACGACCTATCGAAACCTCGTAATGGCTAATTATCTAATAAAATTAAGTTAATTGTGATGATTTATGATAGTAAAATGCGACTTTGTTTTCTCTTACGTACATTATTAAAATTAAAAGCGCCAATTAATTAATTAAAACTTGTATATGGTATACACATACACACGAGCTAAAACGAAATAATAATTACAATATTAATTTGAGAGAGTTTACCTTGCAGATCGTGTATTGAGATGTCTGAATGAACCGTTGTTGTTCCACGTGGTTGCAATATCGATCGCTATGTTCCTATGTTGATTGCTAAGTCCTACCCTGTCAAGATAAGCTCGATGATGTAGTGCTTAAAGTCACGCAATTATACGTTCATTATTATAATCTTGAATCATTACTATATTTACATATTCACCTGATTATTCTTTAAAACGTATAAATAGCGACGCTTTAAAATTCTTCCACAGTTTACGGATCGATAGTTTAAGTAAAAAATGTCGAAACGTACTAAAACTAAAATCGTGAGCAATCCTTATACTTAGTATTTTGCAAAATTGAATCGCTTGAATGAGATAATTAAATATTAATAGGGTAGTCAAACGTGTGAATTTCCCTCGGTTTTCATGAATATGCACAATATTACATTGTATGATGTTGCGCATTAAAAATTTGAATAAAATAAAATGTGATAAGGTCCTCCGTATTTTGGATTGTCCCCAAGGTTATAATAGATTATTATATCATCGTTTGCTTGTTTCTCGAAATTTCTGTTTCTTAACATAAAACGGTAACAAACCCCCACCCTTCGAATTGTAGTATGTATTTTCAAACAAAAATAATTATGGTGAAATATGCAAAAAAGCTCGGTGTTTGAAAACAATGGAGATTTAAAATGTCATCACAAGACCTTCGCATCAAGGGCGCCGGCAGAAAATTTTCGCGGGGGGGGGGGGGAGTAGTGTTGGGGGTTCGTGGCTCTGGCGTTTTTTCAAGATTTCGTAAAAAAATTATTTTTATTTTTAATAACTTTTACCTTTTTCCGGGGGGGGGGGGGGGGGGCTGGCTTGGCGGCGCCCTTGCTTCGCATCTCCGATTTTAAACATCTCTATTTTTTCCATTACTTCCCCTTTTCTCCATTTTTTCTTGATCTCTACAGGTCATAGATTCATCATGATAAGAGTCCTAATTAGTAACATTATTGTTAACTATTTCCTTATACAAGCGAATTGTTCAACCCTCTCCATAGTAAGTGATCGTATTATTCAGAAAGACAATCAACATAAACTGTAAAGGCGGCAGATTGATTGATTGATTGATTGGCACAGTTTCAAGTTATAACTATTGTACCTACTACCGAACCGCAGCTTGGAGTAAAAATTGAACTGTTCCTATCAGAATTGACGCAAGAGACACCGGATAAAAACAAACTACGAAGAAAATGTCATCAAACTAGAATTTTTATAAAGCTAGCCAGAGACTAAAACGGCCAATTTTACAGAATTCTCCAGTGAGAAATGATGATTCATAGTAATATTATAAGCCCTGTAGAAGAAGGTTTTGCTAGTAAACCAAACACATTCGTTTCGAAATTTAACTTAAGACTATTAACAACCCAAATTTAAAACAACCGTCGAAAAAGTTGATAGAAAGGTATAGTACACGTTATTCATTTAATCAGAGCAGTTGCGTCATACATAAGCAAATATGATGTCAGCAAATATCACAACTAAAATTGTTAAAGATTACTTTTAGGTTTAAGATTACAATACAAAATTTGATAGTGACTAGTAATACCAACTACATTAAAATACATAATGCAGATAATGGCAGCGAAAGAAAGTGCTCAAAATCTGAAATGTTTCGTTTTACTAATCAATGTTGTTTTACTGTTTAATGTCTAGAAGTATTGAAATCAGTAGTTTCTATTATCTCTAGTTAATACATCGACCCTTCTTACATCCGCTATGCTATGTTGGGTATAAACCAATTCCATTTTATTACAGTTAAATATTCAATTTCAATTGCAATCTTTAATAATGACTATAATGAGGTTTATTGAACAGACAATGTATGAATTAAAATATTTAAATGGTAAAAACCTCAGCGAAAGCTTATGCAATAAAGCAAAAATGAGGTGTGCTTTTCTTTGTCTAACCTGAGCATTTCTTTAATAAATTGCAAATATGTCTCCAGTTGTACTAAGTGGTTTCAGCGCGTGTCACAGACACAGAAAACATTAAAAAATATCAAAATAAAGATGGTTCAGTAGAAAGAAGAACTTTTCTTGTTCATGTGGATTTTTTGTTTGAATGAATTTCTTGATTGTTGCAAAAACTATTTATATTGTATTTTCCACTAATCTCTGAAGATTAACGTCAGATTTCTTCTTCAACTTTGTTTTTGGGTTGTTGATATAACCAAATCACTTCAAATAATCTCAAGGAAAAAATTTTGGCGACATATCGTTAAAACGAGAAATTAGACGTCCTGTAAAGACATTACATTAAAGATTCTTGAAGCGTTTTCTCTGTCTTTTGACACCAAACAAATTCTATGGTTTGCAAATATTACAAAAGCATAATCAAAATGTGTAAACTGTCAACATTGAAATCAATTCAAAAGAAATGATTACTTTTACGGCATTTTGGACTGTTTTGCCATAGCAAAACTGTAAGTTGCACTTTGTACGCTGTTCTGAACAATTTCCTTAATTCAAAATTTTCTAAATTAATAATATCCAATTTGTTTATCCTTGTAATGATGGGTGTGGATTTTTGGCTAAAAATAGACAATGTGATACGTAGTTGAATTCAGAATAATTTTCAGATTAATCGCGATTTTCGATTAATCGAGATTTTCAATTTCGATTAAATAATTAAATATGTTCGAGCGCATCAATTCTATCGAACACGATTAGGCGATCGTCCTAGGCACAGAAATCGATTAATTCTGTTTTTTATTTATACCGATTAGATTAATTCCAATTTTCGATGAAACATGATTGTATCAAGTGGAAATTTAAGAATGTTTTATAGTATTTATATGGCCGTAGATCCAATAAATATTCAATAGCTGCGGTTAAGAAATAGTTTTAAGGGCGGCGGCGACGTCGGCGCTATGTACCTACTTATGTAGTCGCATAGCTTAATCATGCGAAAAACGCATTGTGTAACTGGATAAATTTCTCCGGAAAGTAAATGTATTACATTATATTAAACTAATAATCGATTCGTTCGAGCACGATTATTGGACGATTTTCATAGGCACAGAAATCGATTAATCGCGATTTTCGATTCGCGATTCTCGATTAATCGCGATTAATCGATTTGCACAATTTTTGCCAGACCTTAAAACTTAGCGATAAATTTAGTAAAATCGGCACTGCTTCATCCTATCGTCGACAACTTAAACATAATTAGGGGAAAAAGGCAACAAGAATAGCAAGTCTTGCATCTTAACTACGCTAGAAATAAAAAAGGCGTTTAGTGCCGTTAGATGGGACGGCAACATCGATGAATTGTTCAGAATTAGTTTTCCTTTTCTACTACATTTAGTAGGTAATAAATGTAGTAGAAAACTAATTCTGAACAAATAGATACTATGACCTTACTTTATTTAGTCGGTGCGCAACTAACTTTGTTTGAGTTTTTTTGATCAAAGAAAACTGAAAAATTTCAAAAGAAATAATAGTAATTAAGGTAACTAGGGCGTTATGAACTAAATAACGCCTAAGGTCGACAGTGTATAGCCCGAGGGATATACGTCGACCGTAGGCGTTATGTTCATAACGCCCGCGGTGCCTTCATAACTTTATGTCATACTTGCAAGAAATTGATTAAGATGATTAAAACAGATGATAACAATAAAATTAGTATAGACTCACATTTAACATCCTTGACCGTAACGTAAAGTAAAGTAAAAGTGATGAGGCATAATTTTACATTTGCGAGCCGGTATAAAAAATAACGCCCGTTGCTATCTAAAATCTGGTTGTCATGTAAAGAGGCGTTATTTAGTCATTAATGTTTCTTGTTTCAGCAGTTGTTATGGTGAAATAATAAGGTAGTATGACATAAAAAATTAATTAATTAATTAATTAAAATTAATTAGCTACACATTTCTTCCATCTTTCTGGCAATACATAAATAACGCGTCTTTAGACCGAAACCATTAATCAAACAAATTTTGCACTTCTTAGAAATTGACTGTGTAGCCCAACCAAGTCATGCGCCATCGACCGGAAAAAAGGATCATCGTAAGGAGATGGGTCTAGCAAATACACAGCAAATCCAATTTCAGCATTTTGATGGTGTCCCGAGCGTTGGGAGTGCGATGGCACGAAGCGCTGTTGATCTGCAATATCACCCGTTCGTGTCTCGTTTTTCGAGCAATGCATGGTTCAAATTGACCAATTGTTGTCGATGCCCATTTACAATTTCGCCCGGTTGCAGCAGCTCATGGTACACGATTCCTTTCCGATTCCACCAATCGCAGAGCATTCTCTTCTTTCCAAAGCGGTTTGATCGTACCGTCGATGTTGATGCTTCGTCAGGTGAAAGCCACGATTGTTTGCGTTTGGGATGGGAAATATATCGACTTCTCATCGCTAGTAACAATTCGATGCATTCAAGCCGCAAAATCAAGATTTCGGAAGTGACTGTTCCATTTTCTATTTATCTCTCAGTCAACTCATGCGGCACCTATTTCCCTTCCTTTTTGAATTCTTCCAAATAGACGTTTGGAAATACCTTGGTGAGTCATGATTAATGCCTCCGCAAGTTGATCTTGTGTTTGCGTATCATCTTCATCCAAAAACACTTGCAGATCGGCGTCGTCAATTGTTTTTGGTCGCTCTATGCCACTGTCGCCACTTCTCAAGCGTTTAAACCAACCCTCGCAGGTAGTTTTCGATGGTACATGTTTGCCTCAGGCAAAGAACGCGCTTAAGCTGACACTTTTTTCTCAAGTTAAAACAGACAAGCTGAGCTCCCCCCAAACGCTATTTATTTAGCACTAAGGTCGAGATTTTACTAAAAACAAAGTCTCTTCTTTGTATAAAAATCAATACAGGTACTTCATTCTATCTAGGCTTACGATTTGTAAAACGTCATCAAAAAATTATATTATAATAACAATAATAATTCGATTCCATAAATCTCTTTTGCATTTTTGATGAGAATTTATTCACATTAAAAATTAAAACAAAAAAATCTTGTTACTTTTCTGTAACAGCTAACATAATACGTATTAAGATTTGTTGAGTGAGTAAACAATTTCTCTAGACTAGCTTATTTTCCAGCTTTTCCATTTCTCTCTCTTACTTGTATATTTTGGATTGTTATTCAGAGGGGTATGGTAATCAAATTTAACTTAAACGTATCTATTCGTCGCTTGTGACAAATGGCAGCCTCTCTTTATTTTATTTATATTATCACCACTTTTCACAGATTATCCACTAACGGACATGGATCCGTGTCGTTATTGCATCAAAAAGCAGAGCACCAAATGGTCACTTTTCAATGTTGGTAATACATTTTCATTCCAAACTTAAAAAGTGAAGAGTAACGGTTGGATTCGATTTCTGTGACTTTCCACCACTTAAATGTTGCTTTTACCAGACTATAGTTGCCAAGGCAACCAACCTCTCTTGCTTACATCTGGTGGAAAATGGGAAAACAAACAAATCAGAATCAGTATTATTCTCTTGTCATACACGTGTTCGGGATCCTAAAATATCAAATATAATTATTTTTCTCTTAATAACTCTTCTAATTAAATATTCTACCCTCCATTAGGGTACTCAAAGCGACATTATGAATTCGATCCACCTAAATGTAATATCTAAAATTAAGTTCGAATTGCCGTTCTTTGTTACATAATTTTAAGTTCATTACACACGGGTTTAAATGTCCTTTACGACACCGCACCGCCTTGTATAAATATTCCATTGAGTACTATTTATACGTATGATGTTAGTTTATATTATGATTGATTATTCAAGATCTGACGAGAGAGTACCATTAACCTTTTATGTTTATAGTTAGCAAACAATCGGTTTCATGTAAGCGTGTGTATATAAATAGTAAATAATTGGTTAATAACATTGATTGATGAAATAAATTACAACATTTTCTTTTAGGAATTACCTAGTGTTAACGTAAAATAGTAGGCGTCTGGTCTGTTTATAAACATGTTAGACTGGACGGCGAGATGGGAAGATTGTGCAAAAAGGAAAACCGAATTATAAACCAATGACGTGCGCTTGGCAACACGGACGGTCTCCTATAGAAAAAAGCTTTACGTTACTTTTGGAAGCAAACCAGATTGCCGGGGCTACATTCCAGACATTCCCGTTAATGACCGCCCGTCTATCTACAATTCAAAATATCCTCATTAAGGATACTATTTTTTTAAATCAATAAAACCCGTTCGGTAAGTATACATGTTCAATTAACAACTACTGTGTAAGTCCACAAACCTGGAATTAATTAATTATTATTTAAAATTCCTCAAAGTGCTACCAGATTAAATGTCAATTAACCGCTACAATGTGTTTTAATTAGTAAAATCTTGTAAATCATGCAGAGTAAAATGTTGCGTTACATTTTTTTCATAACGCTAATTATGCACTATGTTTTGCAATATTATAAATTAATGTTCAAGGATTATTATATTAAGCAACGGATCGAGCGTTTTATAATAAACTCATCAAGTACTATTTATTCATTTTCATTAGGTTTAGATAAAATATTATTTTAGTGACCAAATTCAACTGAATTGGCATGACGAATTTCATATTAGAGAAACGAGAAGTTTTTTCGGACATGGATGGCCCCCTGTAATAATATTGACAATTTAAATCAAACAAAAATAATTACAAGTTTATATCAGTACAACCACATGTTTGGTTTACATTTTCTGTTACAAGTGGTATTTATTTATACAAGATGTTTTCGAGCAGCGAGTGGTTTAAAGTAGAAAAGTGAGTTTGGTTTACCGTAGGTAGTGTAATCCTTTATGAATATTGTATTTGGCGATACGTGGTAAACTCTTCCAGATTGTTGGATTACAAACCGAAGGAAATTAAGCTTCAAATTTAATGTATCATTCAGACTTTTTGACTTTCAAAAATTAGAACACTATTGCATAAAACAGAAAAACTAGCATGTTGTCTAATACTCTAATGTAATTTTTTAATTTGAAATTAAAAGGATAATTCATTAAAATCTATCCCGTTTTAATCTATAAATACATAATATTATAAGAAATTACACCAATCGCAATGCATTGATCTGGAGTTATTTGGCCTGTCGCTATCAGTATTTACAAAAATTCTAGCAAGTATTGCCACGATACTTCCCTCCAGGGTATGAAAAAAATCGATGTTTTTTAAAAAAAATCAAAACACTTGATTTTTTTGATTTAAATCGATTTTTTTTATTTAAATCGATTTTTTCATGTACATTGATTTTTACAATTACAATTGGAAATAATCTATTGGTAATATCCCTTTTATTTTGAGGGTTTATTGCGTTTATTGGTTACCTGCTTAAATAACAAAGGAAAGGAAGGCTTAAAATTCCAAAGGTGAAGTAAAATTAAAAATTGCAATCTCATTAATGTGCCATTATCATTGTACCATCAACAATAGCACTAATTATCCTGACTAATTAATAATTATATAGATCCATTCTACAGGTACCTAATACCTATGTAATTTTAGTACATAGGTATTCTTCAAGCATTTATTTAAATTTTGTAAATGTTACTAAAATAGCTTAATGTATTTGTTCTGTTTATCATTTTGATTTAAATCAGATTTTTTTAAAAATAAATCACTTGATTTTAATTGCGATTTACATCAATGATTTAAATCAAGCGATTTAAATCAAACATACCCTGCTTCCCTCATACCAAAAAATTGCAACTTTATCTTAAAAAAAAGAGTGCCGCCATTTTAGCTTATACCGGAAGTGACGTCATCAAAGGTAATATCAGCATTTTCGTCCTTAGCCCGAATCGAATCGATTGGGGAAAACCGCATTTCGATAATTTTAATAATAGTTTCTGAGTATAGAGCGTTGCAAGAAAATGTGTATGGACAGACTACAGACTACGACAGACGGATTTTTTTTTAAATCTTCGTACTATTCAGAAACACAAAGATATATCTAAAATTTGCATAGGTCAATTTTTGTTTGGAACACTAATACAATACGTATGTACTTACTTCCCTTTTACTTCGTACTGGGGAAGTAAAAATCCTTATTTTTATGTTAGTTAGTAGATTCAGATATACCATGAGCGGGTAAATTATGGAACACACTCGTTATTTTGCAAACAATTAACAATACGTCACCACGTCAAAACTGGTGACGTCACCATGTTGGCATATTATTTAAAAAATCGGCATTTCAAATTACAAATCGACCTACTTCAGGATTTTGTCTGAAATAAATTGTTTGCAAAATAATGAATTTGTTCCATAATTTAGCCGCTCATTGTATACCTACTTATTACCATTAAATAGGTATCTAAGTTGGAAATTGCCCTCAAAACTATAAATGGAGTCATTCCTCTGTTATTTTGAGCAAGAAATGAAATAAATATTAATTTTTTTAATATGAATGTTAATTAGTCCTTTTTCTACAGGGTGAGCCAGTGGGATATGACGGTTTTTAGAACGCTGCCGTTTCTAGCGGTTTTGTGCGGGGGAAACATAATTGGTTGCTATGTAACCTTCATAACATGCATTTTTTATTTTCAGTGTACTGCATGACATTATGGCGAACTGGACGGTGGCAGAACGTGTTTTCACAGTGACTGCATTATTATTATTATTTTCTATAGGGGTTTTTATTTTTTTTAAAATAAGTCACGCACCACTATGCAGTTAAAAGAAAACATCCAAAATTAAATTAGAGCAATTGATGCTGGTTTATTGCAGCGAGTTATGATGAGCTTCCAGCACAGATTGTAAGAGTGTGTAGAATGTCATGGAGGCTACTTAAAAAATGTAGTATTTAAGAAATACTGTAAACTGCAGTGTTGTAAAATGTTTCCCGTATAAACGTGATCTTTCAATTCCACTTAAACATCGAACAACAAGGCAATAAAGACCGTCATATCCCACTGGGTCACCCTGTACATAAAATACATATGTAAAAATGATAATGAACAAACTGTAAGTTTCATGAATCATGAGTATTTGACGATTAATAGAAGATATATATTAAATTAAAAGCGCGAATAAAGTAAACATGGTATGAAAATATATACTACTATCGGAGTAAAAATGCAAGACCTCTGACTTTAAGTGATCATAACAAAAAAACTGAGGGGTGAAATTTCTTCATTTTTGGGCAGTACATTAGTCACTTATATATGTTTAACATGTGTAAAAACCAAAATGGTAGAATCAGTTGTTTAACTTTTATTTTAATTAGCGGCAATAAAAACGCTGTATTTAGTATTTTCCTGGCTGACGGTCAGTTTTAACTTAGGTATCATAAAATTGTTATTGTTTCATAAATTGTTACCAAATTTACAAATGTTGTAGCACACATACTTCTGCAAAGTCTGAAAAGTCGGCAGCCAATAAATATTGGATATTCATATAATTAACTGGTTTTATAAGCCCTAACCGAAAATGTGCTATTTTGCAATTTACGGAAGTTAAAGAAAAAATTCTTGTTTTAAATGCTAAATTTGATATTACTTAAATCTAACTGCATTATTCTCTTATTGAAAATAAAATTTGTTTTCTTGTAATTCAAAGTAAATGTTATGTTTATCGCGAAAGAAAGACGCACATATTCCCGCGAGTGGTAATCTACCACATCGTAAGCAGCGAGCGGCAACCCACAACAATGTGATTATTCTTTTGCATTATACAAAACCGTGCGCTTTATAGCAATAGTGTACGACAACAGCTGCCCCGCGCGCCGCGCTTCTCCCCTCCAACTGGTGCATGCATCCTTTTTTCAAAATTTCTTTTAAAAAAAACGATGTATAATGACATTATTTTTGTGAATCGTGTTAGACCACAATATAATTGCTTTAACCTTGTTATGTTACTGTCAAATTGTTAATATCGAACGTTCAGGTACTGAGTTACACAAGATGTCGTTTTTTCATTATAGCTTTAAGACTAATAAACCAATTGGCCTCAAAAGCATCTCACATTGACAAAAAAGTATACATTTTTCAAATATATAAGTATCTACCACTCAGTTTCAATAATATAGCCGTAATTAATTTTTAAAGTGGAGCGCTTGTGCGATTTGAGTCATAATTAGCGCTTTTTCTCACATACACTGATACAGAAAATTAACCATGCATTGTAAAAATCTAAAACTGTACACCTTTTTGTAGAAATAAATGGTCTTTTAAGTGCACTTTATTTTATTAAATTATGATTGCTAATTACTGAGATACAAGCTTCTAAAGTCAGAGGCCTTGCATTTTTACTCCGATAGTAGGGCTAGCTTTTAAGTAGTAGAGAGAAAAATTTTTTTGGAACAAACTTTTGTTGGTTTTCAAAATATTCGCCTTAAGTTTTCAACCCTTGTGTATGATGCGTTCAAACCAATCTGGCATTGTCATGATGACCTTTTTTTACCCCCCCCCCCCCATCAAGCACATTCGGCAGTGGGGGGGGGGGATTTTATGTTAATTGTCCTACACATTTCCGAAAGGATTGGTAATACATGAATTAGTTCCCCTATTTGCCTTTTTTTGGTCTATTCTTACTGGAGTAACGAGTAATTTCCTTTTTTTACAAAATTACTTTCTTCAAACGCTCATTATCAACAAGCTACTTCGTCAATTTCTAAACCACCTAAAAAATAAGTAATATCTTATTGATACTGGTTACAATCCTTAATAATTTCAAATATCAAAAGCCAACAAACGTTAAACAATTTAGTCAAGAAATACTTACATGAGAGTGTAAATAAAAAAATTATAAATATGGGAAGTTGGGGTCCTAACCTTACACCGATACAATTAACGGTATTAGAACACAGCAGCGCAGAGGGGCCTGTGAAGATGTGTGCGCGTCGTGCTATACTATAAAATGTGGGTAAAATATGCACCACAAATCATTAACAATAAGAAAATGTAGGGTCTAACCAACAGAATATTCTTCTATAATGGATGGGCTGGCTTCACGAATTCTTAAAATACAGATTAAAAAGTATGTAAAATGTTCGTCATATATCACGAACACTGGATTTACTCTATACTTAGAATAAAAATGAACTATAGAAACGTTTGTTTACATTGGTTTGTGAAACCAGGACAAGGATAGCCTAATTTAGTCTTATTTATTGTACTTTGCAATGCAATGTTGTCCAATTATCAACATCACAACTAAAATAGTAATTAAAATCTATAAATATCTATACCTAATGTGTTATTGAAAATGATGAATTAAAACATTAAGCGACTGTTAAATGTGTACAACCTTTATTTATTTACGTTCTTAAATAAAATCTTCCATAGGTACAAAGTGAACGATTTGACAACACAGCGGTAATTGTACGTGCTGTCAATTATTATTATAAATTGGTTGTTTAAATACAAGAAGGAGTATTTTGCTGTACATTTAATTATTAAAACGGAAAAGACAATAATGCCACGTGGTGCTTTGTGTGGAAAAGAAGCCTTTTACGGACGTTCAAGGGCAAATAGAAAATATAACCTTACATAGGCAGTAACGTTCATAGACGTAGAAAGACATTTTAATGCAAATAGAAAATATAATATTACATAGGTAGTAACGTTCATAGACGTAGAAAGACATTTTAATGGGGGAAGTGATTATTTACTTATAATTGGAAGGAGAAGCTTAGATTATTTTCTATTTTAAGGAGAGAAGTGTGTATCTGAAGATACACATATCTACCTTGTATGTCCCGTATTCATATTATACAGTATTTGTACAATGTTTATGGTGTAAAATAATGTAATTAATATTGTTATAATTTATATGACCCTTAAATACAGTACGTCACTGAACATGTAGTCTTGTTTTTTCTTCTCTCTTTTTTCCTGCGCACTCTCTCGTCAGTGTTGGCTTCATGTTTTAATAACGTTCGTATATGGAAAGGCGTATCTGTACCTTTCTATAATCTAAGACTCTATAGTAGTCCACATGTCTGTAACGTACCTATAGATTGGAAAACTACATATACTACGATAGCCACTTCGAGATAATGAATTTTTAAGTACCTCTCACGTAAATCAGATTACCGTTTTATCTCTACTACAAATACCATGAAAACAATAAGGTACCCCCGGTACCCCCTTATACAGAAGCAAATAATGCCAATAATGTGGCATTCCGATTCACACATTATTCAGTGTTTATTTGGAGAAGGTAATCGCGAATCCAGCATCTGATGAAGCTGTTATCGATCTAGTACTTCAATACATTTTTACGTTTTCTAAGTACAAAGATTATACATTAGCCATACCTATTACGTACACCGAACTGAATGTGCCCGAATTGCTAAATGAAACAGATGAACCTGCGCTATTCACTGAGTGTCGACTTTTCATTAAGTTAAATGGGTGATTTTGGTATTGCATTTAATTTCTGCGATGGCCAGCTTGTCAGGCATCTGTTGAGCTGAGGACTGTGGAAATCTTCTTCTTGTTATTATTGGAAGACTTTACTATTATTTTGAATGTTAACACAAAAGACCACAATCGGAATATTAAGAATGGTGGGCTGTTATCTATGAACAAGCCCAAAACGTAAAAAAAAATTTACGAGCTTCAGGAATATTTGCGATTTTAGCGCTAAGCAAATGCAGATTCTTCATGGAATCCCTGTGCGGAAACGCGCCAGCCTGCAAGATGATTCCTTGAAGGCCATTCTCGCACGAAGACAGTCTAGCATCAAGTAACATCTAGGCTTGGGTTTTTGAGTTATTAGATTGTTTTCAGTACGGTAAGTGGAAGAGGCGGATTTGGACCACAAACACTCGATTTGAGGCCACTCGCTAATGGATCAGCTTTCTCATTGCCATTTGTTTCAGCAAGACCTTTAATCCATTTCTCTCGATAACTGATGGAATGCGAACAAGTATGTTTGCATATAAACTATCAACCTGATCAAGCCTGTTCGGTTTAAAAAAAAACACCGATATCCTTCATGTCCAAAAAAAGATAAAGAAACTGTCATCCTACAGTAGATGCAGTCTCACTAATAGTATATTATACAACAAGCTTTATAATCTTCTTGGTGTTTATTGCACGAGAGAATGTTTAACGTACGAGCGAGCGAGTCACGCTAAATTTCCCGAGTGCAATTAATTTATAAGCAGTTGTATACGCTATTTTTTTAAATCCTAGCATCATAAATTTGAAAAATTTTATTTTTAAACAAGACTACTTGCATGAATGTTTGATACGATTGTTGCTATGTGTCGTGTGTAAATACCGTGTATATCAGAGCAGGTAAAGATGACGTCGTTGTTTCAAAACTGGAAATTATGAACGATTTCTGATTATCAATAGAGCGGTTTATGATGCGAGATGCGAGCATAAAAAAACAATAGTATATTATTTTATGTGGAGGAGAAGTATGTACAACTTTTCACGGAGCGCCTGTGTTTAGCCGCCGAACGAAGTGCGGCGGCTAATAGAAGGCAAGCCATGAAAAGTAACTTCTCCGCCAAATAAAATATGCTATTTTTTCTTCAAACTTCCGCAAAACATTAATTTTTAAATGGTTTTAAGGGATATTATTAGCGGCGTTCGTTAAATTAAACGCCATTGTCAAATAGGTATTTGTTTTCACGAATAGGGCGAATAGGTAGGTAAAAGTGCTGTTTCCTTGGTAACGCATGAGATTCACATTGTTTTACCTCCGGCGGCGGAAAAGTGTTGCTATGACAACACTTTTCCCTCCGGCGGCGGAAAAGTAAAAGTAAAATCTGCTCTAGCGATAAATGTCAAACTTTGGCGCCTACTATTCGGTAGAATAATGACATAATTTCTTGACGTTTGAAGAAAAAATTATTTATCCACGACTATCAGTGATTAATAAGTTATTGTCATTAGCAACGTGAGTAATGAATATTACTCACTGTTATTTTATATATTTCCATGGTAACCGTCCAATACAGTCAATTAGAGAATTTTCAAATAAATATTTAAATTGAATTAACATTTATAGTCGTGGATAAAGTATAGTATTCTACTCGCGTATAATGGCTATTATTCTCTCGGTAATTTATGCCACTCGCCTGCGGCTCGTGACCATAAACTTACCTCGTGAATAATAGCCATCATTATACGCTCGTTGAATAATATACTTTTTTTTTTATTGGTGTCCTATTTTAGCCTTTTAAACCACGCCCCAGCGTGTTTAAATCGCACTTTTTAAAACGCGCGTGTTTTAAAGTTGCCATGCCAACATCAACAAATTTGAAAAACGGGAATTCTATTGGTTATTGATTTGACAGGAGTACTTTGTTACGTCAAATAAAATGACAGATTGCATCACCAATTTGAAAAACGTGAATTCTATTGGTTATTGATCTGACAGGAATACTTTGTTACGTCAAATAAAATGCCAGATTGCAAATTAATTTCCATTTTTCTCATTTCCATGACAACGAAAGGTATACTGATTTCACATACGAATTCAACCATTTCACATTATTAGTTCTTATTTCCATTTTAATACCAGATTTCAAAGTGAACCAATAAAAAAATAGCGTAAAGTATTCGTGGATAACTGGTCTTTAAAACACTTGCTCTATTTCAAGCACTCGGCTGCGCCGTCGTGCTTGAAGACTCGCGCGTGTTTTAAAGACCTGTTTATCCACTTATACTTTAATATACTATTACTCTATCGCTAAGGGTGGAGATTAAAATTAGAGATCGCAGATTTGGTCAATCAAATTTTCACGATACTGAAGACTTATTGAGATGTTCAAATCTTATATAATATATATTATAAAGAATAATTATGGAAAAATACACAGTTACTGGCGAGTCACAGAATTTTATTTTGAAAACAAAAATTCGATAATCCGCCCACCGTTTCCATGATTAAAAGTTTCGCGGGTGACGACCTGCATCATTGAATTTGTTACATTCGCGATTAGGTTGTGTCACGACACGCATTATTTGTTAATTGTTACATCAAATTGTGTTACTTATAGTGTGTATAATATTGCATATTATCTTAAAAAATATCAGTGTTTGTTCGCGAAAATCTTTACGAAATGGCACCATTTAATAAAAGATCACCTATTTGAGAATATTATGCTAATTTTCTTGATAAAGTAAGTTTTTCATGAGTAATATTATGCGTTTTTTTCATAATTTTGGTATTCGGTATTCGACCGAATGGTTCCTAATATTCGGCCGAATACCGAATAGTAAAAAAAGCAGCCGAATACCTAATAGTAGTCGAATATTCGCGGCATCTCTAGAGGATATACCAAAATCCGGAAGACCACTTACGACCCCAACCCAGAAGAATATCGAACGAGTACGAAAGTGTTGAGGAGAACCCAGAAACTTCAAATCGATGAAGTCCTCTTCAGGTCACTTTCTCCTCAACGGTTTTATTAAGAAACAGAACTGCTAAATATGGACAACTGAAAATCCAAGTGTTACTTCAGTGCACAATGCACATGCACACTGCACAGTCTGGTGCGGTGTTACATCCCAAAGAATTATTGGGCCATATTTTTTGGAGATGTTAACCGAAATGCCGAGCGATACCGGCATATAATTCAAACTTTTCTGTCAATACAACAAGACCGAGCCACCGCACACACCGATCAATTCAGTATGGGTGAGATTTTTGACGAACAAATCATTTCGGGGTAACTCGGCAATCAACTGGGCTCCTCGTTCGCCGAATGTAACAGCCCCAGATTGTCATCTCTGGGGATATCTAAAGGGGAGGGTTTATGTTAATAAGCCAACGACCATACAATAGTTAAAAAACAATATTCAAGCCGAAACTCCCAATATCTTAATCGACGGCATGGAAAATGCTGTAAAGAGAGCACAAATCTTGTAAGGCAGGAAAGGGAGGTAATGTGCGCTCGATCTAGCGTTCATAAGTAGCTTTAAAAAATCACCATAATTTGTAGTTTATAATTCCTCAAATAAACTTGATATTTTGCGCGCACCCTGTATTAGTCAAGGCGACAGACATTAATCAAAAAGAAAAAGTAAGCAGGAATAAAAGGTGTCACAATTGCCGTTGTCACGTTATTTTTGTAGTCATTGAAGTCATCGATATTTGACAACGCTCAATCCATATTCTTAATTGTCATCAATATCGACAATTATTGCTGGATATACGTATCATATTCACTTCCATTACGAAATTTCCATTATTCTATCGATAATATTTGTAAATTCAAGATGGAGTGGTAGTTAGTGGAAACCACCACAACAAAATTCAACACAGGTAACCAAAAGAAAAAATGGTATCGGCTACTGTCTAAATTTAGAAGGCGGTTCTCGAGTATAATATAATTACAATTTAATGTTAAATTAAGGCAAACTTTACTCGTTCTTTAAATAAACTATGAATATACATTACGTTATTTAATCAAATTTAGTGGTTATGTAAATAAAGAGATCAACAAAAAAATCTCCTCAATAATACATATTGTAATCCAAAAACTTGATATGAAATATAATAGGTAAAACTTGATTATATTATTGTATTTTTAACAAAACTGCATTGAAAAATTAGTATTTGAGGTTTGATTAAAAAGTAGTGGTAAAAACCGCAGTATCCGAATATATTTTTTTCCTATTCGTAAAACCAAAAGTCTCGTTTTAAAATCAAGCTGTTATCTCGCTTACTATTTGCTATACATACTTTATATTTGATACACCCAACAACAGAAATATTTTTATCACTTTGGTTTTTATTTATTATACACTAACTTATCCACATTTTTTTAATAAAAAAAAAATGACGAGTACAACAGTTTATAAATAGATTATATTCATTACATAAGGAAAAAGCGCGTAAACGGGCGTTTTTTACCAACCGCGCGTTGTTTCCAAAGGACGCACAGAAAAATGGGTCACTTTGCATTTAAAAATAGCAATTATGACAGATTATAGTACAAAAGGCTTTATCAACCACAAGCCTTAACAACAAAAATTACGCAAAATTTTATCACGTATAATAAATTCGCTGTGCGTAAATTTACTAATTACAAGTAAATACGATAAAAATTAACATATCAAATAATTGAGGAGATTATATTAATAATTATTGTTATTACATATTTGTTTGTATGTATATGACATTGTTTGGAAGCAAGCGAAACGCGTGTTATACGAATTTTTGCCAAATATCACAAAGTGGCCATTCAAAAATTTGAGATAAGTTGTATGGGTATTCGTAATTTTGTATAAGTAAACAATTACGTTGACATGATTAATTTTATTTTTTTTTTTTTTGGTAGCGATATTCAATACTAATCGCTCATTGAGAGACACAAACAGTTTTATAGACTACAAATTTATTCATAATTATTATAATTAGACCCCTTTTTATTTTTTTTATTTTCTTTGTGATCTTTCACCAAATTGGCACCAATATTACATTAAAAATTGGATTATCCTTCTTACATATTTTGTACGTTTCATATTTCAGTACGTTTAACAATACATTATTATTATTAGAATGGCATCAAACTGTTTCGTACAGATTAGAAGATAGGTATTCCAGACGATTCACAATAATAATAAAGAGAAAATTATAGCAATGAATTCTATGGCTTTGGTAATTGCCTTTCACGCCAGCGGCCAAGGTCCAAATCTGACCAGTGGACTCGTATTTGAAGCCAAAAAAACATAGATTCTTTTTTTTAGGAAAGAAAGTAAAACCATAGATACCATGACGACATATTGAAGATAGTTGAATTGTTATAATTATGCAACATTTTATTGTGGACATTGTTTATTGCTTGTACCAATAGTTTTTACCAATAGAAAGACCTATAACGAATCATTTTATTCACTTTTCTTAAATGCTTGCAACACTATGAAGCAATATTATAATAAATGGGAATTTTAGCAAAATAAATGGACACAACACGGAAAACAATAAAAAAATGTTTTTTTAATCAAATGCAACGCGTTCGACAGCAAGGCTGTCATCATCAGCAAACAACTAAAGCTAGATCATTAGAAAAGCTCTTATTCTGGTTTTTGGTGTTTTCAGTGTTCAACGACCAAAAGGGATTCAAATCTTCAAGTCAAAATATAAATGGAAACACCGTCATTTAGTACAATATAAATTGTGTAATTTGTGTAAAAAATTCATTTAGTATGAAACTAGGTATATGAATAACTATCATATAAACAATGAAGAAAAGGTGAAGATAACGATATTTACAGTGACCTACTATGTCTTGTCTAGTCGGATAGCTCTCTGTAGGGCTGGACCTCACGAAGCTTTAATTAAGTTCAGGTCTACCAAGGGAATGTGCACACGTTGATTACTGTTTCTGTCAATAATAATAAAGGAAGAAACCATGACGCGACATCAATAGCGATTTTTAAACGTACTCAACCTCAAAAACAAGCTGAGTAGGTGAATAACTACACTGTTGAATGTTAAATTGAAGTCTATACACAGGGCGCTTCCTGGAACATCGTCGCAAAATACAACATTATGGAGGCGATTTCAGACGATATAGTATACAGGGTGGCCCAACGAAAAGGTAACAGACGAGTTTCTGGCCAGAGGGAATTTTTTTTTGGGAAACGCAAAAACACGTCAATTTTTATATCAAGGGGGATAACTTTCGCCATGATTTTCAACCTGAAGTGATTTCATCCCTTAGCGCTGTGAGAACAACCCCTAAAATTTAAATAGGGATGATGGGGCAAGTGATACGTCATTTGAAAGGTCTTTCTTTTCTGATTTCAGTGCACTAGTGTTTTTTTAAGTTTTTTTATTTTTAACCAAAAAAATTGAAGTTCTAAAATAGAAAATGAGGAAAGAGATTGAGGCATTTAAAAACTCAAAAAAGCTCGGACAGGTCAATTGTTTTTTCTTAGAGAAGCTAGGTACTTTTACTGATATTTGACAACATTGTTTCACCCCTTGGGTACAGGGTAAACAACCCTTAAATTTTTAAATAAAAACAAGGGTTAATTTTTTCTTGTGCTAATTAATAAAACCAGTTTATGCAAATTCAACCCTTATTTTAATAAATTTTCGAAGTGTCTGTCTTCAGCTTCCATGTAATAATACAGATTTTGATTAACTCATTCCTCCTGATCTCACCCCATTAGATTTTTTTTATGGGGTCATGTAAAGAGTAAAGTTTTTTCCACTGGTCCGGAATCTTTGGAGGAGTTACGTGACCGTATAGTACATGAATGCCGCCTGATCACTCCTCAAATGTTGCAAAATGTACGGGAACGATTAAATGAAAATGTGTACTATTGCATGGAGCTGAAAGCAGGCACTTCGAACATTTATTAAAATAAGGGTTGAATTTGCATAAACTGGTTTTATTAATTAGCACAAGAAAAATTAACCCTTGTTTTTATTTAAAAATTTAAGGGTTGTTTACCCTGTACCCAAGGGGTGAAACAATGTTGTCAAGTATCAGTAAAAGTACCTAGCTTCTCTAAGAAAAAACAATTACCTGTCCGAGCTTTTTTGAGTTTTTAAATGCCTCAATCTCTTTCCTCATTTTCCATTTTCGAACTTCAATTTTTTTGGTTAAAAATAAAAAAAATATTAAAAAAACTAGTGCACTGAAATCAGAAAAGAAAGACCTTTCAAATGATGTATCACTTGCCCCATCATCCCTATTTAAATTTTAGGGGTTGTTCCCACAGCGGTAAGGGATGAAATCACTTCAGGTTGAAAATCATGGCGAAAGTTGTCCCCCTTGATATAAAAATTGAAGTGTTTTTGCGTTTCCCAAAAAAAATTCCCTCTGGCCAGAAACCCGTCTGTTACCTTTTCGTTGGGCCACCCTGTATAAGTATAAGTGGATAAACAGGTCTTTAAAACATGCGCGAGTTTTCAAGCACGACGGCGCAGCCGGAGTGCTTGAAGTAGAGCAAGTGTTTTAAAGACCTGTTTATCCACTTATACTTTACGCTATTTTTTTTATTGGTTCACTTTGAAATCTGCTATTAAAATGGAAATAAGAACTAATAATGTGAAATGGTTGAATTCCTAATGTGAAATCAGTATAAGTACCTTTCGTTGTCATGGAAATGAGAAAAACGGAAATTAATTTGCAATCTGTCATTTTATTTGACGTAACAAAGTACTCCTGTCAGATCAATAACCAATAAGAATTCACGTTTTTCAAATTGATGATGATGCCATGGCAACTTTAAAACACGCGCGTTTTTGGAAGCGCTGGGGCGTGGTTTAAAATGCTAAAATAGGAGACCAATAAAAAAAAATGAAAACCACTGCAGCTGAATATAAATATAACATCCCACGACCATCTTTACAACGAGACCTCTTCAATTGCTTAGAAAGAAAATAAGAAAAAGTCAAACAAACGGGCACCGAAACCTCAGTATTCTCGAAATAAAGTTTGCAAGACCCTTGCAGTAATTGGAGGTGGTATGCCTGTACTATACGAACACGTAAAGAGTTTCTATAATAATAAGATAACAGTAAAGTGTCTTGAAGAGTTGCCATGCCACTGTCGACCTGAATCAGTTTTGGCTGCTCCAAAATGGGATTTTCAATTGATAAAAGAAGATTGCTCCAAGCGGTCTAGAAACTTGTAGATAAGTCACAGATAGAAGCGTGGAAAAAGTGATAGGTATGTATTCCTTTTTAAGAATACGTGAATAAATGCTGAGGAACTGTTACTGAAAATAAAATAAAAAACTGGTTTTCCAAAGTATCAGCTCTTCCTCATAGAATATTCAACATGAACGAAACCTGTTTCTTTTTGGCACCCAAAGGCAGATTAATCATTGAGTATAGGGTCAGAATATATAGGTACAATGGGTCGAAAAATTCAGCCCAGGAAAATATCCGAAATAAATTGATGATATACAAGCAGGTATTAAAGCCTGTGTGAACATATGGCATTCAGGTTTGGGGGTATGCCTGCATAAGGAATATCGAAACTATACAAAGATTCCAGAACGAGGTACTGAGGGGTATTGTCAATGCCCCCTAGTATGTATGAAACAGCGACCTTCACAGAGATCTGGGTGTGGAGACGACAGACGATGCAAGAAATATTGCAAGGAAGCATGAAGAACGGCTTCACAACCACAAAAACGTCGAAGCAATCCAGCTGTTGGACCAAAGTGGGCTAGTGAGAAGACTCAAAAGAATCAAACCTTTTGAGCTAGTGTATAGTGGTTTAAAAGCAGAGACTTCAATAGAAAAATATTGCTCGTTAATCTTGTATCTAGATTAGTTGTAACCAAATTTCGTAAAAAAAAATTATGTTGACAATGTTTCCATAGTTAGTGGAACCCAGATTAATCCAAGACGAATGGATACTAGGAACTGTATTTCTAACAGCAGTTGATTATAGGAGAAGAAATAAATGTATATTCATTATTATTAATGTTATTGCCAAGTTATTACTTACGTGCACTGCACACTGTACTGTGCTTGCTCATGGTATAATAATAATACGTTGAAAGTTGCTTGTAGTGGTCATAGCATGGATGGCGTGTCCACTGACCATAAGTAGTGGAAAAAGGTGGTCACAACTATGGTTACCGTGGCCATAAACAAGGGAAAGCGAACTTTCTTGTGTGACTTTTTTTAAGAAAATGTGCAAAATATGAGGGAGCGTGTATATTCGCTGAATGGAAGACTTGGCAGTGGGAGAAATATGCGAACTGTCATATCTTGCCCAACTTGTCAGCAAGTAAGTTCGGAAGAACGTGTTGAATATGGAGAATATGGAGTAACGAGGTGTTATAAATTTTTTGATAAACAAGGAAAAACACCTAAAATTGTTTTGGAAGAGTTGTCTACTGTTTACGGGAATTCTTGCCCTGGTATACAAATGGCATGGTCTGTTCAAGCAAGGCAGAGAATCTCTTGAAGATGACTCACGGTTTGGGCGACCTGCACACCAGAAATTGTACAACAAATTACAAATCTATTATTGGAAGATGAGCGATTAAAGAAAAGGCAGAAAGGAGAAATGGTTGGAGTATGAGATTCTGAGTATTTTCAAGATCTTACACAGCAATCTCGAAACAACGCAAAAACAACAGTTTCTGGACCTCTGTAGGGATGAAAAGACGTAGTACTGAGTCGGATTGTCACTGGAGACGAAACTTAGGTTCATCGTTATGTATCTGAGTACAAGCAAGAATCCATACAGTGGCATAAAAAGGAGGCACCACCCCCCAAAGAAGTTTAGAGTGTTAAATAATTTGAAGCCTTCGCGGTTCTTCGGACAGAAACATTTTGTATGTGCGCGTGAGTTTCTGGATCTCCGTAGGGACGAAGAAGACAGAGTGCTGAGTCGGATTGTCACTGGGGACGAAACTTGGGTTCATCATTATGAATCTGACTTCAAGCAAGACTCCATACAGTGGCATAAAAAGGAGGCACCACTCCCAAAGAAGTTTAGAATGTTAAATAATTTGAGGCTTTCGCGGTTCCTCGAACAAAAACAAGCAATTGCATGTGCGCGTGAGTTTCTGGACCTCCGTAGGGACGAAGAGGACGGAGTACTGAGTCGGACTGTCACTAGGGACGAAACTTGGGTTCATCATTATGAATCTGAATCCAAGCAAGACTCGATACAGTGGCATAAAAAGGAGGCACCACCCTCCAAAGAAGTTTAGATTGTTAAATAATTTGAGGCTTTCGCGGTTCCTCGAACTGTCAAGATAACTAGTTTTCGGCTTATACCGCGTCGATATTTATTTCACAGCCTGCGTTGAAAGACTTGCCTTGCCTTTTACCACCTTGTGTGCCAAAACAAGGATTTTTGGGATGATTTCCCTTCTTTTAGCTCCTGATCGTGATGACCGGTTAAGTCTAGGTTTGCCGAGCCTGACTGCTGATTGTGACGTTTCGCAAGACATTGCAGCTTCCATCTTCGTAATCGGATTTATTTACAGTAAGTATACCGTTGAGTGAATTTATTCAATGAGCATACTTTTGACTAACTGCTCCTACCCTATTTAGGCCTTCATAAAATGTTCGCGAGTGGGTGTCCCAAATACTGATCCTTGAAAAAAATGTCTACGAATGATTTCTTCTAAGTTGTTCGGACGCAAGCCAGGTAATTTTGTTCACCGGTTTGTTAAATGTAATGTTGATGAAACCCGAATTTAGCGCAGGTCGAAAATGCATCGAGCATCTCTTTCTCATTTCGTGTTCGAAAGATTATGACCACAATTTTCTGGTAAGCTGAGGAAGGTTTGCTCATAGACTACATACTTATAAAACTTGCCAATATTATGCGTAGGTGACTGGGAAAAAAAGAAGAGCTGGAACTGGCAGTCTTCCGATTTTATGATTGGGGGGAACGCAAGTGACTCTTGGTTCTAAAACTTCTGAGAAACAAAATTTGAAGACGATAATGATATTTGTAGAGAGGTCGTCAAGAACTTCTATGGAGGCCAGATTTAAAAAAAATATGATCCAAGCTTAGATCATAGATTGAGGAGGAATCTCTTTCAATCATGTATAGATTTCAGTTAGGGACAGTAAATACTCTTCACCTCTCGTACATTAGTGAAAATAATGGCCCGCGAGATTTTTGTGTAGGAAAATGAACTGTAATAAACAGAAAATTACCAAGAGTTGGAAACATAAAAAGAAGCATGATATAATACCTATCCTTGTTTTTTATCAATGTGTTGGAGAAGACCTTACCATATCGGAAAAATGACAAAAGAATGTAAACTAATACCTTTGTAGGGGTTAAAAAAGGTAATCAAATACACTTTAATTATCACTCTTTCAGCTTTTTACTATGAAAATCTACATACTTTTAGAATGTCTCCGTGAACAAAGATAGATGTCGCTTTTTATTAAATTAGGGTGTCACATTTAAAAACAAGCAAATTGTCGGAAATGCGCAAAGAACATTGGAAAATAATTAGCGTGATCTGAATGGACGACATACGCCGCTAATTAATTTTTTGGCAAATTGACAACGATTTATCGAGTAAGATATAAACACTTCTTCGCTTATGCCAAACGGAGTAAAGTCGAAATCCCTAATCAAAGAACTTTTCAAACAGAAATTTTCGACCCTTAAAAATAGAGAAGAGAAAAAAAGGCGCAAAAACTCGTTGCCCTAATTATAGGAATTATCTGGATTTAGATAAGACTTTTAAGAGTGAACTTGCCAAATTGTTACTATGCGATTCTAGGAATCGGTATAATTTTAATCAATATTTAAATCTACAACAAAATCAAGGACAAACATTTTTACTATATTATTTATTGTGTAAAACTTTCTAAGTGTGTTATGTGTGTGGAGATTAACATTTTCATAAAAACCTTGAACGTAGATCAGGGTTTTAATATCATTTTTTTTTTGGTTTAAATTCTGGAGAATTTATTATTTCCGTGTTTTTATAAAAATTTCTCACTAAAACAATCGAAAATAAAAAAAAGACGATTCTTTTGTGTGTTGTAGAATAACAATAATGTGAATTATGGTGATTGGGCCTAGGTAAACGTGGCGTTTTTTGCTTTGAAAATTTGATTATTACATAAGGAAAAAAAACTTTTTTGGACGGATCAAGTAGGTACCTCTTTGTTGCAGTTCCTGTTTTTCGCCTCGCAGGATCGAGCCATCAGAAATGGGAATATACAGTATAAACACTTTTCCACACAAAGGTTTTTAAAAAGAAGCCAAAACGTGCCCGTTACGTTACGTTACTACGCGAGCTGATCCTTTAAAAATGTAAATACGATCACTACGAAAGATGAATAGTAACTGAATTGGTGAGTGAAACAAGTGTCGCGACGGACGCAGCGCTCCTTACGGTTAACTTTGGCTTTACTACAAAACTACGCTCTATCAATTTTCTCTCTTTATTTCACCGTACGGCGTTAACACAATCCGTCCTTGTTTCTTTTAAGGAGAAAACAAAGAAAACCTGTATTTCGGCACGTACGCAATTACGTAATGAAGATTTTAAAAGAAAATAAAAAGCGAAATCGAAGCAATTTTTGCTAATTCGTTAACAAAATGGTTCATTTACGAGTGCGCGTGTTAAGGAATTTTGTCTATAATAGAGTGAGAGGGGTTGTTTTAATAATAATAATAATATACTACAAATAGTGTGCAGTTCGTGATACATTGTTATCAATTCGCATAGTGCTTAAATTTAGATTCTATTATCTTATAATACCGCCCCACGCACTATAACAAAAAAAAGTGCAGTATGTACCGAGCGTAATATCAATGTTGTGGGTTTACAACTGATAAAATAAATTATGATGGGATGCGTTGGACGCATTCAACCACTTCCACCTTTTCGGGTGAAATTCCAGTACAAATGCAATTATAAATTCGATGTATAAATTTGACCTCGAAAACTGGTGACAAAGTTTCTACTACACTTTAAGCTGACAAAATAATTTTTCGCAAGGTCATTTCAGTTGTACATCATAATAATTATCAACTTTTCGCATCAAGTTTTAAAGCGAGTGTTTGTTGTTTTTTTTTTTCTCTTCTGTTTGATGGCTAATTTGATTATCAATTATTTTCCTTGTTTATGGAAGGAATTTATTGTACGTGTTCCGGTTTAACGAGGGGAAGTGAGTTGTAATCGCGCGCTCGGAGCTGATTTACCTGGGAAGGTTCGTGAGACGGTCGAGTAGTCCACGGCGACCGCGAGGTGAAGGTCGCGTGCACGTCAATGGGTCCCGCTGTTGTTGCCCGGACAACCGCTAGGAGGTGCTAAGCTATTTTTGGCACAGGCAACAGCTCTACGCGCTCCCACTAATAAAATAAAAACAATTACAAGTAATTACACTCTATCCTCTTTCGAAAACATTCTTTTAGGTTATTCAACTTTTAAAATTGCATTAAATATGTATAATACTAATTACGATTATTAAAATAAGGTAACAAGGAAATCGTTTTCAAATGGCGATAATAAGCGTAACCATGGCATTGTCTTGGGTTTCAATTTGCACGTCATCGACTGCGACTCGATCCAGTCGTCGGTTATCAAAATCTTTTTTTTTATATTCAATCGACAAAATTTACTATACTTTACGTTGTTTAAAAGCTCAACTCAAATGTAAATTTGTATACATATTACATATTACATACAACATACGGATTTTGTAATAACCTAATAACAAAATGAAAGTAAGAAAGTGACTCTACATAAAGCTAGACTCTGCTAGAATTTGTATGTATGTATGGCAATGCGACAATATCTCATTTTGCTGTTCTGCTTAACTCCTCATAAAGCAGCGGTTCGAATCATGCCAAAGTAAAAAAACTTTTTTTTTTCTGGAGGTTTAGCGAGAAAATGGGGGTCCATTTCCCCAGCACACCCCACTCCGAATTTCGAAATGAAAATTTGCACACGAATTGTGCTCGTTTTGTGCTCAATTGTGCCCTTAAAATTTCGTTTTGTGCTTCACCCCTTCCAGAGATATCATCAATAAACTTTGGGCGGTGCTGGGGAAATGCGAGCACACCCCACTTCGAATTTCGAAATGAAAATTTGCACACGAATTGTGCTCGTTTTGTGCTCAATTGTGCCCTTAAAATTTCGTTTTGTGCTTCATCCCTTGCGGAGATATCGCCAAAAGTATGGGCGGTGCTGGGGAAATGCGAGCACACCCCACTTCGAATTTCGAAATGAAAATTTGCACACGAATTGTGCTCGTTTTGTGCTCAATTGTGCCCTTAAAATTTCGTTTTGTGCTTCATCCCTTGCGGAGATATCGCCAAAAGTATGGGCGGTGCTGGGGAAATGCGAGCACACCCCACTTCGAATTTCGAAATGAAAATTTGCACACGAATTGTGCTCGTTTTGTGCTCAATTGTGCCCTTAAAATTTCGTTTTGTGCTTCATCCCTTGCGGAGATATCGCCAAAAGTATGGGCGGTGCTGGGGAAATGCGAGCACACCCCACTTCGAATTTCGAAATGAAAATTTACACACGAATTGTGCTCGTTTAGTGCTCAATTGTGCCCTTAAAATTTCGTTTGTGCTTCATCCCTTCCAGAGGTATCATGGATAAACTTTGGGCGGTGCTGGGGAAATGCGACCCCAATTTTTAGTATTTACAAAGCAAACCTATTATTTCCTGGAAACCCCAAACGGGGACCTAGCTACGTCCATCTTAAAGTTAAGCAGGACGAAGATAAAACTTGCGACAGAAATGGTCACGGGCCACTGTCGCATGAACAAACACCTGCACAACATGGGACTGACTGAAAGCCCGATATGCAGGGGTTGTGGTGAGGCAGATGAAACGCCCCATCACGTCATTTGCCAATGTGAGGCATTCATAAAGGCAAAGGAACTCCTACTTGGAAATGAAAAAATTACACAAGAGGAAGTAACGAAGATTCGCCCTACTAAAATCCTGGACTTTGTGAAAGATACAGGTATTCTTGAAGGGTAGACAACACCGGGGAGCACAATAGACCAAAAGGTCGCAGTGCGGGAACCTATTGGGACCACCCCCAGAACTATAATAATAATAATAATAATAATAATAATAATAATAATAATAAACCTATTATTTTCATTATTTTTTTGTTTGCGGTTTACTGTTGTGTATTTGTCAAGGGTGGCCCAACGAAAAGGTAACAGGCGGGTTTCTCGCTAAAAATTTTTTTTTGAGAAATACAAAAACGCGTCAATTGCTATATCGAAGGGGACAACTTTTGTCATACTTTCAATCTGCAATGATTTCATCTCTTAGCGCTGTGAGAACAAAACTACGTCATTTGAAAGGTATTTCTTTTCTGAATTCAGTACACTAGTTTTTTTTATTTTTAACAAAAAAAGCTTCTGTAAAAAAAACAATAGATCTTTCCGAGCTTTTTTTAGTTTTTAAATGCATCAAACTCGTTCCTCATTTTCCATGTTTGCAACTTCAACTTTTTTGTTAAAACAAAAAAAACTAAAAAAACTAGTGCACCGAATTCAGAAAAGAAAGACCTTTCAAATGACATATCACTTACCTCATCATCTCTATCTAATTGATAGGGGTTGTTCTCACAGCGCTAAGGGATGAAATCATTTCAGGTTGTAAATAATGAAAAAAGTTGTCCCCCTTAATATAAAAATTGCTATTTTCGAATTTCTCAAAAAAAAATTTCTACCCAGAAACCCGTCTGTTACCTTTTCGTTGGACCACCCTGTATATTATATTACCTTGTTATTATTTTTTAGTTTTTTTATTTTATTTTGTGATATTCATGGGAAACGGTCTTCGTTTGGTTTTTATTTTTTTATTTGGCTTTAGCTTATTTTGTTTTTCTTCCTTTTTACATGTATTGTTCTGTATATATTGTTCGAGGTTTAGTTTATTATTTTCATTTTATCTCATTTTATTTTATTTGTATACATTTGTGGAGTTTCTGTATATTTATTTTTTTATTCTATTCTATAGGGTGTCCAGAAATGAAGGCGCCAAACGAAAATCCCAGTTAGTAGACATTATTTTACGTCAATTTAACCCAAATTACCTTAGTCCAAAAATGTATGTTAAGCGAGCTGGAGCTCCTTATAGATGGTTTTGTAATATATATTGAAACAGGTGGCTGTCATCTAGAGCACTTACTGTAAAATTTGTTGTTTTTTATATAACTTGATATAAGAGTAATTAGTTAAATAAATTAATAAATTAGTAATTTATTTAAATTTATTTTTCTCGAGAAGGGTGCATCCTAACGATTTGAAACAAGAGCACATTATTTTTAGAAAAGACCCTAGAGAATTCGAATTTGACACAAAAAATGTCAAAAAAATAAATGTAAAAAAAATACAATCCAAAATGTCTGCGGCCCCTCCCACATGAGACGCTAATGACCGGAGCAAGGAAGTATTATTTACAGCGACCGATATGTGATCAGAAGGTAAGTCATTGTGCAAAGTTTGGACATCTTCGATCGAAACGTTTTTGAGATATTACAAAAAAAAGTACTTCATGGCACCATCAAGGAGCTCTACCTCGCTTAAGAAGCATTTTTGGACTAAGGTAATTTAAGTTAAATCGACATAAAATAATGTCTACTAACTGGGATTTTCGTTTGGCACCTTCATTTCTGGGCACCCTGTATTTATTCTATCTATTTACACTGTAGAGGGATCATTTTTGTTTTTATGGTAGTTTATTTTATATTTTATATTTCATTTTATTATGGTTTTATTTACTAAAGGACTGGTTGTTTTTTTATTTTTTAGAATATTCCTGTTTATATTTTGTTTTATTGTTAACTTAGAAGATATCTGTTTTTGTTCTGTTTTTGAGATTTCTGTTATTATTATATATTATTATTAAATATTTTCTAATTTTTTATTATTAGTGATATTGTTATTATCATTATTATTATTACGGGGTAGATGCACGGATGATGCCTGGGTAGATCACAAAAAAGCAGGCCTACCGAAGGATAAGGTGCAAATGTCTGGCCAGGATTCCCCCAATATGGATCGTCTCAGTTGGACAAGTGCGAGACACTCACAAAGTATGTGGTGTGCCGTCTCGTCCTTACTTATGTTAAGCACTTGAATTTTAAAAGCTAACATTTTATGAAAAATGAATGCTTAACGCATCTCACCCAAACTTTTAAGAGTCTACTTTAGGGAAAGGTAGGCAATAGAAGTATCAAAGTATGCAGCATAAATGAGTACAAAATACAGGGTAGACCATTTTAAGGGCGACTATCTCGAAAAGGAGATTTTTTTTCAAAAAATGTTTCAGGTGAAAGTTTTGTGGCTTTGAGGGGGAAAGATGATGACATTATCAATTTAATTGTAGATGGCGCGACTTAAGAGATTTCATCATGACGGCTATTTTTTTAAATGGGAGTTGATTTTTCTTTCCAAATGAAAGTTGTAGCTGGCAATAAGACGAATACAATGGTTTTTGGTTTTTTGTAATCTAATCATTTTTCACTGAGTTAAGTACGGTGTTCCAAAGTTTATAAATTAAGTAAAAGCACAGGTAAAAGTTTCCACAATTCCACCCCCCTTAGTGTACGTATTTTGTAACTCCACACCACTCTGCATTTCTCTCCCCTCTCTGTGTTGTTCCTATCCGTTATCTGGACCGATTTTGTTTGATAGTCAACCAGGTCCAGGCTGATTGACACGCATTTTCCCTTGCTTAGCATTACCCAGGATGAACGACGTGGACGTGACGGGGTTTTCATCCCTTTGGGGTGCTTGATTAACGTGAGTCCCCTTGCCTCTTACTATTCGGAGTACTTGAATAGTGCGAGAGGTGCAGAATTACAAAATACGTATACTATGGGGGTGGAAACTTTACTTAATTTATACATTTTGTAACACCGTACCTCACTGAAAAATGATGCGATGAAAAAACACAAAAAACTGTTGTATTTGTCTTATTGCTAGCTACAACTTTCATTTGGAAAGAAAAATCAACTCCCATTTAAAAAAATGGGCGCCATGATGAAATCTCTAAAGTGGCGCCAGCTACAATTAAATTGATAATGTCATCATCTTTCCCCCACAAAGCCACAAAACTTTCGTCTGAAACATTTTTTGGAAAAAATTCTCCTTTTCGAGATATTTGCGTGTATCACTTAAAATGGTCTACCCTGTATAGTATATATAAAAGATTGAGACCTGTTTCAATTAGAAATTCCAGATAGAAAGGGCTTCCATTTCGACATCTTCACCCGTAAGTTTCCGTAATATCTATTGAAAGGTGAGAGCACTAATGATGGTAATTTGTGCGCAATGGGGCTGCCATTTCCACTGCCACCCTTAATATCTGTTAGGAGGAAAAGAGCACAAAACGAAATAACGGCACAAAATGAGCACAATTGGTGTGCAAATTTTCATTTCGAAATTCGGAGTGGGGGGTGCTCGCATTTCCCCAGCACCGCCCATACTTTTTGGCGATATCTCCGCAAGGGATGAAGCACAAAACGAAATTTTAAGGGCACAATTGAGCACAAAACGAGCACAATTCGTGTGCAAATTTTCATTTCGAAATTCGAAGTGGGGGGTGCTCGCATTTCCCCAGCACCGCCCATACTTTTGGCGATATCTCCGCAAGGGATGAAGCACAAAACGAAATTTTAAGGGCACAATTGAGCACAAAACGAGCACAATTCGTGTGCAAATTTTCATTTCGAAATTCGAAGTGGGGTGTGCTCGCATTTCCCCAGCACCGCCCAAAGTTTATTGATGATATCTCTGGAAGGGGTGAAGCACAAAACGAATTTTAAGGGCACAATTGAGCACAAAACGAGCACAATTCGTGTGCAAATTTTCACTTCGAAATTCGAAGTGGGGTGTGCTCGCATTTCCCCAGCACCGCCCATACTTTTGGCGATATCTCCGCAAGGGATGAAGCACAAAACGAAATTTTAAGGGCACAATTGAGCACAAAACGAGCACAATTCGTGTGCAAATTTTCATTTCGAAATTCGAAGTGGGGTGTGCTCGCATTTCCCCAGCACCGCCCATACATTTGGCGATATCTCCGCAAGGGATGAAGCACAAAACGAAATTTTAAGGGCACAATTGAGCACAAAACGAGCACAATTCGTGTGAAAATTTTAATTTCGAAATTCGAAGTGGGGTGTGCTCGCATTTCCCCAGCACCGCCCAAAGTTTATTGATGATATCTCCGCAAGGGATGAAGCACAAAACGAAATTTTAAGGGCACAATTGAGCACAAAACGAGCACAATTCGTGTGCAAATTTTCATTTCGAAATTCGGAGTGGGGTGTGCTGGGGAAATGGACCCAGAAAATGGCCTGTACTGACTAAAAACCGCCGTTCCTCTGCGGTCTTATTATTCTCTCGCGGTACCAGCGGTCCAGCGCTAAAGCCTAAGTCACACTTGGTTACTTTAGTAGCAGCCATCGAAGTAGAGCAGGAGTGAGCGATTACTTTTCAGAGCGGGCCGAATAGATAATTTTGCGGACCAACGCGGGCAATACGATTTAAAAAAAAATTTATAGGTATACAGGGTTGCCCACTTGCCCTTCGTTCTTCGATAGTACCTTTAATATTAATTTTAGGCCAAAAGGTCAAGAGACATTTCTTATTCATATGTTCCTTGTTTACAACCTAAAAATATTTTGAGGCCCGCACTGCTCTCGGTTTCGTCTGTACAGGATCGTACTCGATTATTTTAAATGGAACACCCTATAGATTTTTATATTTTTGAAATCCATATTCCATTCTAGACCAAGTTTGTTTAGCCTTTCAGCTACTTAAGTCAACTCATTTAGGAGAAAATAAATGTTTTTTAAAAATTGTCGCCGAAATCAACAATCAGTAAGAAAATCATAACTATTCAATCATGGGCAACAGAGCAACAAAATTTGAGATTATCACAAACAAAAGAGCGTTTTATTTCTCGATATGCTGATTTTGAACGAAATTTGTTGCAAAAAGGGACGTACTGAATTTTTTCTAACGACCACAGAAGAACTGCCAAAAGTCGACTGATTTTTAAGTTAGCTTTGATTTTTGTTAAAAATGTCCTATATCTAAAGGTAATAGTTTCCGAGATAATAACCTTATTTTGAATTATTTTGTTTTTTCGCCAAATTCTGAAAATAAAATTAATAAATAAATAATTAAATAATAATCACGTAACCACGTTTACCACTATGTAATAATAAAAAATTTAATTTCAATAAATAAGAAACGGTCGTCATTGTATTAACAATACAACGGTATTAAATAACGTCCCGTCTGTACGCTGACCAAACTATGAAGATATCAAATCATATTCAGTGACGTCACAGTGCAATCTCGCGGCGAAGCTCGAGCGCTCAGCTTTTTATTATTTTAAAGTCATTTGGACGTTCTGAAAAATGTTTATTTTTTGCAGCGACTCATAAGATTGTAAAATCTTTCGATTGGTCAATTGAAAAAAAAATCCTAAATGAGCCCATTCTGTGTCCGAGAGGCAAATACAAGATACGGAATTATTGCAGCGAGATACTGTATCCGGCCAGCAGCCACGTGTGAAAGGTTCCATTTGAGCGCATGTATTGGCTGTATGCAATTCCGTATCTCGCATACGGTATCTCAGATACAGTACCCCCGTCTGAAAGAGGCCTTAGCCATAGCTCTTCATCTCTCGTCCCATTCGAATAGCTGCTTGGTCTTCTGGCGTCTTCTTCCTCGCGCGTTCTGCACGTCGCAACTCCCTCATTACAGCGGCAGCATAAGCCGATACCGCTGTCCATGCGTCTGTTGACTTCAGCATCAACTCTACCAGGTTGTCCGGGATGATGCATGTCCCCACCTGTTCCCCGACCTGCGAACGGGGGGCACTGAAATTTAGCCATTGGAACAATGCATGTTCAGCGTTCTCCTGAACTGCTACAAATCCTGGAGGACTCCGGGGAATCTTCATAATTAAACTTATAAAGATAAGCCCGGAAGCAGCCGTGTTCTGAGATCACTTGAGTGAGCTCTCCGTTTCAGTGGTTTACCTATACCTCCACCTTCGGGATTAGTCGGTGTGTACACCTTCCCTTGTTAGAGGCATTCCACATTGTCTGCCACTGGTTAAGATTAGTTGTTGTCGTTTCGATCCTTGTATAGCTTGGGTCCCTCTGCTGATACATCGATCAACGCTCCTCGGCGAGCACCTCAATGGGCAACATTCTCGCGATAACGTTGGTAGCGTCCTCGGATAGAATGCGAAATGCACAGACTACCCTCAAGGCGCTAACGCGATGTGCTGAATTTTCATCGCGTCAGCCTATATGTGTATTCCTTATGCCATAAATGAGCACTGAGGCCGTCACAGATGACAGCAGTTTCCTCCTCCGCTGTCTGGGGCCACCGACGACGTTAGGCATAATCCGCGTCCTTGTAGTAGCCACTACAGAGCCTTTCTGCTGATCGACGTTGGGATGTGGTTTCGGCGTTTCCAACACTGAGCGTCACCGTTTCCATTAGTGGAGTGCGATAATTTGCGACGATAATCAACGCCGCATCATCTGCGAACGCTACTATGGACACTTCTTTCGGCAATTGTAATAGCAGCAGAGCATTGTACATGGTGATTCACAGAAGCGGTCCGAGCACAGAGCCTTGAGAAACTCCTCCAGTCACTTTATACGTCTTCAGTCCATCCTCTGTATCGTACATGAGCCACCTATTACATATGTATGGGTACAAATTAGCCGTCTAAGACGCCAGGTTTTTTTGCCTAGCGCGTCTACGATAAAAGAGTAATAAGTAAAACTAATATTGCCCTTTGTGTAGGTCGTACGAAGTACTTATCCCAAGAATTAACCTGTACCGGGTTTTATAATATCTAAGGTACATTCTCTTACGGCACCATCATCGTTGATTTTACAATAAAGCATAATTGACGAGACGTGTTCTATTGAAATGAATAATCCATTATTCCATTTCAATTGTTTCTGGATCTCCTGAGACCCATGATATGGTTTTTCACGTTGCTCAACTGTGCGATTCCGTTTTTAAAAAAGTTTACATGCCCATGGCGAGTTTCAAACATTGCTGCACTTTAAGCATTGTCTATTTTTTTAAATCTGTGTTTTTCGTGAATTTGTATTCAGACAAATAAAGCATTCCTTAAATTGCGACTGAACGTCAATTTATTTTGCGCACAAAATGCCAAGAATTATTGAACGTAAAGTGAAATTACAAATTCAAGAAACGTTTCAACATTTTTGAAGGTCTTGTCCAAATTTGCAGCATAACGAAGTTATAACTTCCCTAATAGTTGACATATTTGGAATAAATCCCATAAAACTATTAAAAATGTTTTGCGAGATGTCGACAATACAGGACATTCTAAAACAGAAACGATTCCGGTTGAAAATGCGACAAACCATCACATAAATTCATCTTTTTAAAAAATATTTGCAACAAATAATCTGGCAATATCATTCTAAAAATTCGTATTTCACTTTGGACAATCTTTTATCTGATGTAAGGGAAAGTTATGGTTATAAAGGAGAGAGGACAATTCTGTATTGAAGTATTGAAATCTATGGTTACAAATATAAAACAGTTAATGGAAAATGGAACTAAAAGAAAAACACGTTGTTCCATCCAAAATTACTTTTCTTCGAAAATTTTTACAATATCAAAATTCTAGTGAAAATGTCCGGTTCCGGTTCGTATGTCTAGATGAAACATGGATCTGTGGTTCGACGTTGGATACACGATTCGGAAATAAAGAATAACCCAGCTACATTTAAAAACGAGGGGAATGTATGTACAACTGGGCTTTTGGATGGGTGTGATTCACGAATATTCCCTCGGGTCTCCTGTGCCTAAAGGAGAAATATCAGCTTAATTTATATATGTAAATTTATAACGACTATTTTTTTAAATTATTTGCAATTATACAGGGTGGTTCACAATATTGTAATATGTATATCAAAGTAACGTTTTTTTCAAATTGTGGCCGTTATGGACAACGCTCCACTGCTATGGGATTTAATTAAACCTTTTCGATCTGACGACAATAAAAAATACGTAATTCATGAATTATTGAAGGAAAAAGTATGAGATTCTTAGAATACCTCCGTACCATTGACGATACAATTCAACTGAAATGGCATGGGGTTATTCTAGCTAAAATAATAAATAGTAACAATCTAAATAATAAAAATGAACTCGACTGTTATGAAAGTTTAGAAATTCACAGAGACAAATGCTTTGTTATAACCAGTTATGTTACTTATATTACAATAATATAGCATCCCTTGAATGTATTGGCAGACTTCTCAAATTCTTAAGCTTCACCATAGTATAAATAAACTGTACTAACAAACCTCGATTTCATCAGCCTCAACAAGTCATCGTAGACGAATTGAAGAATTAAGGAAAAAGGTAAAAAGTGATTGCGCGGATTGCGCCAATTTTGTTTTGTACTCAACTAATAAATTACAATAAAAATTGGTAAGCGGTTTAAGTTTAAAATAAGGGATCATTTGTTAATCCGTGTCTTTAAAAAATACAGGATAAAAATCTATCCGCGTGCTCATATTCAGGGGGCTGATTCATTTAGGTCAACCAATTTTTTAACTATAAAACTTTATCAAAGTTGTACGTTATCCTTATCTTTGCGTTGTAGAAAGTCACCGTCCCGGTTTATACATAATTTCCTTTTTAACTCCTATATCTTGCGTAATATACGTCTACGAAAAAGTAATAAAATCATAAATTCTTATAGACTAAACAATAAAATTAGTTATTCTAAATTTTATTACTGTTTTAATTTAATCAATTTCGAGTAATGGTGCAATTATGTTTGTATGGGATAATTGTCTACTTTTCATATTGAAAAGGGGTGAAATTGAGAACGTCACAGATTTCTGAATAAGCCAGTTCAGTTAATATCGCGAAGTAGTATATCTAATGGATATTGCAACGCCAAGTAATAACGACAAAAGCAATTACTATAAACAGAGATATAATTTCCTGATATGTCAATCTTGAGCAAGAGCAGTTAAGAAGGAAGTTACTTCGCTATGAGTGAAGTGAATGAAGATATCTTGTAAAATTAAATTCATTGTGTACTTAACTTCAAAGCAATGAACATGTCAATACCTAATACCATTGTTTATAAACAATGCTAATACGATTATTTTTTAAAGTCAGTCATCATAACCATAAGTCTTTTTAATTAATGGTCTAGCTGTGAGAAATTTCTTCTGCCAAACGCCTGTTCAATTTTGTTTTATTTGTATTTACTCTTTCTAAGAAAATATGCCAATAATTTACAATTTACGCTATGTAGGGTACGTATATACAGGGCGTTTGGAACGTTAGAATGTAGTAATGGTTCTGAATGTATTTCAATTTTATGTGTGGGACGAAATGACAGGCGAACAAAATATTATTACTTTGCTCATGATAGAAAAACGATGAGTTAAAATAAACAATAATTTAGTCAGATGTCCATGGCAAGGAAAATAGTAATTGTTGATGAAGGCAAAATAATTAATGAAGGTAAAGTAAAATATTAGAATAAATGAATAATGCAGTTCGTTAAAAGAATATATGTGAGTGAATTAATTAGATAATCTTATCATAAAATCTATACATATGGAGACAGCACAATATCAAACAAAATCATTAACCACATTAACCTTTTTGAGTAATATGTATAATAGCAAACATTACAATTGTGCTAAACAGAATTTACTAATTAGCACTATTTAGTATTTAGCACAATGCTCAGTAATTGGCAGACTTCTCAATAGGTATATTTAATTAACAGGGAAAATTAATAGATAGTAGAAACCGAAGTCGATTATTTATAGAAGATATAATTTGGGAAAGACACATGTTTATACCAATTAACTTAATAAGCGTTAGAATAATGAATCATTGGAAAAATTAATTACCTTCACGCTAAATGTATTAGGACAGGTGTCCAGAACGTACCTGAAACAAACAAAAAAAGAAAAATTAATTTTGGCGTTAAAGCGTCAATTTAAATTGCAAACTTCATTAACCTATTGTACATTTCAAAATCGTAATTGATTCAGTCCCCTAACATGTCATGCATGTAGTACAAAAATATCACAGTCATTTTTATAAACCACCAAGTATTTGTAATTGGTACCAAATGAAAAAATGATTCCTTGTCAATTTCCTAATATTTTTCTCGAATTTTTCACAATTACAATTTGTGTAACAGTCTTATTCAGCAAAATATTTCTCATTTCTAAATAATCCAGCAAGAAACTTCCAAGAAGTAAAAAATAAAAAAATATATCAAACAATGCGCAAAAAGATACTCCACCTCTCACATCTTAAATTGCAACCCCCTGCGTGTGACAGATCATTGAAAAAATTAAAAAGTGATATATACCTAATTATCAAGTTATTCTACAATAAAATAATTTATTTAATTACGTTAAAAGTATATAGGTAGAGTAATCTATTGAATCAACAACTGTTCAAATTCTTCTCTTACATTCCCTGGGAAGAGGATTTGAATATTCAAATTTAAATTATTTTATTTTGTTTAAGATTGTGATAATCTTTGCACTCGTCATAAATACATACATAAAATTAATCTCATGAGACTATCGGGCAAAATAACAAAAAAAAAGCAATAAATAACAAAAAAATAGATTAGTTAACCAAGTAATTGTTATACAGTATTTATGCTTGCCAAATCACTTTCTAAAACTGTAAAAAGAGTTTTTTCTAGTACGTTTTAATACAAATTCTAAACTTACCATGGTCAAGTATTGGCACTTCAGATATTTATTTTTAAATATTTATTATTTAATTTAAATATTTATTTTTGTTTTTAGGTACATACCTACATATATTGACAGGGTACTGTAGGTATTCTTAAATTAATGTAGGCATTTTTCTTTTCATTGCAAATACGTCATTGATCATCGGTCAATGACTCCATGCACACAGGGTGGGCCATTGAAAAGGTAACACGCCTGTTTTGGGACACTTAGACAAGTTTCTTAAAAAAACGCTCGGACACGTCGATTTTTTGTTTTTGGGGGACAACTTTTGATGTCAAATTTGACTTTGTCAGGTCAACCCCCTTCAATTCAATTTTTTTCGCCCCGATGAAAAGCACCCTCCAGATTAACTAAGGTGGGGGTGTTGTTTAGGAAAAATCCTGAAACACTCCATCTTAGACCTTTTGAACGGTACATTTTGATGTAAAATTTGACCTTATCAGGTCAACCCCCTAACCCCAGCAACCCCTAACTCAAGAATTTAAATAGGGAAAGGGTGTCGAGCGACCCCTCATTTGAAGCGTCTTTTAATTCTCTATTCGACAGTATGACCGAAATTAGTTTTATTCAATTTTTTTCCACCCCCATGAAAAGCACCCTCTAGATTAACTAAGGTGAGGGCGTTGTTTAGGAAAATTCCTGAAATGTGCCGTTCAAAAGGTCAAAGGTGGCGTGTTTCAGGATTTGTCCTAAACAGCACCTCCACCTTAGTTAATCTAGAGGGTGCTTTTCATCGGGGTGAAAAAAAAATTGAATAAAACTAATTTTAATTTGTACTGTCGAATAGAGAATTAAAAGACGCTTCAATTAGGGGTCACTCGACTCCCTTTCCCTATTTAAATTCTTGAGTTAGGGGTTGCTGGGGCTAGGGGGTTGACCTGACAAAGTCAAATTTCACATCAAAATGTGCCGTTCAAAAAGTCAAAGGTGGCGTGTTTCAGGATTTTTCCTAAATAACACTCCCACCTTAGTTAATCTAGTGGGTGCTTTTCATGGGGGTGAAAAAAAAATTGAATAAAACTCATTTTCATTCATACTGTCGAATAGAGAATTAAAAGACGTTTCAAATGAGGGGTCGCTCAACTCCTTTTCCCTATTTAAATTTTTGAGTTAGGGGTTGCTGGGGCTAGGGGGTTGACCTGACAAAGTCAAATTTGACATCAAAAGTTGTCCCCCAAAAATAAAAAATCGACGTGTCCGAGCATTTTTTTAAGAAACTTGTCTAAGTGTCCCAAAACAGGCGTGTTACCTTTTCAATGGCCCACCCTGTATATACAGTGTGTCCCCGGATTGTTTGGACGACTCTTGTAAATAACAAAAAATTTTCTAGTTGAAATTTGAGCTTCTGGGGTCCAGCCCTGCTTGGTTTGAAACTAATTTGTCACATAATTTTAGTTTCGAAAAATCAACTATGCCTTCGAAATTTTGAAAAAAATGATTTTTCACACCAGTAAAGTGCTTTTTCTGTTAAAGTTACGACAAAATATTATTAAGAAAAGTTGTTCAGAATCAAAAACTGAGTAACTGTACAAAATTTTAAAATCCTAAGCCTACTTTAATTTTTGGCCCTTTTTTATTGGAAAAGTACAAAAGTGCTCTTTAAGAAAAAGGAATTACAAAATGTTATTAGAAAAAGTTGTTTAGAATCAAAAACTGAGTAACTGTACAAAATTTTAAAATCCTAAGCCTACTTTAATTTTTGGTATTTTTTATAATTCTGTTATTATTACTATTAAAAGAGATATCACTCAGTTTTTGATTTTGAACAACTTTTCCTAATAACATTTTGTAATTCCTTTTTCTTAAAGAGCACTTTTGTACTTTTCCAATAAAAAAAGGGACAAAAATTAAAGTAGGCTTAGGATTTTAAAATTTTGTACGGTTACTCAGCTTTTGATTCTGAACAACTTTTCTTAATAACATTTTGTCGTAACTTTAACAGAAAAAGCACTTTACTGGTGTGAAAAATCATTTTTTTCAAAATTTCCAAGGCATAGTTGATTTTTCGAAACTAAAATTATGTGACAAGTTAGTTTCAAACCAAGCAGGGCTGGACCCCAGAAGCTCAAATTTCAACTAGAAAATTTTTTGTCATTTACAAGAGTCGTCCAAACAATCCGGGGACACACTGTATACTGTGGGGAATTATGTTGTGGGTATAGCTGAAGAATACCAGCCTTAGTACTTTTGTGGACAATTTGTTAGAGAGACAATGAAGTTGATCGGCTGCTACAGCGAGTTTGATGATAATTTTCTCTGCGTGAACTGACCAGGATAGTCCTCCATTCAACACAATACCGAGGTAATCTACACAGTTGATAATTCGAGTAGCAAGTATATTAACAGTAAACATTAGAGACTTAGTTTTCTTTTCATTTACCACCAATTAATTGGGAGTGAACGTTATACCAGTTGCACTTTCCGAGAGTCGTACTACGTCTTCCAATCTTCTGGATAAATTAAATAGAGTTGTGTCGTCAGCGTATAAAGTTATATTACAATTTTCAGGCAAGTCGTTGATAAAAATCAGGAACGACAGAGGATCAAGTATGGATCATTGTGGGATACCATAAGCCACAGGTAACTCAGTAAAAGACATGCTATTAGTTTCAAACCATCACTGCTAAAAGTGCATTTGTGTAGCCTGCGGAGCAGAATTTGTTCGATAAGATTCAGGGTAGCAGTAGACGTCGATTACTCTTTACGGAAAATGTTGGCCAAAGGAGATCTTCCAGGCCACTCCAGACGCCTTCTAATAAATGAAAGTGCGATCATTTGGTTCCCAAGTATGCAGGTATGATCAGTATGTGTCCTCACAAAAATATGGGGACTTTCATCCGACCAATTACTATCTATTAAAAAATGCGAACTCATCAGAAAAATAAATATTATGTTAATAATTTCGGAGTCTATCGTAATCGTCTGCACTTAGTTCTAGGAGATTTTGTATTTTCTTGGGGTTGAAATGTTCGAGATTTAACCCTCTACAGAGATGTCTATGAATATATGAATAGAGAGAGGCGTATATTCACAAAAAATGTAAAACAGACAAACACTATTGTCAGATATTCTTCAATATCTTATTTCTCGTCATCTACGAACCAAATCCAGAACTTCACAAGAAACTTGGCGAGACGATGTTCTAGGATCCATTGCATTTGTGATTGCGCATTTTCATTTTTTCCAAATTTAGAACCATTTTCCCTTCACTATACCTGACTCTGCAAACTGGAGGTGTCCCAAAAACACCTCCAGTTCTCAGAGTCAGCGAAGTATCTAGGTTGACAAAAAACTGAACTGAACCCACCTAATAGGGCCCTCTGGCAATGTCGCCGTGAAAGGCAAAGGGTGTCTTGTGGCTGTACCCTGCTATGATTAGACCTATGTTCTGTAATGGAGCAATTGTCTGATAGCCTAGAACCTGACGCTCAACAACCATAGCACTTCTTAATCACGTGCAAAGACGCCTTGTGCGCGCAATGCGAACAACCACTACAGCCGTCATGGAAGCCCTCCTGGGTCTGCCTCCACTCGATCTCGATGTGAGAGAGCAGGCCATTATGGTGCAGAGTCGGCTCTTCCACTTACAGTATCAACTGTTGTAACCTCCAGACCCCCAAGCCCAGCAAAAACCTAGGTGGGACTTGATGTTACATTGTCGTCATGTGAGACAGGCCCTCAGGGAGCATCTCGCAGCCTGGTGCGTTTCTCCACAGATCCATCAAGGACTACTTGTGGGTATACTTTCTGTGCACTGTGCACCGCATGGGCTTGGTCGAATCACCATCCTGTAGAGGATGCTACACAGACGACGAGACGGCGCACCACATACTTTGGCGCCGGACATGGCTACTATTAGAACCGCTTCCCCTTCCAGAATCCTCAGGTTTATCTCACATGTGGATACGTTGCGGAGTCGGACGACTCTAATCAAGGAGAAGGACCCGAATAGGTGGCCTATGTGCGCGTGGACTTTTCACTCCCCTCCCATCGTAATCCAGATTCCCTTCACTAAAATTATAATACATTTTGGCCTGTTGCTTCATAAATGTGAATTATTTTAATCCTCTCATCGACAATGTAATATTAGTATAATTTAGGTAATACAGAACCACATTCGTCACATATTTAATTGGAAAAGGGGCCGCAATACCAGTACCTAATTTTCATTTACCGTCTTGTTATAAGTCATAACTCATAATTTTCAAACTTCCACTAAATTAGGGCGTCTAATCTCATTTGTTTTCCCTTTGATGTCATTAATACGGTTTTTTTAAGACTTCACTTATTGCCTATAGCAAATTTTCACCCTTCAAAATATCTAGGACAAAGGTATTTATTAAACATAATTTACTAAGATATTTTGGACATAGTAACATCTCTGAGATGTTATATTGTACAACAAATTATAACTTAAACATAAACGTCATAAGTGATTAAATCTGTAGAAATCAAAAGTGCGCTCTCTAAGAAAAAATACAGGGTGTATCATTATTAATGGGAAATATTTAAACAGGAGAATCCTGGGTTCAAAATATTATGATTGAACCCAAATCACTTGAATAAAATGTTGCTCCTTACTGAGTTACAGGGTGTTTTATTTAAAATCTGAAAAAGTATTTTTGCCTAGTACGTTAAAACTATTTGACGTATCCCTATCATATTTGGCAGTAAGTGTATGTGTAAATAAACGTTTTTGGCTACTACAAGAGGCGTACGAGAGGGGTAAGTGAGAGTTTCATCCTCCCTAAATTCTACGCCACTGACGGAATTGTCATTTTAGCACAATTTTTCTATTCCCCAATCTGTGTAAATAACACACTCTTCCTTCGAAACGATAAAGTCATTATTTTTCGAGATATTTAAAGTTAAACGTAAGTGCACAATTTTAATGTGTAAATAGAATACTTATCATGTCTGTTTTTGGCACAGTTAATTTTTAGGTTTAAAAAGAAGATTAACAAACAGTTTTACTATTACGTAATTATCAAAAAGACTTTGTCACATTTTTGCTGTCAATCAGATAAATGCCACTTGAATCATTTCTGCATGTCATTTAGATAAATGTTCTTTCGAAGTGCGTACGACTATTCAAAATTCAGGTTTTAGGTAGTTCGCTGTCTGCATTGTTTCGGTCTAGTAGGATGCTGCCATTGCTGTTAGTTGTTGATTTTTACTAGTTAGTTAGTTTTAAAGTACTGAGCAAAAACACTTTTTCAATTTTTAAATAAAACACCCTGTAACTCAGTAAGGAGCAACATTTCATCTAAGTGATTTGGTGAACGCAGGATTCTCCAGTTAAAATATTTCCCATTATTATTGATACACCCTGTATAAACAAAACAGTATTATAATTTAGTTAACTGTAAATCCTTCTTTTTGAACTTACCACAGTCTGATTCGGGGGTACTTACAGGTTTACCAAGTTTAAGGAGACGTCATTACTTTAACGTAGGTACTTCCTCTTTTTCAATGAATAAATTTAACAAACTTGGCACGTTGCAGCACCAGGATTCAAACATCAAATCTTGTAGGAATCACACTTGACATATTTATTTAGGATAAACAATGTACTATATCACATTATAAATTTTTAATGAGAGGAAATGAACACATCTTATCTAGTTTTCCATTCCCTAACTGCGGTTTTGGTTAAACACGGGGTAACTAAACTAATGTAAATAATTCATCATATTTATCACTTGTTCTTTAAGCGAGTAAATTTGTTATAAAACCACTAGTAAATAGATATAATTAATGGCGTAGTATAACGTAATTATTTATTTATGATTGTAACAATAATTACTATTGTATTTGTTTCATATTATTATTACATTGTTTACATTCAGTTTCACAGTGCGATTACCCAGTGAGTAGCCATGAATTTGTATGGTAATAGTACCAGTTAAGGTTAATAAACAACAGAAATGAGTAAGAGTACTAATTAAGTATATAATTTGGGAGGCGAGCGAAAGAGGATAATAAATTGCGGTTGGACATCGAACAATTTTCGAGAATAATTTGTCATCATTTAAAAATGTGTAATACGATGGGCGAGAACAGTGAAATCTGAAGACCTGGTTTACTTAACGCCTACAAAACTCTAATTAATATCGGGCTAATCACTTTCCACTTGTTATTCAATTTTCCATGTAAATGTTACGTTGCAGGGCATTACAACATTATAATAATAAATCATTATTACGCTTTGCTCCATTTGCATTGATTTAGTAATGTGTATACATTTTTTCATTAAATTATCTTAATAAACTGCTAACTACAAATACACATAGATACACATTTATCGTGTCATCCTTATAAATATTTTAACTATTGCGTAAGAAAATGTCTATGTAAGATCTAAGAGATTTTAATAATCATTAATTTGTTGTTATTAATGGTAAACACGTTTTAAATGTTCTAATTCTCCGTAGTCAAAACATAGATACTGAAATAGATTTGAATACCACAAAGTAACATCTACATACATTCTAGCCATAGATATATTTTAAATGATGATTGGCGAGAACGTGCATTTGCATACATTTTTCCCAAACTTCCCACTCAATGTTTTTGATAGTTTATGTGCCAAAAAATTGTAGTACACATTACCGGAAAATTCCCTTCGTTACTAATTTTGGATATTTTCCATTTTCTTCTTTTTCCCTTTTAAAATTAGGCATATTACCTATTTTTCAGTTATAGATCGTCGCTCCAACTCTTCCTTGGGCGTCCTATCGGTCTTCTTCCGTTCGCCATCCTTCCTATGCGTTGATTACATTCCACTTTTCCTCATTTTATCAACTGGTTGAAGTTTTCCACGTTACATATGCTTCTTATCTCTTCACTGCTCACTCTATCTCTTAATTTATTGTTTGTTACTCTCCTCAGTTTTCATTTCCGCTGATTCCAGTATTCGTGGATTTTTCCAGCACTAAATATTTTTATGCTCTAGTAGTCGACCTCCATCACTTATTCTATAGGTTTATTTTCGACTACCAACTTGCACCTTGTCGGCTCTTGTGCTAATACTACCGTTTTGGTTTTCTTGTTGTAGATTGCCATATTATATTGTTTTGCTCTTGTATAAAACTCGTCTAGATCATCCTCGTTTTCGGCTATTATTATTGCGTTGTCCGCATAACTTACAATTTTAAGTTCTCTGTTACCCTCCCCTTTTTGGACTTACCTACTTTATAATTTCATCCATAATAATATTAAATAAAAGTGGACTTAACGAGTCTCCCTGCCCCGTTTTGATAAAATCCAAACTCATTTTGTTTCGAATGTTTCCATTTTCGACTAAATCGTATTTTCCAGCATTTTTGATTGATGGCATAATATGTTCAAAGCATTTTTGATTTTTGTCTTGGAACAAGGATATCTGGAATTTTACTCTGAGAGTATTGTGTTATTGAATCTTCAATCGCAAAGTTTTTAGAAATGCTGTATAAACTACGGACTAAAGAAGATGGAAGTCCAATGAACATTTGCAATATATCCTTTGGGAAGTATTTTTCACATTTACTATCAGAGAAAGTGTCGTGCATGGTCTTATCGTATGCGTTTCTTTACTTGGTCGCCATCGTTTAACTATCTCATTGACTGCAGAGGTTTATTGCCAATAATTTTGTCGTCTATACACCGTAATTCAAAAAATCGGAAAGACCGGATCGAGAGATTTTGCTGCCAACAGTTCGGTTAGGAAGTTATTCTATACCTCCCCCCCCCCCCCCCTTCATGTTTGATTATTAACATTAGTAGATCTCAGTTTAGTTTGTTACTTAATTATGTAAGCTGGGGGGAAGGAATTAATAGCAAAGTTTTGTAAGCGTGCGTCGTTGTACCTTATCTAGCTTCGGTTGAGCTGTAAGCTATCAGTCACCTCTACAGATTGTGAAGAATGAGACCATCCTTACGTAGAACGTTTACCTGCGATATAGATAGGGTTTCCCTAAATAACAAGAGCGATAATTCGGCGATAACAACTTGAAGACGTAATAGATAACTCCTATACCAAAGGTTATCACAAGAAATACTACCATGTTCGGTCAAAGCTGTTTTGACGGTTTTGTCATACCGTCATTAAATAGAGAATGAATGAAACTAGTTCATCGTGGAAGATATCTCTGATCGAAGAAATTCTGGAAACTATCAAATCATTGGCACACAGAACACCATGGAAATTTCCACACATCGAAATTTACAAGATTTAAGCGGGCCACAGACTTCGTGATTTTTCATCGGTTATCGGTCATCGTGCCGACCGTTCGTGCCAAAAACCGTAGTGTGTGGGGTGAAAACTGTCACGATGAACCGTCACGACGAATTTCTGGCGGAGCTTGATTTTTGTCGGTTCGGTGTGTCGGTCATCGTGCCAAACCGATGTGTGTGGGGATTTCGTTCCATCTCGTCGGTTTTAAGATCAGTAACGTCCGTCGTTGTGATCAATAATTATACCAATTTCCTGATTCAAATCTCAGCTCATTTAATAAATATATATGTGAAAAACTGCTTCTTTTCAACAGCCACTCTTAGCATCAAACCGATCTTCTTTTATTGTGTTAAATTTTATTGCCAACTGCAAGTGCCGCCGCTACTGCCAATAATTGTGCCCTGTTTATTGTAATTTCTGGAACCGGACTGCTACTTCGCACGTAGTCTGTGGGCTCATCAGGCGGCACGAACGGTTGGCACGATGACCGACAACCGATGAAAAATCACGAAGTCTGTGGCCCGCTTTACAAGAGACTTAGATTTAAATTGAATTTTATCATATAATTAACAGTACTATGTTGTGCAAAAAATTTTGAGAACACTATCAAACTTGCTATTTAAATGATATAATCGCTTAAATGCCATTATGGTCTAATTTATTTTTCAATGTTCCTTACGGCCAGGGATGTAATTTCAACATTTTCATTGGAGAGAAGGGGGGATAAATATAATACGGTATAGCCTATGCCTACGTACATAGCTACCTGTAGCCCATACGTAATACGTACACCGTATATACGAGGCGTATCGCCCTCAAAATAACTTCCTTGGGAAGCCACACACCGCTGTAGACGGTTCTTCCAATCCTCATCGCAGTGCTGGAACTCGGATACTGCAATAGCCTTCAGCTGGTCGGTTACACCCGTTTGAATGTTTTCGAGTGTTCCAAAATGAGTTTCTTTGAGGTGATTTTTCAATCTCGAGAAGAGCAAAAAGTCACAAGGGCTCAAGTCGGGCGAATAAGGAGGCTGAGGAGCCAAAAACTAGTTTATTCACATTGCTGTATGACAAGGCGCATTATCGGGATGCAACACCCAGTTGTTCTTGATGTTTGGTCCCACACGAATGACCCTTTTTCGAAGATTTCCAGGAACCTCTCGGTAAAAGTGTTGATTGACCGTTTGGCTTTGAGACACAAACTCTTTGTGGACGATTTCCTGGATATCTAAAAAACAAATCAGCGTGCGTTTGACCTCCGACTTGCTCATTTTTGTTCTTTTGGACCTTGAAGAGGTTGAAGTCTGTCACTTCATGTTCTGGCGCTTGGTTTCTGGGTTGTATTCTCGGCACCTGTAATGACACGTTCCAGAATATGGGGATCATTTTCAATCGATTTCAAAATGTCAATACACCTTTCTCTCCTGATGTCCTCTTTGGTTTTACGAAAGGTTTTCGGGAATCATGATTGCCCACATTTTCCCCATCCCCAATTCATTAGGCCACATCTGGATCTGATGAACGGTGGTGTGAGTCAAATTCAACTCTTCCCCGATCATTTTGACTGTCAACCGTCGCGACGATCTGAGCGTACAAGATACCGGATTCTGTATACATTTCCATCGCTTCGGGGTTCATCTTGAATCGACTCTTCCTTCTGAAAATGCTTTAAGCCGCCGAAAAATTTGGTCCCTTGACAAAACGCTACGTTGCCAGTCTCAGTACTTAATTTACACACCTCGTAGGTATAAGCTTTTTCACTCTTTCCATCCGTTCCAAACAAATACTTGAGAAGTCTTAAAAGTACGTGTGCATTAGAATGACTCAGTTACAAAACTTGATTTGTTGCAATTCATTGTGCCCTTAAGCTACGAACATTTGAATTGAAACCCTCACTTTGATTATCACAATTAATAGCCGTGATTAGAAAACAAAACAATTTTTTGAATGCAATCCAAGTAAATGAATAATTAGGGAAGAAAATACGCAATTTTCTCAAATTTTCCGATACACATACACATAAAGATGTCCAAGGAAACGTTCCCATTTTTACTTGTTACTATAAACTAAATCTAAGTTGTGACACTCAATCGATAAGAAAAAGTTATTGCATGTTTAAGGACATAATTTGTTAGGGTTATTAAAAAAATAACGCTCTCATGTACATAAATTGAAAATGAATCATATTTTAGGAATGGTAATTTTATTTGTAGCAATAAAAGGCCAAAAACTAATATGCATTGACGTCAATCATTTATGTTTATAGCAACATTTCACAGCGAAAAAATTATATAATCTAAATTATCGCGTTCGTTAAATTACATAAAACTTTTTCATTTTATTGTTGAATAAAAAATTATTGTTTTAATATTACCAAAACGTCAATTGCTTGGAAATATAAGTGCGATCGTTACAATATTTCAATCTTTACTAAAAAAAGTGATGTTGGACTACACAATTAAAGCTTTAGTGCTATTTTGCGCGGTTTCATTAATTTCCAATAATGAATGACGGATGGAACTCTTGTTCATGAAAACATTTGAATGGAGGATTTGGCTTCTTTTGGTACTGGAGTTCACCAAGTTAAAATAAAAAACAGACATAATACTAAAAGGATAACGTGGACAGACATCCACACCAATGAAATAAACTCAAATAATTGGTGGCTTTCCGTTTGCTGCAAATTATGAAGGGCCATCCATTCACTAAAATCCCAAAAGGATACGAAAAAAGAGTAAAATGACGGGAACATTTTTAGTGATATTTGGAGAAAACCGTGTATGGAAAATTAGTGGTATGTACTACTTCATGGTATTTTCCGACAAAGTTTTGCGTAGAAAAGTAACTTGAGTGCCGTGCAAAATTAAAAATTAAGGTTCACTGTAAACGTGTTTAAATCTCCTTACAGATTATAATGTTATAGAATTTAAAAACAAGTAAGTGTAGATTAGTGTTGAACACATTTTAGGAAAACTAAATCTATTGAGTTTATCTCGAATCCTTAAATAAAGTCCCATTAGAATTTGTGTTGCTGGGAAATGATATGCCAAATCCAAAATATTCTAATACAGTTTTTAAAATCAAGTATTACAATAAAACAGAGACAAGAGCTACTCGTTCTTTTTATTCAACGGCAGGGCCGGATTAACGGGGGGGGGGGGGGGGGCTAGGGGAGGCTACAGCCCCGGGCCCCATTTAAAAAAAAATTTTAGTAAAAAGAAATAAATTAATGTTTTTGTTTATTTAAAATATCTATCTAATTATTTACTTGTACATTTGTTTACTTACTTTATATTCTATGATGTTATTTTAATGTTTATCGTGTAAAATAATTTCGATGACGTAAAGAGCCCTGGGCCCCTCAACTCTTTAATCCGGGCCTGTTCAACGGTAGCATCTGGGAGTAAAATGTACTTAAACATGATAAACTATCTCATGAAAACGTTAATTAATATAAACTAATTAAATATGGATGCTATGTTATGTTTGCCGAATATGGAGATAATAATCAACAACTAGGTATGTAAAGCAATAATTGAAAATAATACATTACTTGCACCATAGATTTGTATGATTTAATCAATGTGATAAGAAACATTAGGGGATCAATACGTTTTTAGACAGTAATATAGGTATAGCGTGTGAAGGCACTTCAACTTCACTAGGGAGTAAAACTATTGGTTTTAAATCTCAATAAAAGTAGTATGACCGTGGCAAGTTAAGTGGTTCTAGTTATATCGACAAGTAATACTCTTTTGGTAGATTTAATTATTAATTATTATTAGAATTATATTATTTTTTATATATCAATTGGATTGAAGTAATCTTATTTATCGTAGTATATAACATAGCCATGTCATCAGCAACTCTGCAGTATTAAGATCGGGCATGCTGTTAATATAAAGTGTATATAATAAAGATCCTAACACCCCTATCGAGGAACACCGCACGTAACTGCTTGCAAGTTGCTATAGTTTGTATCTATTTGAACTTTTTGGTCTGTATCAGAGCTGTCTAATAACTTGTACGCCAAATTTTTTTCTAGTGTTTCCAGAAATTTTTCAGGGCGAGGACCAGAACGTCCTTTTTTAAAGCCAAGCTGACAGTTTGATATAATATTAAATTTCTCTAAAAAGCTTGTTAAGCTGAGCTTTGTAACTTTTTTTAATTGTTTTTGAAACTTTACGGTAATTTTCCATGTCTAGTTGATTCTTGTGAATAACGGATTTTTTAATAATTTGGGAAAATATCCCGAGTCAATACAAGTACCTATTTACAAAAGAAAGTAAATGGCATGCAATTTCTTGTAATGTTTCAGCGCGTAACCAATTTTCTTCATTTTAGTATGAACAAAGACTGTAAATAAGTGCAGGCTGCAGGTAGAAATAATACAATGGGAAATATTGCAAAGTAAGGAAAATGACTCATCGGAGTTATTATTATAAGAGGCTTTTAAATATTAAAGAGAAAGTTTGTTTTCAGTTTGTACACCAAATTCCTTTCCCTTTCAAACAATATGCTTTCTTAGAAATTTCCCAGAAAAATGTATATAAAATTTAAAAAGTAAGAAATACATACTTATTAGCCCAGGAATAATAGGGGTGGAACCTAAAACAAATTAGATCACAAGGTTTTATTTTTTTATCTTGTAGAGGTCATTGCCCTATGCAAAATTACAAAAGTCCCCTCCCGTACCTCTTTTGCGTTACCCGGAAATGACGTCACAAGATGGCGGTTAAGTGCATTCAAATAAATGCCAATATCTCCGGATCCACTAAACCAATTTTTATTTTCTTAGTCTCGTTTGAAAGGTATCTAAACTCTCTTTATTTTTTATTCTCAGAACTATATCGCTAAATTTAATATTTTCCACGTTATAATCAATTTTATGTAAAAATCGCCTTAATTTTTTACATTTTTTAACATTTTTTGCTTGTAGCTCAAAAAATATTAGGAATTCAGTATACACTATTTGAACTTAAATTATAGATATATTCAATACCTTTCTAATCAACTTTAGTTCAATAGTTTATTACCAATAGTTTTTGAAAAATCCCAAATTTTGTAATAGCTCAACTACCGGGAGAATATACAATTTATTGTATAGATACGTTAATACTAGTAAAAGCAAACATTAGAATTTATGCATGTTCAATATCATCTTTGAAAGTCCGGTGGTTGCGCATTAGTGCAATCTGTGCCTTGGCATTCCGAACATAATCGTGAGCAGGCGAGATTGGCTCGTCTGCATGCGCATCGAGATGAGCTGCATCCTTTCTTGCACCCGCAGCTGATCAGGTATAATAGACGCTCAGGTGCAATTGGAACCTCCATAGCGTTTGGTTCCAAAGAATTGCCATTCTGTTTCCATCCCCAATGTGTTGCACGTAAGTTATTGCCCATCCATATCTGTACCTACATGTGTAATCATAATGTAATATTCGATATAATGGAAAAAATTACTCAATACTTGCCTGATGATAAACTCGGTGTGAATGCTGTCTTGATGCATGACTGGTTGGAGGCAGGGCACCAGCTTGAATTCGTCGCTTAAAGCTTGGTCCGCAACCATTTGATGAAATAAATGCAATTTCAGATCATCTAACGATGTGAGCGACGAAGACTTACTACATCATCACTACATAGTGTAATCAGCATAATCTCTCCAGCTTTTGTTATGTCATCAGAATTATTAGCCTGTGGATTGTAGAAGATCTTCATTTCAGTTCGTAGATTTTGATCAGACTCTAAGAGCTTGAAGACTTTTCTTTTGCCTTTTGAAGAGTAGAAGTTGTGTATCACATCCAGACATAGCGCGCACGAAGAGAAGTAGGCTTGTCGCATGTCTTTCAGAGATTTCTGTACTAATGTATACTTCTTCCCCTGAATTCTTAGGAAATGGTAGAAATAAAGAAAAAATTATTGCACTTCTTACAATCAAGCTTCTAGAAAAGAGAATATCAGTGATTCAGGCAGAAAACGATGCTGACTTACTAATTGCAACAACTGCAATTAACTACGCCATAAAAAAGCCAGTTACAGTAGTTGCAAATGGCACAGATATTCTGATACTTTTAACTGCCACAGCACCGTCTACAGCTTCAGATAACTTCTTCAATGTAAGGCCACGTGGATCCAAGTCAATTCAAGTATACAATATTGCTAAGATGCAGAAATCTCTGAAAGACATGACAAGCTTATTTCTCTTCGTGCACGCTATCTCTGCATGTGATACAACTTCTGCTCTTTTCAATAAAGGCAAAAGAAAAGTCTTCAAGCTCTTAGAGTCTGATCAAAAGCTACAAACTGAAATGAAGATCTTCTACAATCCACAGGCTAATAATTCTGATGAGAAAGCAAGAGCTGGAGAGATTATGCTGATTAAACTATGTAGTGATGTAGTAAGTCTTCGTCGCTCACATCGTTAGATGAGATTGCATTTATTTCATCAAATGGTTGCGGAAGCTGGTAGCCCTGCCTCCAACCAGTCATGCATAAAGGCAGCATTCATAGCAAGTTTATAATCAGGCAAGTATTGAGTAATTTTTTTTTCCATTATATCGAATATTACATGATGATTAGCCTACTGGTAAAAATTTTACAATATACATGTAGGTACAGATATGGATGGGCAAGAACTTACGTGCAACTCACTGGGGATGGAAACAGAATTGTAATTCTTTGGAACCAAACGCTATGGAGGTTCCAATTGTACCTGGGCGTCTATTAAACCTGATCAGCTGCGGGTGCAAGAAAGGATGCAGATCATCTCGATGCGCATGCAGACGAGCCAATCTCATCTGCTCACGATTATGTTCGGAATGCCAAGGCACAGATTGCACTAATGCGTAACCACCGGACATTCAAGATGATGTTGAACATGCATAAATTCTAATGTTTGCTTTTACTAGTATTAACGTATACAATAAATTGTATTTTCCCTCGATAGTTGGGCTATTACAAAATTTGAAATTTTTCAAAAACTATTGGTAATAAACTATTGAACTAAAGTTCATTAGAAAGGTATTGAATATATCTATAATTTAAGTCGATATAGTGTATACTGAATTCCTAATATTTTTTGAGCTACAAGCAAAAAATGTAAAAAATTAAGACAATTTTGACATAAAATTGATTATAACGTGGAAAATATTAAATTTAGCGATATAGTTCTGAGAATAAAAAATAAAGGGCGTTTAGATACTTTTCAAACGAGACCAAGAAAATAAAAATTGGTTTAGTGGATCCAGAGATATTGGCATTTATTTGAATGCACTTAACTGCCATGTTGTGACGTCATTTCCGGGTGACGCAAAAGAGGTACGGGAGGGGACTTTTGTAATTTTGCATAGGGCAATGACCTCTACAAGATAAAAAAATAAAACCTTGTGATCTAATTTGTTTGAGGTTCCCTATGGGAATTGTCCTATTATTCCTGGGCTATTATAGTCAGTGTTGTAATAGGTACTTCTTTTTTGGGATCTAGGTATAGGTAGTAGAGAAAAAAATACCTAGATACAGGTACAGGTACGTTTTTGGAAAAGTATCTAAATACAGGTACAGGTACTAAATAAAAGTACCTTAAAATAATAGGCAATATTTAGGTACTTTTATCCAACATAAAATTGAAGAAAGTACAATATTTATACTTTATTGTATTTTTTTAGTAATAACAGATTTTCAAACACATCATCATTATTTGGTCTGTTCCTCCTCGGCGTCAATATGAATCAAATGGAGTGACGAAATGCTCCATTTAAAATTAATGGAAAGCTGTCTGCATTTTCGCCATTTTCTGTCTCCATGTTAAACACAATTAACACAAAAGGCGCGATACTGGCGATATGATACCTTAGGCACAGATTCTGTGCTTTAGGTTATGTTATGGCGTGGTGTAATGGCTCTTCACCCTGTTAGCTGCAAATTCAGAAATTGTAACATTCAAATTCACCAAATCGCCAATTAGACGATTTCTATATTTATATTATAAATATTGCTGTACACTTAAAAAATATGTACCTTGTACCTATAGTTGTTTAGGTATTTAGGTATCTGTTCAAAAGGAACTAGGTATAGGTAGAGATACTTTGAAGTTAATGTACCTGAACAGGTATTAGGTACAATAAAAGTACCTAGATACAAGTACCTAGGTACATTTACCTAGGTACATTACAACACTGCTTATAGTATTACAAGAAACTAAAAAAAATTGACAGAAAAGGTACTAAATAGGCAAAAACAACAAAAATTTGGGTAAAAAAGGCAAAAAAAAACTAAAAAAAAAACCAAAAAAGGCAAAATAAAGTTTGCATTTTTGGAAAGTACATTCTCTAGTAAAACGGATTTTAATTAGGGTCTGCCTTACGTTTCTCCATTTATAAGAAAAGGCATTTTGCCTAACTATCCTAGCTTTATTTATCACACAGATGGTAACACATTGATTTCGTTGAATTTTTTACTGTAAAAATCTGTTTTTGTCTTTTTTATAATCTTAATGTAATGTATTGTTACATTGTATAGGTATGTAGTATTGTTCAATAAGTTTGTATAACTTTCGTTTCCATTTATTAGATTTTAATAAACTTGTTGTTTTTTGTGGCGTAGACTGTGATTCATTAGGATTTTTGTTTATATGTATAGTTAGTGCTTTAAACTTAGTAAACAAATTTCACACATATTATGGATCTTTATTTCATAATACATAACTTCTTCCAGTTTCTCATTTTTTTTAAATGTAGGTATATTGATGTATTTCTTAGCATTAGTGAATATTTCATTAGAAAAACATCGCAATTTGATGGTAAGCCCTATTGGACTATGATGCTAAAGATAAAAGATTTAGTAATACCTGCGTTGTGATACATCTTGTTATTTGATGTACGTTTTGGTAGGTATTCGTGTATCATATACCTATCCATGAGTGCTAAGTACATTTTTGTATTCCTCAATAATTAGATTCTTCGAAAATATTCATATTTAGACCTTCAATGATTACAATAACGACACTTTTGACAGTACCTATAGGTATTATTTAGATAATTAAGAAGTCTTAGATAGAAGATAACGGGGGCGGTAGTTGATCTATACATCGCCAAATGTCTATTTTAGTTTTAGACGGTATCAAATAGCAAATAATGTAGCATTTTTTTTACAATTTCAATGGTCGAATTAGAAAAACAATTGCACAACGTGTTATTAAGATATTCAACAAAGTAAAGTAATCAAAGTAACATTTATTTAGTATTTAGAAATAATAAAACGAAATCTTTTTTTGTATAACATAACTTCTAATATTTTATGGCTTGTAACTCCTTCATTATTAAATTCAAAGTAGTTATATGGAAAAATATACAGGACGTTTCATTTAACACAAGTTATTTGTTGAATATCTGGATACCCTGGTGTGCAATTGTTTTTTTTAATTCGACCATTGCAATCGTGGGAAAAATGCTTCATATTTGTTATTTTAACTTACTTCGTTATAATAACAAAGTTGGCAATAGTGCCGACTTCACTTTGAACACACTGTATATATCACTGTAATTCGGAATGTGCAAAATATTTGGATTGGAGAGTTGATGTATGTCTGTTAAGATGATTATATCAATTCAAAAGTGAAGGAAAACAAAAAATTCGTCTGTTTCTCGCCGCACTTCCAGCATTCATATGAATGTTTCTTCCCGTAACGAATTTTGGAAAATCAGTAAGGTTGTGTATAAGTTTCAATCCTGGCCCCTATCATTTCGGAACCGGCCAGTCCATTAAAGTACCTACCATTTATTTTCGAAAAGTGCAAGAAGAAATAAATCTGAATTATAGGCTGATCATAGGCTTTTTTCAGACACCACCACAAATTTCCAGGCGACATTCCTTAAACAAAAAAACTAAGGCTCTGCTGGCTAAAGATGAAGGGGTAGTCGGGGAAAAAAACCCTGGAAAAACCCCGGAAAAAACCCGGAAAAACCCCCCAGGAAAAAAAACCCGGAAGAAAAACCCCCGAAAAATAATTATAGAAGGCTGTGAATAAATATATAAATATACAGTTTGGAAATAAAAGTAATGCCAAACTTAATCGTAGATTGCCACTAAAGCGCCTAGGTTATTTGCAGGTTTAGTATATATTTTTTCAATTAACACAATGGCAACATGACACTAAACAAAGTTTGGAAGTAAAAAAAAATGCTAAACTTAAACGTAGATTGCCACTAAAGCGCCTAGGTTATTTGCCGGTTTAGTATATTTTTTTTCAATTGATATTTTTTCATTCTTTGATACCTTGTATATTATGTATGATTTTGTAATATTGATGTAAAATATAATGCAGTATAAATCTAAAGTATATGTTATTACTTATTAGTATTACCTACATATATCATTATATTTTCGTTATTTATTTATTCAACGTGTATGTTTCATTCGGCGCAAATGACAATCTTCATCAACAACAAAATTTATCCACCACAGCCATCTATAATTATTTTTTGGGGGTTTTTCTTCCGGGGTTTTTTTTCCTGGGGATTTTTTTCTTGGTTTTTTTTCCCCGGGGGTTTTTTCCGGGAGTTTTTTTCCTAGATTCGACCACCTGTGATTCGCTTTGAAGACGAGTAATTCGGATCCCAAAATTATAGACTATTGCATATAAGCTCAATCTTTTGTCTACATTTCTTTTCAGTACATAATAAACATTATTATTATTTTCTCCCAAAGGACTTAAATAGTTACTTTTACGTTGCAGTAAGTAGACTGAAACTTCCAATATGACCCATTTGAGTGTGGCGTTAACAAAATTCAAATGTTACTAATGAATGACTGAAGTATAAGGGCAAAATTAAGTAGATCCCAGGCTCAATCTCTTCTCGATAATTCCAATTGTGTCGAGATGGTGGGGGGACGAGCTTAATTCAATGCGACAAAAATTAACGTATGTCAATGGGAAAACTAAGAAACTATCGCCCCTCCACCTATTGAAAATCTATAGGGATCTATACAGTGGCGTAACTACAGCTTTAGTCTGGGGGGTGATCTGGAAGTGTTCTACAATCAAAATGAAAAAGTGAAGTACTTTTATGTAAATTTTTTTGTTTCGGACAACGTTTATTTAGATTTTCTCATAGCTTCTGGGGGGGGGGGGTTCTAACACTCATATCACTCCCCATAGTTACGCCACTGGATCTATACGACTTTTGAAAAACGACAATTACGTACGGCGCGGCGCCGGCACTTATTATAATCTCCTAAGAGCATTAATTCTTTTCGGTAATTTTTAGATTGCATAAAAACGACGTATTAATCGGCACGAGCGTTACGCGAGGGCCGATTATGTTGTTCTGTGTACGATAAGAAAATTACCGGACATGGATTAATGCAAGAAAATCGTTGCGACACGGTTATAAAAAGAAAAATTTAAATTTTACTCGAAAATAAAATATCAAGTGATATTTTGTAAATAAACAAAATATTACGTATCTTTGTCTGCTACCACTTCATCTGATTATTGTTACAGAAGAAATGTATATATCAATTATTGTGTGTTTTATTTAAATAATATGTAATGATTTTAAAAAGAAAATTGAAATTTCTGAAGCATTTTATATTTTGACGTTCACCATGACAGTGAATGTCAAAAAATTCTCGAATAATAAAATAAGTTCAGTTAGGTTAGTTATGAAGAAATTTTTTTGTTGGCTCGGAAACCATACCAAAAGTAATTTTCCCTATTGGTCACGGTCTATAGACCTAAATTAGTGTCGTACAATCTTCTGCGAAATTCCAAAATCACAAGCGAAATGTAATCTTGTAGAATTTAGAATAATCGGCAATGCTTTCCAAAATCGCACAATTTTCATTAGCAAAGTAATTTTAAGAAAGAAAGAGAACACTAATTTGAGCAATACTCATTGTGTCATTCTATTTCAAATACATTAATAGATTTCCATTAATTTTTATATTAAAAAAAAATTATCACGAAAAACCACACACTTCCTGTTAAAACAAAATTTCATGAAGATATTTCTAATTTCTATCGTTATCTTAGCTGCACAATATTCGTTTAAATCAAATCTTTCAAGATTTTCATATTACATAAGAATTCTATGAATTTTGATTGCGTAGGTATTTCGAAAGTAGGTATCTAAAATAGAACTAATTCAGATTTGCAACCAATGTAATTTAAATTTTTGTTCGATTTTTTGAAGACGTATTAAGCTTCTAAAAATAGTAAAAGGTTAGATTTGTTTTGAAAAAGACTCATTTAAATTGCTAAAGAGACCTAATGAAAAGAATAAGAAAACATATTATATAGTGCAAGTCAAATACACACATGCACAAAGAACTTTGATAAATGATTATTTTTGGTTTTATCTCCTTTTAAGTAAATACGACTTCTTTCAAGTGAGGTTGTACTAGTAGTTTCTATAAATAGAAATACATAATTACTTTAATCGTGATATTTATAGTAAAATTTTCTTGTTCAACAAAAATTGTCAATGCGTGGTTAGAATATTAAATTAGAAATCACCATTTATAGGATTTTATGCGAAAATAATTGTAAACCAGATTATTAACACGTCATAATTTATTTTTTTACATTTTAACGTTGCACTATAAAGGGGGCCGAATATTCTTTATAGAAAATCCAAATAGAGGATTTTGGTTTGCAGGGGGGCGAAGGTTTTTTAAAAATAATGTTCAAACTCTTTATTAATGTAAAAATTTCTATAGGAAAACAAACCAGCAGTGATGAGAAATTTGATGATCGTTGGGTTCCTTTTGTCAGAAATCTTGAATCCATCTGACTAATCTTCACGATTGAACGTGCTTCAGACTTCCTCTACAATCTACATTCACTCTTAACACAAATAAAGGGATTACAACGACACGACAAAGAACATTCTGTGGTTTTGGATTACTTTTCAATAGTGTCTGACCGAAGGTCGATTTCTGGCCGAAGCCGAAATTGATTAATCGGCTTTTGCAACAACCTTCGGCCGAAGCCGAAGCCGAAGGTTTAATAACCCTAAGAAATTCAGTTCAAGATTGGCTAGAAGTAAAGAATTAATGATGAAATTCATAGTTTTATAAGTTTTTAATGCCAAACAATGCTGAATAACTAATGTGGACTGAAAATAATAATCAGTGTCACATAAAAAGACTTAATATTAATAATATTTGGAACAATTGCTTCCCAAAATCACTACTTAATTTGTTTCAAAATACCATTATTCCTGCGTCTTGAACAAATTGGATCGAGTTTTCATAACTAGCGTTGGAAATCAATACATTTGAATTTTCTTAATTATGAAAATTATTAAAACTAGGTACACCTTCAGAAAAAATGTATGGAGAGGGAAAAGGGGGCAAGGAGGATCCTCTTTGTAAGAAATTTAGTGCACTTCAATTATATGGATTTTGTACCAAAACTTTTCTGGCAGACAAACACAACAGTTAACAAATACAGTGGCAGTTCGGGGGGGGGGGGGGGGGGGGGGATAGGGTAATTACACAGACGTACCACGAGGTACCCATATCGTTGAGACAAACTCACAAAAATGACACTACCAACCGTTGGTGTTGAACGAGCCAACCTGGATTTAGATAGTGCAGCACTGGATACTTGCACATACGAAATAAGCAACATCTACCCTCTAACAATGTTGTGCATCACTGAAAAAAAATTAACAAAAAACTTTTGCTACCATATCATTAAACTAAATAGTGTTTGTGCTATATGTATATTCTATTAAGTTATCAGGACCACCTATATTTGGACGGCGACACCTCATATCTAACGCCCTAAAGCTCCTGATCTAATTTGGAAGGGATGCCATGTAAATTTTACTTACACCACTGTATTTGCGTTCGATCCAGGTGTATTCTGAGATATATTCAATCTTCTCTACTCTTCCCTTTACTGCTTGGTCACCCAATTTCTTACATTGGGATAACATTTGCCACTTCTTCGCCAAGAAAAGCGATTTCTTCCTTTATGCCGTATAATTTTTGCCGCAAAGTGTTTCTTCACCCATAACCTCATAGCCCTTTTTATTTGTGAATGACAGCACCTCCCCCTCCACACCTTGATCCTCGTTATCATGAATTATGGTATGGTGTTATTTATATCCAGATAAATTATATCACAAATCCGACGCCAAATTATTCTCGTGTAAGTGAGCTGTTGTAAACCAGCTCTTGTACAGAAAAAATCAGAAAACGTACACGTTGTCCCAAAAGTCTTCCTGAGCCTGCTTCGATTACAGCGCAACGAGCGAAAATGGTGCAAGGAGTACTGTCCTATATAGTATAAAATGTGAAGATTTATCTCCACTCCCACAAGGTACATTTGGTGTAAAAATTAAACCCAACTGATCCTGCTTAAAGATTCCACTCTGCTAACAATTTTTTAATAAACAAATATGTCGGTATTGCGATTAAAAAATTCAAAAACATAAGAATGAGAGGCCACTAGTAGGGCTGTAATATGGACGCGAGAAATGATTGGCCGATGCTTTTACCAAGGACAAAAAGTTGGTACAGTAACTATTAATTTGAAGATATGACATCAAATTACTGATTTTACTTGAAACGGATCTTTCCAATCTGTCCTGCCAGTAGCTCCGATTTGGTACCAGGGACCTTTTTCCTGTGATACTACCTTAGATTAAAGGTAAGTAACTTCTTCCTTCCTCTCCAACACTTCATTCATCCACCCACCCCTTCTCCTCTATCACCCAATATTTTCATCCTACCTCCTTCCTCCTCTCTTACTCCCCACATTCCCTTATCATATGTTCCAAGCTCTCCCACCCTTCCCCTCACAGTTCTACTTTCGTCCTCCCTCCATTACCTATTCATTCCCTCCTCATTTCCGCACATAAACCTCGCCACTATTTTTTGGGCTTTCATGCTCATCCCTCCCTTCAGTTATCTTGGAATCCCGTCTACCATTATTTCTTCATATTTTTCGTTGTAAATATTATCCTTCCCTTATTTTTGCTGTCCTTTTTTGTACCTGTACGTCTTTATCCCTCATTACCAACTCCACCTCAACGCTCCTTACCTCCCCCCTTCTCCTTTCCACCTCCTCTACCTCGCCATATCTCCTCTCTCGTAGTATTTTTTCCTTTCTTCTTGACCACACTTCGCCCTATTGTCCTTCACTTCCCTCCAATATTCTTGCAATATCTTGGTATCTCCTCTTACCTTAGATTAAAGGTACAGAGTAGCAATTCTCAATATCTAGACCAATTAAAAGCAAATATTCTAAGACAAATGGTAGCGATCACTGTTAAAACGTGCCGAGCAGTTTACAGAAATTTTGCCTCCTATTTTTCAGAGACTCTACTTCCTTATAAAGAAATATTTTTTTCATTATTTTGTAATACAATTTTGACTTTTGGGAGCACCACTCAATACAATTAACAGTCATCTCGAATTAATGCTCGTCTACATTTAAATTGACCATTTCCCTCTCAGATTTTTATTTGAAGTTTTGTTTGGGAAAAACGCAAGCAGCTGAAATCTCTGCAAGGTCAAGACAAAATTGCTCAAAAAGGACTTGCACCGATGCACGTGGGAAGATTCAATGTATTACATATGCAAAATACTAGGTCATAGGCCGTTTTAAATTATGGAGCAGAAGTTTACATATCTTCCTCATTTGGGGATGAAGCACCTCACAATCTAAGGATCAAAGATGGTGAGCCGAATTCAAACGTTAAAGGTATCTTTACAAGTTTTGGATTCTCCACAACTTGCACGAAGCGTAAAAATATCAACGCAAAAAAGAAACAAAATCGATCATGATCGTTCACATTCTTTGTATCAAATCGTAGACATGAAAAAACGTGAATATGTTCCCATGAACCTGAAACTGAATACCAATAGACTGTGTAAAGTTCGGGTCGTGTGATTTTGCAGGATCGAGGAAGTCTACTTTGTTTCAGTTTTCCGGGAACTTTGGCATTCCCCCCTCGTACGTTCACTTACTTACTTACTTACGTACTCAAAGAGCAAATAAATAAATATTAAAAAGTTTCCCGCCCAACCCAACATAAACATTTGCCAAAGTATAAAAGTAAAAAAAATTCAAATTTATTTTACAACTCAATATTTCCGTAGCCTCAAGGATTATGTGCTCAACGACCGATGAAATCACCTCGTGTCAGTTAGCAATATAACATTTTACTTTTACTGTATATGTTAATGACATTTCTTACTAATGTATGACCCTATAAATGTGGGAACAATACCCTTTTTTTACTTATTTTAACCTCAAGATGAATTTTGATAGCAGGTTTTTTCAAGTCATGCTTGCAATTCTTTTGAATACATAATATTAAGTTGTTATAGTAAAAGAACAGTTCACTCGATTTGGGTTTGGGTTTAATTCTCGACATGCGGATAGTATAGGGAGAAATGTGTTTTAAAATGTTAATTTAACACTCGATAATTTGCTGAAAGTATCGGGTAATCAAAATTTTAATACAAAAATGATACTAAATGAAACACTAAGTTAGTATTAATTTGGAAAATTTGGTCTGCAAATTATAGACTTATTTTTGAATGAATGGATATAAAAAGGTCTCAAAATTATATACATACAGTTGATAAGTGGTTGTCAGGATTTGGTTTGGCAAACCTCCCTTCATTTAAAAGGGTTCGAGATTATTAGTTTATACTAACCCTATCATTTAAACGTGATCGTTTGTTTGACACTTAGTTCTATTTCCCTTAGCTTTTATATTGTCTATTGATAGGTATGCTGTACCGTGAGCTTTTGATATTATTAATAATAACATGGGTGAGTCAACCCAACCTAAAGTAAATATTTAGAAATATTTGCGCCTTAACGTCATCTTTTGTCAAACAAGTTGACTTTGGTATCGTAAAATGAAAAAAATGAATTTCAGCTAATTTTTTTAAGTGATAGGGATGGTCGTCCTGTTTTTCAAGGAAATATAATAACAAAATGGTGGCTTTATTAAAACTTTATTACGTAACATTCAAAAAGGGTTATATGGATTTTGTGGTGCACCTTGGCAACTTAATTGATATTGTATTGTTCGATGCAATTTGTATAAATTCGTCCGGATGTCTGTGCGTTGGTCGTTGGTCATGTTACAGGGTTTAGAAAGCTGGAAGTGGTGTCATCTTATAGGAAATTCTTCACTACTTCCAAATCTCTGGTAAATTTTTTGATCGAATCACTCGTTCGCCGTCGGGACGCCATTAAAGTCAAAATATTCACAATTGAATATCTCGAGAACGACACATCCAATTACAAAAAGAAAAAACACGTGTTCCTTTATTTTTTGAAACCTATTGAGTCATGGCACGTAAACATCACCCCCCCCCCCCGCCCTGTGGGGTGGAGCGGGAGTGAGTTTTGAAAACTTAAATGGGAATACCTATTTTTTATTGCACTTTTGGATTCTCTATAAAAACTATTCTCAAATTGCAAATTTCACCCCCAACTGCAACCCCTGTTTTGGGGGTGGAAAGGGGGAGAAAAACAGCCTCTCCGCTCCCATCTCCCTTAAGGGTGGAAAGAAAAACAATGACTCATTTGTGCAGAATCCGGAGTGGTTGTGTCTGAGGTGGGGGAGGGGGAGTAGTTATATACATATATATTGTATATGTACAGTATATGCCATAATTAGAAATTAGAATTTTATGAGAATTCGCGCCTTTTGATGCTTGTTCCTAATAAAACAGTAATAAAACAACCAAGATAATAAGTAGGTATGGCTTACACTTTTCCATCATAATTGGGCGTGAAAATAAAGAATTTGGAGAAGGGTTTCCGACCCCAAAGCGACATCCAGTGTAGTCTGTACTTATAGTGACCTTGTTTTACAAACAAATTTATGTACATACAGGATTTGGTCATCATTGGCTCCAAACGCATTTCTATTGATACCGAAGTAAAAATGTTAGACGTATTTCTATTGATATTAGTGTACAAAGGTTTTGGACATCACATGTGCTCACCCGTCTTTCCTTTATAGCCAATCGACGGTTGAAAAAAATAACCCTCATATATTAAAAAAGTAGTAGGTAGGTGAATTTTTCGTAGTAACACAGCAACCTCGTTGTAGAAACCTAACATTGTCTTCAATATTTTTGAAAGGGCGTTTTTACTGTATTTGCAAACACTAGATCTGTCGCTAAGAGTCTTGGTGTTGGCCACATGACGGTTTGGAAGGTTGTACCATAGGCTAATTTAGCTAATTTAGCCTATGGTTGTATAGCTTGTCTCAATTTATATCGTCTTGAAACTTATCCCGCAAAAGGATTTATTTTCAAATCTGCATTGTTAGTAGATAAACACGTTGTAAATGCCTACCTCTACCTCATTGACATAACAAAGGGGACCTCTCGGTATTTTATGACAGAGCATCAGAGGCGGACTAAGGTAAAAATATTAATATAGCAATTTCTTTTCAAGACATCCGTTTTATTTTAAATAAATTACGAGTTTTAAACTAAATTATACAATATACAAACTACTCGTATTATACTTACAACAACAAAGATTCTTAACGACTGATACTAATTAGTAATTATTAATTTGAATTGTTATAGCACTGGGTGACGCATACCTAACCCAACCCTGAGTGGGCAGGTAGGCATTTACAACGTGTTTATCTACTAAAAATGCAGATTTGAAAATAAATGCTTTTACGAGATAAGTTTCAAGACGATATAAATTGAGACAAGCCATACATGGAAAAGATTAGCATCCTTATCAGCTTGTGATGTAACCGACTTTGGCCGCTCGATTTTAAATGATTCGCGCAAAAACTTTAGTCCGTTTGGTGGATGGTATTGAAAAGTTACGCCACTGATTTTTGTTAATTAAAAAACTCATGTACGTGATGGAATGTATAAATATTGGTCGGGCATTTGAATAGCTGAAAAGCGGGGTGCAGATGGAACTAACGCGTGAAGTAAAAAAAATTAGGGGGACAGTTAAGTTCCAGTTCTCGACTTCTAAGGGTATCGGCAGCAACAGTTAAGTTACAGTTCTCGAGTTCGAAGGGTATCGACATGAAGAGTGGTTAGTTTTTTGGTGTTGCGAAGTTCCCGATAATTAGGTATAATTTCTTTACTTTGCTTAATTGTTCGATGTAATATTTAGGGGTTGTGTTAATTTGTCTCTATGTGATCTGTTTAGTCAGTAGTTTTGGTGTTTATGACGTCAGAAGTCAGGTATATTTTCGTTTATTGTTTTATATGAATTATTCTATTAATAGACAGGGTGTATTTTAAAATTAGTAGACTGTATGTTTTTGAGCTTTATTTAAAATGTAACTGCCATCATAAACTTTAGAATTTGGAAAGTTAAATACCATTGCGCAAGTGAAATTTACTTATGCCATGCAAGTTACTGAGCTAAGTACGTAATTAGGTATCACGCTAGTGGGGATGCTTTATTATTTTTGTTGATTGTGTTGTTAGGGGATGCTTTAGTAGAATTTGAAGTACGCTTTCGGACATTACGTGATATTTAATGCGATGCGATGTCATGTGCTGTTTCATGTTTAATTGATGCATAATTATGACCATGTAGTTACGTTTTTAAGTACGCGATGATCGTCAGGTGGTATTTTATGTGGGGGCGTAATATGATCTTTTACGTGAGTTGCAAGCACCCTGCCAACATCTTATGTTGACGCGTCGTATGTGATTAATTTTTACATCCTTTGATTTTATGCATTTAAATACTGTTTATGGGGTAGATCCTAAAACAATGCTACAGCTCTCTTTCTCTAACCTTATGTATAGGCAGGGTGATCGCTCAGCCACAGGCTAGCGCCCTAAGCCAAATACAAATACAAAAGCTTCGCCCGTGAGCCCTTGACCCTGTGGCGAGTTGTAGGATCTGTTGCCTAACAGCGTTTCTTCATTTTCCACCTTGAAAGGTGATGGCAGAAGCTATTTAAAACATTCTAATATAAAATATCAAACGAAGGGAAATGAAATGAAATACCTGACGAGAATTGCACAAGTTGAATGCAAACTTGCAGTAAAATTGAATGTAATTTTATAGCTAGAGTTGAAGGTTGAAGGTGAGGTAATTATCCTGGAGGGAGGGTTTTTCTGTAGCTCTTTTCCCTCCTTGTAATCAGCGAAGACCCAGAGCTAATCTCAACGTGTTTGAGAGGGCAACCCTTGCGTTTATTAAAATTATTCGTTCTCCCCATTTCTTGTGTTTTATTTGTGTTTACCGATTCGATCCTTATAAGACTAGCACACACACATCTCGAGCAATTCGTTTCACAACGTAGAGTCCTACCATTTTGAGAGGTTTGTTATTGACGATCACGAGCCATGGGGTTTCAGTTAGTTGGCGGGAGATTTAGTTTTTAATTTGGTTTTTCGAATTGCACGACAGTCTTTCGACGTTGCACCTGGGTACGCTACAAGCTTCAAAAGGTGCAATATCTCGAAAAAGGGTCGATTTTCGACACAGGGTACATTTTGGCGAATGGTTAATTACCTAATCAAAACAACTTGGGTATGAATTTATCGGACCACATTCTTCTTACTCATGAAGTCGCTGTTAATGGTGACGAGATTTTCAATTCGTAACTATGACAATTTTGGCACGAATGAATAAGAAAAGGTGAACCTATTAGATGGATCTCTCAAACTAGCAGGACTTCTTCTGCGGAGTGGAAAGCAGTCTCATGTATACGATGCTCCAATTGAAAGTGATGATTACGGGAGAAGTGATAGAAAAAATTGTTAAAACGTTGCCCAATGAATGAAAATCATTTCGAACATACAAAAGGAACAACAAATACAATTAGTTTAAACAATAATAATTTGAAATAATGAAAGTAGTGTATTGATTTGTTGTGTTATCCAAATATACAGGGTGTCCCGAAGACATTGGTCATAAATTATACCACATATTCTGGGGTCAAAAATAGGTTGGTTGAACCTCACTTCTACAAAAGTGCAAACAAAAAAAGTTACTGGATGATTTAGTTAAAAATTTAAATACATTTTTTTAACACTGCTCTAAAACAGTTTAACGTTAATTTATGACAATTTATACGAAATACTAGTAGACGATAACCAATAAATTGGAAACAGTCACATTCAATTATTTTTATTTATTATGGATTTTCAGAGGGGATCAACTATTTTTATTTATTATGGATTAACCCAACTTTTTTTAGGGTTATATTTGAACAAAATATGGAACGCCACTGGAATCAAACGTCTATTCTTAAGCTGTTATGTCTCTTTGTATTTCTTTGTAAAAATTTTAGTTTGGAAGCTACAGCCACCCTGTAAAATGTTAATGCTGTCAATGAGCTGTCTTTGTCTTCGTGGCTATTTCATCATCTCTAGATTCCTATAGCACAACTTTCCGAATAGTTTCGTAATACACTGTTATACTATGATTTAGGGTTTCAACGTCATAAAAACTGCAAAATGATGACTTGTTCGAGTAGGAAGTAACGAAGACGCTAATTCAGTGAGATTGATACCGAGAACTCCTGGTGGCAGATGAGATAGATCAAATTTGGAAACAAAAAGAATGATTATGGATTTACGCTACTGCTATAGGTACATAGTAAATATTCGCTGTCAGATAAGTGTAGGTGTGAGGACAAAAACTATTTCATTTAAATTTGAAAACCATAAAGATAAACAATGTACAGGTTGCCCTCCTACAACACGGTAGATAGGTTCCTACAAAACGGCGTGTTGTAAGAAACCGTGTTATACGAGACCCAAAGCTGACTTAAGTTCCTAAAATTGCTTAAATTCAATATGTAATTACATACATATGTAATCATGTATGTATGTATGTATGTATGTATGTACGTACATAATTTGTAAAAATCCTGATAATATCCGTAACTGTCAACAGTTCTAATTATTCCACATAGAATGTCTGTTATGTTATGACTGTTATGAGATATGTATAGACTGCACAAAAGTAAACACAAGAATAAGCAAAACGTGGGTTAGCGTCCGCGTGACGCATGAAATATTATGTTACATATGTACATACATTGTATTTATGCTGCTGCTCGTCTTACAGCGGTACCGTGTTGTAGACGAGTTTAGCGCAAATTTCTAATTGTGTTAGAGCGAATCCGTGCTAGCAGATACCGTGTTGTAGGAGGGCAACCTGTACACGTAAAGTGGGCGTTCTAAGCAAAGTTGTTATGAATGAAATATGGTTTTTTTCGTTATTATATAGGTACACTATTGAAGGTGATCGCATCGGTGCGATGACATGAGCAAAGGTCACAGTTGATCGTTATGAACAATGGACGGCGGCTTTTGTGAGCCTAAAGTACCCATTATGAACATGTACGCCTCCGCTGACCATATAGCTATCTTGATTGTACGACGACCATTAAAGGCATTATAAAATACTGTTACAAAACGAAGTTGCGTTGTGGATCCTAAAAAAACTAAAATTTTTTCAAAAAACAAAGCCAAAATAATGGTGCCCCGAACATCTTTTCAACCTTGCAATCCGTGCTACATAAATATAGACAGATACATACAGACACCGCTGTTAGAAATAATTAAAACACCTGATCTTACTATTTCATTAATAAATCAATCATGTCGTAACACATGAATAGTGAACAGTAAATTAATCTAATCTAATCTATTGAAATTTCGACCTACACGAAAAGTCATTTAGTTAATTATAAACTGAATAGGTATGTGTAGTACGTTTAAGTGAGCGTTATTCATAGTAAATACCAACGTGAATAAGTTGTAAATATATTTTTAAGACAGAGAGAGCAACATTAACGGCGTTCCACACGTCATTAGCAAATATTTATTTTTGGATGTCGAGACCAATTTTCTACACAATGAAGTAATGTCTATGAAAACTGTGCCAAGAATATAATATACATAGCTAAACTTAAATTTTGGTCAATGATAGATACCAACTTAACGGCCTCGATATTGAACGGATGTTCAAAATTTGGGAGCGGAACGACACCTAAACCAATCAGTAAACTATTTTGTAATTTATACGACTCTGACATTGAGTGTCATTTTAATATAAAGTTACAATAACCTTAAAAGCCCACGTGGCACCAAGTTGTGTGTGTTGTGTAGAGATTTTTTTTAAACTAGCACAAATTTAATAACATATGTTCATATCCTAACCAAACAAGACTATATTTAGTATGTCATCGTCATTATACCAATGCAAACAGTCTTATATTTTCCACTATTATAACATAACAAAAATGCGTTTGTCTGCTCGTTCACCCCTAGTAGCCCGAGTGAAAAAGCAATTTGAAATTTTTTAATTAACAACACACCAATCTTGTCGGCACGATCATTATTTTTCCATGCCTTTAATCACCAAATTCCTTGGAAAAATCCTGTGTTTAATTTAATTACTGCAAAGTAGAGATTTCGAAATATACGTATCGTTGCGGTTAAATTACACTTTAATTTTAATTCACTTTTCCGTCCGCAACATAAAAAACACGTAAAACTGGTAGCAGTTTTGAATACTCGAGCGCAGATTTTTGATGTGGGTAACTTCAAGCCGCGACGTGAGCTGTCACTAACTATAATATATCAACAATTTCTAGATCTTGGTCATTGATGATAAATTTAACAATGAATGTAGAAAGGTTTAACGTCCATGACCACTATACTGTAGTCTGTAGTAATGAAGTTAGAAAATTTTAATACCTCTGATAAGGTGATAAGGATTATTTCTTTTACTTTATAATATACCGCCTTTTATATAGGTAAAATTAGTACGAATAGAAAAATAAAGGATTTTCCTTTTTGTAATCGTATGTGTCGTTCTCGAGATATTTTGGATACCCGGTATACGATGCTAATGAAAATCTTTACATTTACCTGTTATTTCGGAAACACTGATTGACGTTCCCATCATTAAAGCATTGCAAACAGTTACTTATTGCGTCATTTTGTCAATGTTATTTTAGCTACAGTTTTCTATACATTTGAAAGAAAGATTTGCCCAACCTACAAAACGGTCATCCCCTAAATGTTATTCCGTTCGCAGAAGAATCACGGGGGATCCGCCAAAATCATCACAAATTTAAACAAAGGAGTTCTTCCATTAAATATCTCAACAGCCGGATATATCGGCTTCTACTGCCATTAATCTGGGTGTATTCTTTCTGGATTATTTAGCTCCTGTCCGCAAGCCCACTTCTTCGGCCTTTTTTTTTAAATAATAATACGCCCCTAATTTGTACTCCTCTTTTGTACAAATGAGCGAAACGGAGTGGTCGTAACTTTTTTTTAAATTATTTTTATTTAATCCAAAGTCTTCCTACCGTGGAGCTCAGTTAACCGCCTTCTTCCATTCTTGTCTATCCTGAACCAAATGTTTAATCGTTTCAAGTGTAATAATTAAAGCTAGGATAGTTAGGCAAAATGCCTTTTCGGTGCCGGTTTAGTATGCGGTCTACCTTGGGGTTAGCGATCTACACTTTGCTAATCTGATTTAGTATGCGGTCTACGCATTCCTCAAACATCGCAAATAAAATTAAAATAATGCAAAAGGCTACTATTAAGATGACTCGGTAGTCGGAAAAAAAACCCTGGAAAAAAAACCCGGAAAACAACCCCCAGGAAAGAAACCCCCGAAAAATAATTATAGATGGCTGTGAATAAATATATAAATATACAAAGTTTGGAAATAAAAGTAATGCCAAACTTAAACGTAGATTGCCACTAAAGCGCCTAGGTTATTTGCAGGTTTAGTATATATTTTTTTAATTGATACAAAATGGCCTTTTTTGCTGGTTTTTAAAGGTTTTTTTGCCTTTTTTTACCTAATTTTTTTTTATTTTTCATTATATTTCGAAATTTTATGTTTAGGAAAATTGCCGACTTAAGTATGTAATTAATTATCATCTTAATTTGATTAGTATTTTTGGGGTTTACCTTGCGATGTTTGTACTTGGAGGATGCACACTTTTAATGAGATTTCCAAAAATTACGGAATTTGATAAAATTTTGGTATATTGTAGATATCGACTTTCTGACCAAAAAGTCTCATGGGCCCAAAGCGATCCTATGACTGGTTTCCGAGATACAGTGGCGGGTATGAGGTATCTTGAAAAACAGGAATTAAATTATAAATACCATAAAAGGTTGATATTTTCTTTAAAAAAGTAATACAAGTAATTTAATTTGATCTTGGGCGGCTGTCTAGGATGTCAGGTGCTGATTTTTTTGTGTACAGGGTGTACAACTACGAAAGGAGGCCGGCCATAACTCGGAAACTATTTGAGATAGAACAGTGAAATAAAAAATCTTATAAGTTATGTATAATAAATGTGGCCAAGAGAAAATGCTGGAAATTATTTTCAATTTCATACCATTGCCACCAGAGGGCGTTTCACTGATTTCAATTTGAAATTCCCATTTTTTGGGCAATTTTCCTCAGTAAGGTATTTAAAAAAATATATTCATTGTGAACTAGTGATCAATATGTAAAACTTTGTTTAATGAATTTAAACAATCACTTTCGCGAATAACGTCTCTCTGCTATAACGACACAAAATCGCTGGTCCCGACAATGACGCTATAACCGAGTTGAATGAACCGAATTGACAGATATTTTCTCAAAATATTGTGTAATTATCGTCATAAGTTTTTTTTATTGGTGTCCTATTTTAGCCTTTTCAACCACGCCCCAGCGTGTTTAAATCGCGCTTCCAAAAACGCGCGTGTTTTAAAGTTGCCATGGCATCTTCATCAATTTGAAAAACGTGAACTCTTATTGGTTATTGATCTGACAGGAGTACTTTGTTACGTCAAATAAAATGACAGATTGCAAATTAATTTTCGTTTTTCTCATTTCCATGACAACGAAAGGTATACTGATTTCACATTAGCAATTCAACCATTTCACATTATTAGTTCTTATTTACATTTTAATACCAGATTTCAAAGTGTACCAATAAAAAAAAATAGCGTAAAGTATTCGTGGATAACTGGTCTTTAAAACACTTGCTCTATTTCAAGCACTCCGGCTGCGCCGTCGTGCTTGAAAACTCGCGCGTGTTTTAAAGACCTGTTTAATATACTATTTTGTGTGAGTACTAGTCCTAATCTATTTATTGTAGTTGATGCAGATAATGTCTTTGTGTTCGCGATGTAACATATGTATCGATTCATCAATCACGATACCAGGGTAAATCCTGAAGTATGAATGCCTGAATCATCTATCAAAAGGTGTCATTGCAGCATGTGGCTTAGGAACCCCACACCTACTCCCTCCGCGATGGTTAGACTTGGTTCAGTAGATTTTCTATGATTAAAAATTTTCAATTCAAGTTTCAATTACCTATGCTAGGCTGTCCTTCTGTTTAAAATTGTTGTACCTACCTTGCATTCCTAGGTTTGTTGGACATTTAATTTCATGTTTATTTATATGTTGTTAACTCTTCACTTTGTACCTTTAAATTGTTTTGTAGAAACTCTTCTGCCCCTGCTATAATGCCTATACATATCGTATATTTCATTTTCCAGTGTCCCGATGTTAGAAGTTTCATTTTATTTTTGCTAGTTTAATGGCTTCATTAATTACAACTGAGAACCAGAGGAGGCTTGGAACATATCCTTGCTTCAGGTCTTCCTGGATTTTGATTCTTCATTGTTTGTTCTCACTACCTTAAACGTTGTTTCGTGCAGTTTTTATTACTGTTATTGTTCTTCTGTTTATTACTTTTCTTTCTAGATTCTCATACGCTCGTCCATGTATCATCATTTCCTTGCCGATAGTCCTTTCGATTGTTTGTGTTAATTTAAAGATAGGATATTGTGTGCCCCTTCCCCTTTATACACTTCGGTTTAGGTTTTTGCACAACAGGCGAAAATACGTGCACATGAAGTAATCGAGAGAGTCTAATCGGAGTGGCGTGATGGGACTGCGATATACGGAGATACTGCTATCTTCACCTCAACTCCGAAAGCATTTGCACGTATGTGTATTTTGATGACCAGGTGGACAATGTGACTCTGTTGAAATATTAATATCCCTCTTCTAGAGATCTCAAGGCTTGAGAGACTCGGCACCGGTTAGTTAGAAGACTCTTCCTAGGCAGCTGGACTGCGCGGTTGGTGCAGCAGTGTTTATGGCAATAAGCCAATAATACATGACTATTTAGCTGCTCGACTGATGTTCCCTATTACCGATCTGTATTTTTGGTCACTGAGTATATTTAAACTATTGCAAAAGAACTCTTTCAAAAATTGAAGTGAATGTGAAAATAGGGCCCCTTAAATTGATTGAAGGTCACCTAGGCAAGTGTCTACTATCCTTAATAGGGAATTCGGCGCAGTATCAACAAGTTGTAAGATAACGTTGTCTACTTCTTGTATATGAAATAGAGTTTTACTATAGTAATATATAACTACTGTAAAGTTAAGCGAAAACGTGAGTTTTATGGTCATCATATAAGTAATATACGGATTAGGGGGAAGAGATGCATTTCTCCGAAGTTACATAATTCCTTTACATGCAAACGTTAGAACACATCAACGGTTTTAAAAGTTATTAAGACCTCAATAGTTCATCACGGGATATAAAACATTTGCCCCCCCCCCCCCCCCCCCCCGCTCGCAATGCGAGAGAATTGCGGAAAAACCTGACATATTCGACTTTTAAAAAACTTATGCAAAAAAGGTTGGAGTATTACATAAATTCATTGTGCAATGAAGAATCATTCACATAGATTTTTCAAAATGTAACACATTGAAGTGGCTTATGAAATTGGTGCATATTTGTGTAATTGGCATAGTAAAATTCTTTCAATCTTCCACTACGGGAAATAATGTTGTTTCGATTTTAATCCATAAGTTAATTAAAAATATATCCTTTGCTATACATTATTTTTAATACGATTATTGACATAATCCACATGTTGCAAATTATATTTAACATTCACCTTTTTCGATCAATAAAATTAATAGCTTTTCGGATTTATCATTCCACTCGGCACCTTCGAATAAGATAAATTTTTAATACGTTTATATATCCAAGTTCTGATGAATGTTAATTTGTTTATCACGTAAACATTTTGTTGGGTAACGGTGGTTTCTTAAAGAGTTCATTGACAATTTCCAACTCTTGTTGTTACATCATTAAATCTTTCAATTAATTCTTGAAATTCCATTTTAGTAGCTATGAAGTCAAAGAACAAGATTGGTAGTTCGTTGCAGTTCTATGAGGGAGCAAAAGTGATTTTTTCTACATTTTGAAATAAAAACAGCCCCTTTCTGCTTCACAATTACAAATTACAAAGGTGACTGGCAAAACAAATATTGAATAATCGATAATATTAATGACTCTTTCGCACATCGTAGCCGAAATGTGTGAAAATGCACTATTTGATTTTCAAAAGAAAAAGGTTTCCACATCACAGTATTAGCATTACGTAAAAATCCAGTTACATACTAATTTATTATCAACTCCCCTCGAAATATTGTCTTTTCCACCATTAGAATATTTACATTTTTTTACCGAGATGATAAATAATATCCCATTACCCTAGTTAACCCTTCCCACCCTTTCTCCCCCTTCTATTCATACCTTTCACTCTTCTACCTCCTCCAATTCGTGCTATCGCTTCTCCGCCTCCCCTAAAATCCCTCTCCACCTTTGTCGCTCATTGCCCCCCTACCACCTTCACCGCTCTCAGTCCCCTTATTTCTACGTCCTAGTTATATTTAATCTCCCCTATTCATATCTTCCTCTGTCCCACTTTAGTGCTCTTCCCTTTCTCTCTTTCGACCCTTCTCCCCCTGCACCTGTCGTTCCTCCCACGTTAAATCGTTATCTACATAATTTAACCTCCTATTAATTACATCTTGTTACGGTAAGAATTGAGAATTGTAACACAATTTATAAGTAACAGTAAGCTCAGTTATATGGACGATTGGGCGTGGATTAGCAATAATGAGAGAAAGTGAGTTATAGGTAGTATAAGCAGGATGAGTAACGAATACTCAATAGAGAAAATGGGCGCCACGCAAGTTCTAAAGGTAATAGCTAAAATTGAGAGTATGAACTGCGAAGATGAGTAAACGTAGTAATCTGAAAGAGAAATATGGTAATGGAGCAATAATGAGAATAAAAAGTAATTTGACGAGAATATAATAAAGACTCGGTCAAAATATGTACACAAATAACTATAACATAAAGCAATTGTTCAAAATAAAATAAAATAAAACAAATGAATGTAATTGGATAATAATCAAAAATTGTAGTGACTCACTCAATGGTGATAGTACTAATTACTAGTGATCCGGTTTACCTTGTTAAGTAGCGTTGCAATAAACTACTTGTAGAGAATTACGTTAGCATGAAAATTCGATCTGTCAGAATACGATGCAATCGTAGTAAGCCAAGTAAATAAGTAATAATAATAAAGTACCTGTGTATAATGTTCGGTGGAGATCCCTTTGCAAAGAGTCTGCCGGAGCGATGTAATCTAAATAAAGAAAATTAGTACAAATCGAACCAGAAATAATGGTTCGGTCCCAAACTACGAGAATACTTAATTACTCACGATTCACTTGAACGATCGCATACTGAGCATATATTAGCAAGAGAGTTTAAATTTATCAGCAATTAAAAGTTAAGGTAAAAGGGAGTTGCTAATACAATTTTACGTACAAGTCATTTAACGCAAACAAAATAATATTTAACTTTAAGTAACAAAAATATCAACTGAAGAGCAAATTTAGTTAGAATGAGGTATTTACAAAATGAATGACGTCATAAAAATTTAAGTTAACTGTAAAGCAATTTACTAAAACAAATAATTTCGGTAAGGCAAAGTATCCACAAATTAAATGATTTAAAGTTAATGAGTTTAGAGGAAAACAAAGGTAAAGTAATTTATAAGTAAGGAGGAAAGGTAAATGAAGTTTGTAGTCTTCAGCGAACTTGAGAATATGACGGCGAGTTGTCAATGCAGAAATGGATGTTATCGGCCAAAATGGTGGTTTCAGATATTGTAGTTGATAGGATTAACCATACGGTAAACGGAAAGCGATACGTTGAACGCTAGGCTATTCGTTGAACGCTAGGACAATTATGAGAAATTAGAGACGAGAAGTTGAAGGAAGAATGCAATTTTGAAGATAGTAAACGAATAAGTACACACCCAATGAGTTTCAATCACTGACGCCAAGTAGCACTTGATAAGGATTCTCAGATACGACACGCAGTAAATGTATTAAAACCGTAATTGTATAAGTTTGGAAGTGATAGAAATAAGCAGGTGGTTTCTACACAACCAATTAGTTGAAGAAATTTCACTTATTATAACCGTTTTATATAACGTTAAATTAAAGAAATTGTGAATACTTCTCACTACAAAAATGGAGCGTCTGTACCGTTTGAGAACGCGAAAGGAAATCTCTTTGACCAGTAAAAGAAAATCTAAGAGGCTTAAGAAGTAAAAAGAGATAGTAGAGAGTGAATGACGTTAAAAGGAGAGAGATGAGTAGCACGCCGGAAACGAGGTTCGAGGCTATTTACGAGACTAAGAATATTTCAACCAATTAGGAAATTTAGAATTTAAATGTAAAAAGGGACATATTGCGCCACCTAGTGCACAACCAGGTAGGGTCGATGATATCGATCACAAATAAGTACTAAACCATAGAATATACACATATCATAACACTCTGCCCTTTTAATCTCCACCTGTACCCCAATTTTTTCACTTCTATACTTCCTAATTCCTAATACCGCTTCACCTTATTACTATATTGTTCCTTCTCCTATTTCTTTCCTTCCTTTCCATCTCTCGTTTCAATTTGCTTATCTCGTTCCTTATATTCTTCCTTTCCTCGCTCAAGTCCTCCTCCCCTCCTGCATTCTATCAAGCTTCTTAAACATCGCCTCCACACCTATTTCTTCTATAATCGATTTCCCCGCTTCTTCTCCCTCTCTTAAAAATCTTCTCCTTATCTTCGTTTACACTACTTCCTCCAAGAGCCCTACGCTACGTGACCTGACCTTTCTTTCGCTCATCCGCCTTTTTTACACTTACAAGTCTCAGATTTCTGGGCTGCACATTTACCGAATTATATCCAATCCCAATTCCGGTTTTAGGGGGCCTTGTTTTCAAATCTTCAACTTCTGCGTATGTTTTATATAATTAACCATGAATATAACACTCGTTCAATGTGTACTTCGTACATTCTCGATGGACAAAGAAAGTAGTCTCTTATTCTTCTTACCTCTATCAATACTTGTATTTCCTCCATCCACCTTCTTCGGTTTTTTCCCTTCATTTTATCCGATTTCTCTCGCTTTTCAATATGCGCTCTAGTCATCTAAGTTATGCTTTTTTTCTACAGCGCTTATGTTCAATCCCTTTCTAATTTTGTTTCTCTTTTATAGTTTTTTTCTCACTATTCACCTTAGAAATATCATTTCTATGCTTCCTAGTCTTTGTATTACATTTCAACTTTTTTTTGTGTTCTCATATGTTTATATTTTTTCCTTCTATTTGTTAAAAAAACAAAGATAAAGTTTTTTCAAAATCACCTCACGTGAGGGCAAACCATTGTTTCATGAATTTAATTTTATGCGCCGTGCTTTTTACAGCTATTAGAATTAAAAGTATTACAATCTAAGTTAAAAAAATTTCTTGTACAAAATGCTTTTTATACATTTAAAGAATACTTTAACCATAATATGGAGGGGATCTAAAGTAAAATGTTTGTTTGTTTGTATAGATTTATATGTATGTTGTATAGATAGGTACCTAATATTATGTAATAATTTTATTTCCTTTAAATTTTTAACTTTTCCCTGACGATTGTAAGTAGTTTTAATTACAAATACATGAAACAATAAATACAAATACAAATACAAATTAGTAATTATACTTTCCCCTCTCTTTAAATTTCCAGTGGCGTAATTGTAGTTTCTATTCCGTTTACAAATCGGACAACTTTACAGCGCGAAACATTTAAATTGAAATCTGACAGGTGCTTTACATCACACCACTACTTTTTAATGATTAAGTGGGGAAATTTTCTAGACGAAGTTGTACTAATGGTGCTAAACTATCAGAGAAATGGGATAAAGCTTCTTATCCCAAAGACGTCCAGTTAGTGTGGGCATTGAACACGAGACTCGTAGTCGCAGAGTAGAATCGTGTTTCCATTTCCACTACTTTGCATCCATTTTAACATTGTATTTCAGTAATAACTACTAAAGTAGATTTTTTATTTCTACATCTACAATCATGAATAAATTAAGTTTTATTTATAAACTATTGCAAAGATCACTGTCCAGACAAGCATTGCGATAAGAAGCTGGTCCTTCTTATCGCAAATCTGAAATTCAGAATATAATCCTAGACTTAAATAAATAAATGCGGCCATAACCTTCAACTCGATGAAGAGGAAGTATGGCATCAGTAAAAAGATGTAAATAATTTTTTTAACAAAAATGCTGACACTGCGTTTATGATGCTTCTTTAAAATTGTTCTCTAAAAACTCAAATAAAACTCAATTACAGACATGGAAAAGGCGGTAGAGCCATTGTGAAATTGGTCGGGGCCACGTTTTCAAATTAATAAATTATGTCATAGAAATTGACTAGCTCTTGAGGGGGGGATTGCGAATTGCATCTCTATAAGGATTAAACTATAACAAGAGAATCGAATATTGTGCACCAAAAACTTTTGTAAAATATTTGTTTTTCCCAGCGAATGTTTTATTTATCATCCTTCAGAATGTAAGGGCAGCAATAAAATCTCGTTTAAACCACTACAATGTTGATATTGATCTTAGTATGAAAATTTGATATGCAATGTATCCCCCTAAAAATCAAACTTCCCGTGTTCCAAGATTTCCCTTTAGTTCTAATATAAACAAGTTATAGATTGGAATTTCAATTAGGCAAACGGAACATTTCGATAATTTCGGCCTAACAAAAGATGAGTTTCGAAAAATTTAAAGCACAAAAACAATTTTAATTTTTATGCTAAAACTGACGATTAATAAAATTTTTATTTTTTTAAACTATGAACTCAACGAAAATGTCGTCTAGGATGTCTAGCCTTTAATCGTTTAAGAATCGTTAAAATGTGGCTTAATTACAATATGTAGGAAACTTTCATTAAATGTGTTTTATAGTAATATCGAGGGTTATAAACGACAACAAATTATTTTTCTATTTTACGTCGTTGAATTTTATAACATATAATTATAACAATTAGGAGTATCTGCTAAATAATTATTTAATTTACAACGCATTTCTATATTATTTTCGATTATTTCTCATCTTAGGTTACAAAAAAAAACATATTAATAAGTAACAATAAAAAAGTGTTTAGGTACTTAAAACTAATTGATGTAATCATTTAACATTTATGAATGCCTTTAATAGATACATCAACATTGACTGCCTAAAATAATAAAGAGTACTTAACTGGTATTAAGGTGATCTGGGTTGACCCTTCCATTTTAGGATTTAGGGTTGGGTGCAATAAATCCATAATTAGTGTAGGGTAGGGTCAAATTAGCGAGCTTAATTTATTCTAGATTGACATCTACTGTTTACTTATTTCACACTATCAATGTACCGGAAGCAATCGAATTACGTATTAATAAATTAAAACCTTCTGTAAAAATGTGTTGATAATTATCACAAACATTATTTACATGCAACAATATCCTTCCTACAATGACTTATGCATGTATACTCCGACAGTTAATATCCAAGAGATATTGTTTTTCTTTCTATTAATAATTCTAATGTTATTAACTTATTAATGTTATTGTAATTTTAAACTATATTTGCGGGTATGAATGAAAGATACAACGAATTAGAAATAAGTATTGCGTTTTTGCATTTGCGTTTCTTATTAAGAATGCCTATGTATGGTAGAAGTGAAAGTTCTGATAAGTATCATCACAGATCATTATAAAGCCTTTGCTTTTGTGAATCTCCATTTATAACTTCCATAACAGTCAAGTTCATTCTTATTGTTGACTTGCTTAACTAGGGAAATATTATATTGTATGCTTATTCTCAAGCACACGTAGGGCACCACTAAACTTGCGCCAACGATTTACTTTGGAAAGTTGTCACTGTCTCATACAATTTAAAAAAAGATTTTAGACAGACCTAGACCTTTGGTTATGAAAGCTAATTTCACAATTTAATGTATCTATTTCTCATTCGATTTATTAGAACACTCCCCTAAGTTAGTTAGGAATATCTTTCATAAACTGTAATATAATTTTTGTTTTAAAGGGGGAAAATTGTAACAAAAACAGTTAAAATTATACCCTATATAGTATACATAATGTTAATAATGATCAAACTTGAGCTTCTTTAAATACAAATCTTGCCTTACCTAAAATTTTATGTACATCATTCAGTGTGAAATTTGTGATGTAAACACAATTACGAGCCCCCCAAGAGACCAACGTTGTGGTTGCCACTTGCCTCCCTATTTATTTATTATTATCATTATTATTATTATTATTATTATTATTATTCACTTTCGAATTGAGATTGGACTTTGGTGATATTGAATTAATTTCCTCCAAACTTACTTTGTGGAACTCCATAATTAAGGGTGATTATAAAAACAGGAAAAACAATAAAGATCCCCATTTAGCTATCGGCCCTTTAATCTATATAGAAACGGTGTGCAGTGCAGTGGTTATACATATATGTATACAGTAGTAAAATTGTAAAGAACAGAAAATCCGAATTCTATGTGTAGTGTTTGTAACTATTAAGACTCTTTGCGCGCTGACCGTCATATTATAAAATATCTAAATAAAATTGACAAAAATTTTCAAAAACAAAATCTCTTTTTTGAATTTTCGCTTTGTTTCGCTTTTAAGATCGAACAATTTACCTCTGCCGTAAGAATCTTAAGCTTTGGAATGTCATATTTTTTGTTTTTTTCACTTTAGATTTGCATCTCCATTCAAATTACTTTCTTAGTACCCTTGCATAGTCGAGTTAAGATCAAGATTTTAAATTTTAATTTTATTGAAATTAAGTACATTTTAATTTATTTTTTATTGTTTTTCTTTATTCTCTTTAATTTCACTTAATTCTCTGGTGTCTCAACCACGCCTGGATACCCCCGACAACATTTTTTTACTTCACTGTAGGTGTAGATAGAGCGACCGAGAATTCTCCTCTAAAGAATTTTTTTTAATAAATTGGAAAATCCACCCAGATTTTTACTTCACTAATACATACTTACCTACAAATTAGGAAATACGCCACTGTGATTGGATTGCAAATTTTAAAATTAAGATTAGAAATGTTTTGTAACGACCTTCGTGAAGTTAGCCCCCCCAAATCGCATTTTATACACAAAATAGTAACAAAATGACTTACAAAGTATGAGATTAGGCTTACAGATTGTTACTTATGTTGATTTAAAAAAATTGTTCTTCATGGTTCAAGCACCGTGTTTTTTTAAATTAAGCATACCGTTTGATTACATATTCCGGCAACTTAATTAGAAACTCTGCCAAATGACTTGCTAATTAATGATGCTACTAAAATGTTAATATTGCAAGATAGTGGAGCTAACGAGAATTTAGCTCCAAAAACTGCTTTTGTTCAAATTAACTCGCTTGCTTGACTAAGCAAATGTTATCTACTTTACGATTATTATCGAGCGTATGTGGGGCAATGGCAGGGGCAGATATGAACGATAAGTCGGGAATGCATAAAATCAATTGTAAAAACTGTAACCAATTATATACCTATGTAATCTAAAAGAATACTCAAAATTCGTTTTAAAGAGCACTTTGCTCACTACAAGTATAAATCTGGTTTTAGTTGTTCGCTGATGATGACAGCTTCGCTTTTGAAACGCCTTATATTGTGCTATACTTATTTTTTGAAAAAAGTGTTAATCCGAGGGAAGTCTCGTGACAGTACATGCTAGAATTTTTTAAATTAATAAAAAGTGTGGTCCTATATGGAGTAGAAGTGTGGGGGTTGAGCAGCAAAAAGTGCCGCAAGGGCTACAAGAAAAATATTGGAAGTGGGTATTGGGACTAGATAGAAGGAAACTCCAGGAGTAAGTAATTGTTTAGAATGCTGGGCCATACACCAAGCCGTTTCAATTTTTCCCCTATAAGAGAGTATTACTAGATAAGTAAGAAAAGCTATAGCATAATGGCTGCAAGTCACTAAATTGTTAAAAAATACAATAAATAATAGCAATGAGTAGCGAAATGTCAAAACTTGGCGGATTTGTTCATAAGTGACGCTATCATAAAAAAGATCGATATTTACATTTGTATTAAATATATAGGTTTTTAAATTAATTTTGAATTGTAAACTTGTGTTAACTTTTATTTTTCTTTTATAGGTTATCCACTCCCTTTTGATTATTCTACAATTTCTTTAGTTATCGATTTTGTACAGCGTGTCTTACACGTTATACGCTAGTATAGAACACCATTGTTTTATCATTACTCATGCAGAGCGATATCAAGCTAACGGTAATAAATTCTACACATTGATCTGTGTCATAGGTTGAGAAGAGGATTCCTGAAATCGTTTTTATCTGACTCCTTTAGTATTTTAAATTAATTACTGACTGGGTATGTGACCTGCAATACCCAAGTGCGTTTACATTAGACAACCCACATGTTATTTATACGTTCTTTCAATTCAAGCGCAGACAATAGTATTGTGATGGACCCGCATACTAAACTGTTACCCAGGCGTATAGTATAAGAGAAGAAGTCCAAGAGGAAAAAATAAGAGTTGAGGCGGAAATGAGGGCAATAAAGTATGAGGAAGAAATGAAATAATGAACGGAATGCAAAATATTACAGGAATGCTGGAAAGAGATAAACGAAAGGAGAATGAAATACGGACAAGATAGCAGAGAGAAATATGACAAATGAAATGAGTATGCGTAGGAAGAAGTAGAGAGATTAAGGGAAGAGGGAGTGAGGGTAAGAAAGGATATAATAAGAAGAGACAGAGACATACAAAAGCAAGAGAGATGGACAAAAATAAAAGAGGCGAAATACATGCAATACTGTTGGAATATTAAGGGAGAATGTCTGAAAGGGGAAGGGAAAAAGTCCAGATGCGGTAATGAAGAGTCGCCTAATAAGTATTGGAAAAAGGAATTGCAGACTATGTGGAGAAGGGATGGAGAATATGACGCACATATTAAAAGAATGTGGGGAGTTAAGGGAGGATGAAAGGGGAGTAGAAGAAACATTAGACGAAAAGGGAAGAGGAGCGGAGTGGATGGAAGAAATAAATAATTAGCAAATAAAGATAAACTTATACATATACATAATAATAACTGAAATCTGAGGGGACAATTAAAACAAAACAATAGTAGGTAAATCTAAAAACTGAATCCGCTCTCAGTTTATGCTTATTAGTTATAAACGGAGGTACACGCGATTCTCGCGTTTTGCGTGCTTTGAGGGAGGGGGTATCTGTGATTGTAGGTTGTAATAGCTTTTGTTTTAAAATATCACCCCTTGTTGAGCTGGCTTAGTTGCTTGAAAAAAGAAAAAAATTTTACATTTTTGTACCTTTTCAGATTTTTGACCCTGTAGGTATCTGTAATTTAGTAAGTTATTACAGTAACTAAAATAAAGGATTACATTTACTTACATTTGACGTAAAAATCACAAAAATGGGTTGATATTTGGTAAAGATATACGAATTCGTTCCTACCTACTTAAAGTAAATTTTTACCAATTATTAAAAAAAATGTAAAATGCAAACTTTTTGGAATAGATTTGAGACCAAAAATACATAATGGCCCTTTCACAATGTTAATTACGTCTTTGCACATAGTCTTTGCCCAAAAATTAACGAAAATATAACAAATTCCGTGTGAACTTCATAAGGATAGTTTAGAATGAATTTTGAATGTAAAAGAACTCAATTTGGACACTGGCAACTTTTTGGGAATACGAATGGCCTTAGGGAGAACGTTTTAACATTCATCTTTAACTATAGTAAAACTAAAAATACCATAAAACATAAAATGTACAAATAGAAGCTGGTCTAACGTTGCATAACATCTGTTTTATAGAAAGACCTTCTCTACCTTAAACAGTTTCAAATTTTTGTTTATTTCACTAACTAAAGGCCACCATTTACACGTATCTGTACAGCAGTAAATATGGATTTTACTTCCTCTTAATTACAATATAAGTTGTATATTTAGAAGTATAGTCAAAGTATAGGTATTCTCTTTGGTATAGTGTAACGTAACAATACACTTGCCACCTATTTTCATCAATAGATATTAAGTTAAATACGTAGACAAAAACATTTTTCTCGGTGAAAACATTCGACTATATATGTTACCTACGACATCGTTCATCGTTCAAAATCTCTAAATTCGAAATAAGCCCACAAACATGTACATTTCGAAAGTTACCGAAAGAAGGTATCGGGACACATAAATTAGTCTACGATGAATGCTGTTACTTACTACTTTTTACATCATTTTAACCATGATAATGTTAACGCGAGGCATAATACAATCATTTTTCATCATTTAAATAACTTTTCAACTTGAAATAATTAAATTTCCATGTTATCGAGAAAAAGTTTCCGATACTTCTCATTTTGAAAATTTTCGCGAAAATACTTCCTGGCATTGTTTTAATGTTCGAAATGGGTTAAGGACCTCGGACAGACAAACTTTGCATGTTTACACAAAATTTTCACCCAAAAATAAGCACAAATAGCGAATTCTATTTACACGTAATCTCCATAAGGAAACTTTGAACGTATTTTCTAAGTAAAGAAAATAATATTTAGACACAAATACCGCTTGAATAAGATGACGGACTTTTATACTAAAATGTTTAAAACTTACTTTGAAAAAAATTAGTGCAGATATTTACGTAGTTTGCGGGGTGTCTATAATTGTAGCTTGTAGCATTAATTTGTAGGTTATAAATTTATAATAGCTTTGGTTTTAAAATATCACATCCGCATTCGTCGGGATTCGGCGACTGTCGGAAAAGTGCACAGCAACACAAACATATACACACGTCTCGGTTATTATATAGTGATTACATATTAACTAGGTAGGTATGTGCAGGGATTGGTTTTGCACAAAAGCAAGGTGTGAGGTGAGTAACCCTAGCCGAAGATAAGGGAAAAGACGCGTCAGATTACCGCAAACCCCTAGGCAACAAAGGTGTAAATCCGCCACTAATCAGAAAGGGTGAATTTTCGTAACGTATATTACTTACGTAAATACAAATTCGCCAAAATTTAATATGTACTGCTAAATCTTTGCTGTTAATCAATAATTTTCAATGGTTGCCCTTTGTTTTTTGCACTCGAATTGAAAAAAGATCACTCCAAAGCTGTAAGTAAAAGTTATTTTATTGATGAAGACATAAGTATGTACTGATAAAAGGAAATTTGATGAACCGTTTCCTTTATTTCTTCGCGTAATGAGTTATCGGTAAATTGCTTCCTCGAAAATAATTTTCTTTCTGGAACCGATTACGAGAAAATATACGCAGTTTCAAAGAATTTTCCGTAACAAATTGGTCTGTAAAATAAACTATTAAAAGAAATAGTTTGAAAAAAAATTTATATATATACCTATAGGTAGACATTAATCACGGGAATATAATTTTCGTCCCAATTTATTTTTTTCGTGTCGGACGCCGCCAGTATTTTAATTTGCAAAACTTTGAGATGATTTAAAATTAATGATGTCGGAATATTTACTTCCTACACCTGGTACGTAATATGTATAAAAATTTGGAACAAGACAACACGATCGTTGAAATATCTTTCAACTTTCCCAGTTTTGTGGCGAAAAACGTTTTCAGTCGTATTATGAATAAAAATTGTACGCGAGGTATTTTAATTGTGTCCCTTGTTTTTTTGGCACGGCCCTTTTCTCGTATATGAGTTGTATTGCGAAATAGTACGTGGTATTTATAAATGAGTGGCGCCAATGACCTCTCAGTTATGCATGTGTGTATATTTCGCCGGCTGACGTGAATGCGTGGACACAGAAATTTGCTGCGTAGTAAAAATAGTGCAGGCGGCGGCAGGCAAACTACCCACAACAGACAGACCAGGACATGAAAGACTATGATGAGTTATTTTACATACATAATAAATTCAAAAAATAACAAAGTCATCGTGGAGAAATTATTTCATTAATAATAACAAGACCCACTTCTATTTTTATCACGTACAGTAATTGGCGGTACCCTAAATAGAATACCGAGTAGATTAGATACAGTCACAGTTCTCAAAAAAATTAAAAGATAATTGAATGATAACATTTTTCTTGGAATTACGACATAAAAATGCGGAATTTTTTAATGAGGAAAATGTCCTAATATGTAAAAGTTGGCGTTAGTCCAGTTCGTTTTGTAAGAATTTTGTATGAATTGCATTACTTTCCCCTCTAATAATATTATTTAGAATTCTTTGCCAAAATTTTGTGTCAAATTTATGGCTCAATTACGACAGTCGGTCATTTAGGCCTATCAATAAATTTAGAAGCTGCACAACTGGTATTTAACGTCGTAAACACTTTTTCATTCAGTGCTGTTACGAAATATGAAACCGTTTTGCAAATTGTTCTAGAATAAGTACCGGTTTGTGGTGGAGATTTTAAATAAATTAAACTTTAGCTTACACTTTACAGTTGCAAAGCTGGCGCCAATTTCTACCTTTCATAATAATTGTAGGTGTAGACTACATTTAGCTAAATGATCATTTCATCATTCAGTCACCGTTATTTTCGAGAAAAAACACTAGTGTCAGGTTGAAATTTTTCTTTCACTGGAACAGGTCTCTACTTTCAAAATTTCCAATTTCTTTCAATTCGAACATGTTATTTATTAGTATCTCCCTCGCTGTTTATTATGATTTACATATGCAACAACACTAACCATATGGAATTTAAAGGAAAGGGGATTCCTTCTAAGAAAGTAGGTAGGCACGAGTGAAGGTTGTCTCACTCGGAAATTGTAATTGACACAAATATTATTAATAATAACACCACGAGAGCACTGCGAATTACTTATTCAATGGTATAACCATTGATTATATGTATATAATCAATGGTATAACTTAAACTCCCAGCATGGTACATATACGGGGTAACCCGGTAGCCCATTAGTGCAAGGAAGTCCAATATTTCATTCAACGATTAAAAAATGTTTCAAAAAAGTTGTAGGATACGAACCATTGCATATTTTGTAAAACATTTATTAACACACGTGGCTTCGTGCCGACCTGTTTTTTTAAATGGAACACCCTATAGGTATTTGATGTCATATTCCGATTTTTCTCTTAAAATGCTCTCTGACCATATTTTTGTGTTTTGTTTTAAATGCAGCGTTCCCAATTTGTTTCATGATTCTATGACCATAGTTTTGTAAATTTCGAATAGGAAAAACTTTGTTATTTTAAAAGAAACACCCTGTATATTATTATGTAGATCGATAATGTTCAATTCAATTCATGTCGGTACTATGTACCTATCCTCTAAAACTACTTATTAAAAAATTAAGCTATTGAGCTATTACAAGATTTTGAAAAACGAATTAGAAAAAATTCAATAGGACAGAGATTTTTTGAATTATGTTTTATTTGCTGAAATTTCACAAAAATGGGTTTGTTAATAGACACAGGCCCCAATTAAAGAGTTGGGGCCCGCGGCTCTTTACGTGAAAGGAGCCTTTTTAAACTCATCGAAAACGCTTCTACTGTTTGTCAAGTTAAGCATGCAGCAACGTCTAGTCTAATACTGCTTTATTTATCATTCCCCCCTTGCGCATGCTTTCTCATGCTTACATACATTACATCTTCCCCTTTTACATACAAACACATACAAACAATAATTTTTAAAAAGAATTACATACTTAAACTTAATATCTTGTAGGTGTTTTGATTTTTCTTCCATACCTGGTCGTTATTTGAGGGTTGTTATCCTGCTTTCCCGAATCAAAGGAATTGTAAGGTGTTTTAGTTTTAGGAACTATTTTTATAAAAATATCAAATCCCACTTTACCCCATGGTATGTTACGTACTTCGTGACATTGTAATTGCTCTCTTAAATTTGTATTTTGATATTTATTACAATAATGGCAATGACTGATCATATCTTCAATATGCTTAGTCATTCCTGGCCAATACAATGCCTCACGAGCTCGATTCTTACATTTAACAATCCCCATGTGACTATAATGCAATTTCCTTAAAAATTCCTTCCTTAATTTTGAGGGCACTATTAAATTTGACCCTTTATACAAGAGACCGTTTGTATAACTCAATTCCCCTCTAAACTTATAGTAAGGTTTTAAATTTGGAGAAATCAGTTTTACATTAGTCGGCCATCCATTTACAATATAGTCACTTAACACTCTTAAATCTAGGTCTTCAGTAGTTGCGTTTTTTAGTTCTATCTCTTTGCTATCTGTCATGACTAAATTATTTTTGATCATACAAATCTGAGCATTTAACTCATCTTTAAAATACGCATCAATTTCATCGTCGCTACTTTCACAAGCACGTGATAAAGTGTCAGCAATGTACATATATCTACCCGGAATGTAGCGCAGATTTATTTGATATTTCTGCATCTGTATGAGCATACGCTGCAAACGAGCAGGACAAGATGTTAGCGGTTTATTAAAAATTGCGACCAAAGGTTTATGGTCCGTTTGAACTATAAATTCTTGACCATACAAATATTTATGAAATTTTGTGCACCCATACACAATTGCTAACATTTCCTTCTCGATTTGTGCGTACTGTTTTTCAGTTTCGGTAAGTGATTTACTTGCATATGCACAAGGCAAATTATTTTGCATCATTACTACACCTAATGCATCTTTAGATGCATCCACTGACAGTACAATTGGTTTATTTACATCAAAATATTGTAAAACAGGCGCTTTACTTATTAACTGTTTTAATTTCTCAAATGCATCATCTTGTGCTGCCTCCCAATGAAACGGGACTTCTTTCTTTAATAATTCGCGTAAAGGACCTGTCATATCAGAATAGTGAGGTACAAATTTTGATATATACGTAACCATACCTAAAAATTTTTGTACATCGTTCTTATTTCTAGGTACTGTTATATTTCTAATTGCTAAAATTTTAGAATTATCCGGTTTTATACCGTCTCTAGTAAGTAAGTGTCCCAAATACACAATTTCCTTAACACCAAATTTACATTTATCTTTGTTAAATCTTACATTATTTTCTTTAGCAATTTCTAAAACACGATATAACCTTTTATCATGTTCCTCTTTTGACGTTCCATATATAAGAATGTCATCTATGTACACATCCACACCCTCCATATCAAAGAGCTTTTTAAATCGTTTATGAAAAACTTCAGGAGCTGACTTAAGCCCATATGGCATTCTTAAAAAACGAAATCTTCCATATGGAGTGTTGAATGTGCATAATTTTGAGCTTTTTTCATCCAAAGCTATTTGCCAAAAGCCATTGCTAGCATCTAATAATGAGAAATATGTAGCACCTTGTAATTGTGGTGTAATTTCCTCTAGCGTTGGCATATAAAAATGTTCCCTACAAATAGCTTTGTTTAGCTCTCTGGGGTCTAGACATATTCGCATTGACCCATTCGGCTTACGTACAATCACCAATGGATTTACCCACTCAGTCGGTTCATCGACTTTTTTAATTATATATTTTTTTTCTAATTGACCCAAGGTTACTCTTAATTGTTCTCTCAGTTTTATCGGAATCTTCCTGGGTGGGTGAATTACTGGTGTAACTTCTGTATTTATTTTAATCGAGTATAATTCCTTCAAACAACCTATACCTGAAAACAATTCTTTAAATTCCTTATCTACTACATTTTTATAATTAAGTGTAAAATGTTCACATACTTCACCAATTACATTATCAATAGTAGGTTTCTTTACAATATTTAATACTTCGCTTGTTTTTAAACTTAAAAGTGCTTCATAATTCCCCTTGATTACATAAAAATCGCAATATATCGATATTGTTCCATATTGGCATTTTAACTTTATTTTACCTGCAACATCAATTAAATTATGGGGATATGCGTATAACTTAACATTCGTTTTTCCTAGGTCCCTTTCGTTAAACCCGATTTTATTTAACATTGATAAAGGCATCATGTTTATCATAGCACCGGTGTCTATTTTGAATTTGCACTTGACCATATTTATCGTTATCATTTCACACCATACCGCATTTGTGTCTATGGAATTAACAGTGACACTTCCAATAAACACGAACTCATTATTTTCATCTTCACGGTTAGCGTAGTCATCTTCTACAGCAACTTCATTTATCTTCCGCGTGTTACACACACTCGCAAAGTGATTAAGCCTACCACACGCATTACACATTTTACCGTATGCCGGACATTTATTTTTTGGATGTAATTTTCCACACCATTTACAACAATTTTGATATCTTCGGGAATTATAAGTTGATCTTTGGATTGGCCTTTCCTTTTCCTGTCTTATCACTCCAGACCCCGAACCTTGCATGTGTGTTCGATTGATACCTGTTGTATTAGATTTTCTTGTTACCGCGTGTATTTCACTCGCACGTGGTTGATAAGTTACCATACTTGACGATTGTTGTTTGGATTCTTCAACTGATATGCACACAGACACGGCTTTATCCAAACTAAGGGAGTCATCCTCTAGTAACCTTTCCCTTAACTTATCATCTCCAATTCCGCATATTAAAATACATTTTATTAAACTTTCTTTTAATTCCCCAAACTCACATGAATTGGCCTTATTTTTAAGATCTGTTATGAATAATTCTAAAGATTCGTTCTGCAACTGCTTACGAGAAAAAAATTTGTAACGCTCATATGAGACGTTTTTCTTGGGCTTAAAATGATTCTCAAATTTTCCAATTAAGATATCTAATTTATTCGTTTCTCCTTCCTCAAAAGTAAATGTATTATAAATTCTTACCCCATCATCTCCAATATAATGTAACAATTGGGCACATTTTGTAGAACCAGCTTTTTTGTTTAATTCTGTTGCTTCCAAATAATTTAAAAATTTTTGTTTCCAGAACATCCAATTTTCTGCCAAATTCCCATTCATTATCATTGGAGATATTCCTCGATGGTCTGCCATTTTCATTTCTGTTTTTCTCACTTATTCACCTCACTTTTTACTTTTTCAATTTACCGACTGCGCCATGTCAAGTAAGCATGCAGCAACGTCTAGTCTAATACTGCTTTATTTATCATTCCCCCCTTGCGCATGCTTTCTCATGCTTACATACATTACACTGTTCTTCTATCAATGCGACACTGGCACGTGGACAATCTGACTGCTTGAGTAGTTTATTCTATTTTTGAATTTTATTGCATTAAATGACCAGTAAACTGGCACAAAACTTTCCCGTACAATGACGTATTAAATAAAATAGTTTTTGCGTAATAACTCAAAAAAATAAAAAAAGAAATATACAGGGTGTCCAAAAATTAGTCCAAAAATGCTTCTTAAGCGAGCTGGAGCTCCTTATAGATGGTGCCATGACGTACTTTTTTTTTGTAATACCTCAAAAACGTTTCGATCGAAAATGTCCAAACTTTGTACAATGACTTACCTTCTGATCACACATCGATCGCTGTAAATAATACTTCTTTCTGCGGCCATTAGCGTCCCATGTGGGAGGGGCTGCAGACATTTTGGATTGTATTTTTTTACATTTCTTTTTTTGACATTTTTTGTGTCAAATTCGAATTCTCTAGGGTCTTTTCTAAAAATAATGTGCTCTTGTTTCAAATCGTTAGGATGCACTCTTCTCGAGAAAAATAAATTTAAATAAATTACTAATTTATTAATTTATTTAACTGAATTACTCTTATATCAAGTTATATCAAAAACAACAAATTTTACAGTAAGTGCTCTACATGACGGCCTCCTGTTTCAATACATATTACAAAAAAAAGTACTTCATGGCACCATCTATAAGGAGCTCCAGCTCACTTAAGAAGCATTTTTGGACTAAGGTAATTTGGGTTAAATCGACATAAAATAATGTCTACTAACTGGGATTTTCGTTTGGCACCTTCATTTCTGGACACCCTGTATAGTGTGTAGTATACTTGTAATCAGAAAACGATTTCTGATTTTTTTCCTGAAATAATACACAAGGTATGTCATAAATATTTTGAATATTTCGTAAATTGCTATACTTAATATACTCGATTAAAAGAGTCGTAAGTCCTCTACTTCACTGTACAATTTTACTTCATTATCTTTGTCAACAAAAAAGTTATGGATTTTTAAAATTTTCAACTTCAAACATTCATCCCCCTCCCACCTTCCCCTATGGGAAATAAAGAAATAAATATAGTACCAATAGTTTTTCATGAACTAAGTATATGAATAACATTTCAAAAAATAAAAAAAAAATGCTCGGAACAGATTTTGAGAAAATCGATTTTTAATTTTTGACCAATTTTCGGTACCAATAAATTGGCCACGTTAAATTTTTGTTCTTTACCAATTATAATTAAAGGTCTGGCCATCCTTTGGCTATAATTTCCAATTTTCAAATTTTAATCGAGTTAAACGGTTCTTGAGCTACACCCTAAAAAGTAAAAACTTGGAGAATATTGCCCGTCATTTTGAATTTAGAAACAAACGAAAAACGGCGTTTTACTTGTAACCTTGTCTACTAACTTTTTAGGGAGATTAATTTGGGTTAAAATTTGAATGTTTGTTCCCAAAATAACGCCCCGCTTGTTTTACCGATGAAGTATTTTTATGGGCCATAACGTAAGCACCCACCCACAGACAAACATTTTTCAAATATGGTGGTTTTGGACTCAAGGGAACTCAAAACGTCGAGATTGATCAAAAATTTTTTTTCCACTGGAAAGTACCTAATAATGCATTTCGAAAATCTACTATGGCATTTATTTTTTGTAGGCTCAATTGGTATCCCCTTATGAAATGGGGGCCCCCAATGTAGCCCCGCCCCTTAATCCGGTCCTGAATAGACATTACTATAATACCAACCAACCACATTATGTACGGACAAGGTGGTCTTTAAATGTTTGGGGTGGTATAATAGGAAATTATATTATTGGGCCATATTTGTTTGATGGCATTGTAACTGGAGTGATTTATTTGGGTTTTATCCGAAACCAATTACATACCTCAATTAATACAACACTTGTCCAATGAAGTGAAACAGAGAATGTGGTACTTACACGACGGGGCGCCAATCCATAACGCCGTGCAGGTTAATACATGTTTAACTAATGAATTTTGAGAGATGGATCGGCAGACGAGGGCCAGATAAATGGCCACCCTGTTCCCCAGACTATCTGACTTTTTCTTATGGGGTTATGTTAAAAATCTAGTGGGGGTACACTTTTAACGACAAAGGAAAATATGAAAGAACGTATAACAGCTGTTTTCCAAAATATCGATGTCAATATGTTAAAAAATGTTAGCAGACCATTCGATGACCGCCTGTATTACTGTTTAGAAGTAAATGGTGGTCAATTTGAACATTTAATACAGTGGTTTTCAACCTTTTTGAATCCACGGCTCCCTTGACAAACTACAAACTTGTCGCGGCGCCCCTGTTAATTTTTAAGGAAACTTAAAAATGCTTAAAATAATTATGAGTCATTCATTCATTGCCCTGTAAATGTTGTTTTTGTAAATTGAAAACAAAGGAAAACAATTTAAAATAATAAAGAATAATTTGAAAAAAATATAATCACAAAAGAAATATAAGCAAAGTGCACCTTGAAACATCAGATTTCTCATTATTTATTTATTTCTTATATTCCTATAATCCTATAAACAAAAAAGATAATAAATCACGTTCACTCGCGGCGCCCCGAACCATCGTCCGCGGCGCACCGGGGCGCCATGGCGCACTGGTTGAAAACCACTGATTTAATAAAATAATTACATTGTTGTTGATATGAACAGCTAATTAACTTTTATATTCATCATTTAAATAAAATAGTACCTATTTGTTTTGTGAGTTGACGTTTAATATAATAATGTTAAAACGTATCAATTTTTCAACAAAATTGTTTAAAAAAATCTCGTCGCTATACTACGGAAATACTTCCAAGAGGCACTTGAGGAATGTGACACGGATAAGAAAGCAAATGGTGCAAATTTGATTAAAATTAGATTCGTAAATTGTTATGTATGGTCAGCATCAGAAAAAGATACAAATGAATAGAACTATAAAAAAGAACCTTCACAAGCTGTTAGCCATCATCAACGATCAAATCGATAAAAACAACATAAGTACCATGTGATGGGCAGTGGCGAGTACCAGTTTCTTCAATTGAAGAGAAGTTCGGAAGCAGATGGAGTGGATTTTAAAATAAATCTTTAAAACAGATGTAGTACCTACTCCTATCTACTATCTACGTTATACAATCACCACCATTGCTTGACTCCCGGTCCTTTACACCAAGGCGCCTAACTATACCATACTAGGTACATACATTAAAATAGCGAAGCCCCTTAATAACTTTGGGTGTAATTTCCACTAGCACCCCTATTACATTTTTTACGATAAAACTTGTACTGTAAGCATTAATATGGCACCACTATGAGCAGTGATTAATTTCATGAACACCGATGAGGCGCGATGCCAATTACATTACTCTCTCTTTCGTCCATCAGTCGGGCGATAAGATTTTTAACAGGTAGGTAGTACCAAAACTTTTTTTAGGTGAGATTTGTTTAGTAACAGCGTTCTACTTTACATAATTGGGGACCCTAGAGAGCTATGAAAAAGCTCTAAAGCAACCGTTAGCTATTATCTTCGAAAAATGAAATGCAAGGCATACATTTGTATGAGTGGAACAAGTTTTTTGTTATTAAAACGGGAATGAGCAAATATCCACACTTGCAAAATCAAAAATTTTCCACTTATTTTAATATAAATACATTCAAAAAACGTTTTATTCAAATTAGTTAAGATAATTAGGCTTAGATGCAGTATTTTTCCTAATAGTTTCAAGGATATACCAAGCACACAAAATATATTTTGATAAAAATTGTTTATGAACAAAATAAAATAAAAGAAGGGAATTTCGTAATTTCACACCCGTAAATGTCTTTTTATTAATTGTGATAAGAAAATTAATTATATAATATAGACGAAATGACATTTATAGTAGGTTTCTTTGGTAATTAATCAAAAAATTTATTTCTAATTAAGAACAATAACAATTGCGCATTTCAAATTTACATATTACAAAAATAAGCTCCACTCAGCATGGTTGAATTTGTAAAATAGACAATTTTACACTGCCATCTAAGTTTTCAATTTTATCTATAGTTTTTATAGCAAAAATACTTATTGAATCCTATTACTTATTTCATCGCATTTTAAGATCTGTAAAGATAGAAGTTTTTTGCCGATGAGGTACAACATTTAATTCGTAACAATATGCTTATATCATATGCATAAAGAATTATATCGTTGGGATGAGTCATATCATTAAAATAGATCAAAAATACAATCGGACCAAGGGCAGATCCCTGTGGTACACCAGCAGTAATACTCTGACATCTGATTATCACATTCAGCGTCTGTAGTTCATTATTTTGTCTCTGCCTATGATTACAAAAATGGTATTCATTATGTAGAGGGTTGTTTCTTTCAGAGAATCATGATAACATCCTCGGCGCTTAAGGCTCTTTTCTTACTGAGAAACTTATTATATTATTGCACGAAGCTATACCATTAGTACAAATGACAGTTTCACTAATTTGACAGTTTAAAAGTTGTAAATCAAAAACCATGGTCTACAAATGGTTTGCAGAATTCAAACGCGGAAGATCTACTTTTGATGACGATTTTCGCGAGGGTCGCCTATGCACTTTTATTGTCGTAAAGAATATTGATGCTGCCTTGCTGCGCCTGAAATATTTTATCAGATCGACATGCAGTGAGAAACAGGCATCGTTAGGCATTGCCGCGAAACAAATACATACCACTTTGCAACAACATTTAAATATCAGGTAGTTGTTGGATGATCAGACAGAAGCTAAAAAAAAAGCACGTGCCAAGTGGTGCAAGGAAAGGCTTAAAAAATTTGACCATGGTCGTTCAAATTTTGTATATGTATGTATTACATTGTAACAGGTGACGAAACATGGATATATTCATATGAGTCTGAAGCACCTGTATGGGTGTTGCAAAATGAAACTAAACTAACAAAAGTGGTGCGCTCGCCAACCGTTTCAAAGAAAATGGTAACTTGTTTTTTCATCATGTCATTGGATGATCGATGATTAGTATACTTCAATTTTTCTCCTGCAGGTGATCGGTGAAATTAGAAAAAACAATATAAATAAGCAAATCATTCTGCATCATAACATTCATAACAATGCAAGTCCGCACACAACATGAACAACTACAGAATTTTTGACTAAGTATACATATTATTAATGACGCCTGATCTGTCTCCCAATGACTTTTTTGTTCAAAAACATCAAAAATAAAATGCGTGGTTTTGAAGATTGGTTGTGCCGAATGCAATTTTGAAAAACAATAAAAAAAAATGACGTAACATTTTTAGATGTTCCACGAATTTTACCAGTGACCCTCGTAGATTTTTCATCTTCTAGGTTTTATATTACCTACAACGGTTTGTATTTGAAAACACTTATATTATATTATACTAATGGACAGGTGTGCCAACGAGGACCACCGTCCATTTGCTTCACGGTAAGTTTAACTTAAAGCAAAGAAGGTTCAGAAATTGTTGCGTGAAACCTATATTTAAATATCATAGAAGTATACTTAAATGATTGCTACATTTAAGAACAAAAAACACATTTTATGACATTAATTTCGTATTAAAACCCAAACGTAGTTTGTCAGTCTCTCCAGCTAATGTTTTTAATTCAAATTTACTTCTTGCGTAACGATGACTGATCATTATTCATTATTGCTATTGATGTAATGTTCTAATTAATCGCTATAGAATCTATAGTTCATGTTTTTAAGTCGATTTAAAAAAGAGGGGGGGGGGGGGATTATCATTGCCATTATCTGGGAAAAAAACACTGATAAAAGCCTTAGACGTTCAATCACTGAAGGGCTCTACAGATTATTATTATTAAATAGCAAATGATTTAGCTTGAGGTACTTTTTTTAAAGTATACTGTCTGTCTATCCGAATTCACATAGGCACGGATTTTTAAATTGCATTTCATTCAAATTTGGTTGGTCACTAATAAATGTAAATCTAATATACTGTGGAAGCCAAATTTTACAATGTTTTCCTGTTAAGGAACGATCTATACCACTAGATATATATAAGACCAATTTTTCCTTCATTTCGATTTTTCAGGAAAAGAGTTCAACTAGAAAAAGCTAAATTTTATGGTTTCATGATGAGTACCCACTACATCAGTAAAATTTGGTACAAAATCGTAAAATAGACCATTTTTGTGATGAATACGTAAGTGTCGTCTGCCTGGTCATAAACTCTGAATAAAACATGCTATTTTTTCTTTAAACGTCAGAGAATAAATGTTACCTGTACATGATTTGAATACATAATGAAAGTGTCACTATTACTATCATATGACATATTATGACATATGATGATACTATGACATAAAAACATTTAACATATTATTTAAAGTAGTAGGTACGCCACTGAAACTACTGAAAGTTATTGTTGAAAAATTCTATTACTGCACCGACTCGTGAGTTATACTATAGCTTATCGTGAACCGATTAAGCACTGGAACCAATTGCTCCAAAGAATTTTAAACTACCAATGAAAATTTTACTGCTCCGTTAGTTACATTGTTAGTATGACTATTCGCAGGCTTGGGCAAGTACAGTGGCCTGAAGTCCTAAGTACAAAGTTCTAAGTACCAAAGGTCCTTCAAGTACCAAGTGTACTTGAAGTACATTTTGTATAGATTAGTCAAGTCCTCAAGTACAAGTACAGTACTTAAATCCAATTGAAAGTACACAAGTACATAGTACTATAATAACTGCTCGTTTTATTTTTTATTATGAATCAACATAGGCAACACTATCTTAAGAAGTGGTAGAAAAATTAATAATTTTTAGCTGATTTTGAGCCATTAATAGTTTTTGTTGGTCCAGGGCAGAGTAGCTCAGCTAACTCAGCTGTAATTATACCTTCAGAAGTAGTTAATAATTAATATCGGTTTAAAATATTTTCCCCGAAGAATAAATGGGTAGGTGCTCCATTTTCCGGCTGTTTTATTTCGTTTGTCCAGTAAAACACTTCAAAGTAGTCTTAAATACAATTAAAAGTACGGGCACTGCAAGTTACGTATCCGCTAGTTGCTAAGTAAGCACTGTAAAGGCGGTCTACGTCTACAAGTGCTGACTGACTAAAAAGAATTTTATGTTTGGATGACACGAAGTTGATATGGATCTGTGTTTTACTTTGTTCAGCTTACGAATGCAGCCGAAAATGTGTGTTTTTTTAGAACAAACATGAAATGTACTTTGTTGTACTTGATGGTACTTACAAGTACTTTATTGCAAATTTTCGTAAATACAAAAGTACTTAAATACTTTTCTCCGAATTTTTTGTAAGTACAAAGTCTTAAGTACAAAAAAGGACTTAAGTATGTATTTAAATACATCTGGACTTAAAGTACAGAGGACTTGCCCAAGCCTGACTATTCGAAACTTCTACTGTAGCCAATGATGAGCATTTTCAAAATTTGTTCATCTCCATCTCTTTGTAGAAGCGTTTGGAAATTTAGTATTCTGGTTCTTTATAAATTTAAAAAAGGACCCTATAGACTTTCGGGTCCCTAGGTCAACGACAAAAGTTACAAGGGTCCGTGTGGAGTGGGAACGGTAAAAAATAGACTGACACTTAAGTCTTTAGATCACGTGTCGTCGTGTCGACTTAGGACTTTTGTTGAATCATAGCTTTGCTCCTTAAATGTGCCACTAATCAATATAATTCCCATCCGTGGATCAGGTCAAAAGGTGAGAAGCGCAATTTACGAAATTTGCGCGAGAAAAATCCAAACGCATGCCCAATAAGGGAAATTTCATTCATCTTAAACTATCATATGGTTTTTGACCAAGACATGTCCAAATTGGTCAAAATAAGTGATGGTAATTTTGAGGATGCTTCGATATTCGGCCGTTGTATTGGTTTGTATCTATTTGCTCTATCACCTCTTTGAATCTTTACACACTTTAATCCCGACTTGCCTTGTATAATATGTGACCTTCGCCACTCCGTGTCACTCCCCCACCCCCCATTTTTACGATCATGCTTTAATCTTCAATTAAGTTTCACAACATTCTTTCAAAAATTAAAAAAACCCGTCTTGAATTAAATAGTACGACATCATGAGACAAAATCATGGCGACGCGACGTAGCAATTCCTAATGAGTGTGATTCCTATACCTACCTTACACACAGCTCCCTAATAATATTTTATTTGCTCCCCTCTGTTAATTTAATCTGGTTACGGGCCAAATATGGTAAACCAGTCTAAAATAAAAATAGACGAATTTTTTTTGAAATAATTGAAAATTTGAAAATAGTCCCTGAGAAGAAGTCAGCTTCACAGTATTTGGGCTATTTTCAAATTTTCAATTATTTCTAAAAAAATTCGTCTATTTTTATTTTAGACTGGTTTACCGTATTTGGACCTTTACTGCACCACGTAAAAATAAAGATATTAGTAAGAGGTTCCTTTTTATTGCATTCCGGAATCCAGAAATAGTTTCGTGTGTGTGTGCCCATTAAATATCTACGACAGAGTGGACGAAAAACCGGTAAAAGTCGATGAATATGTATTGGTAAAGTATGTAATAAGAAAGATCCTCAATCTTTTTCGTAATTCCCAGAAGGATTCGATTAAAATAAATCGGCAGGTATATTAAACTCAGGTTCGATAACAGGTATAAGGGGGTAAAGATGAATCATTTCATCTTGGGCTAATAATGGGGAAAACCTCTTTCAAACAAAAGGTTCCGTGTTTGCTATTTCGGGAACACAGCTCAAAATGTTGCCACCACGTTTGGCAGTAACAACAACGAAAGCCTTTATTGCCAATGTTCCTGGTTTATGGCATAAATGGAACAAGAGGTAACTGTTAATCAATGTGATTTGGCATTGCCGCCAAAATTTGATACTTCCCAGACGTGTATTAAAATAGAAGATTCGTCCCGGTAAAATTAATGCAAAAGGGGTATTAATTAAAAAAAAAAACTGAAAGCAATTAAGTTCTGTAAACAAGGCAGCTAATTAAGGTCTTTGATAAACGATAAACAAATTATAACGGGGAAACTAATAACAAAGAAATATTAGCATAATTTAGGATAACACAAAGATGTTATACCTACCTATTGTTATATAAAGTACTATTTAGTAGTTCAATTGTATTAATTGGCGTTAGTAGAGGACGGTGGTTATCACCGCGCATCTTATTTTTATTTATACATTTTTTTATCTTTCATTTCAAGTTGAAATCCATTATCAATCAAGCAAGAGTTTAATAAGCCAACTTTTGTTTACTTTCAATTGTTACACGTTGGGGGTAGGTAATCGCACATTTTGTAAAAAAAACAAAGAATTACCTACTTACTCTAGATAAATTTGAAATTGACTAGGCAGTAACGCACTTGTTAACGCACCAATGTTCAAATTCACTCACTTATAACGTCACCGAAAATGAATGCACCATAAACAATTACGGAAAAATCTAGAAGATTTTTTCGTGTTGTGTAAACGAAAGAAGTGCACATCAACTGGTGCCAGTGTTGTAGCTGTGCGTACGCGTTACTACTACGCTACTACCGGAATGTGGGGGGGTTACTACGATCAACAAACCAAGCATAGTAGTAATCGCTATTGTGGAATTTTATGTTATACATTCGTCTGTTCAACTGTTACAAGAAAGTTCAGGGAGTGTAGGAGATGTTAGAAGATGAAGTGCCTGAATCTGCTGGTTTTTCAGCTTTATTGCCTTTAAAAGATTGTTGCAGCGATGTGAAACAGGTATATATCTGAAGTTTTACGATTATATTGTTTTATTATTTCTTAATAAACGAACATTTTACATGAAAATCATCGTTTATTGGTTGTTTTATTACAATCATTGATAAGTGTGACCTTTACCTTTTACAATTTTACATTTAGTCTATGGAGTGTGAAGGTAATTTAATCTTGTCGCGTGTACGCGGCTCGCAATGATAAAGGTCAAAATATTACTACCTACATCGCTTTGCGCTTTGCTGCCATTGTACACAATAAATGAACGCCGCGCCGTATAAAATCTATATAGTCCTTATTTTTTTAATAGATTAGCACTGAAAAACTATTGTACAATAAGTTACGCAACTATACGAGGCTTATCCACAAATTAAGTTCAAATGAGTCACCAAAATTACAAGATTTGCTGTAGGTATTCTTTCTAGGCCAGTCAGGTGGGTAAAATTGACTTTAAATAAAGGAGATATAAATCCTGTTACATGAGGGGCTTGAAAGATTGGGTGTGGGTGCAAATTGCAAACTTTTACAAGTATTTAGCCTAATTTGCACTCATTTAAGTCATTTACAGCCATTTGAACACTGTAAATTATTGCCACTTACAGTACATATTGATTAACATACAATTTCTATCTACAGCAGCGGTTCCCAACCTTTTTTTGCCAAGGGACCACTTTGATTTCGTTATTATCAGCAGGGACCACAAGGCTCAAAAATAAACTGTATCAATCTAAAAATAATCTTTAATTGAAACGTTTATCATAAGTAATAATAAAATTCAAAAGTAATATTATTTGACACTGTTATAATTTATTGAATAGGTACATATGATTTTTAGGGGACAATTCAGTTTCCATCAATGAGATTTTTGAGCTTGCATATTCTGTATAAGTTTTTGAATTCTTGGAGTAATATTTTTGCTCAAAGCTACACGCATATCATCACTTACTTTCAATCGATTCCTAGACTTGTTTTTAATAATGAGCAAAGCAGAAAATCCCTGCTCGCATAAATAAGTTGTGGAGAAAAGCATAAGATAACACAAAGCTATTTCTCGAATTTTAGTGTATGAAATTGCTTTTTACACCAAAATTGCTCCAATGAATCTGATTCAAATGCGTCTTTACAGTTTCTATCATTTTGTTATTCAAGAAGTTCTTCTTTTATTTCTTCTGCAACTTCTCTAACATTAGTGCCAAAAGGGTTGCGTATCAGTTTTTGGTGAATTTCAGCTTCTGATGTATTGCTATATTCTGGGAAGTAACGATTTAATTCATCAGCCAACATTTGAAGATGACATTTAATGTTTTCTTGAATGCTTTTCTTAAACGTGTCATATTTTTTATCGTCAAGGAGTGCTTTTAAAGTTGAGAATGCACTATAATTGTCCTCGCAAACTTTGAAATCTTTCGCGGACCATATTTTAGTTCTGACGGACCACTGCGGACCACTGGTTGGGAACCACTGATCTACAGGGTGTATTCACTGACAGTTACCATCCCTATACGTAGTGTAGAATGTAAATCTTGTCAGAACCAACATATTTCTTCAGTAACTTTTTCTCGTTTGAGCTTTGGTTTGTTAATAATCAAACTTCTTTTGTTTTTCAAGAAAATGACATATTTTTATGTGTCTATCGCCAATTAGGCTAAGGGAAAAATTTCTAAAGCGCTGCGACAAACTGGCGAATGGTGTTTTTAGGGTAAATCTGGACCCTACGAAATACGAATCAGTCGGTCGTCAAGCTGCATTTTGGATCCTAAGGTCGAAAACAAGATGGCGTCCGATTTTCTGTGTTTTTTTGTTACTTTGGATCGGATTCTCCCCTGACCTGCGATAATGCGTGTGCTTTTTTGATAGGATACCTTTGAATTTGAAATGATCCTCCTGCATTGCCCATTAACTGCTACCACCTCCCCTGCCTAAGACCCAAAACGGGAAGCAATTGTGGTCTTTTTTGCCCTTTTATGGTTGAAAATTGACTTTTAAAAGAAATATTTCAACACGTTAGTGTTTCGTGCAGATGTACGAGCCTTTTCACACAGGCCACTCTGTGAGTTTGAAGAACATTGTTCCATATTGAGCTATTCACACGGGCGCGACCACCGTTTTAGCCGTGCCACGGTGGCGTGCAGTGGATGACTCCCTTGGAACGCTCGGCACAAAAAGATGCGCCACCAATACCAATACATGTTTTTAAATGCAAGTGTTCACACGGGAGACTTCAGTGTCCCCACAGCAGCCCCTAGAGGAAGATACTGCGAGGCAGCCTACAGAGATGATTTGGAACACCCCAAATTCGCCTTGTACACTCTTCTAATCTTCTTTTGACGTAGGAACGTAAATCAGAAATAAGAACGTTATTTTGCAATCTACTATAGAGAAGTATAACTCAGCAGAGTACCGGGTGGTCCAAATTGGGCACTTTCTTATGGAAACGCCCTTTATTTTAAAATAAAAAAATGACCCACGAGTCTGCAGTTCAATTTTCTAATTTCTAATCTTTAATCGTTTGGCTGCTTGGAGGTGTAGTGATTTTGGGAAAATATTTCCAAAAACACTTTTTTACGTAGAATTTATCGCGATAGACAGTTTTTATACAGGGTGTTTGAATTGTTGTGTACGACTTTAAACTACATTTTTTCATACGGACCAGCCTAAAATTTCCTAAATTTTGAGATAAAAAAGGCAATACGGTGCCTGGTACTTAAATTCTACCCTTTACTATCCATAATCTGAACATTAGTCACTATAAGAAAAAAATTGCTTTACACAGTCGCGTGCAGGCTCCATTTCTGTAGAAATAACAGTCAACAGCCCTCCTTGGAATCATTGGGGACTCTGGCACAAGGCTGCAGACCAGTATAGCTACTCCAGCGTCCTTAAATACGACTTCCAGCATGTTCCGGACGATTCTCCAATCCAACTGATATAGTTCACAGGCGAGTTTAGGAACTGCCACATTCTGTATGCCCTTGGCTAGCAGGTTGGCCCTCAAAATCCATAATGCATTCCATAAATCGGCGTAGTTGGGTTTCTGGTAACACAATCGCTTTGTTACCAAGTAATAAATGGACCGTTCCCCATCTTGCAGCTGCAGGATATTGCTAACAGATAGGTTCTATTCACTGAGCTCCTCCAGGCGCCCAAATTTATTTTTCGTCGGTTGGCCTCACTCCATTGACTCTGACTTCGTCTTCTTGTTCCGGAATGTAATTTCTTCCTTCATAAGGCTCCATTCGATTGGAGTGCACTACCATTGGTTTTTCTCTGGGTAACTTCTGGATGCGATAGATCAAATCGATTATCCTCTTTTTAACTTGATATGGACCCTCCACGACGTCTCTGCGGACTGTAGAGCCCAACCAAATTCCTTGGTTGGAATCCCCCTCCTGGTATCTCACGTCATACATGGTCTTCATCCGGTCACTCGCGATCTGACTGCTCTTGCGGGTCCGATCGTGCGCCGCTGGACTTCCAAATTCCAGATCGCAGAACGTCGGCGACGGTCATAGCTCCCTGATTTGGCAGCGCATATGCCTCCGTCCACTTGGTGAAGTAGTCCATGGCCATCAGAATGTATTTATTTCCAGTTTGTCTCTCAGGAAAGGGCCCAGCGATATCTATAGCCACTCTCTTCATTGGGCTCCCTACGTTGTATTACCTCATAGGGGCTCTTCGCTTTCCCAAGGGTCCATTACCGGCGACACACAATTCACATTTGCGGCACCACTCTTTAACGTCGTATTTGCAGTTGACCCAATAAAATCGCTCTCTAACTTTCTTCAGGGTTTTTTTACACCAAAGTGTCCTCCAGAGGTACCGTCATGAAGATGTTGTAACACTTCTGGCACTCGGCTTCTCGGGATTACAAGCTGAGTTTTAATACCAGTACCATCCGCGTTCTCCAAGTCTCGCTTCAGGTCACCGTCTTCTACGTTCAAAGAGTTCCATTGTGCCCAATATGCTTTAAAGATTCTGTTGGAAGAACTAATTGCTCCCCAAGCCGGTCTTTCTCCTTTATCCTTCCACTCCAGTAGGATTTTCAGCTATGGATCAGCATTTTGACCTTGTCGGATCTCTTCCGGTAGCCACTGATCGTTGACCACAGTAGTTCTGGCTACTAGAAAAATCTTCTCTTCCAACCGAGAGCAATGGCGGCAATCTGTTGGACACGGTCTTCTTGATAGGTCATCAGCATTCCGATGGCTGGTGCCTGCCCGATGTTCTGTATCAAAATCATATTCTTGTAATCTTTCGATCCATTTTGCCACTTGACATTCAGGATTTCGGAACTTCAACAGCCACTTCCGTCCGTCCGTTCTTAACCGAAACTTATTTCGTCCATACAAATACTTGTAAGTGTTCTACGGACTTTACCACGCCAAGTAGTTCTTTTCTCGTCACACAATAATTTCTTTCTGCCTTCGATAAGACTGAAATAGCCGATGACCTTTTCTTGTCCGTCTTCTACCTAGGATAGTACACCTCCGATAGCTAGGTTACTTGCGTCCGTGTCCAATAGAAATTCCCCGTCATGACGTGGATAGCTCAACACTGGCGCTGTGGTCACGGTCTGCTTCAGCAGCTGGAAAGCCGTCTCGTAGTCTTCGCTCCAAATATATTCGCGACCATCCTTCGTTAACCTTGTCAGCGGCTTGGCTACATTGGCAAACCCAGGAACAAACCGTCTACTATTCATAATCCCAGGAAACTTCGATCTTGGTGTTTATCTTTCGGCGTCGGCCACTTCTGCACTGCTTGGATTTTGTCGGGATCGGCTGCTACCCCACACCTGATACCAATTGTAACGACTTTTAAACTCTTTATTTTTATACCTAAGCTACAATTATTAAACGAACGCAAAAACCCATTTTTGACACTCCCAAAAGAAAACTGTTTAGAAGTCCTGATCTCTAATTTCAACCTTCAGTTGCTTGTTACAATATGGAAACACAGGAAGTCACCAACTTTTTTTTAAATTGAGGTTTAGGAAATCTGTTTAAGACTTCCCCCCTACGGCTCTATAGGGGGGGCTCATATAGTTATAGCTGGTCTCCCCACTAAAAACCTGTCCTCTCTTGTTAGTGTTATACGGTCCGGGTATCACTAGTGGCATTCTTCGCGAGCCGCCGCCCGGTGGCAGATCGTCGCCACCTTCACTGAGCCTTGTCCTTACATATCCTGCCGGGCACTGCTACCTCCATTGCCTCTCTCTTCCTTCTCTCTCCCTCGTGGCAATAATTTTGGTCACCACTCCCGTGAGTGTTCGCCAGTTTACCTCCGAGTCCAGCATCAGACCGATTATATTAAATCCCACCTCGCGTGGTCTCTTTCTCCGCAATCCAGGCAGTTATCGTCTATTCTTTTTCCAATCCTATAGAGGAAGGAAAAACACCCCGTTTTCACCATGGCTAATCAAAATCTGGGTTAGGTGATAGTCCGTTTCTCCATGTTCTCTGTTTACCCATTGTTCTATCATAGGAATGAGTTCCTCCGTCCAGGAAGTTCTTCGTTGCCACCTCCCTGTCCATTCTTGGATTATCCTTTCCCTATCCCACTTTTCTACCCTGACCATCATCAGTATCTCCGCTCGAGGGTGTTCTGAGACCACCATAACGTCCTCCAGTTGGACCGTGCGGTAAGCACTGTAGATCCTGATCGCAAGCATACGAGTTACTTGTTTCATTCTATTCTTCGCCACTTCCCGTCTAATCACTGGACTTCATGTTTCGGCGCCATACATGTAGTATGGAGATGATAGCCGATGCTAGGACTCTTCGCTTAGAGGTGCGCGCCCTTCCAACATTTGGCATAATCCTAGTTAGTGCACGGTATACCCGTCACACACTGTTTTAGTGTACGATGAATGTCAGGTTCTTGTCTATTGTCACTCCTAGAACCTTATTTCGGTGTTTGACGTTAAGAAAGGTATTTTTCTTTTAATTAGTACAATTAAGTGTGAAGGTGAACGTTTAAATTTAGTTTTTAATTTGTTTAAAAATCGAACGAAAATATTACTCATATTGGTCATCATGTCCTTCAATAGTTTGTTGGCTGCGTTACATATTTTGATATTTTTTCCATCGTTTCTTAGTTGATCCATAAGACTAAGTAAATGTAATACCATCGATGAATTTATAAGTTGTTCCATCAGTCAGCAGACTGGATATGCTAAAATTTAGCAAGTTAATTGAAAATCAAGTCAGATGCATTCCATTATTTGGCCAATCAAAAAAATCTATCAATATGTTGTATTTACATATTTACAAAGCGCCGCAACTGTTGTCATTTGAATAAAATGCGTCTTGTGACAATATTGAGGAATTTTTTTGTCAAAATCAGCGACCACACAGCTAAACCAAAACCATAACTTCTTTTTCGCCGTTCTAAACGCGGAAGCTATGTATTTCTTATCTAATACATAGATCATCCTTGTAGAGAATTTTTATATAAGAATAAAGATCGTTGGCCCTCGAAAATGGTACCGTTAACGTGTTTTTTGAGTTTACTTTTTACAATCTTTCTATAGGTTTTCTTGACCAGTTAATCCATCAATCAATCGATCGAAATTTTGTCGTTATGTAACAAAAAGAGCCATGTTTTTTTAGCCAAATTTTGACGGAGTTATTTTGATCTAAATAATAATACTTGAGATAAGTATTTTGTGAAATGGTGTAGGTTGGCATTAGGAATTTAGATTGCAATTTTAAGCAGATAAACTTACCAAACGACATTTTTTAAGATCGTTATTTTTTTTAAATACAACTGTTATTCTAAGGCAAATATTTGAAATTCTAATGCAGTCTTTATATAAATAAAACCAGTATTTCAGCAGAATGATTCACACTGATGTGGCCTCTGTTGTTAACTTTTTACAAGTTCAAGGATAAATTTAATGTTGTTAAATATACAAAGAAATGCATTCGTAAAGTTCATTTTCGGAAATTTTAAAAGTTTTATAAATTCAAATAATGGGTATTATTATTATTATTATTTTTTGTATAGGTGCGTGGGTTACTATTTACAAATATTTTCGTCATTGCAGATTTCAATAACTTCCATTTTGTCCTTTTTTTGCGCGTTCGCCAATTAGGAATTGAATTTATATTGTTCTTGTTCTCCCACGTAAAACTTTTTATTTTCGAAATACTATACATTAATTTGATTACTATAGTAAGTAAACCTTTATTGTTTAGAAATGTATGTATTTTATAAACAAGGACAATGATCTTAATAAATTTTATTGTCAATTATACAAAGTTTATCGTCTTCCAAATATAAAAGATTAGTTATTATGTTAATTATTATTAACAATTAAACCCGCAACCATTTAATTTTAATAACTTTTATTGTTTTTTTCTATTGTAACTGGGTTGATTAACTTTTCTTTCAAAATTATAGCTATTTTATCAATACTTACGCAATCTCTACTCTGTTGTTTTGCATATTGTTTAACGACGACAGTACTTATTTGTTTTGCAAAGATTAATCTAGTTATAAAAAATAATTTCACAACAAAATTCATTTGCAAAGTATCTTGTGAACTAACTAAACTATATTAAAGCTAAGTAATTTTAGAGTACCTATTATAGTAAATAATCAAGATTACAATCTTCTCTAAGTTTTGTGATTATAGTACATAATTCAAACTTAAAGGTACTATCGTGAAGATACAATGTAAATTGTTAACTCTCCTTACTTTCTATAATGTTATGTAAGTTTTATGACTATTTGCACAATCTTGATAACAATATTTGTTTTAGAGTAGGTCATTAAGAGACTGATATTGTTATTAACTTATAAGGATCTCGTAATGGGAGTACTTACCAAAAGTATTTAGGTACATTTGCATAGTTACTAGATCGAGTATTTTAATGATATCGCCATAGACACTTTCCTTATCCTATCGGTCATATAAATACTAATATCAATGTATATAATTATGGTGTCAAGAAAAGTAATTATGAAGTTGATTTACATGTCAGTGAAGAATGTCAATAATTGAATTAATAAAAAAAGTTAATATTTTGTAAAAACAAGTGATCGGAGACGAGAGAAAGAGAAATATAAATAAAAACGAATTTCGAACAATTTTTAAAAATTTAGAAACGACAATTTCAAGTAACTGAAGTGAAGTTCGTAATTTCCCAAACAAATATTTAGATTTGTTTACGTTAAATCGTTTTTAGGTCTTTCTTGGTTATTTCTTAACGTTCATGGGTTTTAAAAGTGCTTATGATCATTATTGAAACGTGAAGTTAGCCCCCCTCAAAATTTACAATTTTTTCCTTTCAATCTGTTGTTGATCGTTTATAATATAACCTTTAATTCTAATGTCAGCCCCCCCTCAACTTTCAAATTTTACATTTTTTTACTGTCAATAATGTAAGCATTACATTACGTTACTTTAAATATTTTTTTCTCCACCGATAGTTTAATTTAAGAATTATTAGCATAAGTTCCATGGCCATCTATTGATACAGGGTGTTGTTTTGCAACTGTTAGCTTAGAAAGTTTTCGAACTTTAAGTTGTCATAACTTTGTTATTAATAAATATATTTTTGTAAAATTTTGGTGACAGCTATTTGGAAGCATTCTGAATCCAGTGGCGTAGATATTTTTTTTATAAACAAATCGCTACTAAGAATTCTCCATTCCGAGTACGAAAAAGTTATCGTAGTATGCCCTGAAATTTGGAATAAACATTTAAAATTTTGTCCCAAAGTAGATGTTTCATTAATTGACATTTTAAAATAAAATTGGTTAAAATCGGTAAATAACTTCAGATTTTACATGTGTGTTTCCAATCTAAATGAGTCACACTGTATGTAATTATTTATTAAAATTTACAGCAAAAATATTTGAAAATTATAATATTTATTGTTATATCAATAAATAAAACAATTGCAAACCCTTAAAGTATGGAAAGTTGCAAAAAAACATGAAAATATAATTATTTATCCGAATATTATTGTAAGGTCTTACGTTGTTTCACAAAGAAACAATTGTTTCCATCCAAAAAAGTAGATTTATTAAAACATTGTTTTATAAAAATTAACATTGAAAATCTCCAGCTTGGTTGAAGCAGACTTACTCCCTCTTCCCCTTGCAGGATTAGGGGTTCAGCCTCGTCAGTGCATCGCATCGTTGTGGGTCAGTTTTGGCCTCTTTGATGGTAGTTCTTAATCGCTGGATTCTTAAAAACCGTCAGAATATGTTGGATCTTCGTCATGGTCATCATCATCTTCAAATCCAACGTTCTGTTTGGTGCGATTTGGTCCATCCGGCAACCCTGCAGCTCCGAAACTATCGTAATTTACTTTCGATTTGAAACGTTTTTTAATACCTACTGTCAATAAATATACAGTTCGATACAATAGTAATTTTTATTTTAATTTATAATTCATTTTTTAATACAAATTATTTTAAAAAAATGATAATTTTTGCATATTTTTAAACATCATATTCTTCCAACAATTTGTAATTGCTTTATTTATTGATATAACAATAAATGTTATAATTTTCAAGGATTTTTGCTGTAAATTGTAATAAATAATTACAAATATTAACGGGAAATTACAAAAATGCTGTTTGAAAATCACGTTTTTTCATTTTTTTGATATTTTTAGCAAATTTTTCTATAGTGATGCCAATTTTTTATTAAACCCGGTGAAATTGGGCCCCACTACTCACCTACCCATCAGGCCTAAACGACGCTGACTCGAGATTATCTCTATTCTATACCCTTATACATATTATAAAACAAAGTTCCTCACCACGCCTGTCTGTCTGTCTGTCTGTCTGTCTGAAATCGATAACTTGAGGTTAAGTGGCAGAATAGCTTATTGCTAAACTTCGCCTCATGTATATGTGGTACATATTTGTGATGTTTTTTTTTTTAGTTACTTCGTGTCTAATCATTTATGTTTTAGGAGCATATTTTGTCTTGTTATTCACCAGATCCTAAATAAAGACGATTAAATAAATAAATAAAAAAATAAACTCAGAAACCACCAAACGAATTTTCATGCGAATTTTACCAGTGATTCATGAGGAAGGTTTAGGTGCGGCGAGGGGGCGACATATATCAGGATCTTAAACAGAGCCTCTAATTACGTGAGGACTCGCCATTGCACGTGTTATATATAACATGGGTCAAAAAGTACTGGGCCTAAGTAGCGAAACAACATTATTTGTGAAAATTCTTCTTTATTCATCAAATATAGTCTCCTATGGCGGGGATATAATCACTCCAACACTTTTCTAACTTTTCGATACCGCCCTTGTTCTAACAATTTATTGTTGGCTTTAAAATAGGCTTCAGTTTCTGTGATGACTTCCTCGTCTGAGCTAAATCTCTTGCCACGGAGCATCTTTTTGAGTTTGGAAAAGAGGTGGTAATCGCCGGGAGGCAGATCAGGACTATACGGTAGGTGCGGATAGGCGCTGACTTTTCAAAATTTCTGTGGGTAATCAATATTTGTTCGGTTTACGATATTCTTTAATGCGAATGGACCTACATATTAACACTTAACTTAATCTAAATATCTTGTTAACTGATACTTCCATTATAAAAAAAAAATTATTCTGAAACACTTTAAAGTCAAACGTTTTTTCCGGAAGAAAGCTATTTTTATGAGGAGTGGTGCTAAGTTTAACAACAGGGTATAATAGGAGGATTCCGGATTACTAGGAAATAGGGTTAAGGCGACCAGTTGACAGTTTTATAAAATGTTTGCGCAGTAAGCAGTGTAAGCACTAAGCAGGTATTTCAGGTAGGTACTTTGTAAATTGTTTTGTTCGATGCATTTCGTTTGTTTTTAAATCTGCCTGTCGAACATGAGATCTGCATCTAAAAGTACTGTAAAATACACAAATAAATTGTTTTTAGGTGTGACCCTCTAGCACTCGCTAAATTTTTACTGTGGGTGCTCGATCTCCGGAGCACCCACGTAGTCAGCGCCTATGCGCGGGCGGGGGGCGGCCCCCGCCCCCCTGCGGAAGCAATTCAAGGCCTAATTGATGCATTTTTGCCATCGTTTTCTGTGACGTATGACACGGTGCATTGTCTTGGTAAAACAAGACTTTTTCTCCGCCAAATGTGGCCTCTCTTTGGCGATTTCGGTCTTCATACACTCCAATAACCCAATATGTACTTATAATAGTCGCTGTTGATTGTTTTTCCATGTTTAAGGTACTCAATAAAAATTATACCTTACGGAAGCCGTAACGTTGCCGGCTGGCGTTTTGGCCGCTTCGAACGGCTTTTAGCGGCTGCTCGCCACTCAGGTAACTGTCGATTATGATGTACCCACGCAAAAACTCAGCCTTATTCCTCTTGAACATGTCCGAATGAATAATTCGTTGTTGTTTTTGTTCTGGTGTGAACAAACGCGACACCCATTTGGAAAACAGTTTTTCATACCCAAATGTTCGTGTATAAGTAGTGAAAACACTACCTTGTGATAACTTCAGGGTATCAGCTATCGCTTGTAAGGGGTTCGGAAAAAAACCCCTGGAAAAAAAACCCGGAAAAAAACCCCGGAAAAAAACCCCCAGGAAAAAAACCCGGAAGAAAAACCCCCAAAAATAATTATAGATGGCTGTGAATAAATATATAAATATACAAAGTTTGGAAATAAAAGTAATGCCAAACTTAAACGTAGATTGCCACTAAAGCGCCTAGGTTATTTGCAGGTTTAGTATATTTTTTTTCAATTGATACAAAATGGCAGCATGACACTAAACAAAGTTTGGGGGTTTTTCCGGGGTTTTTTTTTCCGGGGTTTTTTCCAGGGGTTTTTAACTCGCTTGTAACTTTGCGATTGTCCATAATGTTTTCAGGATTGACAGCCTCATTTTGACGTCCAGAACGTTCAGCGTCATCGGTGTCTGGACGAGCACGTTTAAAATCAGCAAACCAACGTTTGATGGTTGTTGTTGATGGAGCAGAGTCCGGGTAACACTTTTGAGGCCATTGCTCAGCTTGAACAGCGTTTTTCTCCATTACAAAACAATGATAAATCAGCACACGAAATTGCTTTGAACTCTGAAATACCTAACAAAAGTAGTGTCACTTAAACTTCTAAACTATAGATGGGATTGTCATGGAATTTTGACATGTGTCTTTTGAAACATCATAAGGATATTTCGTCAGAAGCGCCATCTAGCGGTTAGCCCCGTGACTTTTTGATCCATGTGCTATTCAGTAAGACGCGCACACGGTTCAAGTCAATTCTCTATTTCTCCACTCCGGCTTCGCATTGGCGAATTGCTAGTGATTAATAAAGACACAATCGCACTGTATATTTTTGTCGTTCGCCATTTTCATTTAAAGTTTGACATACAGAAAATAAGCTTCATGTGAAAATTATCATATGTTATCAGACATAAACCTCAGTTTTAGAAAAGGAAGTAAGGGTGTACTTTCATTGGCAACATACCTAAATGGTTTACTTTTTATTGATCACACTGTATTATTCACTAGCGTCAATAATGAATAACTTTGTTGTTGTTTTTCTCCTAATTGATACTTGTTTTACTTACATACATGTAATATGTAACATGAAAATTGAACTAATTTTAAAGAGTTAATTAAAACAAAGACTAATAAAGCGCCATAAATAATGTCAGTGGCTACTAAATGATATTACAAACAGTATAATATACCGCAACGTGGATAATCCCCATGAGTCCTTTCCCAAAGTTACTATTTTTGGGTTGGCGCCTTCCGAGAACAACACTGAAGTTCCATAACTAAAGGAACAATAGAATACACGAAGTTGACTGTAAAAAGACACTGGTAAACAATAGTACCGAACTTTGATATACAATGAACCAATAGGGGAGCCACTCAAATTTATCTAAAAGTAGGTGTGGTAGAATAACAAAACGCGTTCTCAAAAAAATAAGCAGGTAGATTGAGTTGACGTTTTTTTTTCGGTTTGTAAGGACGAAAGACTTATATAGGTCGATACAACCCAAAAGGACAATAATATTCTTTTACGCACTTGATTTGTTAACAGGTTATCAAACCTTTCGTACTTTCAATTTAAAGGGCCACTTACCCTGTGATTAAAATATAAACTCCATACAAATTTACGACTGTCGCAATTTACAAGGGTTACTTACATACAGAAATTATTCATCCCATCCAGTTATAAATTATACGGAATTCGTGTAAATTACGTGCGGCCACTTTTTAGGTAATTTTCTTTAGAAGAAAGGAATTTGATGGAAAAACGTGTGAATATGAAATCTACCTCTATGATCATCGCCGACATCTTTTAAATCGTTTCAAGTTTTTGTAAGGTGTAGACCTGAAATTAGAACAGGTTGCACTGCTGCTGCACTTTTAATCGTGTGATTTTATTTTTACTCTTGCGGGCGTATCGTATCAATACTTTCCCATCGTATATCTTCACTATAGTTTACGTTAAAAAAACATTTTCACTTGACTTAACATCTAATCTATACGTTGTAAAATATGGAATTGGAGAAATAAAAAGAACAACATTATATTCGACCGTATTATATTACCAACGACAATACAACCTCATTCATATCTATTGTGGCCACCTTCTATAGGTGATTTACTTTTGCGTCCCTTCGACGTCCCTTTTGTAACTTTCGAGAGACCCACTTCATCAAAAAAACATTAAAGGTGACGTCGTGCTGCGAAGGAAGATCTTCGGCAAAGTAAAAAGATATTTATTATCGGAATAATTGTGTTCAATTATTTCAACCATCTCGAAACTAAACTGCCCATTAAAAAGCCTTGTAATTAGACATCTTTCGACCGTAGGTCAAATTTACGACATTCTTTAAGCGATTTCGCTTTCTTTTCGCAGGACGTTTCCAAAATTGAAAAGTATCTTAGGAAACAAATGACTTGTGCAGCGGTCCTTCATCTTAAAATTAAGTAGCTTGAAACACTGGTGTCGAATGGTGTGTTTTGTATCCCGCCTACGCTATCTGTATAATTTGTAATGTAAAATTGTTTTCATTGCTTTTCCGATTTCGGTATCGTTCAAAATCCACACTTCCTCTGATGGTGACAATAAAATTGAAACAGACATAATGGTGTCGTAGTCGTTCTCAAAATGTAATAATAATAATAATAACGAAGATCTGCCTAGGTGGTCCGCAGGTAAGTGCGTTTATTTCCTACCCGGATGACGCGGGTTCGAACCCCAAAAGGCAGTCGATATTCTAAAACATAGAAAAACTGAAACATTCCCCCTTTTCGGATAGTTAACAAAATTCCTGTAAGGGCGGTGCTTGGAAAGGCGTTGTTCCTAGGTCCAATGCAAATAGCGTAATCCGAAATGTCGCCGACCCGTACAAGTAAAAACAGAAAAACTGTAAAAACGTGGGAGCAGTAGTGCTTCGATATCGTTGTATCATGACTGCTTCGGTGCAAGAAGAAGACTTTATGTTATTGTTATTGTTATTGTTATTATTATTATTATACTAAGGAGGGTCACAATTGATTCCTGCACTGCCACTTTTTGGCCTATTGTGCTCCCCGCTATAGGGTGAATCTTCGTCACTTCCTCTTGTGTAATCTTTTCATTTGCAAGTAGATGCTCCCTTCCCTTTGTGAATGGTTCACATTGCCAAATAACGTGGTATGACATTTCTTCTTCCTCACCACAACCCCTGCATATCGGGGTATCGGTCAGTCCCATGTTATGCAAGTGTTTATTCAGACCACAGTGGCCTGTGACCACATCTGTCGCAAGTTTTATCTTCGTGCTGCTTCATTAAGTTGGACGCTGCTAAGTCCCCGTTTGAGGTTTCTAGAAAGGTCTTGGAATGACTCTGTCCTGGGATTTTCGATCAGTGTCTGCAATGCTCTTTCGTGAGTATTGCTGGAATCTCCCTTTTGGCTATGTTAAATGTAATCCCACAGGCCAGTTCGGGACCTATGAGTGGTTTTTGCGCTTGCCATTCTCGCAAGCTCGTCAGCAACCTGGTTACTTGCGATCCCAAAGTGCCCAGTTGTCCACAACCAGTGTGACTGTATTACACTTGCCTAGTGCATTTAGCATTTGTGTGCATTTACTATTTTACTAGCCCTGAATTTACCACATAATGAATCTACTTCTGCAAACGCTGCTTTGGTGTCTGTAACTATAGGTAAAGATTTTCCTTGTAGTATGGTTCTCTTTTAATAGCTAAGCAGCCGCCGTCAGGATTCTGTTGTTGTTACTAGAGACGAAGCTTGGGTACACCAATGGGATCTTCCTACAAGGCAGGAATCAATGAAATGGTTTCATAAAGACTCTCTTGTATTGAAAAAGGCAAGAAGGGAAAATAGATGGCGACAATTTCTTGGAACGCTAACGGAATTCTGTTGATTGAATATATGGAAAAGGGCATAACAATAAGTGAGGAAGCCTAAGGAAACACCATGAGTCTAAAGAAGGTTGTAATAGAGAATAGACGGCACAAGACTGCATGACTATTGCCATTTGCATAAAGGGCGCCGCAAATTATTGTTGATCGTGCCTTCTCAGATCTGCTGGATACGCCCTCACTTGGCCCCTTCCTATTTCTTTCTGTTCAAACATCTAAAAAAATCAGAAAAGGAAGATTTTCTCGCCATGATGAAATGAAAGAAGCTGTTAAAAGAAAAGATACTTCGCAGGGTAAACGAAAGAATTTTTTTCTAAAGGAACGAAAGAAACGTTCAAATAAATGCTTAGCTATGGAAGGTTCTTATGTAAAAAAACAAATTGTATCAAAGTTCTTTCACAATTATTATTAATGTTCGGGATATAATATATTTCGTTTTCGAGCCACGATAAAGGGGTAAATCCTCAAAACCTCCATAGTATCAATGGCGGAAGCATTTTTCTCAAGAAGCCACGCACGGTTCAGTAGATTTTCTATGATTGTAAATTTCCGGCACCTGTTCACAACGCTCACTCGGTATAGACCGTGTTCATATCGCCCACGATCAGACATTGTTTACTACGGCCACTTTGTCCACAACGCCCACCTTAGGGTTCGTGTTCAAAGCTTCCACCTTGTTCAGAATAGCTATTTGATTTTGTATTGTTTTGCTCACTATGTTCATAATGCCTACTTTATTTTTAAAATGTCACTGAAATAGTGAAAATAGTTTGTTCACAACGTCCACTATCTTTAAATGCCTAAACGGCTACCGGTTACCTAAATTTGTGTTGCTCTTCTTTGAATTAATAAAACAACTTAAAACCTCCCCTTAGATAATGAATATTTAATGAAATCAAAATTTAATGAAGCGAGGGATGAAATGTTTTGTTTTTTGTTTTTTTATAAAAGTACTAAAATACGGAAAGAACAGCCCCATTAATTTTCACTTTCACCATGGATTTGATCTTCTTTAACGTTCCATCTCAAATTCACTACTGTACGAATAAAGTAACCATTCTATTCCCCGAAGAAAGTTCGTTAGTGGACGCTACGAGCAAAATGAGCGTTATGAGCAGACCCTACCACTTCAGTGACGTTTTAAATAAAGTGGGCATTATGGACATAGTGGGCAAAATACTCACAATATCAAATGGCCATACCGAACAATGTGGGCGCTTTGAACACGAACCTAAAGTAGGCTGTATGAACAGAGCAGGCACAGTTTAAAAGTGGGCGTTATGAACAAAGTGGCCGTAGTGAACAATGACTGAATGACTGAAAAATGGGCGATCCAAATTTCTGAGACCCGACCTCTATGTTCGAGTAATGTTGACTAAGCTCAACAAGGTTTTTCAATCGGCCTTGAGTTTTTGATCGATTTGTTTTTGTTTTTGTCTACAGCCATTCTGTTGGGGTTGGCGCGCTATGTTTAGGATAATTCATAATCGGTGATTTGCACATTTCTATGGAGCTCAGATATAGGTTGTCTTTCCCCAGGGCCCGGAAAGCAAACTATTTGTAGATGCGATTTCCAACTATCCTCCCTCTACTCTTCATCTACGAGTACCAAATGTGTTAAGATGTTACGATCATGTTGCCCTCCGTTTCCTACAACCTACGTTATGGCTATACGAGTTAGTGGTTTTCTGTCATCACCTTGTATTTTAAAATGTCACCACCCTCAACAAAGACAGAATTCCCTTTTGACATTGGACCAAATTTCTTTTAGGGATTATTGCTTAACGCTGTCCATAACTGTTGCTGCAGAGACAGAAGTTTTCCTTACCGCGTTTCTTGGATTTGCCTAATGTCCGTGAAGTTAGCTCCTCATATTCCGAATTTATATACAATTTGTTGATTACTAATTAGTAAGTAATTAGTAAGTATTTGTAAGCTAAAAATCTAAATTTGTAAGTGAATTTTCGAATTTATTTTAACAAAAACAGTTTTTGGGGCTAAATTCTCGGTAACCCCATTATTTTGCAATATCAAAATTTTAGTAGCGTCATTAATTAGTTAGTCATTTGTAAGAATTTGTAATCAAGTTGCCAGAATTTGTAATCAAACGGTATCTTTTAAATTTAAAAAAAACTGTTGTGCGGCTAACTTCTCGGGAGCCCCATCACTTTGAGGAACAATATTTTTTTTTGAATCAATATTTAGTAATTCATTTGTAACAATTTGTAAGCATAATCTCAAAATTAGTAAGCCACTTTATTACAATCTACAGTCCACAATACGCTTTGGGGGCTAACTTCACGAATGTCCCAAAACATAGAGAAATGGTTGAATTTGTTTGCATCTTTAAGTATTAATTAGTAAGTTGTATGTATTAATTTGTAACCATAATCTCATTTTTTATAACCCAATTACAATGGCGCAAACTAAAGTTAATAAGTAGGTATGTCCCTATGTCCATAAAATACTACATGCACACAGATTTCAAATTACGCCTTAATTTGTTACACGAATTATGTTATTAGAAATATTACTGTCTAGAGTCCAAAATACGTTCTGGTGGTCACGAATGTCTCAAAACATGGAGAAATGGTTGAATCTATTTGTACTTCTAAGTAACAATTAGTAAGTCGAATGTACCAATTTGTAAGTCACTTTATTACTATCTAGAATCCAAAATACGTTCTAGTGGGGCTATCTTCCGTTGAATCTATTTGTACTTCTAAATAACAATTAGTAAGTCGAATGTACTAATTTGTAAGCACAACTTTACAGTTTGTAAGTCACTTTATTACTATCTAGAATCCAAAATACGTTCTAGTGGGGCTATCTTCGCGAACGCCTTAAAACATGGAGAAATGGTTGAATCTATTTGTACTTCTAAATAACAATTAGTAAGTCGAATATACTAATTTGTAAGCACAACTTTACAGTTTGTAAGTCACTTTATTACTATCTAGAATCCAAAATACGTTCTGGTGGTCACGAACGTCTCAAAACATGGAGAAATGGTTTAATCCATTTGTACTTCTAAGTAACAATTAGTAAGTCGAATGTACTAAATTTTAAGCATAATTTCATAATTTGTAAGTCACTTTATTACTATTTAGAATCCAAAATACGTTCTGGTGGGGCTATCTTCATGAACGCCTTAAAACATGGAGACATGGTTGAATCTATTTGTACTTCTAAGTAACAATTAGTATGTCGAATGTACTAATTTGTAAGCACAACTTTACAGTTTGTAAGTCACTTTATTACTATCTAGAATCCAAAATACCTTCTGGTGGTCACGAACGTCTTAAAACATGGAGAAATGGTTGAATCTATTTCTATTTCTATGTAACAATTTATTAGTAAGTGGAATGTACTAAATTGTAAGCATAACTTTATAATTTATTTGTAAGTTACTTTATTACTATATCGCAGCGTTTCTCAACCTATGGTGCAGATGGTGCAGATGGTCCGCAGACATAATTAAAAAATATCATGTAGCAAGCGGAAAGTAAAGAAATAAAAATTTCTCACATGAAATGGGACTCTAGATGTGCAAGTTTTTAAAATCTTAGAAAATACATGGCCTATTGCAAGTTTCCTTACTTTTGCAGTTACGAACCACAGTTTGAAACCCCTGATGCACTGACTTCTATGGTTCCCTCTTTTATTCAAAACCCTGAAAAATAAGACTTTGTCGGAATTTATTAATAGAGGCGCTCTCTTAACAAGGGATATATTGTTGGAGGTGCCCGAGTGTCTAATACCGGTAAACCTGTGTTAAGCACGTGCAGTTGGTATGGCACTCTTTCAGAGTATGCTAATGATCCTAATTAGATATATTATCAAATTGTAATAAATATTAAAGTCTGTTCAAAATATAATTTTACTGTGAATAGACTTTACTACCAAATCAAAAACTCTGTTTCTGTCGAATTAAAAAAAGTATTTACATTTATTATTTTATTTCGTTATAATGACCTATAATTAATACCTACCTCAAATATTAAGAATATAGGCCTACATATAGCCTAATTTTAAAAATGGGATGTAAAATTAGAGGTCCGTAAAAATATTTTAGATATTTTAGTGGTCCTCGGGTTCAAAAAGGTTGAGAAATGCTAGTATATAGAATACAAAATACGTTGTGGTGGGGCTATCTTCACGAACGTCTCAAAGCATGAATGTAAATTCGACTTACTAATTGTTACTAGAAGTACAAATAGATTCAACCATTTCTCTATACTTTGAGACGTTCGTAAAGATAGCGCTACCAGAACGTATTTTGTACTCTAAATAGTCATAGAGTGACTTACAAATTGTAAAGTTGTGCTTACAAATTAGTACAATCGACTTACTAATTGTTACTTAGAAGCAGGGCTGGGCAAAATACATGCAGTAACGTATTTCAAATACAAATTACAAAACATTCCTAGAAATGTATTTGAAATACAAAATACAAGATACTTTTATATTATTTTTAAAAATACAAAATACAAATACAATATTTGAAATACAAAAATACCTATACGCATACGGGGTGTTTTTTTGGGAGATTTAGTTAGACGTTTCTAGGAAACTTTTATAGGTAGGTTCTTGAAAATGTGTAGTTAGAATTCACTGAGAACCTATCGTTAACATTGCGGTCGGCATAATACATACATTAATGTATTTCAAATGCAAAATTCAAAATACTCATAAGAAAGTATTTGAAATACAAAATACAAAATACTTTAGGGAAAAATCATCAAATACAAAATACAAATGTATTTCAAATACTGTATTTTCAATACAAGTATTTTGCGACTGCCCACCCCTGCTTAGAAGTACAAATAGATTCAACCATTTCTCCATGTTTTAAGGCGTTCGTGAAGCTGAAGATAGCCCCACTAGAACGTATTTTGGATTCTAGATAGTAATAAAGTGACTTACAAATTGTAAAGTTCTGCTTACAAATTGGTACATTCGACTTACTAATTGTTACTTAGAAGTACAATTAGATTCAACCATTTCTCCATGTTTTAAGGCGTTCGTAAGATAGCCCCACCAGAACGTATTTTGGACTCTAGACAGTAATAGAGTGACTTACAAACTGTGAAAATATGCTTACAAATTAGTACATACGATTTACTAATTATTACTTAGAGATACACAGAAATTGAACCATTTCTTTCATACCAATTTCTAATTACTATTAACGCAACGAATAATGTACACTGTGGCCCGAAATAAAGGAGTACATTTTTTAATCTGAAATAACTTTTTTGTTTTTAGGGCGATTTATTTTCTTTTTACAGGGTTAATACCTCAGCATGTCCCCAATATGAGTGCAAATTTTGGTATAAATAAAATGTACAGGGTCGGACTTACAAATTTTTTTCTTTAATGGTACATTTGTGATCGTTGCAAATGAAACATGTTTTAGTTAAATTTGAACTGATATGCTCTTTCGGTAAGGTAAGTACCCAGAACACTTCCGTACAAACGAAATTATCCGAAATTGTAGGATTTACGAAATATCATTTTTTTATTGAAGTAAGGAAATAATACATTTTATTAAATAACACAAATTATAACTAAGAAAATTAGCTAAGTACATAATTTATAACTTAAAGTAAAATATTATGAATGTGGCCACCATGATTGTTCACCACTTCTTGTAGCCTTCTGCGCCATAAATTGATGGCCCCATTTATTGTACGCTGTTCAAAGTTGTTCCATACAAACTGCATTCGTTCGAAGAAATGGCAGGAAAGATGGAATTTAGTGCTAAGGAGCTTCCGTTTTAGTGAAGATATTAGAAAAACATTTAAATTTACATAAATATTAAAATTCGATATTTTTCTTTAGTTTATGGCTAATGCGCGTACTTAGTACCATTTAAATAAAAAAATGATATTTCGCAAATCCTACAATTTCGGAGAATTTCGTTTGTACGGAAGTGTTCTGGGTACTTACCTTACCGAAGGAGCATATCAGTTCAAATTTAGCTAAAACATGTTTCATTTGCAACGATCACAAATGCACCATTAAAGAAAAAAATTTGTAAGTCCGACCCTGTACATTTTATTTATACCAAAATTTGCACTCATATTGGGGGCATGCTGAGGTATTAACCCTGTAAAAAGAAAATAAATCGCCCTAAAAACAAAAAAGTTATTTCAGATTAAAAAATGTACTCCTTTATTTCGGGCCACAGGGTAATGGACATTGAACTAACAAAAGAGCAGACAAAAGCAAAAAATGATGGACGGTAGTGTCGATATGTATATATGCCAATGTAGATAGAGCGCCCGAGAATATCCTCCTAATTTTTTTAAAAATAAATTGGAAGTTCAGTTGCAAAGTTCACTAGTGCTTTCTAATAACATAATTCGTGTAACAAATTAAGGCGTAATTTGAAATCTGTGTGCATGTAGTATTTTATGGACATAGGGACATACCTACTTATTAACTTTAGTTTGCGCCATTGCAATTGGGTTATAAAAAATGAGATTATGGTTACAAATTAATACATACAACTTACTAATTAATACTTAAAGATGCAAACAAATTCAACCATTTCTCTATGTTTTGGGACATTCGTGAAGTTAGCCCCCAAAGCGTATTCTGGACTGTAGATTGTAATAAAGTGGCTTACAAATTTTGAGATTATGCTTACAAATTGTTACAAATGACTTACTAAATATTGATTCAAAAAAAATATTGTTCCTCAAAGTGGTGGGGCTCCCGAGAAGTTAGCCGCACAACAGTTTTTTTTTTAAATTTAAGAGATACCGTTTGATTACAAATTCTTACAAATGACTTACTAATTAATGACGCTACTAAAATTTTGATATTGCAAAATAATGGGGCTACCGAGAATTTAGCCCCAAAAACCGTTTTTGTTAAAATAAATTCGAAAATACACTTACAAATTTAGATTTTTCACTTACAAATACTTACTAATTACTTACTAATTAGTAAGCAACAAATTGTATATAAATTCGGAATATGAGGGGCTAACTTCACGGACATATTTGCCTACGTTATTATGGTCTCATACCGGTCGAAACTAAAAAAATGTTTTTATTTCAAACTTTGTTACCTGCAACACAGGAAATAAAAACTGTCAAATCGAACGAGGTAAGGAAACAGAGAACAACAAATGTTAAATTAGTTCATGGTTGAAATTTCTCGGTTAACCGTTCATCAATGCTATATAATGATGACTTACAGAGTCCTTGACTGATGCAGACAGTCGTTCCGTATTTCGCCATATTTTGCTGCTTCTGTTTATACCTTGTAATAATGTGTGTAATTTGAATTTTTAGAACAAAAGCGAGTAAATCGTTGATTAGTACGTTTGATGACTATCAGTTGTTCATTGCCTAATTAATCATCAACTTCCATGCAATTTTGATGTTCGCGTATTGATAAAAATGAATTTTTTAATTGGTGTTGCTTTTGCACAATATAAAACCGATGAATTATTCAATATATTACGTATAAGGTATTGGGTGTAGTAAACGGTTTACGAGATGTGTCCATAAACTTTGATGATACATGATGTACCTGTAAAATATGCAATAATCAATTAGTATATTGCATAATTAGTGTGAAAAAGCTGGGTATACAGTGGAAATGAAATGTAATTTCACGGTGCGGTGTCGTGCTATCATCATTAATAGCAATTTATTTTACTAGTATAGATTTACTACTTAGTTATCTCGTTATATAACAACAAAAAAGCACTATACGCTACAATGGATCGTAAAGATGATTCACCTTTTGTTACTAATACTCACGTTCCATAATATACATCGTGTGGCACCTGTAATTATTTTAAAATCTCCACGTAATTACCTGTTAGTGGTATTCACTAGAAAATGAACGTTGAAAAAAGGTAACTTCAGTATACTATACGTAGATAAATCGTGTGCTAGTGATTGTTTTTTTTTTCTTGCATTACCCTTGCACGCCAAGACACTAGAACAAAACAATAGAGTAAAGTCGCCGAATGTGGAATACAATTTTGTTTTAATTAGAAAAAAAATTGAAAATTTCAAAATTATGTTTTAACTTTGTACATGTATATCCAAGTATCTAAGATATATGTATAGATAATATCACAAAAATATATAATCCAGTACAAACGACGGAAAAAAATTTAGAATGGAAAAAGAGAATTTAGTAGATCGTTAAAAATGGATCCCTAATGTGGAATACCAACGCCCCTACAGTGAAATATCGTTATTTTTCAGTCTTTGAAAGAAAACAGTATATCCTCTTCAGCCCACTTGTGCTCTTGAATGCTTTTTGACGGCATTTCTTCTGAAACAATAAATTTTAAAAATAGTTTCCTAATGTGGAATATTTCACATTGAGGTCTCCTTTGCGCTCTTGGGCTATTCCACAATAGGAGACTTTTATTTTTTTATTTCAGATCAACATACTTGAAATAAAAATGGTTACTGGTTTTAAACATTCACCATATTAAACCTCCCTACTGTCTACTTTAACCCTACAAAATAACTTACCTTCAATACTAGAAACAAATAAGCTACAATATTTTTTGTTGCCTCGTGGAAAACAGTTGCGTGTCACTAAAATGATGTTTGCCTCGATGTCACGTAACAAGTAACACTAGTCGTGTCGCAGTGGCCGACGTACGAAAACGATTTAGAAGGGGCGTTTGATTACTGACTAGTAAGTAGATAGCACATATAGTTCGGCGTTTAATAGCATATTTCACATTAAGAACCTATTCCACATAAGGCGACTTTACTCTACCAGTTTTTTATCTACATATACTGATTGGTGAGAAACGTTTAGGAATTTGAAATATTCGGAGGACTGTTATATTGTCTACGCGTTCGTATAGTGAAAAAAAAAATGATAAAAGGCCATCCTTTTGCTTTAATTACTCCACACTTTACAACCACATTGTTATTATGTATAACACAACCTAATGAGAATATTGTATTTGTAACGGATATGAGTCATGATTCTAAAATTTTTCTCGTGAATAGCGTATGTGGTAAGTGACCCTTATTAAAGTGTTCGACCTGGGTTAACTCAACTGTAACATCATCCGGACTCCGGTGTACAACATCGTACAAAATATAATAAATTAACTCTCCTTAATGGCTTATAATTGTTTTATTTATATTAATTTGCGTACATAATGCAATAATAGAAACGATTCCGAGGATCGAGGACCTTTTGCTTATTGTCACGGGGTCTTCTTCATTCCACTTATTGATGAAGCTAAAATCGTCTAAGGTTTCACACGTTTGATCAGGATATCTGTAACTTTGTAGCCATGACATGACAACGGAATTCATTTCTGTTTTTTTTTTAAATTGGTGTCCTATTTTAGCCTTTTAAACAACGCCCCAGCGTGTTTAAATTGCGCTTTCAAAAACGCGCGTGTTTTAAAGTTGCCATGGCATCATCATCAATTTTAAAAACGTGAATTCTTATTGGTTATTGATCTGACAGGAGTACTTTGTTACGTCAAATAAAATGACAGATTGCAAATTAGTTTCCGTTTTTCTCATTTCCATGACAACGAAAGGTATACTGATTTCACATTAGGAATTCAACCATTTCACATTATTAGTTCTTATTTCCATTTTAATACCAAATTTCAAAGTGAACCAATAAAAAAAATAGCGTAAAGTATAAGTGGATAAACAGGTCTTTAAAACACTTGCTCTATTTCAAGCACTCCGGCTACGCCGTCGTGCTTGAAAACTCGCGCGTGTTTTAAAGACCTGTTTATCCACTTATACTTTAATATACTATTGTCTTACTTCATAATCTAAGGAATGACGTTGGGTTAATTAACCTAAGGGAATGACACGTTTGTCAAAATTACTTGAATTTTGCTCTTCTCTATCATTGTTATTGAGACGTTAAATGGCGTCCATGCTCAATAATTCGTCCAAAAATAGTTTGCGTGCTATTGTTCAGTTTTTGGTAGCTGACGCTCGTCAGCCATTGGAAATTTATATGAAAATTCTATATTGTGACTACAGTATTATTTTCGTATGTTGGGAAGAGATTTGCCTCCCCCTGGACATGCACGTGTTGCTGCATCATATGAAATATGAAAATGTCAGACAGCTGGAAACTGCTTTACGCGCAAATAGGTGTATGACAGTAGAGAACTTTCTCAGATGTTCATTACCAGCGTTGGAACTGTCTATATTCCATAATTTATGGTCTTGATTATCACAAAACTACATCTCAGAGAATTTCATGACTGCTCACTAACCAACAGAAGGATCATTACAGCATTTGACGCGCTATCAACAAGAAGGTATTACCTTGTTAGTTGTTATACCAAATTGTTGTCGGTGATGACTGATGAGTCTTGGTGTTATCAACCACGAACGAGAGTCTTAAACATCATAGTATGCAGTGGAAGTATCGTCAATCTACGAAGCCAAAAAAATTTCGGTCTCAACCTTTGGCAGGAAGAGTATTCTGGATTCCGGATTACGATCATTTCCAGTTGCTGGGCCCTTAATCTTAGCTGTACTTGCATTATTGTTTGATTGAATTTCGATAGGAGGGTGGGCATAGTCCACGCATACATAGGCCTCAAATTCGGGCCCTTTGTACTACCTCCCTGACTATAGTCGTCCGACCCCGCAATGTCACTCAAGCCATCCTACACGTGAGATGAACCTGATGCTGGAAGGGGAAGCGGCTCTAATCGAAGCCATGTCCGGTCAGGATCAGGATACCCCCAACGTGGACCGTCTCAGTTGGACAAGTGCGGGACACTCACAAAGTATGTGGTGTGTCGTCTCATCGTTTGTGTAACATCCTCTACAGGATGATGATTCTTCTTTAGTTTACAGTGCCCAGAAAGAATGCCCACTAGTATCCGCAGGTTCTTTCTTGATAGGCCTGTGCAAAAACGCGTCTCTGAAGGTCTCTCTCGCATAACGGCAGTCTGACATCAAGTTCCACCTAGCCTTGTGGGTGTCTTGAGTTATTAAGTTGTTTGCAGTTGATACAGTAAGTGGAAGAGCCGGTTCTGGACCATAAAACATCTCTTTTGAGGCCAGTCGGACTAACTCACATCGGCTTGGTAGGACCAGTAATAGTGAACGTAATTTTTAATTGTAAGGATGTGCTGATGTTAGATATTAAAGAACCTGGTGTTAACATTAACGCTGAGAGATATGCAGATACCTTAAAACGCTTACGTGTGAGAATTAAGAATAAAATTTTGCATTGATGTAATGTTAGACCCCACGTAGCTCTAACAATACATGATCAACTTAGGCGTATCAAATGGGAAGTCTTAGAACATCCGCCTTAAAGTCACGATTTGTCAGCGTGTGATTTTCATGTGTTTGGCCTATTATTTCTAAAAGGGCGGTATGGTTCCGTTAACAAACGAAAACATTTTTTCAGTACCTACAGTATTTATAGATGGGACTCATCTCTTAATGTTAAGGAAGATATGTTTTACATTTGTCGCACATCCTTTCATTTGGTTGGCATATAAATGTTGTAACGATTCTGAAGGTGAGTAATTAAGTAATTCATCCGCAAGATGGGTTTCGCCCCAACACAACAGAAACTAAGCAACAGTCGAAACAGTGGGTTTCTCCCTGTGCATTATCGGTACTTTTTGCTCCTTCATAGTCATGTGACTACTTCCTGTTTTCAAACATGAAGAAATTGCTCGAAGGAAAGAGATTTGGGCTTCAACAATGAAGTCATCGCTCTAAGAAACGCCTATTTTGAGTATTTCGATAAATCTTATTATTTGGTAAAATTGTAGAATCATTAAACGAAACGATGTTGAGAAATAAAACGTGTTTGGCCGAAAAAACCTGCATCTCTTGTATAGTAGCCACCGGCTGAAGAGGCGGTTTATAGTTGTTAGCAGTCCACCTTGTGGTACCCCCTCACTATTATCCAAGACTATCCTTCCCCCATAGATAGCTACATAATGTGTACCAGTAAAAGTGTAGTTTTTGATGTATCCGATAGGGTTCAGTAGCATCGCTCGTTTTGTTGAAGGTATGTTTCAAACTCAAAAAGACGTCCTAACTTTCACTGCCCTTACTAAGAATTCAACAGTATGTCTTCTCAACCCACAGCAAATAGTAAACAAGTATGTAGGTGCTGCTTCCTTGGTAACGCAGTAAATAACCTTATTATTGAGTGGGTTTCCATAGCACATATAAAAAAACAAAAAAAAACGCGAACTGACAAACGGCCTTTGTTGGTCAAATGAATAACTAATGAACTCTAAACAAACTACAGTTCATTGTGAATAACAAAATGTATTGACACTTCTAAATTATCTTTGACGATTGTAGTCAACTGCAGATCCCCCTAGTGAGGACCTCAAAAACGAAAAATTTGAAATCAAAGTAGGTATCCGCTTTTCATGGGCTGTCTAGGGAGAAGGATAGTCTTTTGCTATTATCAAAGACCAGTCTTTGCTATTATGCATCTCAGTGTTTCATGCCAACGCTGATATGTACTGTTCTGTGGTTCAGTAGCTGTACAATACAGTCAGGTATGACCTTTGTTACGAAATGATGGCGTACAAGAGTTGTTTTGAAGATAGTTTTGTTAAAGGTCCTGTTATCTTCGAAAACCAATATAAAATGTGCAAATTTGTCCACATGAGTGTAACTGGTAGTAAAGGTACTGTTACACTGAAAGTTCTTCGTGGATCTCCTATTAATTTGATAGAGAAAGTTAAGCTTAGAACAATCTGTCTTCTGCGTGATGTTAAAGGAGCATGCTAAACAACTGGATGTACCTACTATAGGAAATTAATCTCTTCGAATATGCAAATAAGGTTCGCTTTGCCAAAGTTTCCACCAAGTTAAGAGCAGAACCAGGAGTGCAGGAAAAAATGCGGATAATCATCATCCCCGGCCATAGCTGCCTCAGTGACCACTTCCAAAAGATTGCAAAAGTTTTGAATATTTATCGACTGTGTGTAAAGGGGGAGAAGTCTACAAGGCATATTCTGTTCTGCTGCGTTCTCCTCAGTAAGTATCTTCAGAACGGAGGAGGTGTAAAAACTGTAGCCTAGACTTTCCTGGACCTTTGCGGTTTGGAAACCTTTAAATTGGTGTGTCTAAAGGGGGAGCTCCTCCACAAATTATTTCATGAAGAGCTGTTTTAACAACTGATATACAAAAGCTTTGAGGCTGTGTTGTCCAAAATCTTTATTTATATCTCAGTTTCTATGTAGTCCAGTCATTTTAAACATGAACATTGCAAAAAATCCTATATTAGGTTTGACTTTTTTATGTTGTTAGGTTCAGTCCCAGTAGTAAATACTCAATTTTGCAACTTCGAAAAACTTGTGGAAACTGGGGGGGGGGCGCCAAAAACCGCGATTTTTTCGGACTTTTTTCAGATTTAGCCTCGTAGCTCAAAAACTACGAGTTATAGTGCAAAGATACAATTATCTTCTTTAAACTAGACTAAATTTGCAACAATTTGAGCCTAACCGGAAGTCTGTAAGTATAATAGTTTCCGAGATACAGCTCTTCAAAAATAGGCAATTTTTCCCAAAATCTTTTTTCAACGTATCATCCATGTTTCGAGCCAGATATTACCATAACGACGTGCCCTACGACTCTTGACATGGAAATAAAAATTGTAGGACATTTTATCACCTTTTATTTAAGCATAGATGCATTCCTGTGGGCCTAACAGTTCTCGAGAAAAAGACGGAAAACCGGAAAACAGTGAAATCCTCCACATATATGTAATAGCATTAGTATGATTAGAAGACATTTTCTGATTATTCTTATTTAGCCTAGCGAACGAACGCTCAAAAAGGGCTTGTAGACAGACTTTTTGATCCTTATGATTTTATTTCTAAGATGTGTTGGGAGGTGTTTGGTGATAATTATACGAAAAATCCCCGGCCTTACCGTATGAGCTAACTCCGTAGCGTAACAAAATTTGCGGATTTGTTATGTTTTCCCTTTGTATCTCTTGAATAGGCGATCGTAGTGGGAAATGGCCAATTATAAAATAAAAGCTGCCTTGAGGAAATACTTTTGTTCTTTTCGTCAAACATTAACCCTATCATAAATGTATTTAGGAAAGACTAGAGACCATTAAACATGGTGGCGCATAAGACTGAAATTGTTTGGCTAAGGATGCAGGTAATCTGTATTTAATACTCACGTATCAGATTTAGCTCCAAACCTCCCCCAAAATTAGTTGTTCTCTAGTGCCCTCTATTCCATCTTGAACTCAACGTTTTTTTTAAATAACTATAACATCTAATCTATTTGAGATAAAATATTAAACGGTATATGTATTTTATAGGAAATTTTATGGTCTACAACTTTTATTTCAGCAGTTTTCGCTATAAACCCAATACTTTAGGAGCTAGGACACAAAATTTGCCGAAAAACGTCGTGTAAAAGCGATTTAAAAAAAATGTCAATTCTTGACAGCGAATATCTCTTCAACGGATAGAGATAGAGAAAAAACGCATAGAAGAAAACTTGTAGAAAATTTAATCAGCTTTTTTTTATAATTGGCCATTTCCCACTACGATGGCCTATTCAAGAGATGTAAACGGAAAACCAAACAAATCCGCACATTTTGTTACGCTACTTTTCGTATAATCATCACCAAACACATCCCAGAAATAAAATCATTAGGATCAAAAAGTCTGTCTACAAGCCCTTTTTGAGCGTTCGTTCGCTAGGCTAAATAAGAATAATCAGAAAATGTCTCCTAATCATATTAATGCTATTACATATACAGGCCGTTCCATTTTGGATGGCCACCGGCAATATCTTCAAAACCAAAGGTCTCAATTTTATGGGATAAAAATTTTTATAACTAAATCAGGCATGAGAAATTCAATGAAAATATTTTTAAACTATAAAAACCACCGCAAGAGGGCGTAACTGCTACGACAAACATTAAAAATCGATTTTTTCAGTGGAAATGCCCTACTAAGCTACAATTTAAAATAAGTTTTTTTAAAGCTTAGTTCATTTCAAACAACTTTTGTTTAAAACATTTTTTGATGTTTCCAATAATAAAGCCAGGGGGCGCGTCCAAACCTTACGAAACAAAAACCACTGGAACTTCTATAATTTTTAGCCGATCTGAATGAATTTTTGCTTATTTGAAAGGGCATTCAAAGCAGATTCTGGGCTTATAATCATACTTGACAATAATCGTTTAATACATTTGATAGAGGTGGTTATCTCCAACTGAAGTTGTTTTTCCAAATTTTCTCTAAAATTTTAAATGGAAGGATATCATTCTTTTGTGTTGGTTTTGTAGAACTTAAATTGTCTAAGATACTGGCGAAAACCCCGTAATGGTATCTCTTGTCGTTTTCGAGATATGACCAAAAATGTCTTTTTCTGGTAATTTTTCACTATCCCATTTTTAATATTGTCGACATCTTAGATGGCCGTGTAATTTATTATGTTTAAGTAATTATTAAATATCACACAAGTTCACTATGTTTTTTTTAAATTGAAAATTAAAGAAATCTCACGAAACACAAACACTTATATTAGAAAACAAACTTGGACTAGTAAGTAAAAAACAAAAAAAAAACATAAGTTGAACTATATCAAATGTTTAAATTGTTTGCCGTCATTATTCAAAGAAAAACGTTTTGTACTAAAGACCGCTGCCGCGATTTTAGATCAGGGTATGCTAGCAAATAGCATCTTTTATTCGAATTATTATATCTTACCGTGTTGTGGGTGGTGTTTGGTAAACAATTCCCCTTATTCTTCCTCAGAAATAAAAGTCAAGGAAATGTGTTATCCAAAAAGATTCTAACAATTTGAGAAAAATGTGCTGGGCATCGATCATGCTGAAACCACATTATTTGCCATTAAAATACCATTAAAAATAAAATAAAGAATAAACACAAAAAAAGAATTTATTGGTAAAGGTAAAATAAATTAATTTTATTAAAAAAAAATTATTTCAGTTAAGATTTGACTTTAATAAAAATGGGGTAGTGGAAAATTACCACAAAAAGACATTTTTGGTCATATCTCGAAAACGACAAGAGATATCAATACCGGGTTTTCGCCAGTATCTTAGAACATTAAAGTTCTACAAAAGCAACACAAAAGAATGATATCCTTCCATTTAAAATTTTAGAGAAAATTTGGAAAGCCAAATTCAGTCGAAGATAACCACCTTTATCAAAATATGTATTAAACGATTATTGTCAAGTATGATTATAAGTACAGAATCTCCGTTGAATGTCCTTTCAAATAAACAAAATTTCATTCAAATCGGCTAAAAATGAGAGAAGTTACAGTGGTTTTTATTTCGTAAGGTTTGGCCGCGCCCCCTGGCTTTATTGTTGGAAACATCAAAAAATGTTTTAAACAAAATTTGTTTGAAATGAACAAATCTTTAAAAAAATTTATTTTAAATTGTAGCTTAGTAGGGCATTTCCACTGAGAAAATCGATTTTTAATGTTTGTCGTAGCAGTTACGCCCTCTTGCGGTGGTTTTTATAGTTTAAAAGTATTTTCATTGAATTTCTCATGCCTGATTTAGTTATAGAATTTTTTATCCCATTAAATTAAGACCTTTGGTTTTGAAGATATTGCCGGTGGTCATCCAAAATGAAACGGCCGTGGAGTCGTAGCGATTTCATCGTTTTCCGATTTTCCGTCTTTTTCTCGAGAACTGTTAGGCCTACAGGAATGCATCTATGCTTAAATAAAAGGTGATAAAATGTCCTACAATTTTTTCCTCCATGACAATGGTCGTAGGGCACGTCGTTGTGGCAATATCTGGCTCGAATCATGGATGATACGTTAAAAACAGATTTAGGGAAAATGCCTATTTTTGAAGAGCTGTATCTCGGAAACTATTATACTTACAGACTTCCGGTTAGGCTCAAATGGTAGCAAATTTAGTCCAGTTTAAAAAAGATAATCATATTCTTTGCACTACAACTCATAGTTTTTGATCTACGAGGCTAAAACTGAAAAAAGTCCGAAAAAATCGCGGTTTTTGGTGCCCCCCCCAGTTTCCACAAGTTTTTCGAAGTTGCAAAATTGAGTATTTACTACTGGGACCGAACCTAACACCATGAAAAAAGCAAACCTAACATAGGATTTTTTGCAATGTTTGTATATTTTTGTGTTTAAATTGACTGTACTAATGGGAAAATAACCCAATGCATTGTGGCAATGCGGATAAGTATAAATTATGATGGCATAACCCGCTTCACCCCTTTGCCACCCAACATGATTAAGGCTTAGGCGAGAGAACATTTGGGAATGATCTGATGAGAAGGGGATGGTTATTCAACAAGCTGGTGAAAGGGGCGGTGATGTACGCAGCAGAGAGGGTGGAAGGAAAGGGAAGTGCTAGAAATGGTGCAAGATTCCGTAATAAGAAAGAACTGTTGAATTCCGAACGTGCAAAAATTGAGGGATACACAGAAAAATGGAAAAATCGGTTTTATAGAACGTTAGGGGTTGGAGAGTGAGGAACTCGGCATTAGATTTTCTAGAGCTACCAAAAACTAAAAACCGTTTGCAATCCCAATGTTTCATGTCTTTAACTTTCGGTCTGTCAGTTACGAAGTTTCAGATTTCAATATTTGTCTTCGAAAAGTTCTGTATTTCCTTAATTTTATTTAAGGCGTGCAAGCGGCCAATTATGTCGAAAGTTATCGCGGACCTGACGCCTATACCACTTTTATTTTGAAAAGTCTAAATTTGATAACACTTTGCCATACGATCAATTAACATTTCATTAAAATTTTCAATTTCAATTCAGCAAGGAATCGATTATAATAACGGAGGAGTGTTACATTTCCTTTCTCAATTTATATTTCAGAACTGTACAGTAAAATGACAATGTAGCAAATTGAGAGAAACATAAGGTGTTTTCTTTTTGCACGTTGTGGTAGACCTCAGTCAACTCTGTTAATAAGACACCATTCGTTTTATAAAAATAATTTGACTCAGTTCTCAATAACCCTATTCGTTTTAAAAGCTTTATTTAAGTTTTATATTAACCTGAGGCAGAAATGTCTACATGTCGCAAGGCACTTTAAGCACGTGATGATTGTAACTTGACCTAACCCTGTGGCGATGCAAAAAGAAAATACATTGACAATTCCACTCAGAAAATTTCAACCAATTAGTTTGCACATTCGACCAATTAAGAACGAATTACAGTGATAATTTAGTATGGTCCTCAAATTATCGCTGTAATTCCTTCCTCCTTCGCTCAATTACTTCTTTCGTGGAATTGTCATGCCGAATACAACTCGATGGTACGAAATTGCCGAAAATTTTCGATCTCAGATTACTCGTATTTGTTTCGACGACAATTTCAACTCGTTCGCTACGCTCACTCGTGGAAATACAAATACTAGTATCTGAGATCGAAAATTTTTGGCAATTTCGTACCACCGAGTTGTATTACCAAAGAGTATTACTCTTTGGTATTACTAATGAAAATGATTATTTATAGTTATGCGAAATGAAGAAATCTTTGACAGTTCTGCTACACAGGGCGTATGAAAATCTCAGCTGCACAAACATCTAATGATGACTTCTCGTTCTCTGTAAACACTAGATGAATTCTAATGAAATCTCTTGTCTTTTCTACGAAAATAACAAAATTATGAGTAATTGGATGAGCAAACCAGGACTGCCAATTTTTTTCTACACAAAGAATTTTTTAGATTTAGATTTAGACGAGTTAAAGATTTTTGTGTTGACATTCTTTATAGCAATCCAGAATCACATTCAGAGCAGGAATGGTAAGTTTGTTAGTTTAAGTACCTACTAAAACTATTAAATTATACGAGTAAAGTCACATCTGTGTGTTACATAAAATATCCGTTACATTATCACCAGAATAATCTTTAGCATGGGTACGTGCATAATGTAGAAAAGCAAAATGTTATCAATCCGACTCTGTTATAGCACAATTATTCTATCTTACCAGTAAAACCGCAAACCACTGCCTCTGTTCTACGAATACACACATGTTGAGACAAGTCGGTCGTGGAATTACTAGAAGTTGTATTTTATAAGATGACATCATACTTAATTATTGTAAAGAATGAGTAAGACAAATTGTAAAAGATTAAGGATTCCTTTTCCAGTGTGGTTTATCCTTATCCACCATCATATGAATCAAATCACGTTTGTATATTATAAAAAAATGCTATTGTTAGTCAAGACTTTTCATTTAAATGTAATTAATTGCTTACCGTTAACTATTTTACTTTTCCTCTTTCGACGTCGATAAACACCAACTGAGCGTAATATAATATTGTTTTAACTAATTGAAAATACTATCAAAACTATACCTAATATTGTCAGTTTTGGAGTTGAAAAAGGTTTGAAATTGAATTATGGGGAATTTGGATTTATCCCCTAGTATGAAAAATTAATAAGATTTATTTTGTTTTTCGGAGTCCGACAAAGTTGGGGTAAGGGTTATTCCTGATTTTTATTGTTTTCCTATTAGGAAAAATAGTAAAATTGATACATAAGTTTTTATATTTTTGACTTGTGTTTTTCCAAATAGAAAACGAGAATTTTTTTCTCATCTGGAGATCTCCTTATTAAGAACTTTGACACCGTCACTAAGAAAGTTGGTAAATTTGCATTCGAGAATAAAGATGTGACCTTTAAATACAGAATGTCCCATTTTCGAGCACTACACTAAACTTCTGTTTTTTTAATGGAACACCCTATATATTTTTGTATATTTGAATTCTCTGTTAAATGCTGAGCAAAATCATATAAGATACTATGGGCTACGACTCCTGAGGTATTGACATTTTTATCAAAATTCCAAATTCCCACATTACCGGTTGAGGATCGCCCTTTTAGACTTGTTATTGATAATTTAGCGAATTTTCTTATGTTTCATCATGCTTTAACATCAACCTCAAAATTGTTGGTAATGATATACAACACTAAAACAAATTGTACATAGATTCAAATTTTGAAGATTCTATAGGGCCTAAATCATGATGTTTTTATAATGCCCCTATTCTTAAAAATCGATACTACCAATAAGGTCCGTATGACACGAGACTAAATTTAGTACTAAATAGTGCATAATGTGTGCGCGCGCAGATTCAGTACGACCTGATACATTAAAATACAACCGATCCTAATTTCTTGTCGCAAAACAAGAGTCAACACTATAGTCCATGTGCCAGACCCATCAGTCATTATAATTTGGGGGGACTGAACGAAACTTATACCTCTATTTTACTGGCTATGTTTTTGTTCGTTAGATCTATATCTATATATATATATTTACGTTTTGCAGATTATTGGACTAACGGTTGGGTATATCGAAAAAAATGGTTAGATAAAGGTTAGAGAAAAACATCTCACCATTCAAAATCAAAAAAGAAATTGAAGATCGGATCAATAAGACCTGAGATATTAACATTCAAAGCGGGCGGAGCGGGGTTGAGCGCGTTGACCGAGTGCTCAATGCCGCTTAGCGGGAGGCAGACTTGACTGCTCTTTATTTATTTCCACCATCAGTGATCGATTTATCACTAGATAACTTTACATGACCTACTAATACACACTATTTGCAACGTGATTATGATGATCAACCACCATTTATAAATATCATTAACAATTATATAATTTATCTGGGAAATGGGTATAAATAATTATCAACTCATACTGTGAATGTTTTATAGTTCGATTTTGAACATACACATATGTAGCCAAAAGTACAAACGAATACACACGCAGCTATTGTTCTATGTCTTTAGTCTTAACAAATTTGAATTTAATCTTCTTCACTAGAATCACTGTTACAATTACTGTAATTGTACTCTTCTTCATCTGCTGTTACTTCGGTACACCCCTTGCACCCACAGCTCTCGGTGCATCGAATTTGTGTCGCTAAGCAGGAGCAAGTTTCTGGTGCACATTTGCTCTTGCAGTGGCACCGCAAAAAGGAAAGTATGCACTTCGGTGCTGGCAGGCCTTCCATTCACTTGACAGACAGGTTATCCGATATGTCCTTTTCCCACCCATGAGCAAAAGGGCCCGGAATTAGTGGTTTGGTTTCCAGGCTTCTGAGCCAAATTCCGACCTGGTAGTTGGCAGTTTTTCTTCAAAGAGCCATCAAAATTTGCCAGAGTCCATGGAAACCGTGCTAGAGGATATTTGAACACATCCTTCATGTCAAGTTGTTGGTTTTCAGCAATATAAGTTATTTTACTGAACAGATTTCTGTCGCATTCGAGGATTACTTCTTTGTTCCCGGCCTTAGTTGTTTTGCTCTTCTTTGGTCTACTTATCTTCACCCACCTTTTTAATAGGTTTATGAAATCCTTCTCCTTAGCTAGCCGAAATGTAAACTCTTGATAAGCTCTTTTCCCTTTGTTTTCCGAATCAATGAGATCAGAAGCTGTTGCTTCATTAACAGATATTCCAGTAGACAAATGTACAATATCTGAAGGGCTCTTTATTTTAATTTAGGTTGTTCTTAGTGTGTGATTTAAAAGCGAAATACCGTCTAAAACAAGCGGTTTTTCAACATCTCAAACTTTGAGGAAACTATTCTCGAAAACTCGTGGTATAATTTGGTTTGTAATCAAATAAAATCAATCCCCTTAGAAAATAAAATGAACAAATTAACCACATTTTAGATAGGAGTGAAGTGATGGAGTCCTATCGTAGTACTTAGTTGCATCAGAACATTTGATTAATTATGAAAACGTCCGTACTTACTCAAATCAACGGCGATTTTTATATTTCAACAATTGCACTTGAACGAACACACAACGACAACAAATGAACAAAATGAACTAGTAGTTCAAATTCATTACAAAAGAACAACTGATTTTTTCTTTTTTTTGAGTTTTGACACATTAATACTGACTTTTCGATCATAAACATAACAAATGAAAATGTAGCCGGCAGTATAACCTACATTTTGAAGCAAAGCAATTTAAGATATAATTACCCAGTCTCGAGATAATTGAATTAAAAGATTCGCATTTTGAACGGCCGCTATTGCTGAAAGCTACCTCCTCATGATCCCCCCCCCCCCCCCCGAATTTTTTGCTTCACATGATCCGAGGAAAAAGTGGTATAAGTTTCGTTCAGTCCCCCCAAATTATAATGACATGGTCAGTTTTTGGGGTCTGGCACATGGACTACTAACTTTAGTAGTAAAAAATTCGCTTTGGTGGCAAACGGGACTTTCATATTTCCAAGCTTTTGAACATTTTAAATATGCGCGCGCACAATTTTTCCACTATTTAGTACTAAATTTAGTCTCGTGTCATACGGGCCTAAGAAAATACCGTGTTATTTACTTTTAACAATTTTTTCGAATAACTAGCTTCCTTGAACCTTATTATTATTATTCTACTTTGGTTCTTATCGATACTCAGGCTGAGCCTGGTTAACTAATCGCACGGATCGGAATCAAGTAACGATTGGTTCTAGTAATACATATACCTATATAAAATAAATTTGAAGTAGCTGTAAAAAAAACATACCTATGTGTATTGAAATAGTATTATGTTTATTGTGTAAATGTTAGTTGTTTAGCTCGGCGCATAGGTTGCACTCGAGTGGGTAATGTATTGTTTGTGTTTTGTGCTAATTGTGAATTTATTGTGTGTTTGCGTTTGGGTGTATGTGAACGAGTTAGAGGTGTGACATGAATGATTGTTGAAATGTGTGTTGGTAATGGACTTTCTGTAATGTTATGTTGTGTATGCAACAGAGTTTCAATTTGTGAAGTTAGAGGTGTCACATGAGTGATTGTTGAAGTGTTGTGTGTTGGTAATGGACTTTCTGTAATGTTATATTGTGTTGTATGCAAGTTTCAATTTGTGAAGGGAGGATTGAGTGTTGTGTTTCATTTTGTGTTTGAATGGTATTAGTTGAAAGTGTGTGATGTGGTTCTGAGTGATGTGCGGTATCTTCCGTTATGTTTAGAAATTTTCTAACTATGTGGCAAGTGTTGATGATGACTGCCTTTTGTAATTGTATGTATATGTTCTTATCTAAGCCTAAAATGTGTAAACTGTGATGTATTGTTTTTGGTATAACTCCGGTTGCACTAAGAACAATGGGTACTGTAAGAGCAGTTCCCATTCTCTATTGCGCTTTAAGTTCCTGAGCTATATCAGTGTATTTGCGGTGTTTCTCTGCGTGTGTATTGTCTAAATTGTTTGTGTTGGGAACGGCAATATCTATTATGTATATGATTTTTTGTGTTTTATCTATAAGTGTTATATCTGGCCTATTGTTATATACAGTTTTATCTGTGAGTAGTGTCCTATCCCAATATAGTTTGTGTGTGGTGTTTTCACGTACAACTTGCGGTGTATATTTGTAATAGGGTGTATTATCAGTAGAAAGATTATGTTTTGTGGCGAGTTTTTGGTGTATTATCTTAGCTACCTGATCGTGTCTGTGTTTGTATTCTGTTTGTGCTAGACGTGTACATGCTGATATAATGTGTTGTATGGTTTCTGGTTTTTGCGAACATTGTCTACAAAGATCATGTGTAATTGTCCTATCTTTAATTATGTGTTTTCTGTAATTTCGTGTGTAAATGACCTGATCTTGTATGGCAAACATGAAACCCTTTGACTCCGGGAAAATATCACATTTGGTTAACCAAGCATGGGTTGCTATAGTATCACCACAATCTCCGTTAATCTACTGTGGATATCGTCCGTGTAAAGTCTTTTGTGTCCAAGTTTGCATGTTATGTGTGGTGTACATGTCTCTACTCATTGGTGGTGTGATGTTTCTATTACTCATATTTAACGGTGTGTAAGATTTGTCGGCATGTGTGACTGTTTTGTGTAGCGCTGAAATGTGTGATTTGTTATAAAAGTATTCTCGTAGTTTGTGTATTTGTGTTTGGTGTAACAGGGCTATGTCTGTTAAGCCTCTACCTCCTCGTGAACGAGGAAGGTATAGTCTTACTGTTGGGGCGTGTGGATGGTGTATTCGGTGTTTAGTGAGTAATGTATGTGTTTCGCTGTACCTGTTCTAAATCTGTATTGGTCCACTTTATTATTCCAAAGATTATTATATCTTTCTTTTGGAAGATTTAATATATATATTTATATTGTTTTTTACTTATCAATTGGGTTTTATTATTATTATTATTATTATTATTATTATTATTATTATTATCGGTTATACAGGTATATTCGAGTCATAATAATTTATGCTAAGAAACTGGAGATACTTTCCTTTAGACTTCAAGCTAAATAACTCTGGTCCCTCCAAAAGAACGTAGGTACATAATTTCCGCCTTGTCAAGTTACGTGCAGGAGTCTGTGGTCTTATCTTGAAGCAAGATAATAACAAAAATAACCAAATAATAATTATTACAAGGAAAAGATAAGGTTTCTTAATGGTCAGATAACGTGATTTCGCACACTTTGTTTTAATGTTTTATGATGATGACCTATTGACAGCACAAACTGGTTTTTGAATGTGTGTTTATCTGTTGCATTATCTTATTATTGCTTTTATAAATACTCCATACATGAATACTGGTAATGGTAAGATTACAAATCCTATATCTACTAAAAGTTCCTATTTTCGTCTTATGTATCTGTCCGTGAACTCCTCATTCATTAATGGACCGATTTCCTTCAAACCGGTACCAAAATTATTATAATTTTTGGAATTGTGTGATTATCTACTAAAATCCTGGATATCGTCAGCCCTGGGAAACCTACAGAGGTCATAGGTGTCGGGTCATGAATTGCAACTGTCGTGCATAGCGCGGGCATAAAACTAGTTCGAAATTTCAACAGAGCGGTTAAATCTTTTAAATCGGTTATATTTTCACTTGGTGAAAGAAACTAAATCAAAGACACAAAAACCAAAAGTTACCAGCGATCATTATGAAAAAATGGCATTTTCTCCCGTTAAAGGTGCACGCACATTCTGCACTATTCGTTGACCAGATCTTCAATTGTATGTATTGGTCAAGACTCTATTAATCTGCGAGTTTTTTTTTGCCGATGACGTTGGGAGAAGCGGTGGAATAATACTCGATTGACAAATGTTCTGAACAGGAAGTCAGTGTGTGGTGTGGACGAGCCCCGTCTTGCATAAGCGACCCACTGAACACAGTACATCCATGAAACGTTTCTAAATGTTGCATAAGGGTTACAAATGAAACATTCCTAAGAAACATCTAAGACACATTACTGGTACATTCCTGTCGAAAGCGAATAAATGGTAATGTCTAATAAACGTTTCAATTGATATGTTACATAAAATACAAAACATACACATTACAACACGAACGTTTTAGATATGTATCCAAAAGTACATCTTTGTGATGTATTTTTTGGAATGTGATAACGTATAACATTTTAGAAACGTTACAAATGTGATGTTTCGTTTGAAACAAAATAGTCATATCTCAAAGTTAACATTACGGAGTTGTTTAGTAGTGTTGTACCAGAAACCTTATCAGTTGAAACATATCGTAAGAAACACATCATACACGTTTCGGTATGAACGTTTTAGATATGTATCCAAAAATATATCTCTGTGACATATTTTTTGGAATGTGATAACTAAAGCCAGGATGCCTTTTTTTATAAATGGACAAACATAAGGCAGACCCTATTTAAAATCCGTTTTAGAGTATGCACTTTCCAAAAATGCAAACTTTATTCTGCCTTTTTTGGTTTCTGTTAGTTTTATTTTGCGTTTTTTACCTTTTTTTTTTGATATTTTCGCGTAAGTATTTAGTACCTTTTCTGTAAATTTTTTTTAGTTTTTTGAAATGTAAGTAAGTATTTTTTAATTTTTAGAATTTATATAGGTATATTTTTCTGGGTAATTTCTAAGAAAGCAAATTGTTTGAAAGGGAAAGGAATTTGGTATACAAACTGAATACAAACTTTGTCTATAATATTTAAGCCTTTTACAATAATAACTCGGATGAGTCATTTTCCTTACTTTGAAATATTTCCCATTGTATTATTTCTACCTGCAAGCTGCACCTACATACAGTCTTTGTTGAAATTGCATCCCTTAGTCATTATGCCTTGTTAAGCGTATTTTAATTAGCCAGAAAACTTTATTGAAAAAGAATAGCAGCAGATAACATTTATCAACTGTAATTACTTTTTCAAATAAATGTTTGTTTGTCTATATTTAAATTGAATATGTATCTGTTGATTTTATCTCGACAGTTTTCGCTTTTCCGTGCCATTTTTGTCCTTTTTTGTCTTTTTAGATGCTTTTTTAAAATTATTTTTTATGCCTTTTGCCTGCCTGTTTTAAACTTTCATTTTGTCTAACTATCCTAGCTTTAGTGATAACGTATAACATTTTAGAAACTTCATTAAAAATGTGATGTTTCGTTTGAAGTCATCTTTCAAAGTTAATGTTACTTGTATAGAAACCTAATCACTTGAAACATATCGTAAGAAACTAAAAATACACGTTTCAATGTGAGTGTTTTACATATATTTATCCAAAATTACAATTTAGTGTTTAATTGGAACGAAAAATTTCCGTTTCCAAAAATAGATTTATTCATCATAAGTAGATGGGTAATATTGCACATCTAAATGGCTTATTTGCCAGCGAGTCGGTAGGTCAGGTAGTTTGCGTGGCTGTTTTCTGAATTCCTAAACAAGCGACCGATGTTCGAATCCCACTTGAAGCAAAAGGATTTTTCATCATCACCGATCTCCTTCGAGTCTACACTAAAAGAATTTTGGGGGCCCTGGAGAACAAGCCACCGGAGTACATGGGGCCCTGCAGGGCCTGCATACTGGGAAAAGAGCCCCTCAGAGCAGTTGGGGCTCTCGGTACCATAGTTTCTACCACATCTCAATTTTTTTATACTCAGGTATGTTTCAAATGAAACATATATGAGACATTTCAAATATTCACGTATGAAACATTTATAAGGACACATTTCTCCTACATATCAATAAATTACTCTCCGATATGTTTCTTGAAACATATATAAAATGTTTCGATGTAACGTTTCTGTGTTGTTTCAAATCTAGGTTTCTGAAGGCGGACATTAAACATCTATGTTATGTGTATGATACGTTTCTGTCGCTGTTTCGGAGATGTTTCATGTTTCAGAGATACGTTTCTAAAATATTTCAGAAACGTTTTTTTGCACTGTGGGGATGAACTGTTGTCTGTGTGCATTGGAAGAAACTCGTTTTGCGGCATGTGTAAGTAGCGATCCATTGTCATGCCGTGGTTTAAGATTTTTCCATAATTGTTCTTTTTCAGGAACTTCTGTGGATTTTCGTAGTTGAAACCACTCTTCTCGATAGTAAATCGGTCATGGTCAGCTTGAACCCTATCGAGTTTTGCAAAAACCACAAAATCTGTGAAATTAAAAGCAAATGGTTTCACATTTCGTACGTCATTACATTATTATGTCAATAGATTTTACATCGTCAAATGAAAACAAATAGGTTCTTTATATGAAGATTGATTCATTTCTTTTATCTTGTAAATTGATAGTATGTAATGAAATTCCTACTTTTATTATTAGGTACTTTAACTTGGCCATAAATAATCCTTACTAAATAGTCTGGGCAGTAAAATGATTTTTATGATTACTTCTCATCGTAAAATTCAAAGTTCGAGAATACTTAATTTTAAATAGATTGATTTTATTGCTGGTAATTAAAGATCAAATTAAAAATCTATTTTTTTTTATTTATAGAAATGTTAATGACTCTATCGGCAACATTTAAATTAGCGTTTCAAATTTGAAATGCTCTGTATTATTATTATTATTAATGCAAGCGGTGCCATCTACTGTTGTATAAATCAAGTTAGTACAGCTTTCAACTAAATTGTATTGAAACAGTAACGATTTTTAGAATTGTATAGGTGGCGCTTACTCCCATCTTGGTTACTGAAAACGATGATTATTATACATACATACAGGGTGACGTTTTGGAAACTTCACACTTTTAGTATTTATAGTATTAAAAGAGCGATTAAAATTTGGGAAAATCTGCCAATTTTGTAATCAAGGTGTAGTACGTGGTTAACCCAACGATAGTATAATTTTAATTTTTGAAGTAGGTATGTACTTAGTTTTAATTTAAAGAAACAAAAGTTTGCATAAGATATAAATACAATGGTAGTAAAGTTCATTATTTGTATCTTTAATTTGTTTTTCACAAAATATAATTAGCAAATGATAATCCTGATTAGTTTTTTTAATTGGCCTTCATAGCAAAACAATAGTATTAAAATAATCCTTTACTCCCGTCAACAAAAACAGGAAAGTTTTTATTTTTTTAAGAAGTGAGAAAAAGTTCTACCTAGTTATTAATTAAAGAAACCCGAAACTATCTACGAGGGCGTATTTTATTAAATTCACACCTTAATTAACTTGGTAATTGTATAAATATGTTTAAACGTTGGTTCATTGAATAATTTATTATAATAATTTATTATTCAATCAAGGGTTTAAAGCTTAATACGGGAATAAAGAATTATCCTCAACTTTGAAGGCGATTTTAAATAAAACCAGAGGGCAGAAAACATTTATTTTTATTTATCTATAGATTACCACTGAAAGTTAATTTCTTGACGATTTAAACAACAAATGGTCACTACACTGCTGCACTGAAGTTCCGTGTCTCTTGCGGATGTGTATTGTGTCCATGAAGGCTTATAGAGACCTGAGACTATGTTTGGAAAACTCGCACGGAGTCGAGCGGTGTGAGTCGTCTGCTGAAGTCACACTCTTTTCACATCTATTTGTTGAAGATTAGAAAAAATTGTTAGGTCATGTTGACGTACTTTCAGAAATTATATTAACAGCACGGCGGAAAGACTATAGTCCAATGATGCCTTCATTGATCATCGCAAATTGTGACCCTGTACACTTTCGCGAATTTCTCTGAGGGTTTCACTCCAATATACCAATACCCCATCCGCCCGTGAACAAATGCGGAAGTGCGCTTTGTTACTGAAGAAAGCCAAGTTTTCACACGCCTGTACTCGATTTCCAAGTTCTGTGACAGTTCTTGAACCTGTAAGAATGGTAGAGAATTCAACAAGTATGACCAGAAAGGCCTAAGTCGGACCCATACTTGCTTGCAGAGACCGCTCCACTCGATGTTTGACCTCTTCAAAACTCATTTCCATAACTTTCTTCTGCGTTTACTTTTAATTTGACCATTCAACGGGATTTTCTTACACTTCAAAAAAATGGCGAATATAATCTTTCGCGCAAATGGAACTATGTATGTATCTATGAATTTTTTGATTGGCGACCATTCATATTACGATGCCATTCTTTCGATTGCCGGATTTTCTTCCAACTAATCGAACGAGAATCTGGCGGAAAACGGCTTAAAGGTTGTTGTGAGATACTTAAGCGTGTTTCTCGGGTGAAAGCATTCGGGGAAATTTTTTTTGTCCCTGATAGCTCAAGATTTTTAGGTGAAATAATGTCTCAATCCAGAATTAAATGATGTATCCTGAATAACATATCAATCGTCTCCTATTCTTCCGTGTGCACTTTTTGAAATTTTAGGACCAGGAACCCTGAAAAAGTGTATGAAACTGCAAAAAATAATATGAAAATTGAACGAATTGACGTTAAGAGGAAACCTACACATAATTGGTTACGCCAATCGCAAAACTCAGTGAAGCCCCGTCACGGTACTTATCCCTTTAGGAGCAGTTATGCTTGCAACACCGACACATGTTGCATTGGACGAAGAATGGCTGCTGAAAGAATACCCCACTCCAAAAATTGACCTTCAGCATCGGACCCTGCTCAGGCAACAAAAAATTAATTGGCAGGTCATCTTTCACGAAATCCAAACGAAGCAAAGATCGAACTAGCCAAGGTCCATGCAAATGTTATACGACCAACGTTTTAACGTATAGGTGGTTAAAGAATATCGCAACTTATGCTTTCTACCACTCTACAACCTTCACGGCTTTCAAGGGGCAATCGTGGAAGTGTCAAGTGTGCTACTCTTCCTAGATCGACTAATTACGGCCTGAAACGTAGCATTCCTCCACAACGTCCGATCGATAATTAAGGAGGCTCTCATGGGCCTTCGGGCAGAGGTAAGAGAAAATAGTTAAATTGATACAAGTTTCCTCTTTTTATTGCAATATTATTTGGGCGAATTGGGAATAACAGATGTGTAAAATCAAACTCCTTCGCTCCCCGGTAACAATTAACGTCCAATGTGGGCTCCGATAAAAGGATTGCAACGAGCAATCCCTTTACCACCTCCAGCACCAACAAAACATTGTGTCATTTCGTCCAAAATGCACGCCTACTCATTTCACTTACCAGCAACAGCAGTCAGCTAGTCCCATCCGCATACGGCAAAGAGCGACCAGCCATAGCTGATGCTCCTTTGGCATTCACTTCAGACTGCAGATCAGGTCGCTACCGCACTACAAAAATTACCGACCTTATCCGGTAATCAGCTAGACAACTGAGTACGTTATTTACTTACGTCTATGTGCCTCCCAAAGCTCTGTGAGACCATATAGAAGTATCCCAGTTAAATGGGTTCCAAAAATATTCAGCTCTGTTTTCACTGGAGTAGAATAACCATACGTCGTTCCGTCTGCCATGATGAAAGAATGAAAACGCCAATGACCCTTGACTATTGACCTTAAATCCGAGGCGACATAATCTTAACACCACCTCTGCATCGTTCCGAACAAATACCACTTCATGAAGCCGCACCAACTTACTTGGGACACCGTCGTCTCAAACTGCTCGGAACTCGTCGAGCCAACAACCTGAAAAGTGCTGTGCCGAGATGAAGAAGGATGGGCTCGGTGGCCAAATATTCTTTCTACTCCGGACCATCTTCAGCTAGTCGATTACAAACAGATGTTAGTCGAAAAGAGATCACTATCGTTTTCATACTCCTCTCATTGGACAGACGAAGGGTGAATCTGGCAAGTTAATCCGTTGTGCATTCCACCACAGACATCTTCCGAGATAACCAGAATTAATTAATCAGAGCGCCTTTCATGAAAAGTTTTTGGTCTTAAATTCGGCCGCATTTGCTGTAGTATGCGATGGAGCATTAACGTCGTGCAAAATTAATCGTCGTGAATGTTTTGACTGATTTTTTAACGCAAACAGTTCAACGCAGTACCTACATCCTTCATTAACCATGCGTCCGTTTAGAACGAATTCTTAAATGGACAAGACCACGAATATCTATGAAAAACTCATCATGGACTGAGTTGCGTTTCATGAATATGAGATCAGAACAGAATTTACGCGAATCTAGCACTAAAGAGACGGTACTGTTCTTCTAGATTTCTAGAAAACTAACCTTTTTTGGAACAAGTCAAGCAGCGACACGTTTCGTGGCCAAATTATCCATGAAAATCGAACTGGCGAGTACTTAGGGGGATGTGCTATCTTTCTTAATCAGGAATGGCGATTATCGAGCAAAATGTCTTAATGCTTTTTCGATTGAAGAGTTTCGAGAATGTACGAAAAATAATTTGTGTTTGATTATATTACGGGGGGGGGGGGGGGGGGGGGGGCTTGCAAATTACGAATTTCCGATAGGTACTTTTTTGGAAGATGCAATGGGCGCCGGCAGGTTTTTCCCTAGGGGGGGTGCATGCAAAAAATCAACAAAAATTGCCAAAAAGACGGTGTGTGAGACGTGCATCAGTTTTTTCGGTGTTAGCTGATGAGTAATTTGTAATTTGGAGGTGTACGACAGTTGTTCTGCGATGGCTGGTCATGACGGTGGAGTACAATATCAGACAAAAATATCCCATGGCAATTGTCTTCCACAATCATGTTTTAAATCTCGTCATTAATGACCTAAACAAAGTTCAGGAAGTGCCCAACAACTAAAGAAATTATCAAATTTTTCAGAGAAAGCGTATTGCGGCGAGGCTTAATTCTGAACGCTCCACTATTCTGCGAAACACATTGATCAGCAAAATATAAAAGCATCTTGATATTCAACGATAACTTTATAACTATTGTGCAAGTGCTGAAGAAACTTTCGGAGAAATCTTCCAACAAGAATACAAGAACGAATGCCTACAGCTGCAACAACTCTAACGTACGACGTTCCTGGTGATATTTACGTACTCCGCCAAACTAGAACCATATTGTAGGAGTCCATACTTCCAAAATAGGACCATCTGCAGTTACAGCAAGTGCACATGAACATAAAATAGATCATGTTATCAAATTGACAGAAGTACTTTAAAGAATTTTCTGTTTTCTTCGAAAAGGCGAGACAAATTGGCGAAGACCTGAACATTAAAATAAAACGAACACGACAGGATGGAAAACAGGTCAATAGATCGAACCATCTTTCTGAAAACGCAGAAGAATTTTTCAGGACCTCAGTTTTCATCCCTTATTTGGACTCAATAATTTCGTCTTTGAAGTGACGCTTTTCACCCATGCAAGAGGAAGCATTTTCTCCTGTGCAACTTCACCCAAGTGCAATGAACAAATTAGACAAAGCGTCATTTTTGGCAATTGTGGAAGACGTACATGGTTTGTATGGCGACATTTTGCCGTAGTTCATCGCCGACGTTATTACGTGGTACGTGGAAAATAAAGGAACGTCAACGGAATCCTCCAGTTTTACATGGACTTAGTTAGCGAAACTACACCGTTCTATGGGGCTGTGGCCGAGGTAGTCAAAATTGGCTTGACTCTTCCAACGATGACGTGCAGCATCGAAAGATCTTTTAGTACATTACGGCGCGTGAAACTTGAATTATCATTAGCTATTTGACGACCACATGATCCTGGTACACAGTCGCTTACGTACTGAAAAGCAACGATTGATTCCCATTGGCGGACCAATGACAACGCGTCGACACCGGCCAGACTCCTTTCGTCCCCCGGCAAGTTTCAATTGGTTGGACCTCTGCCTACAAACCTTGGGTTCACCTATGCCCTAACCCTCATCGACCGTTTCACAGCATGGCCCGACGTAATTCCCCTCACAGACATCTCTGCCGAATCAGTGGCCAGGAAGTTCCTAAGCGAATGGATCGCACGGTTCGGAATTCCTGAACGGATCATAACCGACCGTGGTCGACAATTTGAGTCAGTCCTCTTCGCGGAACTCAACAAAATGCTAGGAATGTCTTTGGTCTTCGCTGAACCCCCGCAGATGACTCCGATTTCGCACCCGCATCCTTGGTCTACGGAACAGGACTTCGACTAGCCGGCGAGATGTTCGTCAGCAGCCACCGACACAACCCTGTTCGCGCTAGAACTCAGGACGTCACTACAAAATTTTCGTCCGCACCCCCCAAGGACAAATGGAACAGCTAAAGTTTTTGTCCACCCCGAGCTACACAACTGCTCACACGTTTTCGTACGAGTAGAAGGTCTGAAGAAAAGTCGTTCCAACACCCGTATGAAGGCCCATTCCAAGTAATAGACAGGTATGATAAACACTTTGACATAGGCCTCAACCGCTCCTCCAAAGTATCGATCGACCGCCTGAATCCTGGATTTACTGCAAGTCACGTGACCCCACAGCCCACTCCAGCAGCACCGCAACCTCCAGCTCCCGTCGAGGAAGATCCACCCACTTTACATCAACAAACAAGACGCGGGCGACCCATAAAATTGCCCGTAAGGTTCGCTGACTTCAATACCGCTACGCTAGAGGGGGAGTAATGTGGCGACATCCCGGTACACAGTCGCTTACGTACTGAAAAACAACGATTGATTCCCATTGGCCAACCAATGACAACGCTTCGACACCGGCCAGAATCCTTTATAAGCGAACACTGTTACCCACAGAAATCAGTTAGAAGTCATAGCCGCCAACGAAACCAGCAAACACCGACCAATCCGTCTACCTAGACCCGTCAGTCTGCATTCCAGAACCAGTCTACCCTCCGGCGACCGACCAACCTACCTACTCCTGTACCTCCATTATTAACCGCTTTTCGTGCTGTTAAAACTTGTACCTATATAATTTGTAAATAGAAATTAGTTGTTTTCATAACTCCAAAACTTTATTGTTTATTTGGCACGATCACCAAATAGCTGGTGATCCGATTCAACCGCCAAAAGCTACCTGGGTGGTCTTAAGGTAAGCGTGTTTACCTTTCGCCCGGCTCGGGTTAGGACCCGGCCAAGGTAGCAGTTTTTCTAAAGTGGAAAAAACTGAAACACGCCTTCTTCTCGAACAGGAAGTAAAATCGTAGGTCCCGTGTCGATGCGATGTTCGGCCCCTGATTGAGAGTGAAATTCCTCTAATCAGGCAAAATTCTAGTAAGGGTAGTGCTAATAACCAAAGCACTTGATGCGCGTAGAGGTGCTTGGAAATTCGCTGTTCCTAGATCTCGGCCTATAATATAAATATAAATATTATTATACAAATATAGAGGGTGTTTCTAAATAAGTGCGACAAACATTAAGGGGTGATTCTGCATGAAAAAATAATGACAGTTTGCTATATAAACGTATGTCTTCAAATGTTTAGTTTCCGAGATACGGGGTGTTAAAGTTTTTTTAAAAAACTGACGATTTATTTATTGCTCTAAAACCGGTCGAGATATGCAAATGAAATTTGGTGGGTTTTGAGAGGTAGTTATTGCGCATTTTTTGACATGCAATTAAGAATTTTATGTTCATCAGTGGCGCGCTTACGGGTAATGATCTCAATTTTTTTAAAGAAAAAAATAGTACGCCACTGAGATATTTCAAATTGAAAATTATTTTTGAATTCCTCGTTCAATTAGTGACAAAAAATCTCTCTTGATTTTTTTTTGTATGGGGCGCCATTTTTATGCAAAAAAAATAAAACATCTTTATAGTGTATAGTTTTTGATAATGTATCGAAGAAATTAAAATACGCGTTAAGATGTTTTATTTTTTTGCATAAAAATGGCGCCCCATACAAAAAAGGCAAGAGAGATTTTTTGTCACAAATTGAACCAGGAATTCAAAAATAATTTTCAATTTGAAATATCTCAGTGGCGTACCATTTTTTTCTTTAAAAAAATTGAGATCATTACCCGTACGGGCGTATCTCGGAAACTAAACATTTGAAGACATACGTTTATATAGCAAACTGTCAATATTTTTCATGCAGAATCACCCCTTAATGTTTGTCGCACTTATTTACAAACACCCTGTATAATAATTATTTTATTATATTATCTTTGATATTATATAAGAATCATTACATCTCTGTTAATTTCTAAATTTGAAATTTTATTTAAAATTTAAAAGTTTAGAAGTTTTGTTACTGGCATACAATAAAAAGATTTAAAGAGTGCGCTTGCACCCCCTGGCTTTGGAAAAAAAATTATACGAAAAAATAACAAGCGCGCTCCCTTGCACCCCTCTCCGGTGCCCATGGGGAGAGCGGTGTATTTAGTCTGTAATTGCGAGTGCAAGAATTAATTGCTTATATTTGCTAATTGCTATTGCTGCACCTTTTACTCATACACATGTGATTGCTGGGAAGTACACACAACTAATCACGTGCTCTAGAACAATAATGTAACATTATCTGATGAAAAACCACAAAGCATCCACCAAACCGGACAGTAAACAAGACTGTAACTTATGATAAACAGTTGTGGTTATAGGATTTCACAAGGGACTAAAACAATATTTCCTTAGTTTCTCAATGTGTAAACAAAATTAATTTTAAAAATTTATTTTTATCGTTAATACAGTATTAATTCACGTTAAGTATATTAACATTGCAACAACAATGATTTATATTTTTTTATGTGCAAAACGCATAATACTAATAAGTTTCTAATTCACAGAATAAAATTTCTAAATTCAGTTTTACTAAATTTTTTTGCTTGTCGCTAATTTTATTATCAAGATAGGTACTCGTATATAAAATATAGGGCCAGCCCAATTTTTTCTTATTATGGCACTATTTAAAGTGCTAACATAACATTTGTATAGAAAAAGAGAAACAGCACTATAAACAATTAAAGCGTTAAATATAACAAATCACAGACTTGCAGCTAAACATTATGTCATTATTACCTTCCTAATCTTAAAAGTTAAAATGTATCTACTTATTAAAAATATGGCAAGTGTAGAATAAAACTACAAAAATTGGTTAAAATACAAAATTAACAAAATAAAAAATAATCCTATACCTAGTATAGAAAGTAAAAATCACAATGGTAATATTGTTAGAAGTACGTCAAAAACACACGTAGGTATAGAAAATGTGAAGAAGATTTCAGTCAAAAATGGCAGTCCAACATGTTAAAAAATGCAATAAACAGTTTTCGCAAGTGGTTTTATTTTGGCAGTTAGCTCTTAGGGTTGTAGAACTTGTATTTACGACATGTGGCGAGGAACTTCTCGAACTTAAAACGTACGGTTTTTCGTTTCCAATTATTCTCGGTCTGGACCATTTGTGAGGTAACTCTTCGACTGGCCTTTTCTTACTTTTTTCTTCTATATAAAATTTGATAAGCCTCCATTCTTTTTCTTCCAAAATTTCGCTCCGTGTGGGACCTTTGATGTTATCGATCATTTTAGATACGAATTTGGCTTTCGAGATTAAACCATAACGTGGTGTGTAATTTAATTGTCTTATTACAGCTTTCATGTTTAAAAGGTGAATATTTAGTTTACGCCTGTTACACTCTTCGATCGCCCAACGATATATGACACTGTAAATTAACATTTCGTCCGAGACCTGCAACGAGTCCCTTTCGGTGATGCTAATTAGATCGAGATATGAAAGGTCGAGAATTTCTTTTTGTTTAAGGACGTAGTCGGCGTGTTTATCTATCATTAATAAACAATTATGTCGTAAGTTATTGGTTAATTCCTCTAACCAGTCGGTATTGCGTTGTTCTTCGTTTTCGATAATGGGAGGTGCCGAAGGTTCAAATTCGTCTTTGTTACCTGTAGGCAATTTGCATTTTGATAAGCATGAGTATATCATAAGAATGTTGGTTTTATCTAATTGGCGGTCAAGATTTTCAATACATTGTTTCACTAATGGCATGTTTTGCAAGCGAGCACCGGTTGATAAAAGTTCTATTGCTGTTTTTGGTGATCTTATGTGCAGTGGATCCGCTTTCATTGAGCTGTAACAAATTTTATTACATTTATAACGTGTACAAAACATATCTTAAGAGTTTTGAAATTTTGAACAGTACTCGTGTTCAAATATACTTTTGGTAAAAACGTGAGTAAACCATTTCTACCAAATAATAATAATAATAATTCTGCATTTATTAAGACACGCGTAGTTCAGTCTAAGGCTACTACCCTCAAATTGGATAGGCAAGTACTGCTCAAACATAAAAAAATTGGCGTAATTTTCGAATACGAGACCTTCAAATTTTGAAATCTAGAATCTTACGATTCTATGACCATTTATTTATTTATTTATTTATTTATTTATTTATTTATTTATTTATTTATTTAAATGCGTCATTACAAAAATTTACTAATTTACAAAATACTTACACCTATTCAATAATATATTCTTTGAAGTGGTGCTCTTAACTTAAGTAAGCTTAAAGCTTGAGTCTAAGAGCAACCACCTCAACAGAAGCACTTATATCTATCTATCTTTCATTTGGTCATTTGTCATAGTTCAATAAGGAAAAGTGTTGTAAATAAAATATTACTACCAGAAACAAGATGTCATGTAAAAATATTTTTTAAATAAAACCTGATATTACTACACTGTTTGATTTTTTCACTATCAATGACATAAGGTTTGAGGCATTGCAGTAACAAAAGTAGGGTACCAAAAGGTCACAATTGATTAAAGATAGGGAAGGGGAAATATTTAAAGAAAATAATATAACTATAAAAAAGGGAAGTGGATCATAAGATGACGACCATGGTAAAGAAAGCTATGGTAATAATCGTAGTTACAGGAGCGAAAAAGAAAGGGAAAGGTATAGTAAAAAATACATAATAATATTGATCAGGATTCGAAGAAACTAAGCGGGCGCCAGGAGTAAAAATAATGGAACCAAACAAACTGAAAGGTATAGATACCAAATGGAGAACATATAAATCAATTATGATAAAAATGAAATGACCAATAAACTGGTACCTACAAAACTTTCCCGTGGTTACCATTCACGGTCATTTCTCCGCCGAAAAAATCCCGCCGGTAAATTGCTCGCCTGGTAAAAATCCCGCGGGGTGAAATGTTCGCCGGTAAAATGCCCGCCATGACAAAATCCCGTCGGTCAACTTCCCGCCGTAATTTTTGAAAAAATAAGCAATTAAGAAAGTTCTTTTTTAAATAACTTCAGTTTTGTAAACCTGTGTGTCATGCCACTATTTTAGTATCAATTGAAAAAAAATATACTAAACCTGCAAATAACCTAGGCGCTTTATTGGGGGAATAAGCGTAGAAAATGGTACAACATTTACGTGTTAAGAACGAGGTCTGTAAAGGATGTCAAAATGCCATCGGGAAGTGCTTAAAATGGCCGTCGAAAATATTTTATAAATTTATATATACACTGTGTCCAAGATAAGGAGGGCCACTATGGGGATTTCGGAAACGGTAAGAGATACAGTTTCGGTTAAATGGGAGAAAAGTTGGGCAATTTTGAGTTTAGTACAATGAAATTTTTAAACTTACGAAATTCCGAACCGTTCCGAAGTTATGCGACAAAAAGCGAATTTTCAGGATTTCGTTTTTGACAAATTGTTACTTTGTCGTTGATGTTAACTGAAAAGTAAAAGGACCTTCTACAGGTACTTTTTAACGTTCTTTAACATGGCATACAGCAAATTGGAATCCGACGTTTCGTTTTCGAGTAACCATCATCAACTTTATTTTTTTAAATACGGTCCTGATTTTTTTATGCATAATATTAGAAGAGCTTTTTATTCTGCATTCAAGCATGTATCACACTTTATGGTTTAATTGCGATTTTATACTTATTTTACTATTGTACTTAAATTTACTAGATTCTACTTTGGAAGATGCTCTTGATATTTTACCCTAAGCCGTAGTACGCAATTGTTGGTTTCAGCAGCATGGTGCACTTGCGCACAATTCACGGGTGGTTAAGGATTACCTTTCAAATAGGTTTGCCGAAAGAGTTTTAAGCGCCAATTCTGAAACGCCCTGGCCAACTCGTTCTTCCGAAATAACCCCGCTGGATTTTTTTCTTTGGGGGTACGCAAGAAATTATGTTTACAAAGATACCTTTGGAATAGAAGAAGAACTCCGAAAGCTTGTACTTAACCGATTCCAAACCGTAACACCTACAATGTTAAAGAATGCTTTGGAATCTACAGTTAGAAGATGCTATTGACGATTGGAGAACTAAGGAGGGCTTTGCGAGCATTTATTATAATTTTTTTCTAATTATTGGTATGTGTCATGTTTAAATTTTCGTTTCATAAAATGTTTTCTGTTCATTTATGACGTGTTAGTTGATTGTTTGTAATTATGTACACTTGGTTATAAAATTTGTGTTCAAAATTGAAAATTCTGTGTCATTTCATTAATTTGATGAGGAAAGCACAGTTAGCAAAAGTCCATTTATAAATAAAATTCAGTTTTAATGTTATTGAGGGAGGATACAGGTTCGTACTTAGGATTTTTTCCGCTAATCGTAAAGTAAGTATAAAATCGCAATAAAACCATAAAGTGTGATACATGCTTGAATGCAGAATAAAAAGCTCTTCTAATATTATGCATAAAAAATCAGGACCGTATTTAAAAAAATAAAGTTGATGATGGTTACTCGAAAACGAAACGTCGGATTCCAATTTGCTGTATGCCATGTTAAAGAACGTTAAAAAGTACCTGTAGAAGGTCCTTTTACTTTTCAGTTAACATCAACGACAAAGTAACAATTTGTCAAAAACGAAATCCTGAAAATTCGCTTTTTGTCGCATAACTTCGGAACGGTTCGGAATTTCGTAAGTTTAAAAATTTCATTGTACTAAACTCAAAATTGCCCAACTTTTCTCCCATTTAACCGAAACTCTATCTCTTACCGTTTCCGAAATCCCCATAGTGGCCCTCCTTATCTTGGACACAGTGTATAACGGTTCTTTTGTTAAACATGGCAATGTCTGGTTTATTAATACAGTCTTCTTTTTTGAATTTAGCATATTTTAATTTACAGTAAACAGCGGCCTCAAATTCATCTTACGCCTCCTGAGCGCATAATCCGCCACTGGCTGTACATAACGTAGGTACATATTATGTAAGTGGATCTTTATCACAAAAATAGGAGAATATCAGGGGAATCATTTTGCCTACAGCGGCGGGCAAATGACCGACGGGATTTTGTCATGGCGGGCATTTTACCGGCGAACATTTCACCGCGCGGGGTTTTTACCAGGCGAACAATTTACCGGCGGGCAATTGACCGGCGGGATTTTTTCGGCGGGGAAATGACCGGATACCCCATTAAAAGTGTCTCGTAAAATAATTACTTATAAATTAATATCAGTTATAAGCTTCTTTTTTCTCTTACTGGACATCCTGTATATAGGCAAACTGTATCAAATTACGACGCTTTTGTAGCCAAACAAAATTTATTTGAAACGATTTCTGATTTTGTCCTGAAATAATATACAGGGTATGTCATAAATATGGTTAATATTTTGTTAATTTCCGGCTAGACCGGAAGTGAATGGCTATACTTATTATACTTAACATAGTTGTATGTCCTCTACTTGACTTGTTAGCAAAAAGTTATGTATTTTTAAAATTTTCAACTTAAAAAATTCATCCCCCTTCCCTTATGGGAAATGAAGAAATAAATTTAGTGCCAATAGTTTTTCATTTCATTTCAAAAAATAAAGAAAATACTAGGAGCAGATTTTTAGCTATTAGTGGTGGCAAATTTAATTTTTTTCGTATTCGAATATTCGTTAAAAAATATTCGAATATAGAATTTTGATAAGGAGTATGTTTTACCGATGAAGTTTTTTTATAGGCTTTAGCTTTAAATTCGGCCTAGATGTTTAGGCTCCACAATCGTCACGTGCGCACGCACGCACCCACAGACATTTAAAAAAAATGATGGTTTTGGACTTTTCGATTACAATACTTCCTCTATGTATTTCAGATAAAATGGCGTACACAAGAGAAGAACGTAACAGAAATAAAAAAATAATAATCGATTAATTTTTGATTAGTAAAACAAAATACTGTGAAGGGTCTAAAAGTATCAAGATTGGCAGAAATTCTATTAAAGATGGATATGAAAAGACAAGACAAGAGAACAGAAGAAGAAAGGTTAATCAAAAAACAAAAGAATCAAGATGCGGGAAGAAATATCAAGAAATAACAGATAAATATGTATGAGAATGAGAAATGAACAAGTGTCAGTGTTAGTAAACAAAAGTCGGAAAAATTTAAAAACATTATACTATCTGCAGCTAAAGAAACTTGCGGAATCACTAAGATAAGTTACAGAAATCATAGAAAGACTGGTGAAATAAATAATTTAGATAAAGGTCAAAATCAAATAAGAAAATTGCCGAAGATACCTAACTTCCGAAAAAGCAAGAAAGTTGGTATAAAAAATCCAGGGAAGAATTTGGAGAAAAGATGGCAGAAAATTAAATAGAAAATCAAAAAATATTCCTACTGAAGCATCTGAAACAAAGAAAAGAATATAATATGAAAAAGTGGAAAGATAATAATAATACATAATAAAAAAAAGATGAAGGAATGATGGAGACAATATTTTGAAGAAATAACACAGCTAGTAACAAATGTGGAAGAAGAGGAAGAAACAGAAGTGATAAAAGAAGAAGCATAGGTATGACATCCGAATGAAAAGTGTAGGTATTTTTTCATTTTAACTAACCTTCATCATCAAAACAAATTTTAATTATCTTTATATCATTCTTACAAATGAACAGCGACGTAAATTCCGAGAAAATTAATAAAAAATAGCATTTTGTTCCGATCCATTATTAACAAAATTTATTTTCATTCTAAACACAAAAGAATAAAAACACAATTGTTCAATTTCAAATTTACAATTAAATGATAATTACTATTTTTTGTTTAAAATAAAAGGTTCTTAATCGTTTATGTATTTAAATTTCATTCAAATATAAACTGAACGTTAATTAGAAATTAAACAAATTGTTTCATTATTTGGATTTTGAATTCTGTACAAAAATGTAAATTGGTCACGTACCCATAGATAATGAAAATTCACCTTTGGTGGTGGCAAAATTTTTTGGTTCGTACCGAATAAAAACGTCTTGCCATGTGTATAAATGATAATCACATATGCGTAAAAAAAGCGTATGTTGCTTTGTAATGGTGTTTATACCGAGATGATCAACATGTAAACCATAAAAGTTGTAGATGTTGTAATAAACATAGGAGCATCCCTCAAAATAAATCAAAACAAGAAGTAGACAAAACTGAGATTCCACAAAATTATGAAGTTGTACAAAGACAAAAGAGTGCATTCGAATTGCTTCTGCTCTGTCAACCCTAAATCCGAAAGACTATGAATGATAAATTGTGAATATATAAAATAAATGATAGAGACTGTAACCTGGCATATATTGGGTAAACAAAAAGACCATTCAAAATTTGTTTTAAAGAGCACCCGGCTCACATTAAATACAGTGGTTGGCACAACTCTAGCGTTGTCGTACGTAGATACATTTGAGAATAATTTTCAATATTTCTGTGTTTGGCTTTATTCTTCAGTTGAACGGCCACAACATACGTTCAACTGATTCTAGCAAAGAATGGACGTCCAAAAATGGCAACAGAAGAAAGAGATGGTAGCTGACAAGCAACCATTGCGTAGAATGTTTTTCATCATGAAACACATACAAAATTCAAGTGGTTTTTGATAACGATCTTGATCGCAGAAAGGAATTGGATGTTTTGGAAGGGTTTAAAATCTATAAATATAGCAATGTGTAGGGAGTACCTACCTTTAATAAATGAGAAAACTGACCTTATTGATTCGCCATTAAGTCACATTCCTGTTCATAGCAAAAGCCTAGGTTTTTGATTGTGTTGGCTGCGCGGGTTGGGTAGCTAGCTCCCCCTACTGACGTCTATATGTCACATTGTTGGATTTCTTGTTACGGGGGAATTGAAACGAACGATAAGGGAAGAGGTGACGTTAATTGGGCACTCCTTACATACAGGGTAGTCCATTAGTGCGAGGAAGTCCAATATTTCATGCAATATCATACGGGTAAAAAAATGTGTCAAATAAAAGTTGTAGGATATGAACCATTCGCAAAATATTTATAAACATACAGGATGCTTCGAATAATAGTGACTCAGTGCCAACCTGTTTTTTTTTTTAATGGAACCCACAATGAGAGAAAGGCTTTCTGACGCGAAGGTACAAATTTTCGTTAATTGCCGGTGATAATTTCTTGTGTTTTCGTTCGTTTTCCCAGCTTCCAAGTTATCTGCTTCACTATCTTCCAAGAAAAAAGGGGTAACTGTTGCACAAGGATAAATATTCCTAAACGATGAGGCAAGTCGATTAATGGCTGCAACTATTAAGTCGTCGGCCCAAAAAGGTTAACGATCAATGTTCTCTCAACAAGGATTTAAATGTGTAGTTTACTCAATCGTTAAGATTCATGAGTCATGACATATACCAAACATTAATAAACAAGAAACAGAAGTGAAGAAAGCAAAAATTATTTGTTGGTTATGGTACATTGAAACAATTAAGAGCAAAGAAAGAATAGTAATGCTGAATAATACAAGACAAAGAAAGAAATGTAATCACTAATTGGATTGATAGAAACAGCACTTCCAAGAATTGACCAAGGCAGAAGAAGAGGAATTTGTAAATACACAAGAGATTATATTAATAATGGAAGAAGACGTACCTAGCAGAAGCAACAGGTAACTTAAAGTTGGTAACGCCCCTGGAATGGATAGGGTAACATCAGAGGTGATGAAATATCTGGGACACGAAGAAACCGAAGAACTTCACCAAATTAAATAGAATTAATTTTCTCCAAACTTTGTGGAACTCCATAATTATTGTAATAATAAGAACCATATCATTTTTTTAAATCTGTTTTGACACTGCGCATCATTATCAATAGGGTAACAGATTGTCATTAATTAAAATTAAACAATAGTTGCCAAGATACCACGTAAAGGAAATCTTTGGTAAGTATATTTATTCTCATCAGAAATGCAAAATATGATAATAACAAAACGAAGTGAAAAATATTAATATACAGATTGAGAACAATTTTAGAATAAAATGGAAAAATAGACAAAGAAGTAAATCGGTGAATTAGTAAAATCGGGAAAGATACCCCAGAGATAAAAAAGGAAATAAAATCAGAAGAAAATAGCCAGACCAGTGCTTTCTGTATGGTAGTGAATCAATGACAGATAAACACAAATCTAGAATTAACGCTAAATGGGATGTCTGATAAAAATAAAACGCAAAACAAGAAAGGACAAAATACGATAACAGCTAAAAATACCGATACGAGAAAAAATTGGAGAAGTGCAATTAAGATGGAGCGGATATGCCGAAAATAAACTTATAATCTATGAATCAAAAGTGCTCGGGCTAAAGCCGAGAAAGATATGGAGAGAATGAATTAGAGAAGAAATGGAAAAAAGTGGAATCAAATGGAACGGACTAAAAGAAAAAACGGGAAACAGAATATTATTTTAAAAAATACGTAGAAAAAAAACTCAATGTATATCCTTAACCCCTGTAGGTAAAATAGTTAAGATTAAGAAGAAGAAGAAGATAACAAAAATCGTTTTTTGACATATGCCTCCTATGCTTCTGGTATCTCACTTCTTTCTTAGTTAACCACATATTATAGTAGTAAAATATCATAAGAAGCTAAATTAAATTTTAACGCGTACGACATTAATATTTAGACATTTCGTATGCAAAAAGGGAAGGATCTGCCTACTAAGAAGTGTGTGAAAAAAATTATCGAGAACTTGTGTGGAAACTTAAAGAGTGCAGTAAATAAAGATAAATAAAAATAACTCACCCAGTTATGTTTTTGTAAGCTTCATCTGCACAGGACGTTCTTCTTAATTTGTTGCTCAAACCATCACAACATTCTTCAGCCTTCATCATAGGCTCTGATTCTTCAATGGGTTCATTAGCCACAACCACCATTGTACTGAAACACGTATTGGACATATTTCAGTAAAGCACCACTTTAATACAAACAATATTGTTAATAAGTAAACAGTGTAAATAAATCTTTTTTTTTGTAGCAGTTTCCGTAGTGGGAAGATAGGGAGAGGGGAACAGGAAAATATTATCATTTTGATAATGTTACTGTTCTCAAGCAATCGCGTATAGTACACTCGAAATGTGCACATATTATTAAAATGTTTTTCCTCTCATATCTGTATATGTATGATTCATTTTCAGTCGTTCTGTACATATATAAAATAAAGAACGCACGCCTTTAATTAAGTAATGTTAGATAAGTTATTTGCACCTTTATTTGGAACTAGGTATTTTTAGCCTTTTCCACACTTTATCGGTTTGTAAAAATTTGTTCCTGACGTACCTACTATTTTTTTTCAATTAGCTTCTTTTTAGAAAGTTATAATGTACCTACCTGTAGTAGTAGCACAGTAGTACTTTACACGTAATATTAATTAGGCGGGGGAGTTACCTACATTTGTTTTAAAAATTAGTAATCATTGGTTTTATCAACATTTTTATGTGTATAATAATATATTTAATCAAAACCCATTGAATTAAAATTACCTAACCTTGCGCCATGAGTCAAGGAATTAATCTGAATCAATCTTTTGTTATATTATCGCTTAGATAGACAGAATTCCAGAAAAGATTGTGATGTATCGCAATTGGTAATTCGATTTTAAAAGATTCTCGCTAAAATTTTAGTCTTTTGGGTGGATGGTATTGAACAAAAGTTACGCCACCGTAATTGGTCTATTTTTAAAAATAATGTACGTGTTGGAATGTATAAATATTGGTCAGTGTATTTTCGATAGCCGGAAAGGGGGCAGGGAAGAAACAAAGGCGAGTAAGAAAAAGAATAGGGTTACTGGAGGGCAGAGTTCAGTTCCTTTGGGTACCGGGAAGCTGTTTTTTAGTGAGTGATTTTTGGTGCGTGAAACGTTCCTACACTTAGGTATAATCTCTTTATTTTTCTTAATTGTTCAATTTAATATTTAGGGGTTGTTTTAATTTGTCTATGTGATAGCTCTTGTTTTAGTTAGTAGGGATGTGTTACCGAAATTGTGAGATTTGTTAATAGCTAAGGTGTTAATCAATGTTGGAACATCTTATGTAAGTAATGCGGGTACTAATTTTATTTAGGGATGGATAAATTATTCTATTAATTGATAGGGTGTATTTTAAATTTGGCATTGTATGATTTTCAACTTTATTTAATCTGTAACTACCATCATAAACTTTAGAATTTGGAAAGTTAAATATCATTGCGCAAGTGAAATTTACTTATGCAATGAAAAGTTACTGAGCTACGTTTTAGGTATCACGTCTTAATTTGGGGATGCTTTATTATTTGTTGTATATGTTGTTAGGGGATGCTTTAGTAGAATTTGAAGTACGCTTTTGGACATTACGTGATATTTAATGCGATGCGATGTCATGTCCGGTTTCATATTTAATTGATGTATAATTATGACCATGTAGTTACGTTTTTAAGTACGCGATGATCGTCAGGTGGTAGTTTATGTGGGGGCGGAATACTTTGTTTGTTTATTTTGTTGTATTCGTGTTTGTACGGCCATAACGTATTTTGTTGATTGATCATTACTGTTGTCATTTGTTGTGAATTGTAACATGGGTGGTTTTCGCACCACGATAAAGGGGTAAAACCTCCTACCCTCCTGGTATACGTGCCATTGATGCGATTACAATGTGATGGCTGGCAAGTGAGTTAGCAAAGCGCTCCCCACCAATTACGGTAAGCGACTCGGTGGATTTCTTGAATGTAAATTTAATGCAACAACTCACCCCTCTGTTCAAAAATGTTGGCAACTGGGTTATACTGACGGGTTTAAACAGCGTGGATTGTGCTCCTTAACAACTCTGGTCCTAGATCGACTTGTTATATTTGATTGACTAGTTAGCTATCTTTGTCCTATTCAGGATGAGGGATGCGCGGGAGTTTGTCGACCCAGTACTTCGGAGCTAGGTCTTACGCTGGCCTGGTTGGGCCCGGAAGTCAAAGCCGATTAAATGGTTTATTTTCCCACTCCTCTTCCCCCTCGTTATCTGCGAGTACCGGATTATGTTACAATTTTATAGTCATCATGTTGTCCCCCTTTTGCGGTTATGGTTATACAAAGCGATGGTACTCTGCCAGCATCTTATGTTGAAGCTTCGTATGTTATTAAAATTTTCATCCCTTTATGTTATACTATATAAATACTGTTTATGTGATGGATACTAAAACAATGCTAATTATCTCTCTATCCTTATCTACCGGCAGGGTGAGCGCTCAGCCACAGGCTAGCGCCCTAAGCCAAAGACAAAAGCTTCGCCCGTGAACCGTGGTGTGAATGTTAGAATCCGTTACATAACAGCCTTTAATCATCTCTCATCCCTTGAAAGGTGTTGGCAGAAGATATTTAAAACATTCTAATATAAAATGTCAAACGAAGGGAAATGAAATGCCTGACGAGAATTGCACAAGTTGAACGCAAACTTGCAGTAAAACTGAATGTAATTTTATAGCTAGAGCTGAAGGTTGAAGGTGAGGTAATTATCCTGGAGGGTTTTTCTGTAGCTCTTTTCCCTCCTTGTAATCAGCGAAGACCCAGAGCTAATCTCAAACCCTGAGTTTGAGAGGGCAAACCCTTGCGTTTATTAAAGTTAATTCGTTCTCCCTATTTCTTGTGTTTTATTTGTGTTTACCGATTCGATCCTTATAAGACTAGCACACACACATCACGAGCAATTCGTTCACAACGTAGAGTCCTACCATTTTGAGAGGTTTGTTATTGACGATCACGTGCCATGGGGTTTCAATTAGTTGGCGGGAGATTTAGTTTTTATTTGGTTTTCGAATTGCGCGACAGTCCATTGACGTTGCACCTGGGTACGCTACAAGATCGATAGAAATAATTTACAGGGAATTTTCGTAGTTTGTTTTATTAATGATACGGTAGTTACTCTTTGTTGACTTATAGTACCGTAGGGTCTGTAGGTACTCGAAAGAACAAAAAAATAAAATCAAATCCATAATTGGGTTCCAAAATTCATTTAACTTCATCATCTCCAGATCCAGACAGGCTGACTATCTTGAGCTTGGATTTTACAGATTCATGGTTCGACAATGAAGTTTCTTCTCGAGGTTTTCCTCGCACATAAGTAGCTTTACATAATGCTTGTCATCTTGTGAATTCTTCAAGGCGAAATCTAGGACAGTATGTCGTCCTCCTCACTTTCCAAACTAATTTATCCATTATTATGTTCCTGTTCTCTAGTTGAACTGACCCTGGAAAGCTTGAACAGTCACGATAATTCGAACTGACGATTTAAAAAGCTATTAACTTCAATTCTTTATTTTGTAAACAAACCCGACGGGGTTTACCCTGTTACTTTACACTCGAAGCACAGCGAAATTCCAGAGTCGGCACTTAAATTTAAAGAAAAACGTTAAACCTGAGAATTTAAATACCGGCCCTGGAATGTCGCTGCTCTTCGAGTGTATTGTAACAGGGTAAGCCGGACCGCCTGTGGAGTTTCTGTATAAAATAAAGGATTGAAACTAATAGCTCTTTAAATCCTCAGTTCGAATTATAGTGACGGCCACTATAACATTATCCTCATATGCAGTGAGGGGTGACGAAGTAATGAAACACGATGAGGGAGTGGGGGTGGGGAGGAGCATTACTGAATCTCCTTTATCCAGTAGCAAATGACGCTGCGATGGTGAGAAACATTCTGATGGCCTTCTTCCAATTTATTGTTATAAATGACTTCCGGTATGCATAGATGCGGTAGAGTCGCTCAAATTTGCATCTACTGTCAAACTTGAAATTTGCAACTTTGCAACAAACGAAGATGAATCTTAAAAGTCGATATTCCAAAATGAAAACTACACTTGAATGGGTGACCCGTTCATTCTGTGGCTCGGTCTGTCCGGCAGGGGGTTGTACAAAGGGCCCGAATGAGGCTTACGTACGCGTAGACTCAGGTTCCATCCTCCATCATAATTTACATTTTTACGCTTCAAACATTGAAATTTCAAAACTAGGAATTGAATCTTTAAATGAAGGACATTCAACTTATTTTTCAGTGCAACGTTGATTTCTCTTAATTATCGATTCCCAGTGCGGTCTCTGTAGTCCTTACAAAGAGAAAGAGAAAAAGTTCGGGGACCAAATCATAAGTCGTGCTATTAAATAATAAAGCTGAGTACATATTTAGAATTTAGTAGCGTTTCGTTATAAATGAAAAATATGACAGCGCACTGAATGAAGAAATAAAGAGCTTTATAGAGACAAATATGCAAATAGAACCTCAAGAGAATTGGTAAACGAGAGCTTATTATTATGGTTGAAAATATTAAGCAGAAAATTGAAAAATAAAAGCTATAAAAAAAATTTATTTTGACATAGATTTAATATTTACAATCTCAGAGATAAACAAAAGTTTACCATTGAAATTGAAAATATGAAGCACAAAATTGGAATATTAAAAAATAAAAGCCACGAAAAAAGAATTCATATTGACATAGAGAGGGAAATTCAAGAATTTATAGCGAAGAAAGGAAAAGTTGAAGGAAGTAAGTTATAAGGAAATAGTTAGCGAAGGAAAAGAATGTAGTTGGGACAATAGTGAACAATGTAAAGGCAGAAAAAAAAATCCTTTTTAGCGGCTAAAGCATACTGTTCCGTACCCACCCTGTGTTCAAAATCAATAGGAGACACACTATAAACTATATTCAAGCAGAGGCTCGATTATATGCTAACAAGAAAAATGCCCGAATTTGAGCATTACAGGAATCACAGCCCAACAATCATTGATGACCAATAGATTTTACAGTAATATTTGGATAATTAATTTCATCTATTAAATAAAATAAATATGGAATACTAGATTCTAGTATAGTAAGTTCCGATTTAAGTTGGCCTCGTCGATGATATTGAAATGTCATTTTTAATGACCCTCAATAATATCCAATCCAATCATAAAGTCTATTATGTACTTGTGGCTAGAATTACTATAGCATTTAAGAAGAAATTTGAAACTTTGGCAATGACAGTGCAACAGCATTTTGTTTCCAAAAATCTGTTTTTCTGTATTTTTCATCGAAAAATTATCGAAATAAACCAAAAGTTTCCCTTACAGAAAAGTGAAACTAATAGAGTATAACACGATAACGAATACACAAATGATTACGAAAATAAAGAAGGGGTCGAGCGGGAGTGGCTTGTCTGATTAATGAAGATTACCTTGGGTGTATTGACCGGCAGCTGATAAATTAGAAAATCATTAGTGTAAAATTAGAATCAAATAAAATTACAGTTTATGTAGACATTTTTGACAAATATGCATAGGTGGTAGTAATATAACTGGACAATTTTTACTTCGTGTCATCACCTCACTAAAAAATTGTTTAATTTTACTTGAATCACTGCGTCAGGTCCATTCATGTCGACATTCATGTTAAAATGTGAAAGTAACCAGTTTTTATAAACAAATTTGATAACGATAAAAGAAGTTCGGTAACTTTTCGAAGATATTACCGATCAGTACATTGGGGAATTTTGTGGCGGTCGGAAGTGTAGTTAAATTAATTTCGAAATTGCTCTTCGATATCGCGCTCGTGCTTTTAAGTTTAAAAATCTGTGCCTGCGCAATTACTAATTAATTCGTAAACGTTGTTCAATTAAAGCGCTGGGCCTAGAAAAAACAGATAATGGTGTCACTAAGGGTGGATGAAAGTTTAAAATTCGTTAGTGTCATTTTTCATTGCAGACGGAACAGTGACGCAAGGTAAGTCATTTTGATGTTATTTGCTCTATATTTCTTTAATTGATTATGTTGGGTTCATGACAATGAATCCATATAGTATGGGTGTCTTGAAAGGGATACAGTGTGTACAGTTTAAAATTACCTGCTTGGGAATATTTGAATTGGTTAATTGACATATAGCTGGTTAATGTAGGAAAAAATACCCATTTTTACACATATAGGGCACAAAGTCAAATTCAAATACATCCTACATACAAAAATCAGCTTTCATTTGTAATATACTTTAAATAATTGAAAGTTTCATTGGATACTCGCATTTCTTAATAATAAACAGTTCAAAATATAAAATGAAAGTAAAGTTAAAACTCTTCTTATAATCTTTACGACATGATTGGACACACTGTATCTATGTGAAAAATTGATACAGATTATAGTAGTTAAAATGATGTTTGAATGCTTTTTTTGTGTATATATTTTTGTGTTACAGGTAGTACAAGGTAGGTCATTTTGTTGTTATTTTCACTATGTTTATTGAACTGCTTATTAAGTTGGGTTCGTCATAACGAACACAAATAATATTGTGCTTATATTAAAAATAATTTATGAAAAGTTGATTATTGAAATGATATTTGAATATGTTGGCCGTTGAATTTTTATATTATAAGTAGAGTTCTAATATTGGCGGGGAGGGGGAGGGGAGAGTTCATTATGCCTTTAGATCCTATTGTAACGTTGATGAAAGATGGGTGAATACAACGTGCAGGATTTGTAAATAAGAGCTTTTCCAGTACGAGAGTCATTAGAACGTTGAAATGATCTGACCAAAAAATAGTCAGCGCCCATAAACTGCGAAGAAAGAGACTACGCCGGACATGCGATATTCGAGTGTGCGAGATGGGACAGGCTGAGAGTACGGGTGGAGACAGAGTTTGGAGCACGAATGGAAATAGATAACATAATAATCGATCTGATGCTGGACTCGGAAGTGAACTGGCGAACAATCACGAGAATGGTGAGACATTTTCTAAACTCAATAACAAAAAAAACGAGTCATTAGAACGTTGAAGTGATCTGGCCGAAAAAGGGTCGCCACCCATAACAATAACTGTTTTTTTGTATGAGCAAGCTTATTGAATCAAACAGCATCTGCTGTTTTTTTTTGCTGCTACATAAGAATGTTAGTGAATGAATATTTGGAAGAAGGCTTGTGTCTTCTAAAGAGGAGGCTGCAGGTTTATCATTGAACGAATGCTGTCATCAAGTAGTTCACTTCAATTTACAGGGGGGTGGTTATGATGATAGCGCGGTATTCCATGATCATTATAGACGACCATGACATTTTGATGCAAAACAATGCTAGACTATAATACATTTAGTAATGGTTGTGAGAGAATATTTGAATGAAGTGAGAATTAGGCGATTCGATGGGACAATGTATCAAAAGGCAGTACATCAGCTTGACGAACTGTCAGAAGCTGGGAGAGTTGGGGTGGAATACCCAATCAACCAAAATATACCACGTCGTACCATAAACACTGTCATTAAGACAAGAGGAGTGAATAACACGTTTTCAGTGGTTGATTTTTACCGATTTTTTGGTACGTGTTATTATTTCCGTTTTGTCCGTTTGTCTGGATTGATTTCTACTCTTTAGACAGCTGAAATGTAATCTTGGATGTGTGCCAAACACCCTTCAAATGTTTAAAGGAGAGGGACCCCGTAAATCATTTCCTTTTATCACAAATATTCAGTACCTATATTGAAATTAATTTGAAAGCTTCAAAAAATTTCGTTCAAGAATACAATTTTGCAATTTTCTTCAACTAACTATTAATTTTCTTTCCATCGGTCCATATACATATAACAAAACAAGTTAAAATTGAACTGCATTTGAATCTAAAAAAAATGCTACTTAATCACATTTTCGATCGGCTCGAATTTTTAATTTCGAAACATGTTTTTTGCATTAAAAATAACTTAAAACGTATATTGGAGCAATTAACATTATGTGTTTAAAGTAGCAAATAGCTTCTATCGTCACGTTTAAATATATATATATTCAGGATTAGTCAGTAAAGTAAGCAAACGTGCTATTAGTTCATTTAACTAACTAATATTTGAGAATGTAATAATCTTTACCTCAATAAAGCTCCATTTTCCATTTCGACTCTTAATTGCAGTGTAATTTAAATGTTCCTACTTTAATTTAGATTGCACAGGAAATGGAAAACTGAGTTTTATTATTACGTAGACGGTAACACTTCTTAAACGGTTAGTATAGTGTATAAATAAAAGTAATTGGTTTGTTAGCTAAGCGGTAAAAACTGTACAGGTACTGGCAGTAAACTAAAAAGGTAAAAATATTAACTTAAGATGAAAAGTGAACGGTACGAGTGAAAGGTGGTAATATGATTTGGATCCACCATTCATATTGGTTCCTTCCATTTTCCTTCAGTAATCAATAGTGATAAATAATTTTTTATTCCAATACACATCATACAGCTGCGAGATTCTATGGAGGCATCTGCCCTTGAGATGCGCACTGAGAAATGTTTTGAGAGAGGAGCGGAGTTCAAGTTAAACTTGATCGTCGTGGCATTAATGCTCTGCTAAAAAGTAATGTTTCATTTATCATCCTTTCCGTCTTTTATAGCTATTAAAGCCTATTTTAAAACCGTGCATTAAGTATGAAATTTTCCAATTCCTTTTATGCTAATGAATTATTAAACCTTACAAATTGTACCTACGTATCCTCCCTAATATGTATATGTCTTTATCAACGGCCTCGATAGAATCTCCTGGCCATAATTAGGAGAGATGTTTTCTGTATTTACTAAAATATTTGGTCATATGCACGCTACCTGCATTTTTTTGGAAACACGTGCCTAATATGGTAGGGAAATAGAAAGAAAAATTTAGTTAACGCTATCCGTGTCTGAATCCCATGATTTATGTAAATGATTATGAATATGGGAATATGCCAAATATAAACTTTTCTTCTTTCTTCCTACTACCCAAGTTTTATGTATGTGTATATAATATTAATAGTACCATTGACTTTCGTAAAGTCAATGATAGTATCTACCTATGAGTTAATTAAGAGCTGATAACACGTGATAATATTTTAGAATGTTTGTGTCGAAATACCCTTAATTTTTATTCAAACGCCTCCAAGCGTAGGTATTTATGTCATACATTGTGTTTCAAAAAAGTGGGCGCAGCTTTTAATGTCGAATTGCTGGCACCAAAATAAACTCAGCCGTTTCAAAAATACAGGGTGTTAAGGTTTTTAAAAATAATCGTTTATTTTAAATATCGTTTTTATTGAAACGGTCGGGTTTTGTACATACATAATTTTATATAAGTTTTTTGTGATTGTTGACGAGCAGAATTATAATACAACTTCTACTTCCAAAAGTTGTGCAGAAACAGCTCTGCACTCCAAGGAAATGGCCACCCACAGGCCGGCGTATGGCCAGAAATACAAAAAGTGTGGTACGCCAGGTCACTTCCGTGCTATGTACAAGAACTCTTCAAAACAAGTGCGTAAGATTGAAGAGAGTGGAAGCTCTGCTTCTGAGAATTCCAGCGCACAAATGCAGATGCTTCATGTTCGTACACTCTCAGCTAATAACAAAGAATTCTGGAATTGTGTGAGAGTGGGAAATAAGAAATTTGTGGCTAACATTGATACTGAAGCCCAATGTAACGTGGTATTGCAGAAAGATTTAACCATCTTGAGTGAAAAAGCTCATTGCTTACAATGAAGGAAGAATTAAAGTCTTGAGTTCTCCTTCATTGTAGAATCCGGAACAAGCAAGTTTCATTGTGGTTCAAAGTGATCTAAAGATTCATATTGATGCCAAGGACGACGTATATTCGATGGACTCGCAGAGCTCAAAGGCTTTGAATACAATGTTGAGCCCGTTGGCAACTCTAAATTTATAATTCATGCAGTCTGTGTAGAAGCAAATCGACAGCATGGTCGATCAGGACGTGATTGGCAAATTTACAGAGCCGGCGGACGCTGTGTCTCCCATGGTGGTTGTGAAACGTAAGGGAAAGTACCGATTTTGCATAGACTTAACAGATGTAAATCAAAATATTAAAAGACCCCATTTTCCTCTTACAGGTATTGATCAAGTAGCATCTAGAGTGGCCGGCACCAAGAGATTCACCATCGTTGATCAGAAAACCGGCTACTGGCAAATGAAACTATCGCCAAGAACGTCCAAAATATGCACGTTCGCCACACCATGGGACAGATATTCATATAAACGTCTTCCGTTTGGCATTTCTTCAGGGCCAGAATTATTTCAGCGTATTATGTCAGAGATATTGTGGATGACAATGCTTATCCATGCTCCAACAGAAGAGGAGCTGAAGAAAATTTAGTACCACGAAGAAGAATGGATTGAAGCTCAACAGAGAGACGTGCATTTTCAATCAGCCTGAGGTAAAATTTCTGCGGCATATAATATCATCAGAGGGATTCCGCCCAGATGAATCAAAGATTGAGGCAATTGACAAGCTACAACGTCCACGCAAGCAAAGATTTCTTGGCATGGAAATTTTATGCAGAACCTGTCTTGTCTCACGACATCATTAAGAGATCTTTTAAAAACTAGAGTTGCTTGGAATTGGACTTATCATCAGTAGAATGCATTTTTGCGTTTGAAAAATCCGCCTATACTTGATTTTTTAGAGTAAATGCTTTTGGTGCAGTTTTACCTCAATAGGGCAAACCGGTTTCTTATGTGACGTAAGCCTTGACGGAAAGTAAAATGAAATGGCATCAGATCGGGAAAGAAGCCGGTGCAATTCTTTTGGAAGTGCTAAGTTCTATAACTACATACATTTGGGCAAAAGAGACTTTGGTTGAAACAGATCACAAACCATTGGAGACAATCTTCTCTAAACCACAAAGGTGGCACTTTGTTTGAAAAATCTTGTCCATGAGATGAAGCCTTACAATGTGAAGGTTCAATATGTGAAAGGGACACTGCCACTGCTGAAGTGTATCATCTACCGACCACCGAGCAACACAGCTCCTGAGGTAGTGGACAGTTCTGCGAGCGAGTTTCACACTCATGAGACATCTTCGGGAACCTCTGTACACTCGGCAGCACCTTCTTCGGGACAAGTATCGTCTGGTGGTACGCATCCTACTATCAGACACGCTCGGCACGTATCGTTAAATCTCAAACCGATACAACGAATGAATCTTTAAAATTAAGTTTCTATGTTTCTTTATCTCTCTATTATTGATTTTTAACATTCCATAAATTACTTAATTTTGAATTATATCCAATTACTTACTTTTGATTGAAAATATTGAAAAGGGGAAATGTCAAGGTTGGTACATCGCTGACATTTTGTGTAAAGTTTTTCGGCTAAAATAAAGAATTGTCAATGTATTGGTTTCTCCCAGATGGGAGACCTTCTTAGGGAGTTGGTTGTGTAGACTAGGTTAATGAGAACACATGTACTTCATTCTTTACCGACGTTTCGACTGGTAAAGTCCAGTCATCTTCAGGGTGTTGGTGTGTAAAATGAGTTTTATAATAGTAAGTAATAAATTAGAAGTTTGTTTTTACTGTATAAACAAAACAAATTTAAACGATATGTAGGTATTAGATCATTGTTAAAAGGTCAAGTTCATACATTGTTATATATATATATATATATATAAGTTAAATTATAGTTTCGTAGTTAGAATTGTTAGAATTGTGCGTAACAACAAAATAAAAAGTTATTATACTCTGTTGTAATAAAAATGTATTTAAAATTACAATAGGTTATGGGCCCAGTAATTGCGGCATAAAAATAGTTTAATTCATTTAAAATTAAAATAAAACAATTCGTGGTGGTGTTATCTACGATCACATAAAAATTAAAATCAAGTTTTGTGGAAGTAAAAAAAAAATAAAATAAAATATGGCTTCAAGTAAAAATGAAACACTAATAGAAAAATTGAAGGATATCGATGATTTCCACATCTGGAAATTTCAGGTAGAAATAATATTTAAAGCTCAAGGTAGTTACGGGATAGTCCCCGGGGAAGAAAAACAACCCACGGATCCCGATAAAAAGGTAGATTTTTACAAAAAGATGCTAAAGCTCAACGCGTAATTTTATCCACTATTGACAAAAAAGTACTTACTCACATTCTCACCTGTAATAATGCTAATGAAATGTTCACAAAGCTGTGTCAAATTTTTGAAAGAGACAACGAACAACAAAAATATACGCTGTTACAAGAATTTTTTGAATATAAAATGAAACCGGAGATTGATTTAAGTACAAATATTAGCCATCTACAAAATCTCGTAAGTAAATTAAAAACTATGGGCATTTCCAAAATACTTGTAATACTTCCAGATACATACAAACATTTCGTTTCTGCTTGGGAATCAACCGAATCAAGAAATAAAACCATTGCTAATTTAAATTCGAGGCTCATTGCTGAAGAAATAAGGCATAAAAACAAAAATCAAGAAAATCAAGTAGCTTTTCTAGCCAGTGGAAAGCATAAAACAATACCTCCTCGTCCTAAAAGTGGTAATAGCAGCAATAATACTAAAATAAAATGCTTCCGGTGTTCTGGTATGGGACATTATAGTAGGGATTGTAGGGTAATAAACTTGCATGCTCAATTTGTAAGAAAAATAATCATGTGGAAAAAAATTGTTTTTTTCGCAATAAAAAACCACAGGAGCCGGCAGAAAATACGTTTTTGGCTGAAGAATCGTCTTACCTAACAAATAACAAGGAGGGTGTTCATGAAAACGAATGGATAATAGATTCTGGTAGTACATCTCATATGTGCAAGGATCATACACAATTGAGTAACTTAAAAAAGGTATCCAAGGATATAAATCTCGCTAAGAAGAACCTCTGAATAAAAGCTGAAGGTGTAGGTACGTACCAAACAACAGCGTGTACACTCCAGGACGTTTTATATGTTCCACAATTATCTAAAAATCTTCTCTCAATAAAATCAATCACCGCTCATGGCGGTGAAGTAGTTTTTAAAAAAGATAAAGTAACAATTAGCAAAAATGGTGCTGTTGCTTTTGAGGGGAATAAAAACGAAAGTGGATTATATGAAGTAAACTTAACACCTGGAAACAATCATGCCTTGTTGTCTGTGGTAGAGACTATGTATGAGTGGCACAGAAAGTTGGGACACTTGGGCAGTGATAATCTCCAAAAGCTGTCAAAGATGTCCAATAAAATAAATTGGGAGGAAAAACACCTTGAGGAAATAAAAAACTGTGAAATATGTAAAAAATCAAAGTTAACAAGGAAACCATTCGGAACAAACAGGTTTCGAGCAAAACGAGAAATTGAAATCATTCACACTGATATTATTGGCCCTATTGAGATACCAACTTGGGATGGTTACAAATATATACTGTCTTGTATGGATGACTTCACTCATTTTTCTTCCATTTTCCTACTTAGGAGTAAAGATGAGGCTGCAGAACATCTTAAAAGCTATGTAAATCAAATTGAAGCTCACTGGAATAAAAAAATATCTAAAATAAGATGCGACCAGGGCGGTGAGTACAAATCATATACTTTTCAGAAATGGTGTACTTCAAGAGGTATAATTTTGGATTATACACCAGCGCACACTCCACAACTAAACTCTCATGCCGAGCGTTTAGGAAGAACCATTTTTGATCGAGTAAGAGCTTTACTTTTAGACTCAAAACTTCCTAAAGAAATGTGGGGGGAAGCTGCATTAACAGCCACCTACCTATTAAATCGTAGTCCATCCATAGCCGTAGACAGCACTCCGGTCGAGATGTGGTATGGAAGAAAATTAGATTTGTCAAATATTCAAATCTTTGGGTCAACTGCTTTTGCTAAAAATTTGGGTCATCTTAAAAAATTAGATAATCGCGCAGAAAAGTATATAATGGTTGGGTACACTAATAATGCCTATAAATTGTGGGATGATAAAAAGAGAAAAATAATTGTATCAAGAGACGTATATTTTCAAGAACCTAAAAATTTACCTGATGAAAAAAAAATTGTTTATATAGATGAAGAAAATATACAATTGGAAGAGAGAGAAGACCAAAACGAGCCAGAGGGAGAAGACCAAATCGAGCCAGAGGGAGAAGACCAAATCGAACCAGAGGGAGGTCCAGAAACTGAAGAAAGGCGCTATCCGTTGAGGGAAAGGAAGGAAAAGGTCTACCCCGACTACGTTAGCTACCAAGCCGTGGAAGAAGAACATTTCAGTGAAACTAGTGAAATGGTGTGTGTACAGGAGGCACTAAGAGATAAGGACTGGAAAAAAGCGATGGTGAGGGAATTTAATTCTTTACAAAATAATAAGGTTTGGGACTTGGTGGATAAACCTAAAAATAAAAACATAGTTGATTGTAAATGGGTGTTTGTAAAAAAGTTTGATAAAGATAATAATTGTTTTAGATATAAAGCTAGGCTAGTGGCCAAGGGTTTCTCACAGAAATACGGAGTAGATTATGTAGAAACGTTTTCGCCTGTTATTAGAAATAGCACACTGAGACTATTGTTTGCTCTCTCAATAGAATTAGGACTATTAGTTGAACATATGGATGTTACAACTGCGTTTCTGAACGGGGTATTAGAGGAAGAAATATTTATGAAACAACCTCAGGGTTTTATAGAACCTGGGAATGAAAATAAGGTATGTTTACTAAAAAGGGCTATTTATGGGTTGAAACAGTCATCCCGTATTTGGAATAAAAAAGTAAAAAATGTATTATTATCAATAGGACTAAAGAGCTCTAAGCACGAACCGTGTATTTTTTATAAACATAAAAACAAATGTTTTACTTTTTTGGCAATTCATGTAGATGATATTATTTTGTTTTCAAACGATAATGAATTAATAATTGAAATTAAAAACGTTTTAAGAACAAATTTTGAGATAAAAGACTTAGGATTAGTAAAAAAGGTTTTAGGTCTTGAAATTGAGCTAAGCTCAGATGAAATAAAAATAAGTCAAAAGGAGTACATTGAAAAATTGTTATTTAAATTTGGCATGACCGATTGTAAACCAATCAAAACTCCTATTGAAACAAACTTAAAAATTGTAAAAACCGATCAACAAAATGAAAAATTATTGCCTTATCAGGAATAGATCGGAAGTCTTATGTTTTTAGCAGTTAATACTAGACCAGATATAGCTTTTGCAATTAACTATCTTAGTCAGTTCAACAATAATCATACTTCAGAACATTTTAAACACGCAAAGAGGATACTAAGATATTTAAAAGAAACTAAAAATTGTTGTTTAATTTATAAAAAGGTCTTAAATAATAATATGGAAGGCTTTGTTGACGCTGATTGGGCCAACAGCGATATTGATAGGAAATCATATTCAGGTTTTGTCTTTAAATTGTCTGGAGGTCCTATTAGCTGGGAGGCAAAGAAACAAAGTACCGTAAGTTTATCAAGTACTGAGGCAGAGTACATAGCAATTTCCGAAGCTTGTAAAGAAGCTATGTTTTTAAAGGGTTTGTTAAGTGAAATTTATCACTGTAATGAAACAATTACTATTTATAATGACAATCAAGGAGCACAAAAGTTAGCTCAAAACGATATGTTTCATAAGAGGACAAAACATATAGATATTAAGGTACATTTTTTAAGAGATTTAATTGAAAAAGGTAAAATAAAATTGGAGTACTTGGCATCCACAGATATGGTTGCCGACATTTTTACAAAAGGTTTAAACTTCAGTAAACATTATTTTTGTTTGGAGCAATTAGGCATTAAAAAAATGTAATTATTTTATTTTGAAATTATGTGTAAGTAATAAAACTAATTTTAAGAGGGAGTGTTGGTGTGTAAAATGAGTTTTATAATAGTAAGTAATAAATTAGAAGTTTGTTTTTACTGTATAAACGAAACAAATTTAAACGATATGTAGGTATTAGATCATTGTTAAAAGGTCAAGTTCATACATTGTTATATATATATAAGTTAAATTATAGTTTCGTAGTTAGAATTGTTAGAATTGTGCGTAACAACAAAATAAAAAGTTATTATACTCTGTTGTAATAAAAATGTATTTAAAATTACAATACAGGGTTCTTTATTGGAAGAACATAAGACATGATTAGTACGTAGAAGATGACTGGACTTTACCAGTCGAAACGTCGGTAAAGAATGAAGTACATGTGTTCTCATTAACCTAGTCTACACAACCAACTCCCTAAGAAGGTCTCACATCTGGGAGAAACCAATACATTGAAATTAAAAGGAGTACACCTACGTATAAAAGAATTGTCATTACGACTTCACAACTATTATCGTGTCTTGTCTATCGACTGCTAATGCTAATTCTAGGATTCAGGGGCGCCGGAAGAAAATTTGTTAGGGGGGGCTTACATTTTTTCAAGTAGAAATTAGAATACTTGAAAATTTTTACCTATTTTTAAAGTAGTAAATCAATAGGCTATGCAGAGTTACCGATGATGGAATAGAACATTATATTCCAAAAGTGGTTATATTGTGAGCTTTTAACAGTTTCTAAGATGGATTTACGCGATTTATGAAATTCCAGGGGGGGGGGGAGGGCCCTCCTTGCCCTTTAGTAGCGGCGCCCATGCTAGAATTAATGCTACTTCTTGTAAACTAAACAATGTTTAAGGTAATGTGCATGAGTCGTATTGCTCCTGCCATAAACCAGTTGTTGCGAAATAATGGAGAAAATCCGATTGTTCCAAAAGCGGGAAGACTTTACTTGTTATTTGTGTCGGTGGAGCCTAAAATGTGTAGGTAATCAAAATTTATCTTGAGGCACTTAATCCAACTTCCAAAATTGTTTGAATTTATAATGTCGGGTAGAGATAGACGTTTGTTTGATATCCCATATTAAACGTTCATCAAATGTTTATCTACTGTTTGAAGTTGGTAAATTCAAACACAAAATCAAATTGAATAACTTAGTAAAACTAATATTTGTGGTTACAGAGTTTCTCTGCTCTTCAATTTGACGCATCCGCGATCAAATAAAAATAATTTCAATCTACTGCGGTTTTGTTATGTTCTTTTATTTACAATTTGATCTATTCCAGATTCAGTTTAAATGTCAAATGTTATTTTTGTTCACTTCAATATGAAAAATGGCACAGAAAACCTCCACTGTTACATATCCAATTAAAAAAGGTTTTTTTTTGTAAACGATGTACCGATTCTGTGCCTTTCAATAAAATTAATTACATGACCAACCAACTTAGTGTTCTCAAGTGTAGTAAATCTTAATCTTCGATTCAATTCTAATATTATCCAAAGTGGCTTTGCCAATATACACGTTTCTAAATTTGAAATTACGAGCTTCTGTTCCACATTCCACAGATGACTACATTTCCGATGTATAATTTTAGAATAATGTAAATATTCAATTTCGCCTCTGGAATTTTAGGTAAATAACCTAATTATAAAGCACTCACATTGAATATTCGTAACTGACGTTTAGTGTGTTTTAGCCGTAAAGATTCATTTGCTATTTATAGTTAACATTATAGCCCTACTAGAAACGATTTACGCATACCTACTACAATTTTCGCCACTTAAAAATCCGCAAAAGGCGTTTGAACTTTCCTTTTCCCTAAATAGTGCCACGCTTTTCCATCGCTTTCGTTAATAAAACAAATTAATATGAAAAAAAAATGACAGTCTCTTAGAACGAAAATGAGATTGAAAAAGTGGAAATTGAAAATTGGGAAGAAATCGATAATTTCTATTCATTCAAATATATTCCCATAAGATTTTGATTTGTATGTACTGTGAATAGGACAAAACAATTTCATTTTCCGAATTTATAATGCCATTTTTGTAATTTGCCTCCATCTTGATTCGTTAATAGACATAGTAACGAACGCGACGTTATCATTAGTTCACGGAACATTTTACGAAAATTTTTAGGTTGGCAATGTTTTTAATTCGGAACTACATGTCATGCATGACAGTTTAAATTACCAAATGTGTCAAGAACATTCTGCAAAGGATTGATCAAGAAGCAAATTTGCGACCGTATTTTTGGTAAGTTCACGTATTTCAGGGGGCGTGCATACAAGTTTATCTCCCATACCTATTCGTGTTTTGTAACAGAATTTGGATAAAACAAAAGGTGACTAGATCAAATTTTCAATTTTAAAATTAAGAAATTACCATCACAAAAATTCCTAAATCGACTAAAGTAAATTTTGTTTAAAAGCGGCGTAAAAAGGGCAAATTACAAAAAATAGTACCAAAAAAACGTTTCATAACACCTTGGCTTAAAGCACTCATCCTTTAAAAGAACTCGTAGCTACGCCACTTGTTTTTTAAACTTCAAAATTGGTCCTATGAAACTTGTTTATTAGTGTTCTGCAGTTTGTAAAGACCAAATCTGTAGTTATTGTGCAATGTGCGTTCCGGATTAAGTTCCGGCCATCCCCCAAGTGATAATAACATCCGTTTGAAAATACCGGTGACGACTGTTTGGAAAATTTTACGGAAACGCTTACAACAATACGTCCTTATAGTTTTCAGTTATTATAGGTTCTAAAACCTGGTTACGTGGCAACTTTGCACATGAAATGTTGTTGCACGACGATTTTCTGGGCGGTGTTGCTTTCAGTGATGAATCGACATTTCACATCAGTGGATATGTGAACACTCATAATGTGCGCATCCGGGACTCAGAAATCCTTACGAGTGCAGCGAGACTCCCCTAAATTGAATGTTTTTGTGCCATATCTCGGTGGAAGTTTCGTTCCCAAAATTGGCGGTCAAAGATTCGGAATTGAGAAGAAACTGAATTTTACCCAAAAATTCATTAAAATAATAATTCTCTCCCATTTCACAATACTTCATTTGTCGTCATGGCTATTGGGATCTAAGATACTTCAATATGACATCTGGTGGCGCATAGCTGCACTAGAGGAAGCGTGCAGTCTCGCCCAGGTCTCGTCAGCTAGTAGAGTGACAGGTTCGGGAAAAAGCCTTTTTTCCGTAATTTAACACGATGGAAGATGTTGTGGGTCCTGATCAAACGAAAAACAAAAGCCGCATTTATTGTGCCGTAAAAAGTTGCGATGCCAAAAGCCACATGAATACAGATTTAAGCTTCCACCGTTTCCCAAAACAAAACGACACTTTTGTAGTGCGGTAAAATTTGTTTGGTAATGACGAGAAAATAAACAAATTGGAAGCGTGGAAAAAGGCATTGCACTTGTGTGAAGTGACCCCGCATATGGTAGTTTGTTCCCGGCATTTCATGTCCAGCGATTTTCTTTTAAAAATAAATCTCCATTTCTTGATTCAGCTAGGCAGCTTTTATGTTCAAATGTTATGGCTTCCTTCAAAGTCATAGTTTTAATCGTGCAAGGGCATTTGATTTCCAACAATTCGAGGGGTTTGCTTTCCTCAAAAATAACCTCATCGGGAGAAACACTCAACTAACCTGAAACAGTGTAGCAGCGTTGCGACGCAATGTTTGCACTTTTCGCCCGTACCAGCTTTGCAGGAACACACCACGGACAGTATGCTATCATCTCCTCCAATTTTGACGACGATTTCGTACGGTACATCCGTCAAATTTGACGTTTTCAGGCACAGAGCTGTCACTTTCGCAGCGCAGCTTCCATCGTTTGGACTTGATTTCCCGCATTTTATTAGATGATTCGCGTTTAAAAGCCGTTCTGCTTGTTTAAAATTGTTTTGGACTGGATTTGTGCCAGCCCACTTGCAAATTTCTTCCATACCTAACAATATAATTACAATTGAAAAGTTGTACTGGACGCCACCCGCAAATTGGCAGCTGCACGCTTAGCGCCGCCATATTAAATAGGCCACGCCCCCATCTTAGATCCCATGAAAACAGTACCGTCGCGTCGTCCTCTGAATCCGCTACAATTAGATTTCAGCAAAATTTAAGTTCAATTTCTCTAAATACATATATTCACCATTTCTCTAGAGCCCCTGTTTTCTACACTGTCATGATATCATATTTAACAATTTGTTCAAGTGCAGCAGGAAGTCAGCGTTCACTGAAAGTAATCTGCCATTTTTTTAAGGCCATTCCTATTTAGTTGGTCCAATCTCGTTTCTTAGCCACTGTTGCATTCGAAGGTGAACCCTAAGGGAATTCTGACCGCAAGGGCGTCATTGAAGGGGAGGGGGGGGCAGGGTAGGGCAGTTGACCCCCCCCCCCCTGGAATTACTACTACCAATAATAAGTACGTTAAACTTATAAAACCGACAATCACCCCCCTTTCAAAAAAATTTTTTTCCTTTTTACTATAGTTGCCCCCCCCCCCCCCCCGTAAAATACTAAAAATGACTCCGCTGGCTGACCGGCATGGAGGTAGAAAACAAAAAGAAAATACAGATAAGATCTTTCTAGAGTCTGATTTATGAGAAGATGCGTGCACGTCATAGGTATTTTTCTTAGTTACCATTGTTATTATATTGTTGACAACAATTGTAACTATACAAAATGCCTATGACTGCACGCATCTTCTCATAAATCAGACTATATTAATAAATTAACGTATTAAGTATAAAGAAAACACTTCCTTCTTTCTTCTTTCTTCCTTCATAAAGCCCATTGCGGAATTTTCCTCCAACTTCAATTAGCTTTTCAGTTTTCAGGGTCCAAATGAAACTAGTTGAATACTGGGATCACCATCCTCTTATTCAACTGTTGGGGGGGGGGGGGGTTGAAAAAGAACATAAAAAGCAGCACTGTGTAATCATTTTTATTATCTACTTTCTGTATATATCCCTATACACCCTGATGTTTTAGTTTAGGGTATTTATTATTTGGACGTACATTCAGATATAGGCTAGACTTATGTTTACGCCACACGCTAGCCAGACATATAGTCGTAGCGGTACATCGAGAAAATCGCAAATGTCTGTCAAATTGTGCGGGAAGTGTGAAATTAGTTACACTTATTAATTAGATCAAAATAAACGATTTGACCCGCAGCACCACTATTTCAACCCTTAGTTTTCAAAAGTGCCCCGTATTTAGTTTTTTCCATCCCCTAGCGATAACTCCTTTGTTTACAACTTTTAGAAGAAATTATATTAATAAAAGTTTTAGGAATTCTTATAAGGAACATTTTATATAAGGATAAAATTTTCACAAATATCAACCCTTATCGAGATATGTGGAAAAAACTGATTTTTGCAGTTTCATTACAAAATCGGTCATAGTTTTCTTGTTTAACGTTTCTCAGAAAAATTATATAATATCTCGTTGAGGGTTGACTTTTGAGAAATTTTCATACCTAGATAAAATGCCCAAAAGATAATTTTCTATAATATTTATTCACATGTTTTTCCTCATAAGTTACAAATAAAAAAGATACGAGCGATTTCATACTTAAGGGTTGCTTTCTTTCAGAAATATCGAAATAACTTGTTAAGGGTTGCTTTCTGTGAAAATATTATATATACCTAAAATATTTATCATATTAATATCTACATCTTTTACTTGAATAATTTTCCTGAGAAACGATAAACAAGAAAACTATGACCGATTTTGTAATGAAACTGCAAAAATAAGTTTTTTCCACATATCTCGATAAGGGTTGATATTTGTTAAAATTTTATCCTTATATAAAATGTTCCTTATAAGAATTCCTAAAACTTTTATTAATATATTTTTTTCTAAAAGTTGTAAACAAAGGAGTTATCGTTGGGAGATGGAAAAAACTAAATACGGGGCACTTTTGAAAACTAAGGGTTGCAAATAGGGGTGCTGCGGGTCAAATCGTTTATTTTGATCTAATTAATAAGTGTCCTAATTTCACACTTCCCGCACAATTTGACAGACATTTAGATGTACCGCTACGACTAATAGCCAAAAATCGGCACTCAGTCCGCCCATGACAGCTGTAATCTCAAAATTAACATTAATATTCTTATTATTTGTGTTGAAAAACAGTGCCTAATTGAGCCTTTAATGAATATTTCGCCCCCCCCCCCCCGGGTACGCGCCTGCCTGCAACTAATAGGTACACAATCAACATTTCAAGCAGTCTAGATTTGTTATCGAAAGTCTGACTGTCCCAGTTGTTTAAATGACATTTTCTTTAGTTTCTTGTTGTCGCTCTGCGTGTTTTAGACACAAGAGTCTTCAAAAAATAAACTCTCATGTTAAAAAGCTGTCGGGTAAATCTCAGCTTGTACGCTGTCTTTCGTTCGCCATTTTCGACCTCCATTTCGCTAATAAAGCTCACGTTGGATTTTAGAGGACTTTTATAATTTCTCTTTACAGTAAGGCAAGAACTTTCAGCTTTTTCTGAATGCGTCTGCCATTTCTGGCCTCATTTACTGAGCTATACAGGGTTGCCCACTTGCTCTTCGTTCTTCGATAGTACCTTTAATATTAATTTTAGGACAAAAGGTCAAGAGACATTTCTTATTCAGATGTTCCTTGTTTACAACCTAAAAATATTTTCAGCCCCGCACTGCTCTCGGTTTCGTCTGTACAGGATCGTACTCGATTATTTTAAATGGAACACCCTATAGATTTTTATATTTTTGAAATCCATATTCCATTCTAGACCAAGTTTGTTTAGCCTCAACTCATTTAGGAGAAAATAAGTGTTTTTTAAAAATTGTCGGCGAAATCAACAATCGGTAAAAAATCATAACTATTCAATCATTGGCAACAGAGCAACAAAATTTGAGATTATCATAAACAGAAGAGCGTTTTGAACGAAATTTGTTGCAAAAGGGACGTATTGAATTTTGTCTAACGACCACAGAAGAACTGCTAAAAGTCGACTATTTTAAATAGAACACCCTGTATATTTTTTCATGAATGAACTGCTTTTTAAGTTAGCTTTCATTTTTCTTAAATATGTCCTATATCTAAAGGTAATAGTTTCGGAGATAATAACCTTATTTTGAATTATTTTGTTTTATCTCCCAATTTTGAAAATAAAATTAAAGGAAGCAGCAAGCATGGTGCCCGCCGTATAAATACATATAGTTTGACATTTACCAATAATAATTTATTGTTTGATGATTATGTTATTTTAAGAGTGAGTCCATTTGGTAAAGTTACGAACGGATTTCTATATTTTTTGTTCGTTAAATTGTCCTGCCGAATTACACTCGAGGTTTGTATTTATACCGAGTAAATATGTCTTGTTTAAATTCTAATCTGTTTCCTTTAGCAAGTCAACCAACAAAAATGCGACACCGAAGGTGGAGCATTTTTAGGTTGACAGTTCTTCTCGTCTAATTGCTAGGCAACAGATTCTTATTAAACAACCCAAAACTCGATAAATACAAACCTCTTGTGCAATTATAAGTGAAAAAACATAACGCCGTAAATTTGTATCCCAAGTTGGTAATCTTTCAAATTATCCTCGTGTTTAGAAAAAACTTAGGCGTTGATTGAAAAATTTAATTTAGGGAATGAGCTCTACAGTCACATTTTTCAAAGCACCCCCGTATTCAGGTTTGGAAATTTTTACTTTAAATTAGTAAAAATTTTTTAGTAAACCTGTAAACTTTTTCTGCGGTTCTAAAAAATTGGTATTTAAAAGTTATTTCGTAAATGTCAGAGGTTACCTTCCAGATTCAGACAGCCCTTGTTCTCCACCAACAAGTGTCAACTTTGCGGCTAGACGTAAACCAAATTAGACTAATTTAGTACAATTAAAACAATTTTCGCTGAAATTCGCTGATCCTTGAACTACTCTTACTGAAGTGAAAGTGATACAATCAAAGACCTTTGTTGTTCATTTGCTCATTGACCTATCCTGTTATAGTAGATGTAGTGCATGTGTAAACTCAGGTGTAGCTAATCAATAATCTCGTCCCTTTTGCGCAGACACGTTGACCAGACCTTGCCCGATTTTACAACCAAGTCCTTGATAGTATATATTTTATAACCACGCGATTGTACAACCACAGGCGTATGTTTCCTCTGCTTACGAACACTTCTAATTTAACCCTAATTTTTAACAGCGCTACCCGTATAAATTAATTAAAAATTGTGAAGGGAATTTGCACAATTTAGCGTTGTCGTATTTATTCTTCCAAATTACAATTATCTAATCGAAGTTGATGACTAATTCTTATCTTGTAGGTAGTCATTACTGTTGACAAGAGTGTGTATCTAATGTAACAATTTACCATAAAATGACTGTTTTAGGTATTTCCCATTATCTATACAACATCCGAAGACCTCTCTCGTTCAGGATGACCTTTATAGACTATTTCGCAAACGCATAAAAAAATTAATTTCATTTAAACATAAAAAACAAACAAAATTATTAATTGCACTGAATATTAAACCGTTGAGTGAAATCATTCAATGATTAAACAGATTGGATGATATTTACGCAAACTGTTTGGATTAATCTCTATGCAGTGTTTATTGCCGTCTTTATCGGGGTCCAAAAAGGTTGAACAGCAGTTATTTTGAATGTACGTAAATTTACAAAAATTGTACATGATCTGGCAACAGTTTTTGGCCGCTTTCGAAAGGGAGATAAAGGAACTCACAGCTGACGAGTGATGACTACAAAGAAACTGATATAATAATATCGAGTACTTCTGCTAAAATCGTTTTACACAAGAGTTGATATCTTAGAATGTTAAAAAAGGCTTAGTTATACATCAATTCCAAAGACGCTGCCAGGGGGGGGGGGCACGGGGGGGGCAATGCCCCCCCCCCCCCCCCCGGGGAAAAGAAAAAAGGCAAAAGTTATTAAAAATAAAAATAAATGTACGAAATCTTGAAAAAACGCCAGAACCACGAACCCCCAATACTACTTGCCCCCCTGAGAACATGTTCTGGCGCGACCTTGATCACTTCGCTATACTACAGTCAAATTAATTAACTGACCAAAAAATTTGATAGGTTAAAAGTTGATATATTGATATATTAGCCACCTTTAACTGTAGGTTATGTACCTACCAATGGATGTAAAACTTAAGGAAATCATTGGTCTATTGATTGTCATCTACCATCAGAAAATATAAAATAGAAAATGCAATCTGTCATCGTTCCGCAAAAAATAATACGAAACTGATGTTCAAAAGATGAATACAACAATAATAATAATGTTGAGATAACCGGCTTTAAAACACATTAAAAAAAAATAAAATTGACACCTTTCGGGAAGACGAGAACTCGAAAGTAATAGTAAAGTTGCAAAAACCGATCTGAGCTGAAATGTGTGATTTGTTATAAAAGTATTCTCGTAGTTTGTGTATTTGTGTTTGGTGTAACAGGGCTATGTCTGTTAAGCCTCTACCTCCTCGTGAACGAGGAAGGTATAGCCTTACTGTTGAGGCGTGTGGATGGTGTATTCGGTGTTTAGTGAGTAATGTACGTGTGTTTCGCTGTACCTGTTCTAAATCTGTATTGGTCCACTTTATTATTCCAAAGGAATAAGTAAGGGCCGGTGTAGCGTATGTGTTAATAGCTTTGACAGTGTTTCTACCGTGTAGTTGTGTTTTAAATATAGTGCGTAATCTGTGTAAATATTGTGTGATTAGATTTCGTTTTATTTGTGTATGTTTTATGTGTGTGTTTTGCTGAAAACCAAGATACTTGTAAGTTTCATTCTCGTCCATGGATCTTATATGGTCACCATGTTCGAGCTCAAAATCCACAAATTCTCTCTTACCAGCAGTGATGTGTTGTGTTTTGCATTTGTCAATACCAAACTCCATGTGTATATCATGTGAAAATGTTTCAGTGATATGTAATAAATGGTTGAGTTTTGTGCTTGTAGAGGCGTATCGTATAATTTAAGATCATCCATGTAAAATAGATGTGTAACGTTGTAATGTATTTCGTGATTGTGTTTTAAGTTATAACCAAAATTTGTGTTATTATTATTATTATTATTATTATTATATAGCAGATAAACCCAATCTTATACTGTGGCGAATAAGATTATTTGACATGTTCTAATGTGACAAATAAGTGACAAAATTTGTATTCTCATTAGCTTACTATTATAGTTTATTTGAACTTCGGATCTTTACCCCCCCTCGGGGTTAAAGTTGCAAAAATGATTTTTGCATAAAAATAGGTGCAGCTTCATATACAAATCGACGTGTTTGTGCAGTTTTACGGGGGTACAAATTTCCCTTGGGACACCGCGTGTATTAAGAAACACAAAACAAAAATTTCACAATCTTTCTCGATGTTCTTCATAGCTAATGATATATTCAAAAGAAACATTTTACACTCGCGAAGGAATTTAGACACACGCGCATCACGTTTTTTTTACAGCATTACGACTAGAACTGAAATTAGAACTTTATAATAATAGGAACGTTGAAAAATTTTCAATTACTGGCCATAAAGCATAAAAATACTTGGACCTATTTTAGATACGATTATTAGTAACTCCTGATGCAGTTTCATAGTTCAACGAAAAGAGGCAAGTAATGAGGCTTGCTTTGCTTTTTGTTAGTATGTAATATTGCAAATTCAGTTAAACAAGTAGAAATTGATCTTAAAATTCAAGTAGCCTTAGATTTTTTCATAAAACAACCCTAAATACTAAGAATCGCCTCTTGAATCTAAAGGGTTACATTAGTTATTCAATGGTTACAGTTTGAAATGTCAAAGTTAGGTCATTTAATGTAAAACCTACATGATGTATCTATATCAGGAAATAATAATATGTATTCTGTAATGGGTAATTTGGTAAGGGATGAACGGTATTTACTGTTTCTATCATAGAAGGCCTTGAGTTCGGTTGCTATTGTTAATTTGACATTATAAGACAACATCTAATCATTTCATCATTTGGTTTCGAAAATTGTAAAAGAGTTGATGAAATATCAAAAGCAAGGTTTATCGACTCATGTGCGGAAATGAAATATGTGTTAAGGGAAGAGGTGTCGACAGTTTTGCTGTGCAACATTCGAAGGGCGCTGGAAGGTCACAGTTCCGAGCCGTAATTTCGTTCGCCAACTCGTGATTGTTGATGAAACCTGGGCTCATCATCATCATTTTCACTCAGAGCCTAAAATTTAAAGCATAGAGGGGTCACATCGAGGATCTGCTCCATCGCGAGGACAATGGTAGAAATGAACGGCGTTTATGATGCCGAGTTTGCACTAATGGAACATCCACCGTACTAACCCAAACTTAGTCTTGGATGACTTATTTGTTCCCTTCACAGAAGACCACTTGATGACGATCTGACGATGATGCTGTTATGCAAGCTGCTACGAATTTTTTTATGGAAACAAGGATGCTGCATTTTTTAGATTTGGAGCGTAGGTGGAAGAAATCCTTTTTAGTTCATGGTGATAACGTTGAATAATATAATGTATTCTATGTTAGGGACAATAAATACCTCTATTCAACCTCACGTTTATACTTATCCAATAATATCATTCACACCCTGTATAATTACTTAATTGGTAACATTTTTACTTACGAACTAGAAACAATAAATTCGATTTTATTTTGTACGAGTAAATCACAAATATGTTCAAAAGAAAGCTGCAATAGCACTTCGGTTCATAAAAAATACCTTTTAGTATAATTGGAAACGAAGGCACACAACAAAATTTCATCTAATACGTCCGGAAACCGTACGCACTTCACTAACGGGCCATTAGCTATAAATCAGTTTTGACTTATTACAGCTTATATGCCATTATAAATTCTGTTGGTATCTATTAATTTTGCATTAGACATGTATCTAAATTTAGGTACACGTGCGATTGTTTTACTTTTAACATCAACATATTTCTAGAAGATCTTTTAATCCCCAACTATTTTTGAAATTTGTTCTGTACATTCACCTAGTTCTACTGAACCAGAAATGTTAAATTTAGCATCGTGACATAATTAGGGGTGAATATTTCAGAATGTAAATAATAATTCTATGATTTATATTTTATACAGTATGAAAAAGTATGACAGAATTCTTCCTGCTCTCAGTGTAAGAGGATTGTAAGGGGATTAAACCGGTTGGGGAATGTAATTGTAATTGACCACCTGGTCTTTCAGCGGGAAAAAATTAAAGGTTTATTTATTAAGGGTTTTGACAATGCGAACACGTGCTTTAATTCTAATAAAATGGAAATGTTAAAAATTAAATTATTTGTAGATACTTAGCTGTTGTATATAAATTACTGACAAAAGTTCTCGTTTACAGTGTCGTATCAGTTATTCAAAAATTTCATATTGCAAGTGCTGTTCACTTGTTCAGTAGTAACCAAGGTGATTCACCAGTGCAAACAGCCTCCCAAAATGATGAGTCTATAATTAATTAGAATTGTGAAGGTAATTTTTTCCATCGAGTACATGATTCACACCTCATTCTTCTAGAAAAGTAAATAACGTGAGACTGACTCAACTCTCTTCAGCTTTTTGTTTGACTTCAGTGGTTCCTTGAGCAGGAATAGTGACTTTTACAAAAAAAACTATATACTTATACGACGGTACTTATGTGATGTAATCTCTAATCATTAAGACTTTTAACGAAATACCTTTGAAAATTTGAGAGAACTATGGAAGCAACTACGCCACAAATTTTTACCCTCTTCTTAATCGCTTCGCGAGTCAACATATTTCGGATGTCCTATTCTATTGATTTGGAGTGGAAAATGGCAAACGCCATACGTATTGATGGATACCAAAGGTGTGAATTCTTCTACAAATGACGAAAAGATTATCAGTGGTAATAATGATCGTCTGAGCAACCCGAAAATGTGTGATAAAGATTTTCACATTTTTCAACCTGAAAATCGAAGGTAGCAGTCAAGCTCATTGTGAAAATGGTTATTATTATGGGAAAAGTAACTTTAAGCGGTTTAAAAAGCAACCAACTGGTGGAAACCATAATATTCTACGAACACATCTTCCTAGAAAACTTGATGATCTCTTTTAATTAGTGAAAGAATGATTTACACAATTGTGGAACTTTCAAATCCAATCATGGGGATGTATGTTCACTTTGGTTTACAGACTATTATAGAACAACCAATGGTAATTATTTAGAATGCGGGACCGTGCACCAAGCCGTTTCAACTTTTCCCCTATAAGAGAGTATTACCATTGACTTTTTACACTATAGACAAACGGTGCATTGTTATAAATTCCCGACAAATATTGGAGCTGTGAAAGTGTTACTTTGGAGCTGTGCCACCAAATTTTCACAGCGCCACTCTCGTTATATAAATATACGTCATAAATGTACGTCATGTTTACGTTAGCGCCCGTCCTATATTCTGATAACGTTACAAGAAATACAATACAATACTATGATAATATCAATGGAAATTGCAGTGCTGTTACAAAACAACACCTGCAATTCAATCTCTTTATTTACGCTTCTTTCATGAATTTGCTTTCATTTTCTGCTGTAGTTTTATTTGTTGGTGTCCTGTCCGATATTTTTGTACATATTTCCATTTCAAACCGCATAAATTTCACTACCGTATTTACTTAAGGATAACCTTAGATTTTTTAGAGGACTTTTCAACATGTAAAAATACTCCTCCGGTGTTTTTGAATCGTGGGCGCAAATCTCAATAAAAATTCTCTCGAAATGTCTTGAAAAATCCGGGAGGAAATGCTCTAGCGGGGAAAGTCCATGAGAAAATTCCTTCTTTGCGTTTTGCACCTCTTGAATTAAGCCAACTCCTTTAAGTCAGAGTGTTTTTAAAGTATTTTTTATTATCGAGATTTTAATTAAAAAAAAAGAAGAAGAAAATAAGATGTTCTCGCGGACTTTTCCCGTTAGAGGATTTTGTCCCGGATTTTTCCAGATATTTTCGGAGAATTTTTGTTGAGATTTGCGCCCAGGATTCATGAAAAACGGGGTGATGTTGGTTCTAAAAATTGTCTATCACGCTCTCAATTTGTGAGTAAGGAAGGAAGGAGGGGGGGGGGGGTTAGGCTAAAGGCGGGGCGGAAAGAAGATTTGGAAGAGTACAAAAAATGCTTTAGAGAAGGTGATAAGATGTACAAGAGCAAAAAGAACAAATGGATGACGAAAAAATGCAGGAGATAGAAACATGTAACAGGAAAAATGAATCAAAAATATACTGTATAGACTCATAAAAAAACAAAAACACAAGGTAATATAACTCAAAGAGGAATGAAGGACAGCAACGGGAAAGGGTGATGACTAATGAGAAAACAGGATAAGAAAGAAGAGGAGAAATGAGTAGGAAAGATGAAGTGACATGTGAAATGTATTATGTGGGGACTTAACCACCCCGGCAAACAGATTTGTAATTCCCGGAAAGGGATAGCTATGTAGCTGCAACAAAATAAAATGAACATCTCATTTTTAACTTAAACAAAATTAAACATTTCCACGGATTCCAAAAAACAAATAATCTTTTCGTGATTCGACGCCGATGAGGTAAGGTTTTTTCAAAAAACAAATTTTAAAAATTGATTTGTTCGTGTTAAAAAAATGAACGCATTGCGATGAATTTATAAACACATTTTTCGAATAAACTATGTGGGTGGGAATAGGTATGTGACATCGTCACAATTATAACAAGTGTGAATGAAACGTCATTAAGCTGATGGTGCCTTTTATGTAATGACGTTCCATACTGAAAAAATCAATAAGATTTGCATTCCAGTGTGTATAACAAGTTGCCTATTTAACGCAAAAATTCACTAAATAGTAGTTTTCACTTTTCCCTATCTCACCGTTTGTCTATAGTGTAGAAAGTCAATGGTATTACTAGACAACTATGAAAAGCTATAACATAATGACTGCAAGTTACCAAATTGTTTAAAAATTCAATAAATAAATTATAGCAATTAGTAGCGAAATGTCAAAACCTAGCGGGATTGTCAATAGGTGGCGCTATCATAAGATCGATATTTATTATCCGTTTTTTAAATTAATTTTCAATTGTGAACTTGTATTAACTGTTATTTCTCTTTTATAGGTTATCCACTTCCTTTTTTATCTTACTCTTTTCACAGAATGTTCCTTTTTTATCTTACTCTTTTCACAGAATGTTATTTTATTTGTGCTCACTATTTTAAATTAATTACTGCCTGGGTATGTGACCTGCAATGCTCCAGTGCATTTACATTAGACAACCCACACATGATTTTTACGTTCTTTCAATTCAGACACAGACAACAGTGTTAAGTATAAATAGATTATTCTATAATTTCTTGACTTATCGATTACGTGTTGGGTAATTCTTTACTGTTTTTTTCATATTATGTATTTTTTAATAACAATTTCATACCTATAACGCCATCTATTGAACAGCGGACTGTAACTCTACGATTAAGTGCTTAACAAAAAGTCGTTTTCCAGAACAATTTTTTTACATTTTCCCTATAAAGGACCCCTTCCGTATCATTCCTAACATTTTTACTCGAAATTGGGATGGACCCGCATACTAAACTGTTACGACTTAAGGGATGATATCGGAAATGTTAAAGCACATGAGAGAAGAGAGGAAGCAGTTTTAAGAAAGCACGCTCTGGAGCACCAAGAAAATACCAAAAGAATGGGGGATACCATTACATAAGACAATGAGGTACGCTGACTCCATTTCTAATTCCTTCTTTCTTCCACCATCTCCATCCATTCTATTCCTTCCCCTCTCCCTACTAAAATCTCTCATAATCCTCTTTCCTCTTCCCTCAGCTCTTCACATTCTCGTAACATATGCGTTAGACTCTCCCGTCCCATTGCACACAACCTACATTCTTTCTTATCATCCTCCCACCAATACTATGCGTTCCCGCATCTATATCTTGCCACCATCCTCTTCCTCTTCCTACTCAAACCTCACCTTAGGTATCTACTCCTTATATTATTAGTTGGGCTTCAGTTTTCTTAGTCGATTTAATTAATTTTAAGTGACTGTCGAATAATTATTTTCAATTGATTCATCGAGCGTTTGAATTAAAATTAGATTAGTCGATTTCAACTACTCGACTGGACTAATCCAATTTGACTACTCGATTGTTCGGTTATCAATATTTCAAAAATCGTAACTAATCGATTGATCGAAAAAGAGTCACATTGATGATTGAAAACTAGGAGAGGGTTCGTACTAACGGCGCGGCAAGCAGGGGATCGTCAAGGGTGGAGCATTTGCTCATCTTAGATGAAATCTCCAAAGACAAAACCTTCCGTATCACAACAGAAACAGTTTGTTCTACTAACCTGTTCAAGACAACAATCTTACTACGACTGGGAGAATAATTCCAGCAAAATAAAGCTGAATGGAATCGTGTATTACATAGACGACTCGAAAAGCATTAAGGGCACTGGTTCTGGAGTGTACGGGAGCAATGGACAGGACTACATCTCTGTAAGCCTAGGACAAAAAGTGACCGTGATCCAAGGCGAGGTATATGTAATGACGGCAGCTACTGAGCAACTAAAAGAGAACCTTACTAAAAACAAAATCTTCAGAGTTACAAACTGCCAAGCAGCGATTGTAGCGATTTATTTATCTCACTCGTCACTCATCTCATCTCACTGACTCGCCAACCCCCAGCCCATACCCTTGGACCTAGATAGCTGAAATTTTGCACATAGATCCCTTGTATGATGTAGACAAGAGATAGGGTCCGATTTTTCGAAATTCAAACCCCTATTGGGGTAAAATAGGGGATGCAAGTTTATATGGAGTTACAACCATAAAAATTGGTATTGGACTTCCGGTTAAAAGTAAAGAAAGACGTACTGTTAAACCGCTTGACCGATTTGAATGAAAATGAATTAAAATTGGCAAAGATGTAAATGGAAACCCAAGGACCGACGTAAAGTACTTTCCAGAGACGGATGTAGAGTACTTACCGTTGTAACCGAAATCTAGGCGGACGAAGTCGCTGGCAACAGCTAGTATGTGATAAATTCAGGGCTAGTGGTTGAATGCACACAAGTGTAACACAGCTACACTAGTGTGGCAACGTGGACACGCGGGAATCGCAGGTAATCAGGTTGCTGACGAGCTTGCGAGAGTGGTAATGGCGAAACCACTCATAGGACCCGAACTGACCTGTAGGATTACATGATATAACACAGGAAAAAAGGAGATTCAGGTAATACTCACGAAAGAGCAGTGCAGACACTGGCCGAAAATTCCAAGGTATAACCATTCCAAGATCTTTCTGGAAACCGCAGACGGAGATTTAGCAGCGATCATCTTAAAGTTAAGTAGGACGATAGAGATGATCACAGGTCACCGTGGTCTGAACAAACACCTGCACAACATGGGACTGACTGATAGCCCGTTATGCAGGGGTTGTAGTGAGGAAGAAAAAACGCCATACCACGTTATTTGCCAATGTGAGGCATTCATAAAGGTAAAGCAGCGCCTACTTGGAACCGAAAAGGTTACACAGGAGGAACTAACGAAGATTCGCCCTACTAAAATCCTGGACTTTGTTAACGATACAGGTATTTTCGAAGGGTAGACATAATGCGGAGCACAATAGATCAAAAGGTCGCAGTGCAGGAACCAACTGGGACCATCCCTAGTGTAAATAATAATAATAATAGTCGATTTAATTAATTTTAACTGAATTAAGATTGTATTAGTCGATTTCGACTAGTTAATTGGATTAATCAAATTTGACTAGGTACTCGATTGTTTGGTGTTCAATATTTCAAAAATCGTGACTAGTAGTCGACTAATAGAAAAATCGACTCATACTGAAAGTTCGTATGTATTAAAAAAAATATTTTAAATAATAAACGTCTTATAAGTACTTGAAGAGAAGAAAGAAGGGAGACAAATAATCATCAAGTTATTTCACGTGGTCCATAGTCGGCCAAAATAGAAAGAAGAAGAATGCTTATAAATGCTACCTTTTAGAAAGTATACCTAAATGTAAAATTAATATCAAAATATTTTTACAAAACGCAATTACACAAATAACTGAACTGAATTGTTTTCACTGTAAAAGGTCATGTCGTAAATTAGGCCGTAAAATAACATAATAGCGCTACCCTAATGTTGATTTTGCTGTATACAATGTTAACATGGGGTATTTGAGTATCCGAAATTTATTTATTTTGGAATTTCCGCACAAGGAAATTGATATTATTATAAAGTACCTGTACACACGTTTAATTTTTGTTGGATAGAAACCGAATTTCCGCAGTTTTTTTTTTGGGAGAAAAACGAGTGGAGTTAAATTTGTATAAGTAAGTACTTCGTGCGTTTTAAGTTCTTTTATTATACAAAAGTTACAAACGCGTCTTTATGTAAATTTTTTAATTTGGATACCATTTTTGGAGAGGGAAGTGCAGAAATGCTTTGTTTCTGAAATTCTGAATTCTGTAATAAATAATATACGTAACACTGTTATCATCGCACCAATGAAACCTTCAACCTTCCTCTCACCGGTTCAATTTGGTTAATTATTTTGATTTGTCAAAAGTTATTTAAATTTTGTTGTTATTTAAGGACGCCAACTGAATTTGTTCATCTAATTAGGTAATGATCAAAAATAATTAGTCGTTAATTAAAAGTTTTATTATTCTACAATTAATGTAGATACGCCAAGAATAATTGTGCCTAATCCCTTACTTAATCAAAATTTTAATTTCAAAATCGGTTGTCTACTTAGAATTCCAATTTAAACAAGAGAAACAGGTGGTTTTCAGTAAGTATATAAACTGTCGATGGGTACACCATCAACATAAAAAGATCGACCAGTTTTATGCGAAATTAAAAACCTGTAACTCTTGGTTTTTTTAAATCTAATCCCCCCGAGATACAATAAACGTGACCCCCCGAGTTTCTCTTCCCTAATTTAGGCACTACCTACCCTATATAGTAAACGCTCGTGACCTACATCGTTAAACAATAAAAGGACCCTTTTACTATAGGTATGTAAACACACATAATCGACATTTAAAAATCTCTAATTCGGAATATATCGATTATAAAATTAAAAGAATCCGTGTTTGGTTAAAAGTAGTTGCCTTAAATAATAATGGAAATGGGTACTTACATTGTTGTGGAGTGCTAAAGGCACTGAATTTATAAAATGAAAGGTTTCAGTATTCGCACTGTATATCAACAAAGGTAAATCGAGTATGAGAAGTAGAATTGACGACATTAAGTTGCAGTATGAGCTTTCTGGGCTTGGACGTCGGCGACGCGGCGCAGGTCGTCGTAAACAAAGCAAGATAATTCGCTCGGCTATATCCGTGTAAAGGTAATATTGAAGTCAGCGAACTGTACCGACATACTGATTTAAAATGTACCTACTTATATAAAAAGTTGCGAAGTGTAATACTATTAAAGTCAATGTGTACCTATACCTAATAAAAATATTCCACTCGTGATACAAATATATCGAATTTTTTTCTTATTCGCCAGCTTCCCCGTTTGAACTAACTGGAAGGTTTTTCTTTGTTTCGCCGTAACCTTAACATTGACCTTTTCAGCTACGAAATTTAATTTCATTAAAAATATTTTATCACATTTAAATATTGAAGATAAGAGTGATAAAGTTTCCCACCTTTTTTCAACCGATTTCTGATTAAATTACGATTTGATTTTTAACGTGCACTATCCGCAGGGATTAAATACGTACCCACCCTAAAACTTCGAGTTTCTAATGCCAATGACCCGAAAATCGACTTTCTGTAAATGCCGTTTATCACTAAAAATTTTAATAAGGGAAAGAAATTGAATCAGATTACTTTTCGCTTTTGTTCTTGAACTGAAGTTTAGATGTTGCAACGAAAACGAAAATCGAAAATTACTTACACGTACCTACCATTTGTTTGCAATCTGCAAAATAGAAGACTGCAATGAGGCTGCGACGTATGTGAATTACCACAATTGCACAATTTGAAAATGTAGCAACGAGGGTTGTCAGATCAAGTTAGCGAAATTTCCCCAATGGGATTTGAAAAATTCCTTTTATTTGGTACTCAAAACAAAAAATCCCCAGACTATTTTTTTATCATTGTCAGTAATTTTTAAATCCTAGATATTTTTCCTCAAAAAGCAAAAAAAACTACTTTTGAGAAATGAATAAGTATTTATTGAACTAGGTATAAATAAACGAAACACATTTTACTTAAAATTAGTTACAAAAAAACACATGACACAACAAATTTTTAATATAAGCAAAAATGTCGAAAACCAACTCATCTTCGCCAAGAGAAGACTCTGTAAAGAGTACATGCGAGCATTAAATTTTTTATGTCATACTACCTTATTATTTCACCATAACAACTCTGAAACAAGAAACATTAATGACTAAATAACCCCTCTTTACATGACAACCGAATTTTAGATAGCAACGGGCGTTATTTTTTATAACGCCCTCTTATAAACGTCCGCGAATGTAAAATTCAGCTAAATGTGAGTCTATACTGATTTTATTGTTATCATCTGTTTTAATCATCTTAATCAACTTCTTGCAAGAATGACATAAAGTTACCACGGGCGTTATGAACATAACGCCCTAGATATCTTAATTACTATTTTAACATTGTTTCTGTTGGGATAAAATTCACATAACTATTATTTCTAAGGTGAAATCTTATTCTCATTAGAGCATCCGCACTAGAAACCGAAAGTCGGTTTTTCGCAATTTGTCCTTTATAAAAGCTCTTATAAAACGCTCTTTCCGCAGCGGCATTGGAAAATGGGAAAGACAGAAGTGATAATGGAAATATTTTAAGGACATGTTCAGGAATCTAAAATAAGCAAAATAAGCTCCGATTTTCATTTGCTTCAGAAATAATTAAATTTTTCTTTTTAAAAGTTGAATCAAGTTAAATTTGACAACGTTGTCCTAAATACTAATTTGAAACAAAATATTAATTAGGTAAATGTCATAAAAAGTGACAGTTGTAGGTGTTTTGCGAGATTATAAAAATGCCTCATATTTTCAGTTATAGAAAATATGCACATATGGTGTTTGTTTATGGATTTTGTAATAGTAATTCGTAATTCTGTTCTTTCAGTAGAAAGCCCTAAAATTTTGATAAATCACATTTACTGCCAAAAAGAGAGAATGCCATGTTCACCTGAAACTATCCGAAGGAAGAACATGGTCAAAGAAACCTTCGGTTATGTTCCCAAGACAATTAAGTGCACATATTAAACAAAACACACACAAAGAAATATGATGGAGTGAGGAAACAACAGTAACATAAAAATACCTGCAATGAAAGCATCATAAATAGTAATCAAATTCAGTTATATAAATAATACAAAACAAAAACTGTGTGGTACACGCCGGCCTGGATTCGGCGCTTACGGCTAAAGTTGTATTTCAAGCGCGAGTGCTTAATTGCTATTAAACGCCCAGCAATCGACTCTGACACGGGAGAAAAAAAACATCATTAGTTACATCCACCAAGGCTCTTACATAAATGAGGGAGTACGTTAGCAACTCTAAGTTTAAGCTTCAAGCAAGTGTGCGGTGTGCGGCTCTTATTGCGAAACGAATGTACACATAATGAAACAAAGAAACTTAAAATTAAATTAAAATAACTGAATTCAACATCCCCTCATTTTTGGGGAAAATCCCCTAATCTGTCAAGCGGAACTCGACTAGAAAAACGTTCTAACCGGTCATCACCACCCATATGTAGCTTTATGAGCTAAGTGTTCATTTATAATTTTACTCCATGCATCCTCTTCAACTATTCTATCCGAATGAAAAAATATTTTGCTTTTTTGAGAACAACCGAACCATTTTGATTGATCACCATTTTTTTGAGATGTGCGTGAACCTTGTAAATTTAACCACCCTTCAAACATATTCAACATTACATTCTATTTAATCTGCATTACAGTAGAAACAGGATCGAGAAGGGGGTCATCCAGCACGAAATAAATTGACTGGTTTTTCATTTCAGTCAGATTGAGATAACAACCCAATATAAAATATTTTTATTTTTTTATCCATTATCCAGAAAAATTTTGAACGTACTCCTCCTGCTCTTCTCGTCCCCCCACAAACATTTTTAGTAGGCGCAAAGCGGTAACTGAGTTTGTCATACAGAAATAGATAATTTATTGGGTATCCAAGTTTTACCAATATCACTAACGAGATTTTAATTTTACAAGTGTTTTCAGGTTTCCTAACCGATTAAGTGGGTAATTGTTATCTCAAACTTTTGCCATTATATTTTTGTAAATATTTACTTTAATTAATAAAGACAATTTTATTTTTGCCCACAATCGCCGATTATGAATGTTACCTACCATTCAAATATCGGTAGTACCACTACCACAGATAAAATACATCTGTGGTACTACTTACATCATACCCTTGTTTATATTAAACAAGGATCATACTAATATTTTTGATATATTTTCAGCGCAATGTTATTCATCATGGGAATTTGACACTTTATGTACTAAATCTACCCACGTCCATATCCCTTAAATCATATATCATCTTGTATTTACACAATATGTGTCATAATTTGTTATTTTTAGAACATACATCATTCATTATTTGTTGATAATAAAAAAAAACGTAAACAAATAGGTTAATACATACCTACACTTGCATTTTAAAATGTATTTGCTTATATTAGTCTTATAGCTTTTTTAACTTTTTCCGGTTGCTGAATACGATTTTTCAAATCTACTAAAATTTCTCTCGGAAAATCTGTGGAAAAACCGTACGGAAATTAGTACCTTGCGGGTTTTCTTTTGGCCACAAACAAAAAAGGAAGCTTCTTATGAGTGTTTTATCGGACAAATCGTCAGCACGTTAAACAGTAAATTAAAATGTTCGATGTAATCTTGGATCTTTTCGGTCTTTACGGCTTCGTCTGTCCCCCAGTTTCTTCCTACACTATTTCAAGTGCCTGATTATCCGCGAGAAAAAAAAAGAATCAAAAGGAAACGTTCCTAATGATGGCATTTTACTATTATAAATATAAAAGTTAACCAAACCCGACAGAATGTAAATGATGATGTAAATAAATCGATACAACGGAATATCGAAGGATTACCATCACTTTATTTTGATGAATTTTGGCATATCTCGATTAAAATTTCGTCAAGCAGTCCAAAATGTATAAAATTGGGCCTCGATGCAATACGTTTTACACGTTTTTCCCACGAAATTGGTGCATCAAAACGATTTTGGGTAAATTTTTCTCCATAACTTTTGACTTGGGCCACAGATTGGAAATTACATTGATTACATAAGCTATAATTTAGCGAAACTGGGATCAAAGGCGTAGCGAGGATAGCGGGCGCCTTGGGACAGTTATTAAAATTGCCCCCTCCCCCTCCGGTAAATGCCGAAAAATCATTTTGATTTAAATAACATCACCACATATATAATGTTGGACATAAAAATAAAGATTGAATATTTTTTGAATAATTTTTACGCCAAAATATTACTAAAGAAAAAGAACATTTGTATTGCTTTTCTTTAGTAATTGTTACTGCCTACTGCAATGTTGTTACCGGCTTTTACTGTTTGATGGCATCAAATTTCCGAAAATGTTCAAAATGTACAAGATTCCTATAAAATTTGATTTTGTCGCTCCCCCCCCCCCCCCTTCGCTACGTCTCTGACTGGGACCCAGGGAATTAGATATACTACCTCTAATTCTAAATGTTGTTACTACCGTTCCCAATCAACGTGAACCCCTGGTGAATAACAATAACGTTCTTTCTTGATCTAAAAAAGTTATCGTGCATACGGACGGGCGGACAGAACACAGTACACTACAACGGATTTGAAGATTTTTTTACATTTCAAACTGTTCTGGCATTGACGTGTTACTCACTTTCATCACGCTGTATTTCACCACCGCTGCTGACTCCATAACGAGTGCAGGCTTTAAGGTTTTAACGACAAAAAAGGCATGGTTTTCGACAGCTGCAGTTCCTTTAACAGCCTTTCTCGCATTAGCAAGGATTGGGCTAAAGCATCACATCAAGTGGTGGTGGCTGAAGTTTGATAACCGTAACTAGGCCTTTCTTCGCCATCGTCCATTCCAATCCTTCAAGATTCTCTTTATTAAGTAGAGTCGTTCGTGCGCACGTGGTAGTTTCCACGTAAAATATGTTAAGGTGTGACCACGGAGCCTCCGTATAAGAAGGAAAGCGACAACATTGCGCATTGTGTGTATGCATGACATGATGCCATTGAACTGTCCGCCAGGGCCGCGGTAAGCATGTGATGCGCTCTGGGCCCGAGACGCCACGCGCCCCGGACCCCCCCCCCCTCCCCCCGTTTTAAAATCCACTATCCTACTTACATTTTTTACTTTCGAATGTGAGTCGCGCTAATCTTATGGAAACATCATACATGATAAATGACAATATCACGCCATACCAGTTCATTAAAATAAAATAAGGAATGGGTTTGGTTGTTGAAAAAATGTAGTACGTATCTTTAATAAAAAATATCGTGTTCACAAAAATAGAGCACCGTAAATTGACCTTAGCGGAGCGAGCCTTTTTCATCAGGGGAGCGGACGGCGTTGGAGCGCCGGCCGTGGCCGCGTCTTCCGCCAGTTTCCTGAATGCTACATTTTAGGAGGCAGCGGCGAAGCGCTTCGAGTGCTCATACAAGCACAACTCAGACTTTTTATTAATATTAAGTTTGTGAAAAAAATTTTGTAGGGCCTAACCTCGTGCGCCCCAAAACCTCTGCACCCCTGGGCCGGGGCCCACCGGGCCCATTTATAAAATAGGCCCTGCTGTCCGCTATACGCAACTGGAAAGGAAACGCGCATAAGTAACACTGAAACCAAACGAACGGGTATCTTTATCTTTTGCACGCAACGTCATACAAATGATGACACGGAGCATAGAATGCAGGTGTCGTATAAAAAAATACGTTGCGGCAGTTATCTCTCTCGTCTGCTCTACTACAGCAACAAGCTAGAAAACGACAGAAGTACCTACTCCGCATCTGTCTTTGTCAACTTCAGCGCCTACAATGCATTGAAATCGCCCGTATCCCTTCCAGTTGCGTATAGCATACAGTTCAATGTTTGAAGCGAACTTAACCACAGAGTATTCTGTGACTTAACCATCGTTATATCGATGGACCACACACCATGGTCTGTGCGATGGACTTAACTAAGAACTCAACTGATCGTCCGCAACTTGTGGAACAATAAAGCATATAATGCTGACGGTCAGCCAATGAACTGTATACTATAATTCAATACTATATACTATAGTATAGATAGTATACAGTTCATTGCGGTCAGCACACTCATCATCAGCGCTGACCGTCAGTTGCATTTGAAACACCCCTAGCCTAGGTCTCTCCTACATTCTTGGGAGATTATTATTAATTTATTATATGGTCTAAGCATAGATTACATTATTTATAGTAATTAATCTAGAGATATAGTCTATATTAAATGTTTTCTATCTGATTAAACGCTCCTAAAGTTAAGACAAAGTAAAACGTGTATGGTAACTTTTCTTCCTTATTAGGCATACCTATACTGTGCCTATACCATTCAACGTGGAATGTATGAATGGTAGGTATGTACAGTGTAATAAGGAAGAAATAGGTTACCATATACCTTTTACCTTATCTTACATTTAGGGGCGTTTAATCCAATATTAGACATTGTGGCGTTGTCGGTCAGCAGGCGCACCTACGTGGTGGACAAGCCAAATAAAGTTTAATTTTATGTTGTGAATGAAAACAACAAATCGTTTATTTACAAGGCATATTATAGCCGAACGACGCGGAGGTCGGTTGGAACTGCTGGTCGATGATGATCCGTTGAGACTGACTGGCGGACTGCTTCTTGCCGCTTGGCGGTCTTCGCTTATAAGCGTTTGTAAGCGCGGTGCTGTATCCTCATTGGCCAATGACGTGTGCACTGTGCAGTAGCCAGTAGCTCTGTCAGGGTTTGTACGCGGGCGAGATCGCCACAGACATTTAAGATGGAATAGACTATAGCTAATGTAGGCAATGAGTCTGCAGTCCAGTAGGTACATAAATAATGACATGTATCATGTATCAGAAAGAGCTATTGCTATCATGACCATAGATATATTCGTTTTGAAATCGAGTCAAACGAAGCATCATAGCCGTATATACAGAAATCCGAGGGGAACCAACTGGGACCTCTATAGAGAGGACCTAATGGTCAACTTCGAGAACTGTCCCGTCGAAATCAATAACTCGGCGGAACTGGAGGGCATCATGGAAGCAAACCTTCACATGACCATCAAAGGTGCCTAATGAGGCAAGCTGTCCTAAGAAAAGATCCTCAAGTAAAGTGCCCTGGTGGCATAGGGACTCTCTCGGTTGCTCTCTAAAAAGATTTTTAATGAAATAAAAAACACGGGAGAAGTGGCCCATATCGAACCACACTCATCGAATGTAATTAAGGCCATAAGAAAGGCAAAACGTGACTTGTGGAGGAGGTACTGTGAGGCCAGAATAGAGTTTACAAGGAGGAACAGAGGGTAGAATTGGTTCATTGAAAAAAAATGAGGGGGGCATTACAGAGATCGCAAGCGAGACTAGAGCTTCTGCTTCAATCACACTTTTAAAAAATCCTCACTAAAAATCTGACGCAGGCGAACCAATAACTCTGGAACCTCTTTTAAGGGGGAATAGAGGGAATTGGGTTTTGGCTCATCAGATAATGAACCTAACCAAAATTAGGTGGGCAGTGAAGAATTTTCATCCGTACTACCACCGTGTCTTCTGTGTCCTCAGAAGAAGAATCCCTAGGGTTGGATGGAATTTTTTCAGCTCTAGTACAAGCCATTGACTTGTTAACCATCACACTATGTACATTATTAAGTTACTAAGATAAGAGTAAGTGTTACCCTGGGATACATAGGTAAGTCAGAAACCCAAGCGAGATTCATGCCAATGTGCCTATCAACGAGGTACAGCCTGTTCACAGGGTGGTGAAGGGATGATGAGGGGGAGGGAAAAACGCCACTCACCATTGTCTTTGTAACATATAAAACTTTCCAAGATGTAGGTTGTCTGGGGTAAGTTCTATACTATGTTGATACTATCCGCTTAATTATTTTATTCAAAAAATGTTTTATAAACATCAAATAAAAACTGTACAATATCAACTTATACCGATGCTGTGTAACATAAATCCTCTGAGTTATTTTCAATACCCATATAGTGCAAAAGCAAAAAAAAGCATTTTGGTTTTTAAATGATTATAAAAATACAAAAAAATAGTTTTCTTGTAGATTAAAGGTACTAATGAACACATAAATTTATTTATTTTGATTAAATATATAGGTAATTAAGGGCATTTCTTCAGAGATACAAAACAGCAACCGTTTCCCGATTCCTTTTGACCGCCAAAAATCACAACGCGTAACGCGGGTGTGCTTATACTTTTATCAATTTTCTGCACCCAATCGTCAATTTTTTTGAACAACTTTGTCGGTTCATTCTCTAAATCGCCATCGTCGAAACGCAAATGACCAACATTAAATGAATAATGAGCGCCCGATTCGCATAATCTATTTATAACTAATTCGTTGCTACTCTCGGAGATGCAACAAATTTTTTTCGTAACAATCTTGTCCCTAAACGTGTAGTGGCAGTACCTCGCAGTTAAATCGTCGAGACTAACGACTAGGCTAGTTTTTTCCATTCTCGTTATTTCACGTAAGAGACTGGTAACGTACTTTGAATTTTCCACGTCCGGATACTGCTTGACTTGCTTCGAAATTTTCGACATAACCGCGTCTCCGTAGAAAACGTTGTGCTTTAACTTATGTTTCGTTAAATTTAAACTAGCTAAACTATCCTCGATGGAACAGTGACCTTTGCTATTAGCCTGTATTTTTTTGTGTAAAAATTGTTGGGCCAGAACCTGTAACTTTGCCTTTCGTTTACGATCGCCGGTTATATTATAAATTACGCTCGTATCTATCACGTACGGATGCATCATTTTAAGGGCGTGCATATCGTTACCTAACGACTGCCCTACTAATATTGCGTCGGCGGGTAAAATTCCCCTTAAATCCTCCTGCACGTCGCTCAACTTCTTGGTAACGCCTTTCATCATCTTCGCGGTGATGCCCGAATACTCGGTGAGATAATTTTTTATCGGCGCTTGCGGCTGTACCAATTCTTCGTATATCACGCTTCCGCTTTCGTTTACAATCGAAACACGCGTCAGTTCTAAATCGGTCACGGTCAAACACATTTCACAGTCGATACCGAACAGGGGACTAAACGGAGTTACGTCCTTGTACGAGTCCTTCGTTAAAACGTACCCCACGTACTTACTATTCATTAAACCCTTAATCGGTAACGGATAATTTTCTTCCACCATTTGCCAACCGGATAACAACAGTTGGGTACGAGGAAAATTATCGCCGGTAGGTAACCGATCGCATTCTGGCGCAATTTCCGTATCCGTCTCAACAGGAAACAATCCTTTAATTTTATCGAAGACGTCGGAATTTTGTAACGAAGTCTTTTCTAACGAACCGTAAACTGACATCAACTTAATCGTTTGCGGTACCGTTAACGGTAGAGTGGCGAGATCTTGTACTATATCTATTTTATAGGCGGGCGAAGGTATCAACTCCAATTTGTTACAGAATTTTGCACTTAAATACGGAAAGAAACTTTCGTACGACGAGAAATGGTATAACGAAACGTTTTCGATGATTAAAACGGTCGTATGTACGAGTTGATTGTATTTGTCCAATTGACACCAACGCGGCGTGGCAGGAGAGAGACTTCCCAATTGCGAATATAATAACAGATCTTGTATATCGGAAAGAAAAAGTGGTACTCGTTCCTTTTGATTAACATCCAAAGAGGCGTTAATACCGACCTCTTTCAATCGTAATTTCGCTTTCGGTTTCATATTCGCTTCCTCTTCGAGAGAATTATCTGATGATCGAAATCGTTTCGCAGATGGCTCAGCTTCTCTATTATTATCATATAGAGGAGCTGACGAATCTCTCACGACATTGTTAATATGATCGGTCCCGTTTAAAAATTTTGATGTAGCCAATAATAACGTATCCATTCTTTTACATTTTCTTTCGTATTGAATCTTGCTTTTTGATGGCAACCTCTTTAAATTCGGATGCGTCATAACTTAAATCCTTTTGAAACTAAAATGTAATGTAAAAATAAATAATTAAAAATAATGACAGACGGTGTGAACAAAAAATTAATAAATTTGTTACCTGATTCATTTGTCTTGTAGATAAATTACTCGCTAATTGATTAACCAAAAAGGATACCAATAAGTAATGTAAAATTTAATTAGTTAACGTTGTTAATAATTATGGATATTTTAAAAAACAAATTAAAGGAAATGTACAATGTACATAACTGGTAGAGTAGTGTCTCATGCTCTGCCCGGTTACTGAACTTTGAAGATGTGTACCATCTGTGGTTCTGTACAGGTCAACTATACAGGATGAGTCTAAAATTTGGAGGATTAATTGCAAATTTGAAACGTGCATTGTATATCATCATTGTTGGAAAAATGGCAATCCATCTCACCCACACCGTCACTTCACCACTACGGTCCATAACCTAGGATGGGAAACGCAACCATTTTACATTTAAACGTATCTCGAATGTCAAAATGTGTTCTTTACTCGTGAAATCAAAGTATTTGAAATTCTTTTTTCTATTTTCCATCAAAGACAAAAGAAATGAACAAACCTTTAACTTCTTCAATCATGGAAGTTGCGTTCTCCCATCCACTCCCATCTTAGGTTATGGGCCGTAGGGGTGAAGTAACGGCGTGTGGGGGGGGGGGTAAATATAGCTCCCCTCTTCCCTTTCACAAAGCATTAACTTTTTGATTGTCACTTAAGAAAACTGACATCAAATTTTGCATAGGTAATCGAAAAACTTCTTTCGGCGATCATAGCGCCATCTGTCACGAACTTAAAAAAGTGTTTCAAACAAAAAGTTCCTATTTTTTAACGCAGAATTCAAATCTGCATAATAAACTGGGGGGGGGGGGGGGGGGGGGGGGTGCTATTTAAGATTACAAAGTTACCCCCTCTCCACCCCCCGGGTGTGGGAGTGGGACATCCTACACCCCACAATGGCCCTAGTGACCTCGCATTGCCAGATTTTGTTTGGCAAGAAATCTAATAATATCTATAGTATCCTGACCTACAACTGCCTCCACTTTTGCTCTTCTTTGACAATCACATTATATGCGTCTTTGTCGATCGTTGTACCAGCTTGCAATCTTCTCTCCATAGACATTATCCGCGTATTGAAGTTTTCATTATGTACCTTGTTTGATTTATGTTCTGAAACGTTGGGATTTTATTGCTTGAAATCATCAATAGTGTTGAATCAAGATTTATTAGTGTCGGCTACTATCCCAAACCATCGGCACTAGAAACAGAATAATGAACCTTTGGGGAATAGCGAAAAGGTCATCCATGTCCTCAACATTTCGCAAATTTCGCGAAACCCAATCGCGGATTAATATTCTTGTTACGCCCTTGGGGGAATCTTCTGCCCTGGCTGATTCACTTCAGTAAACTTACAATCAAGATGCTGCACTGCTTTATAGCTTCGAGCCACAAGTATGGAGTTAGAATAAGATTATCAGGAATCGGAATAAGTCAAGTTCCAATATCACTGATTGCGATATTCATCCACACACTTATCCTTAGCTTGTGTGGAATCACCAGTATTTTCACCTTGATGACTATCGATCCCTTCGGAGTTTTCCACTTCATTTCCCATGATCTCGATTGCTTAATAACTGCATCTGTTACATTAGGTAAAGCTTCATCAAACTCAACAATACACCAACTAGTAGACGGAGCACATTTTAAACTTGTAGTGACAGTTACTATATCATGTTCAGGCACGCCTCTTGGGCTAGCCGATTCTAAATATTTGAGTAAAACTCTCTTACTCTTTCAAAAATCCATGATGTGTCAGATTAATGCTGGTTGTTACCTACGTGAAAGTGAGTAGCGAGGTACATCCAATTAATCGCTACCCATTAGTGTTGCCGATTGTACTATTGGGGCTAATGTTTTAGTACACTTTGTGTACTTATTATATAAAAAAATAACAAATCATCCCATCCAAGTCTAACTCAATTATCTATTAAATCTTTATCGTCTAAGGGGAGGTTTTGAGTAGTTTTATTTAATAATTAAAATATAGATTCATTTATGGAGGAGTAGTTTGATACAGGTACAGTATTAAGTACCTAAATCTGTAGGTACCTACTTTAAAGAATAAAGTGCCCCCATACAAAATTAGATAAATATTAAAAAATGGAGCACGAAATTTAACTAAGTAGAATTCTGTAAAAGTTAAACCAAATAGTACTAAATTAACTTACTCTTTTGTTAGGTACTTATACTTACTTAAAAGTTTTACATAATAGGTAAAATAATTATAATCATACATAGCAGCTAGTTTCAGCTATTTCGTTTACTGTACATACTGTATTTACACCCTTTTCTTTGTACTTTTACAGACTCTTAAATACTAAATTTGTACCTCAAAAATATACTGTTGACGAAAAAATCACACATGTGTTACGCAATAGCACTGTGTTATTGTATTTAAGCACGTACATTTCTGTAGCGAATATTCATTGCAAAACTATCATTCAAATGGTGTGTACGTAAAAGGTTTAAATATTTTAGTTGCTTTGTTTTAATGTAATAATAAAAGTTATAAAGCCAGCACGTATCCATTTATTTAATAAAATCACTAAATCAGTGTGCAATCAGAATCAGTTCATTCTATCGAAGTGAATCCCTAGATGGTTCAAAAACATATACCATAGGTACTTATGTATCTATAGGTAGGTACCTATAGGTAAGTGCAGACAATATTAATAACCTATATCAAATGATTATACAGTTTAACATAAAATCTTTAATTGTCCATTATTCTGATAATAAGGTGTGGGGCTGGGAGGAAAGAGGACAGCTAGAAAAGATCCAGCTATGAAATACTGGAAGTGGGTGGTAGGATTGGAAAGAGAAACCCAGGGGTATGTGATGGAGGAGGAGTTAAAGCTGAAGAAGATAAGAATTGAGGATGGAAGGAGGGGTGGCAACAGGGGACAACAAATACTGTTTAGAGGTAGTGTAGACTGGGGGGGGGGGGGGGGGTGAGGATATTTGATGTAATGGTGGAAGAATGTGGGGAGGTAAGGTAGCAGGTGGGAGGGTAGAAAAGTGCTGGGAGAAGGTAAAAGGGGGTAACTAAATGAAGAAATTAGGGACATGAAGGCTGTTTGGTAAACGGTTTATAATGTAGTTAAAACTTAGAGGTTTGATTTAGTTAGATTACGAATAAGAATACCTTGTAGGTATGTATAATTAAATACAATAAATGATTGATAAAAATGAGCGAACAGTATGCAACCCTACTACATATATCTACATTGCTTATAGAGCGCCTTACCAGTTCTCAGATGAAATGTCTGTCCAAAATAACCCATAATGGTGTTGGAAAGAAGATTTGACTTGGTCCTACAAGTCAACGGAACTTGAGAGATGTCCTTCAGGAGGGCATGTTTGTATAGGGTACCCTGACGTTGCGATAGCCCTTTGGGGGACTCTATTTGGCGAAATTACGAGATTATCTTACGATCTAACAGAACTACCATATGAAAACTAATATTCCATTGAATAGTATATTTATGATTTTACCGAACAAATTAACAAAAAATTCTTTTACTAGAAAATTTACAATTTGAAGAAAAACATGTATATGAAGTGCAAGTTGGATACCTAACGTTGACAATTTGATCAGTATTACTTTCTAACACTAATTGACTAACGATTTCTGTTAACTATCATTACTTTGTTATAATTTACATATTCCATCTAATTCTAACATTGATCATTTAAATAATAAGATCAGTCTTTTGTGCAGTAATCATAGGCTTAACTACTTTTTACTACTATCGATTGTAAATTTAAAAATATTAAATGGACGCTACATTTTATTATACAATAAATAATACTTTCACAGGTATAACGAACAATTAAATTATTTCAGTTCGAATACTTTACGATACAAGGGGTGTGTGGGAATCATAAATCATTAAATATTTTAGGCTCCGTTATTTAATATTCGCTAAACTATTTATACAGTGCAGTATATACAAAAGATGCCTATGAACTAAACGTGTACTTTATACATTTTTTTTTGAAAATATACATCATTAAATAACATAAATTAATTTACCTATTAAATTAAATTCTAATTATGCTTATAGCACCATCACATTTTAGTGAAATTAAATATTTAATAGTCACCAAGTTTTTATACCAAAACAATTTCTACAAGACATTTATAACGTTGCCAAGATGCGTGTAAAACCTATACATGCAGATACGACAGTTTGTCCGACACCCCAAAAGAGAGCATACAAAGGTTCCATTGGGTACGTTGCCGATTTATATACGAAAGCTATAACAGCGCTACTTACTATACCGGAAGTAATGGGAGGTAGAACTCCCATTAATAAAATTAGTATCGGAAAAAATTTTCCAAATTTGTGTTTTCTTAAAGTTAAAAATGCTATTAATGCCGCTATCTACAAAAAAATTACAAATTAATGGATTATGCACAAAATAAACATAAAATCAAACACACCGTATGTACAAAAATAGAAGAAAACAAGGCCCATAGGAAGACGTGGTACCACATCTTTGTAAAATTATTAAGAGCATCTTGTTGGAGCCAGAATACGGTACTAAAAGAGTCTATATCTGAACTCTTGGACATTTTTAATTGTGATGGCCGTTGAAATGAGCTGTTAGCTCATGATGTTATATCTTGAATCCAATATAGGTCTCCATAATTTACCTAAACAATACATAGATTTATCAAACTCTTATCTCACTCAAGTAGAATTGGACTATGTATTTTTAATAACATTAATGGAGAAAAAATTCACACTTACATACTTATCAATACAGCGTCTTTGGTTTGAGTGTTTCTTTATAGATATGTCTGATTCACATTGTATTTAAGTAAAATGTAAATAAAAATTTGGTATACAAATCATTTAAATCAATTAACTGACAGCTATTTTGACATTTCAGACCCAGTGTAAATGTAAATGTAAATACTCTAGAGATTTAACCTCGTTACAGTTGGCAGCAAAACTACCAAATACTTATCAATAATTAATGTACAGGGTAATTCGTCATATAAAATGCGGGGGAAAAAACCTTATTATAAGTAGCAATTATTTGCAAAAATATTTTTAAAATATGAAGGAAAACAGTTAATTACGTTCGATGGCCAATTTAACCTTCGATGGTACAGATATAGAAATTTTTAATTTGTGAAATGACCTTGTTATTGATTACCAAACCAACGCAAGTGATTCAATAGATGTAATAAATAATTGTAAATGTAATGAAATTGATCGAAAGTCATCATTCCAAGCTGACTGTTAAACATGTTTGAGAAAAACATTCACAGAACCAAAATTGGAATCTCGCATATTCACCAAATAACATCCTGTTACTTATTAAATATATGTAATTCTAAACAGATGAAAATTGGTTAATTAATCCGACTCCTCGGATAGGTCTACTGGCCCCTGGTTTCGTGAATCGCAGACTAAAGTTGAGAGGCGAGAAGTAAACAGGACATACACAAACACTTCATCTGATTAAAACTCTACACGACAAAAATGATTAGTACAAACATACCAGGTTACAATCATTCTTTTTAATTGGTGGAAATACTAATGTTTGCAATAAATCCAACAGTTGTTATCAACAGACAGTGGCGGATTACGACCTCAGCGGCCCCTAGGCACTTATCAGTTCGTGGCCCCCTAACATGAACCACGGAACCAAGAATGTATAAAACCGGACCCCTAAATATCCTGATAAGGAATTTACTATTGCTCATCATTTTTTCTGCATTATATTATAACCTTGGAATCTAAAATGATCTTGACCTATAATTCATTTAATATTTTCCCACTATACAACTTGTATGATGGATATTAAATTAAAATCGACTAAAACAAGCAAAACCTGGCCTGGTAAAATTTGTGTATTCTTTCCTACAGGCCGTTTCAGATCAGTTCAATTAGGTTCAGTTCTGATCAGTTCAGCAAAATACAATAAAGAACAAATCATCGTTCGCATAAAGTAAATTGATCCGGACGACAATAAAATATTCTTATAAAAAAAGATATATTTTCGAAGAATAAAAGTAGATACAGCACAGCCTGTGTTGCTAGATCGTGGGATTTCCCACTTTTCGTGAGAGTTTCGAAGATTCAAAACTGAAAAAGGGAAAAAGATAAAAAAATTATCTCCAGAACAAATTCGTGATAATTTTCGTCAATGGTTTGCGTTGCGGCCCCTAGGCATGTGCCTATCGTGCCTAATGGGTAATACGCCACTGTCAACAGACCTACATCATGTTAAAGTTTGTAATAATCCAGTGCCCTTCTGTGGCAGACGCAGCAGTTGTGGTAATGACCGCCTGCACCAATCATTTAGACAAAAGTTACATGTATAACATAATTTACAATTAAACAATAAATAAACACAGTTGCCCAGTTAAACCAAGTACAAAGTATTCTGGAGTCTGGATTATGATGGGAGGGTGGTCAGAAGTCCACGCGCACCTAGGCCACCCATTCGGGCCCTTTGCGCTACCTCCCTGATTAGAGTCGTTCGACCCCGCAACGTCACTCAATCCATCCCACACGTGAGATAAACCTGAGGATGCTGGACGGGGAAGCGGCTCTAACCTTAGCCATGTCCGGCCAGGATTTCCCCAACATCGATCGTCATAATTCGACAAGTTCGGGACACTCACAAAGCATGTGTTGCGCTGTCTTGTCGTCTGTGTAGCATCCTCTACAGGATGGCGATTCGACCAAGCCCATGCGGTGCATGTGTTTGTTAAGTTTACAGTGCCCAGAAAGTATACCTACAAATAGCCGCAGGTTCCTCTGGATAGCCATGTACAGAAGCGCGCCAGGCTACGAGATGATCCTCTGAAGGCCTCTCTCGCGTGGCAGCAGTCTAACATCAAGTTCCACCTAACCCTGTGCTGGGCTTGGGTGTCTTGGGTTATTAAGTTGTTTAGAGTTGATACTGGTAAGACAGCGGTTATCAATCTTTTTTGGTTTGCGTACCCCTTGGCAGTTCATTTATCCTAAATTGTATCCCTTACATTAGAAAAATTGTTATAATCAATATACTCGTAGTTGTTATTAAACATCGTTCAAAAAGTAAATAAATAGCAATAACCTGACATGGTGTATGCCCTAAAAATAAATAACCATTATTTGAAAATAGCGCGCGCGCTAAAACAATTTTTTTGTCGACTGTTTTGTCACCGCTCTGAAACTGGATCGAGACAAGAGAATAGCATATTTTTAAAATACGCCATTACTCAATTTTTTTCGCGTATCCCCAAGCCACGAGTTGAGAATCACTGCTGTAAGTGGAAGAGCCGGCTCTGGACCATAAAACAGTTGTTTTGAGGCCAGTCGGGCTAACTTATCGGCTGTTTCATTGCTTGTTGTTCCAGCATGGCCTTTACATTCTCTATGCTTTAACCCATACGAGCTCAAGGGTGTTGCTGTTTGGTGACACTCGGAAAATAGCCTAGAGGAGATTTTGTATTCTGACCTAGTGCCTGCAGAGCGTACAAGATATTAAAAGAGGAACAATTCGAAATTCGTATCTAAAATAAGGCTTAAGACAAAAAATGCTACAACGAAGTGTACAGCTTGACGGTGCGTATAGATAAGATCACAAAAGTCTGTGTTTTGTGGATAAGATCCGCTTCAAAGGCTACCTCTTGTAAGTGCAAAGTAACGACATTGCCAACCTACTAGCAAAGATAAAAAGAAGAAAGCTTATAATGGTGACGGAAGTCGCCATTGCATTACTTCCTTTGCGCTAGTCATTTATGTATGTACAAATATGGTGCCTGCACTTAGATTATGAAAGCATAATCTATGTGTCTGCAGCATACATTTGTACGTTATTCTGCGACGGTTTGATGTTAATTTTATGGACAAAATGACAAATATTCCCCACTCCGTTAACCTACTTTTGTATAACTTCCGTCGCGTGCGTTGATAATACCGCCGCCACCATTCTGTCTGCACCTTGTTAAAAAAGTGGTTCTAAAAGTGGATTTCCATGACAGCGTTTTGCGGTTTGCGTTGTGCGGCAGTCCAACCTCATTGGTTAAGTTAAAATGTTTTAGGTGAAACACTTTAAATAAACCAATGAGGTTTGACTGCCGCACAACGCTGTAATGGAAACCACCTTTCTTTTTGCACGTTGTAGTCATCGACATATAGAAATGGACTGCGCGTGGTTATACTAAGCCCGGATACTGCAGGTGAGAAAGAGGGTAAACGTGGTTGCTGCATTTTAATGGGAATGCAACGACCAATAGATACGCGACAGATAAAGCTAGGGGAATGCAGCGACCAATAGATAAGTGACAGATAAAGCTAGAACTAGGCCTCCACGTTTACCCTCCCTCTCACCTGCAGTATCTAGGCTTAGCATAACCACGCGCAGTCCATTTCTATATGTCGATGGTTGTAGTTGACTTAAGTCAGCCCTGTCCTGTCAATAACACACCATTCGTTTTATAAAATAATTTGACTCAGTTCTCAATAACCCTATTCATTTTAAAAGCTTTATTTAAGTTTTATATTAACCTGAGGCAGAAATATCTTATGACGCAAGGCACTTCAATCACGTGACAATTGTGACTTTACCTAACCCTGTGGCGGTGCAAAAAGAAAACACCTAATTAGCAATGCTTGAGATGTTGTATGTATTCTTTGGTGCTATATCTATCCGAATGCGACCTAATACAATTTTGATCGTTTATGGTGGTATGGCAATACTGCTTGTTGCTTACTATCCCGTTTCCCCTTTTACGTGCACGTTTTTAAAAATAAATAAATTACTCATAATTACAAGTTGAATTTACAATCGAAACTGCATTGAAAGTGATTATACAGTATAGATATACTTAATTTAAATAACAAATATTGTCGAGCAACCTAAATAATGAATATAGCCGAATTTGCTGATGATAGCGAAACTAGTGATGAAGATTATGCCCCAGACAATGGCAATACAGAATTACCATCTGAAGAAGAATCCGACGGAGATTATGAGGACACCTTACCAGAGATGCAAGAAAATGTAGGATCTCGTGGCAGTAAAAGAAAGAAAACAAATTCGAGGTCAAAGAAAAAGTTAAAACCTATCAATCAAGATGAAGAAGTATCAAAAGAAGATAAAAAAAACACCGACGATTTATGGGCCAGCTTTAAACAAGACACGGGTTTTAAAACGAGAGCGGAACGACAACATACATTAAACGCAACAGTTGAATCTCCAAAATCTAATGAAATACCTACAGTCGAAAGTACCGAAAAAGTTAAAATAACACAAATTTTTAACTTTGCAGGTGAAGAGGTAAAAATTGAAAAAGAAGTATCTAAAAATTCTAAAGATTTTAAAGTATTAAATCACCCGTCGGGTTCTAGTGCACCAAAAGCAAAGGGCGGGCTTGGTTCCATTTTAAATCAAATCGGTAAGAAGTCCAAAATAAGCACTTTAGAAAAAACTAAATTAGATTGGGATCAATTTAAACGAGACGAACAGATAGAAGAAGAACTTAGTGCTTACAGTAAAAGTAAAGACGGGTAAGTTTTATTTATAAGGTGTGTTTTGTTGTACCTGCGCTATCTACACTTTTTTGTGATAGTGTAGTTAATGTAGCACTAATTGTATTCGTTACGGTTAGTGTAATTGGTATAATTTACACTTCTACACTTTGTATTGTAGTGTAGTTCACTATTCCATTGAAGATACTGCAAACACACCTATAGTTAAGTGTGAACCGGCCATTACTATTATTATTTTGTAGGTATTTGGAGCGACAAGATTTTCTCCAAAGAGCTGACGTACGAAGATTTGAAATAGAAAAAAATATTCGTAACAGTTTAAAAACGAATCGAATGAATAACACAAATATGTAATTTTTTCATAAAACAACAAGCAAGAAAAGTATTGCAAGGATCATTTTGCATTAGTATGAGAAAGTTCAGGTAAATCCTATAAATTGACTAATTCATAAGGCTACAATTTCTTCAAAAATTCCGCTAAACGAAATTGTGCATGACATTAGTACCTACAGTGTAACATTCCTAATGAATTGTTATTGTGATGTAATAAATGTTTCGTATATATCAAATCGATGTGTGTTAAAGACTTTTCTTATTGATTTTAAGTTTCAAATTTTAATATTTTCGATTCGTTTTCGATTTTAAAGGTATTATTATCTCGGAGGTTCCACGGAGCCTATTATACCATGGAGAATGTCAGTACCCTTAGAAAAGTTTAGGATTTTCCTGGGAGAAGTTTCTCCCCAAAAAACCCGGTGTATGTACTGCATTGCACCTTACTTCACTTTTCATTCGACAGATCACTTTTACTATAATTATCTCTTGCTGATTTTACGTTTTCTGGTTACACAGCTCTCCTAGTAAGATCTTGGCTTGCCTTTTCTCCATCTGCCATTTGTTCAGAATCGTTTTTAAATTTGCATGAGACAGAGTAGTCCATGCAAAATTCCACGTACCGATTGGAATTTTTTGACCGTTTATAGTGACCAAAACTTCTATAAACGGAGCAAGGTGTGATAAAAAAATTTTTTTCCCATGAAATTTGGCAGTTATACTGAACTATTATTCTGTCTCCAGAATTATTTCCATAATGTGTATTTTTTAATATATTCTTTAAGTTCTGTCTCTCTCATCACATTCATCTTCACAAGTGTAAAGGCAATAAGGAATAAGGGCCTATAAGGGTATTGTAGCCATCATCCTTGTTACACCTAAACAAACTAAATCTTAAACCTTGTTTAGTTTTACCTAACTTAGTTCTTTTCCATTGCACAAAGGTTGTAAATCAAGTGATAAGGTTTGATCATACTGTGTTTTTCTTTTGTATATTTGATCATCTCACTTTTTCTTTAACATCCGCCTGCAGGTCCATAGGGCTTTCTTTGGAGAAACTGGCCGTTTTGGACGTTTGCGACGCCATAGCCAAGATTAGACTTGATAAATATAGGGTTCCGTTAATACTGTGACTTAGGCAACCAACATATCACAGTAGATGAAAATCGATGTTTAATGAAGATTTATAGATCAAGAATGAAATTCGTAAATATGCTCAAACGAATAGTTTCGCTTTCTCATTTATAAATACACGTTAAACCTCCTCTACCATCTACCATTGACTAAAGAGTTTCAACGCATCTACTATGTGATATGATGAATGTTGGTTGCCTAAGTCGCAGAATCCAAGAGACATTACATTTGTCAAACACTAAACACTGTACATAAAAACAAAACTACTCGCCGTAATTGTACGAAATTAAATTTTAGTATGTTGTAAATTCAACCTTTGTTAATACGAGTGTAAAATGTTTGTAGACGCTAGAGACGATTTTGTAGCATATTGCATTTTCGGGAATGGTACGTCGCAGAACGTCTTCGTTGTAATTTCAATAATAAAATGACGCTCATTTAAAACCCAAAATGTTATCTCGTTTTTTGACAACTATAATTAATTACCACAGGACCGCTGTTCTTTGCCGGCGACGAAAGATCAGGCGTGGCAGATTGCGAGAAAAAAGGAAAGATATCGCAGAACTCCCGAACGACCGACTCTACCCAACGCTCTCGTCATCCACAAAAAAAGTGACGTCAGCTATGGGCAGATCTTGAGTCGTATAAAGGGGGATCCAGCATTCAATGATGCAGGTGAATGCGTCCAAAAGGTACGCAGAACGAACGCGGAAAATCTGCTGATCGTTTTGAATAAGGAGAGTTTAACCAAAGCGCCGTAATTGAGAAACCAATTTGAAGGTGCTCTTGGTGAGTCAGCAACGGTCCAGAGTAAAGTGCGGGAAGTTCATCTGGAGATCAAGGACCTGGAAAAGGACGAGGCGGAAGGAGGAGATATCGGCAAGTCTGCGGAGAGACATGGGTCCGTATTACTCATAAACGGAACGACTTCCTTATTAAGTCTCTGCGTAAAGCATACGCCGCGGCGGGACACAGACGGCGATAATACAACTGATGGTGCATAGACCACTAAAGTGGAACTGCAAAAGCAATGTCGATCGAGTTAAAGACTGCAACAAAGTGCTGTAATGTCGGTTAGCACAAAATTGCCGAATGCACAGCAAGCGAAAAGTGTGTTACATTTGCAGAAGAGGCAGATGGGGCGCCTACAGCCCACATGCCACATCGCAGGTAGCAGCTGATGTCCAGCGTACACGAGGGCTCTTCAGGTGCTCCACAAACGACGCTAATGAGGAGGAAGACTACGCCAGAGCACCAGGCAACCATAGAGGAGACAAACGACACGAACTCCTAAACCACTGCAATGTACCTACCTACCGGTCGTCCCGCGGTAAAATGATAAGGCCACAGAGGAACGGGGGTTTTTAGTGTAGGTGCAAGTGTGACACACTGTCATTTATTTGTTACGGTGCGTAGGATCGCGAAAATCCTTCCTGCTGCAAGACGCCTTATTGAATAACGAAATCGTTCATTCAACGCTTAAACAAATGAACTCAACGGTGATATCCTAGCAAGTTGCTAGGATATCACCGGAGTTCATTTATTTAAGGCGTTTTACAACTCAAAAGATCTCCCCAGATCTCCCCGAAAAGCAAGTACAAATTGTGCATATATAGCATGTACCTATATATACAGATGAAGCGAAAGAAATATTTAATATGGCATACAATTAGAAAGTTTCGCCTAACTTTTTAGGGACAAGAATAATAATAGTTCAAAATCACAGAAACGGATGGATACCAAAGCAGCAGCTACATTCTGTTAATCTCAATAACCAACAAAATTCTGTAACAAAAATTGAAATTCTCTGAAGAAAAAGATGTTTGTTCATAAGAGGTGTGGCGACCACATGGTTCCGGTACACAGTCGCTTAACGTACTGAGAGCAACGATTGATTCCCATTGGACGACCAAAGACAAAGCGTTGACATCGGCCAGAATCCTTTATAAGCGAACGCTGTTACCCATACCCACAGAAATTAGTCAGAAGCGATAGCCGCCAACATCGACCCGTCAGTCTGCATTCCAGAACCAGTCTATCCTCCGACGAACGACCAACCTACCTACTACCTGTATCTCCATTGTACTTTGTAGAGCTCCCTGTGGATTAATGTTGAGGTATATTCCTTAGCGTTGGGATGGAATAACAGGGACGTCTCCTAGAATCTGCGTAAACAAGGTATTCAGTTTCAGGGATAACTACAACTACAGGGGTACTGATGGTTTCAAGGATAGCTCTAGTGCAATTATAATTTAACTTTCGGTCTGCAAGGGGTAGCTGGAACAATGGATTAGTAAAATTGCTTTTATGTGGCTTTATTTTTGGCCAGTGAAAAGCAAGTAGAATGTACAAGTTGAGAATTCAATTGAATTGGTTGAGTTTTGACCAAAAGGCCAAAGCCTAAAACCCATATGACAATATGTTCCATTTGGTGGAAAGGGTTGCTTCTAAGGTAGAAGTAACTGAAGTAATAGTACGTGATAAAGAGAAGTTAGGTGCTGTGATGGTTTTAGGCTTCCTTTATAATTCAATTGCGATAGTTTTCTGCCTGAATTTGGCCAATTTTAACTTGCTGTAGCAGCTCATCTATTCACATTCAATGCTGCCGACTGCATTTTGCTTTATTCTAAGTAAAAAAAGAAACACAGTGAATTTTACACTACATCTTTGTGGACAGCTCGATACGCGATTCAAACTTTAATTTATAATAAAGTAGAGGCAATGTAGGAATAAATGAGCAATTCTTTATTTTTTCACATGCCTTCTAATTTCCTCATCAATATAATTATCTAAATCAGCTAACGGTTTATAATATATATGTACAGTTTGTGCACCTGCCAACATTGTAAGCATAGCAGCACTGAAGAAGGTAATGTACCTAGGCCAAGATACTCCTGCAGGCATGTTCGATTAACTATGTCCCAACTCTTTTTCAATTGCGTCCTTAGCTTGTCTACGTTTATACGTATTATCTAAAACATGGTACACGTCAAAAGTGAAATGAAATTATTTTTCGATTAGATAAGCATTACAAAAGTTTACTTCACCAACTCGCCAGTTAATCATTGAAAATTCTAATGCGGCCCCAAGGATAAAGAATACTGGAAGGAATCTGTAAATACCAAACTTATTTTTACCGGGCCATTTATCTAAAAGGTCTCTAAGGCGGGCGTTGTAAAAATGTATAGGCATCTGAAAAATGTTATTACATAATTTAAAAAGGTATTTTATTTTAAAATGTAAGGTTATGTGCATTGACAAATGTGTCTATTGTGTCTACTCTAATGCTATGAGGAAATACAGACACACGTTGCCAGATTGTGCAAAATAGTATTCTAACATGCAACTTTTTAGTGGTTTGTGCATGCAACCAGAGCACAGAATTTTATATTTTCATTTGATTACAGACAAAGCGATCATCTCACACAAAGGAGATTAAAGACGGTAACGGTGGCAGCGCTTGACGCATTTTATATGGCGAGTGGACTAAGCCAGTCTCCGCAGAGAGAAAAATTCAATGGTTCGCCTCCTATGGGCGTATTAAAACAATATAAACTGGTGGTGATGAAAGCAAAGTGTGGCAACGTTTTGTCGAAACAGGGACCGGGCAGATGACGTCATTAACCTATTTTTTACAGCTCTGAGGGCAAAATTGTTTCTATTCGTAATAGCACAGCCCGGCACTGCCTATACTGTTCGCATGTACAGGTTGCGCGCGTTAAGAGAACGTGAGAGTTGCATTCACAATTGTCATTTTAGCCCGCGTAAACTGAAAATACGTATTTTATGTAACGTTTGTTTGCCCTCAGAGCTGTCAAAGTCAGCTGCCGCCCGGACCTGGCCCGGACTCTATATAGGTAGTTTGGTGGCGAACCCTTGGCCTTGGGGTGCGGTCTACAGAATACCTTCCCATAAGAAAGCTCCCATTGGTCCTTCCAACATCCGTGATGATGACCTGACCAATACACTGTTTCAGAACAAAAGACTATGAAGGTCATTTCGAATATTATCCTCTTTCCTAATGAACCCGTCCATTCCGAAATTCCCCGGACTGGACGAAGTTGAATGCTACGGCCGCTGCTTGAGACCCTTTCTGGTATTCTCGTGGAGTTATTTAACTCATGTGTAAGTCCGGAATATTTTCCTGTCAGTTGCAAATTAATAACAACCCTAAAACCCGACAAAAAGAATTTTACCAACGTAAGCTCTTACAAACCGATAACCTTATTCAGTTTGCGGAAGCTATTCTTGAAACAGTGTACGACCAATTTTTTCCTTAAACGACCTTTTCATCGACCATCCTAACTAATATGTCTTGATTCCCGTACGGAAAACCACAGATTGTGCGTCTAGACTTATGAGAAATGTTCGCAGATATAAGTTGGCAATCTTCCTAGAGATCTCCGGAGCATTTATTAACGGATGGTGGCTACCAATTATAAATGTTCTTGTCGTTAAGAGACTGCCTGCGGACGGTACGTGTGTCGTTTTTAGTTATAGTTGGATGGGTCGATCCGTTGCACTTCGACAGCATCAAACTCGATTACGAAAACCATAACAAGGGGTTGTCCACAAGGTTCGGTCCTCGGGCCGCTGCTGTTGAATGTTCTGGAAGTTGCACTTGGACAAGAGCTTTGATTGAGAAGTGCTGTATCTGTGGGGAGTCTGGTTCTGGGCAACCAACCACCATAGCAATGCTCGTAAGTGTACAGTTTACAGTCAATTAGACAGGCAGATGGAGAGACGGACTGACAAAACACAAACAATAGCGTATGAAATGATGCTCCTATGACCTTCAATGTGATACATGTATTTTTCGAAAATTTAACTTCACCTTCTCCCTCTCTAGAGGTGTTACTACGTCAATTTGGAGAGCCCTTGCATCTCAATTCTACTACCAAGGCGTAGTTCTGTTCACATTTTGTTCTAGATTTGACCCTATTTTACCTGTATTAAATCTTAATAAATGAAATAAAACGTCAACATATTATGGCACTTGTTTACTTCATTAATACATAATTATAACCTATAGTTTGGAGGGCTGCATAGTTTCGACGTCTCCGGTTCCCGCAATAACTTCAATCTCCACCGATGCGTTTAACGGTAAATTTGATACTTGAAACGCTGTACGGGCTGGACAATTTTCTTTGAAAACTAGAAGAAAAAACAAGTTTTAAATATGACGAAGAGAGGAAAAATAAAACAAACTTAAGCAAGAATGAGTTTTTATTAGTAATTTTTTTGTTAACACATTAATTGGTAATACTTGATCATGAACATGGTCTGGCGTAATGTAATACCTACATATCTACGTAATATAGTCTTTGGTAATACCTTCTACTGACAGTGATGTAAAATATTATGAATCCGGGCGAATTAATTATAATAAATTAGAAGTGTCATGTTTATAGTGGTTTTGAGAAGATTGTTTTCACTTCTCCAGTTGCAGCGACTACCTCCATTTCAAACGATGCATTTAATGGTAAATTTTTCACTTCATAAGCAGTACGTGCTGGATAATTCTCTGTGAAAACTGAAAATATAGGAAATATACTCGTCTTGATTAAAAAAAAACACCATTGGGAAATCATCAAGGATTTACAGTAACTGGGATGACGTACCTACATGATAGCAATAATTCAACGATTACGTCTATAGAGTTACGCAATAACGTCGATTGAGATAAATTAATGACAAAGATAAGGTGTTTAAATTTTAAGCAGGGTCTAAATGGAATGTTAGGGAAGTTATATTTTAATTTCCAAATATGGTCGAGAAGAAATTGAAGAAAGGATCATGCCAGACTTGTTGCAAAATATGCGGAAGAGATTAGTTTGAAAAACATATCTAATTGATTTACTTACATTCTTTGTAAATTTCATTAACTGCCGCAAAGTCTTGGATATCTTTCAATAGGATTGTGGCCTTAACAACTCTGTCGTAGCCCGAGTCTGCTGCTTCAAGAACGTGTCCTAAATTTTTAAGAGCTTGACGCGCTTCATTTTTAATTCCACCAGAAACTAATTTCATAGTATCTTTATCCATACCCAAAACTCCCGATACATATACAGTGCGATCCCAAACGACGGCTTGACTATAAATAATAAATACGCTGTTTATTTAACACGACAATACGAAAAAGTTTATACATACTTATAGGGGGCTACTGGCTTTGGGGCCTTAGTGGTACTAACTAATTTTCTAACTAAATGTGCCATTTTGCAAATAAATGGAACCCTTGGGCGAAGTAAACTGAATGGAAGTATAAAAAGGATGCCACTGTGTTATAAAATATAATCCGTTATCACTGACCTTTGTTATCGCTCCTTATTATTATACAGCGATAATTACTTTCATTGGCGCCGTAAGTATGCAATTAGATTTCTATTTAGAGGTGCGCAGTATAAATTGTACATTGTACTTACACTTATTTTTTCCCTTAAAATTGATCTGTTTAATTAAGACAGACGTTCCAGCAAACGAATTTGGGATAATAAAACATGTTATTTACAAGGCTACATATTCTACTGCAATGGAGTTACCTATTTAAATTGACCTTCCATTACGTTACAATTTTATTCACATTTGATACCATTAAAACGAATAAAAAATGGTTGCTAACTTAAACAATGTTTCGTCAAATATATATTTCTAAATTTTTGTTTTTATCGTTTCTTCTTTAGTTTTCGCAACTTTCAGAAGGGGGCTCGAATTTGACGGATATAATTAAAGGTTGCGTAAGCTATTTCTGGAAACGAACCATAGATTGAGTACCTAATCAAAACAGGTTGCAGGTATATGGTTGTATATGGGAAAACGGCAAAGGAGAATTTCTAAAAAGATCTAAACCAAATACCAAAATATGGATTGAAGAAGAAGGACGAATTGATGGAGGCGATTATATGCCTGGTATACAAAGTATGGGATTTGAAAGAGGCAAAAAACTGTAGCCGGGTGTGGGTGTCACCAATGTGGGGTATGCAATGATATACTGCAAGAGCGATTAGAGAAGGAATTGGAACAGAAAGAAATAATAGGAGATTGGCAAGCAAAGTTCAGAAATGGGAGGAGGACTATTGACAACGTATACGTGATAAAGCAGTTAGTGAATAGGGAGCTGGAAAAGAAGAGGCAAATGCTATATACGTTATTTTTTATAAAAGCATCCTTCGACAATCTAAACAGAAGGAAAGGGACAAAGGGGAACTTAATACATAGAAAGAATGTGGGGTTGACCCAGCAAACAGAGTCACGTTATTTTGACGTTAATTTCACGTGACTTAATGACCCGTAGGACTTCAGATATGACTTTAAGTGACAATGTCACATGATAGAGACTTCATACCCACGACATCACTTTAAGACCTTTAGGATGTCAGTTACGACCGTTATGTTTAGGGTCGTCACCCAAGTATATGCATAATGTAATTATCAATGCAAAAAATTATTCCATACAAAAAAACTACATTTTTATGTACAGTTGTAATTTTAATTATTTAACTTAATTTTTGAACCACCTTTTTTAACCTGAACTGAAAGCCGACGCTTTTATTAGGGTACACTTGTTTGAAAGTTTCCCTTAATTGGATTCGAACCTTTGGGGATGGGTGTTGAAAATTTCGAAGTCCGACATTGTGCCGCTGCGCTGATAAATATGCGTTGCCTCGTCCACGCGCCTTAACCATCGCGTCACTATCTACTGCCGTAAGGAATAGAAAATCTCAATTTACGAAAAAACTATCGCACTGGTATAGGGTAAGCTTAATAAAGTTGCACTAAAATTTACCGAGGATTCCAAATATGCAATAATAAACAGGGCGTGCTATTTAAAAAAATGAAGAAAAATTAGTTTGAAAATGTCGATGTTTGGAGCAAGAAAAAGTGAACATCCTGTATGAAATAATTTAATGTTTCGTCCACTGAACTCTATTATATATATTGAGTTCAGTGGTTTCGTCACGGTTGAATACTCTGATTCATATTACCTCAAAGGTAATGCCGAGGCACTCATTTTATAAAGTTCTAGCACAGATAGGTGGTTCTAGTATGACAAAATATCACAATTCAACTTTAAACTAAATTTTACTTTTATTCAATTTTAAATTGTGCATAATGAGTAATGACAAATTATTATGAGAAAAAAAACATATCATCATGTTTGAAAAGTGTACCTTCATGATAAACATAGGTTCGTTCAATTACCTCGTAATAGTATACCGAATTTCCAAGTCATGATACTTACAAATTTAAATAAAATCAATAAGGGCTAATGAACCAGAGTCAGTATGGAAATATGTATTAAAACGATCAAAAAAATTATATACCTTCGCTTTAAACGTGACTTTTGACAACATTCCTCACACAGCTTACGCATAGATATATATTTTCCAAATTTTGCAGGATTGTAATGGCGGACATTCAAGGATCGCACCCCTTCGTAAATTAGAATAAAAGGCACAGACACACTGTATATTGTGGTGTTTTATGTTGCGTGTCCGAAGACGATAACATCAACGCATAATACAAATTGTAATATTTCTGACTATTTATTTGCATTTTATAATCGTTTATTAAGAAACAATTTGGAGGTAATTGCACTCAAGGTTAAATTTAAACCACTCTTTCTTATGCTTCTTTTTGGGTGCAGAATTTGCCATTGAACAGATCAGTTTTCCATCCCGCTGCTTCATTTCTACAAATTTCTGCTGCTTTCATTAGGCTCAGCACGATTTCCTCTTTGAAGGTGTTCATCCAACATTTCATCCATTGCAAAATCTCGAAATAGTTATAATAGACTTTCCCCTTTTTTCTTCCCTTAAATGAAGATGATCCATTCTTTTAAGAAAATCTTCCTTAAACCGAGTACGATTAGGTTGATTGCTCACTCTAAGTACATTTGGTAGAGGTCAGCTAATCCAAAGAAATCATTCCCCGATTTCACTTCGTCTTCGATAAATACTGCAACTTCTTCCTTAGCTTGCACTTCCTCGCTTTCAAGGATGATATCGGGCCTCATCCCCTGCAACAATTGAAGCTATTTTGCTTCAATAGCAATAACATCCTCTTCGCTCAAACGGCCAATCAACTTGGCATCTTCCAAGTCTGTAGCCAATTAGCCATAACACGTAACTTGTTGTCTATATCGTATGTCTGGATGTTCACCAGTTTCTTTGTTTTGCTTCGTCGTAGAGAGCTCTGTCGAAGGTGGTTGGGGGGCGTGGAGTGGCAGGCCTTCGCGTTCGCAGCTGTCTCTGCACGAGCAAGTTTGTGTGTCGCAAACTTCTGGCGGCATTTGTCGTGCCACTTGACCTTTTTTACGATCAAGTCTTCATCACTCGTACCACAAAGATGATAATTTTCTTCTGAGAGGCTATCCAGCTCCCTAAATGTTCGAATCCTTTGAAGGAATGGAGTAAATGAAAACTGTGATCCACCAATACGATCAAACGAGCAGAAGAAGAGGTTCAGAACACGTTGGAGACCGACATATAAAAACAAAACACAAGCGTCGACGCAACGCACATCGGTGTCCGCTTTCGTAGACTCGAAGACTCGCGTGGATTAAACAGCGTGAGCGTCACCCTGCGCTAACGTCTGTGTGTCTACACCCTAAATGTTATTTTCTAATGTTAAAGAAAAAAAATATATTAGAAGCTAATTTTGGCCTTTCAACCGCGATCAGGATATCGAATATTCATATTTGCTAATAATGATTAGAAATGCTTGACGGCCATTTTTACGCGTGGATTGAGGGATAAAAGTAAAGAGAATTATCTGAGCTTTACTTTGATATATCAAAAGTGGTAACTATCACATAATCGGCTCCATGGATAGGGTCCCTTATTATTTCCAGAGCTGTTCAAAATACCGAACAAGAACAAAAGTATTTCAATTATGAAATACCAAATACTACCTACGTCAAGTATTTGCATCTTTAAATACCAAATACTAGATTTTACGGGAAGGATTTGAGGTACTAAATACTGAGAAGGTGTAATTGAAGAATTGCACAAATAAAGTAGCTATTTCAAATACCTAAGTATTATCATTGAATAACTAATACTTGAAGAAGTGCAACCTCAATGTTAAAATTTCAGCCCTACCCCCCTTGCCCTTTACCCCTAAACTAGAAGTTGTAAAATGCTGCCTTTAACATTTTGCGGGAAAATATAGAAATATACGTTCCAGCCAGTCGCTCTTAAGTCGTCCTTCGTCTCATTTTATTTTGCGTCTATCTTTACGGAACAAATCGTACACTGCTCAGGTAGATTTTTATGTACCTGGCGTCTAGGGTAAGAATACTTTCTTTAGGACAAAGTACTAAATCGGATTAGCTATAGAAAAATGTTGTTCTATAACAGTAGTAACAAGTTGTACACTAACGTAAATTTGCAAATGTATAAATTTATACTCGTACATAATTATAGGTAAATATATACCTAAATAGATTAAAGGTGTACGTACGTACCTACCTAGTTTTTAAGTTTTCATAGAATAGGACAAATACTACTTGAAATCCATTAATAAAATCTAATAAGTTTGATAATGTTATATTGTCAGTATGTACCTACCCAAAAAATTTGTAGGTATTTATTTAAAGTATGTACACCTAAAACGGCTAATTTGCAAAAAAATTCGAAAATCTTCCGTCAATCTTTGATCGACATCTGTCATCTTCACCTACATACCTTTCGACTATTATTGTTTGCATACATGTACATACCATGTACTTACCTCCTGTCTTACGCTAATAACAATAAGATTTGAACAAGTCTACCTGTTATGAATCATGGAACTTGTAAACAACTACCTTAACCCATTGTTACCTGCTTTTCTGAAACATTTTCAAAGAAGTCATGCAAATTCAAATCTTTTGTACAATCAATTCCGGTTACATTAGTACCTACTTGTATTTACTTTGCTCTCGGTTGTGTTTTTGTATGGTAGCGGTTTGCTTTGTTTTTGACTTTCACCTTGATTTTGAACTTTGATTTGGAATTACGGATATTTTTTACGATTTGGTTTTTGCCTTTCGGATTGATAGTAGCCCTGTTTATAAACAAGTGATCTAAATTTGATTCTAACGATGAGTGTCGCAAGTCACGTGTGTGTTTATATAAACTGTTTTAATTCGCAAAAAAAGAATAGATATAACTTTTTTTAAATTTCCTATTGATAAAATTCGTTTTCAAGAATAGATTTTGTACTGTTTTGTAAATGCAAATCATAAAAGACTAATTAAAACTGCAATTCCAATTAATTATTGTGGAAATGAAAAATCACTTTGTCGCAAAAGAAAATTAGTAACAGAAGAAGGCAAGAAGCTGCATCTACCAAAAAACCTTCATTACAATCTTCTCCTGGCATGATTTTAAATCGATCAAAATCACCAAAAACATACGAGCGAAAAAAAATTAATGCTCAAACAGTTGAAACTGAAACGTTATTTCCATCGTTCAATTCTCCCGAATCTAATGTTTTTGTTACCAATTTATTGGAAATACCCTCTCCATTCTCCAAGTAAATGTAAATCCGAAATGAATTCAAACACAAAACTGCAAAACAAAAAATTATACGTTATAAAAAACTATTAAAGAAGAAGCGCAACGAAAATGTTTATTTGCGTAAGAAATTGGTCTTATATTATTAACGCCTGCCAAAATAATGAATAATATGCTTTCACATAATTCATGTTATGTACGCACATTTGCTCAAAGTCAATTACTGCATAATCGTAGAACTAAATGACGAAGTTATAGAAAAGGATTTTTGGTCATTGTTTACGCAAATAAACCTTTTCAGATTCGACATTGTATTTATGTAGGTGCACTTTATACCTGTTGCTAATCCTATCTCATTCTAAACAAAAATACTCGACTATACCACAGAATACGGATTAGTATTCTGTGACTATACTTTCACTTCCACTCATGGCATTGAAGTATGTAATCAATGGTTCATTGCACCACTAGTTTTGTAAGAATCCTGTATTTTTATACTGCTTGTAGTTCATGTACCCGACTATAGGAGGCCTACACTAGCGCTTTAAAGCGTAGGGTATATCGTCCGTACTTAAAATAAGCCTATATAGTTGCACTTCTTCAAGTATTAGTTATTCAATGGTATTATCTAGTATTTGAAGTACCGGGTGTTGTTTTTGAAATATTGCTTAGTGAGGTATTTGAACTTCTCAAAATTCAATAACTACGGACTACGGTGATCCAACACGTATCTCGGAATCTCGCTACACTACAGTGGAATTTGAGAATTCATTGAATTGCGAACGTCAGCATTCTCTGTTCCTATTTGCGCCGCTGCCAGCTCAGTAATTCAAAATACCAGTAAAAACCGACTCCAAATACAACGAGCAAGTATTTCAAATACCAAGTACTAAATACTAAGATTAAAAAGGACCTTTATTTCAAATACTTGCAGCTCTGCGTATGAGTAGCTTTGAAAACTGCAGGTAGAGATAAATTTTCTTTAGGAAAACTGTATGTCAAGCCTTTTTACCATTTATTCACTGCAGTGGTTATATATCATTTTAATTCAAATCTATTTCCATTTCACTTGCGATAATGAAAATTACGTTAATTTCGTAAAGAAGAATGCAATTTTCATTCTTAATTAAAATTTAAATACAAAAATTATTTTAAATTAAAATGAAAATGATAATGTTTTTACTTTAAAGATTTTCTTGTAGCACATGTCATGACATTCTTACATCATATTAGTTTTCAGGACATATCTAATCACAAAAATTCATTTTCTTGGGATATGATATCCTTCTAACAATTTTTTTATTGGAATGCATTCTTAGAGATCGTTGCAATTCAATTTTAATTTTAATTTAATTTCTTATGACATTTAGTGTATTTCCATTTTAATTTAAAAATTAAAATGTTTTCTTATGTCCTACAGTTGTAATATTAATTTCTATTGAAGATGAATTTTTATGTCTTTTAGTTTGTTGTTATGATAATTCTATTCGCATTCGTTATAACTTCCAATTTTAATTCTATTTGAATTTATTATGACATTGGTGTATTTTCATTTTAATTTAGAAAGTAAAAATGTTCTAACGATATATTTATTTTAAAGTTTTATGAATCCGTATTGCCATTTGAGATTCTCGTTTATTATTTTTATTTCAATTCGATGCCTATTTCCATTCTAATTTCATTTCCATTCGACTTGAAGGTGTTGATCACACTCATAAGAAATGTAAATACAAATGAGCTAGTGTCCTCTACATTCTAGAACAGGAAGACAGTATATCCGACGATGATGAATTAGATACAAGTACTGGTACACATCTTTGTTTAGATCATGCTGTTATGCAATGCGGGTCCTGTGCTCATACATCCGATACTGTATAATGTAGTACCAGCGTGTACCTATTCGGTCAATTTTCTTATGTTTCATGTTAAGTTATTCTTATTTTCTTGCCAATGTTTTAGAGAGTGTTATTTTTAGTTTCTGTTTTGTAGTTTATTTTAAATTGGCGTTCCATAAGATTTATATTTCAAAAAAGCACGTCTATATTTGACCAGATTCTGTGAGCTTATTTTTGAACTTGACCTAGGTATATGTTTCTTGTATTTTTTATGTTTTGTTCCAGGTTTTTTCAAGTCAAAAAGTTTTTTAAAACATGTTTTTAGCATACTTGAAAAATACTGTGATTTTTTTAAAACATTTAAGACATTAAATTTCTAGTGTTTTAATCAAATATGATATTTTTTCAAATAAAAACCATCTATAATAAGTTTAGTTGCGTATTTGTTCAATCCAAATGAGGTCAAAACAAATAATTTTAGTCAAGTAATGCCTAACAGTTTACTTTGTCCCTAATTACAACTTACTAACATTCTGGTGCACTACTATCGGAGTAAAAATGCAAGGCCTCTGACTTTAGAAGCTTGTATCTCAGTAATTAGCAATCATAATTTAATGAAAGAAAGTGCACTTAAAAGACCATTTATTTCTACAAAAAGGTGTACAGTTTTAGATTTTTACAATACATCGTTAATTTTCTGTATCGGTGTATGTGAGAAAAAGCGCTAATTATGACTCAAATCGCACAAGCGCTCCACTTTAAAAATTAATTACGGCTATATTATTGAAACTGAGTGGTAGATACTTATATATTTGAAAAATGTATACTTTTTTGTCAATGTGAGATGCTTTTGAGGCCAATTGGTTTATTAGTCTTAAAGCTATAATGAAAAAACGACATCTTGTGTAACTCAGTACCTGAACGTTCGATATTAACAATTTGACAGTAACATAACAAGGTTAAAGCAATTATATTGTGGTCTAACACGATTCACAAAAATAATGTCATTATACATCTTTTTTTTTAAGAAATTTTGAAAAAAGGATGCATGCACCAGTTGGAGAGGAGAAGCGCGGCGCGCGGGGCAGCTGTTGTCGTACACTATTGCTATAAAGCGCATGGTTTTGTACAATGCAAAAGAATAATCACATTGTTGTGGGTTGCCGCTCGCTGCTTACGATGTGGTAGATTACCCTCGCGGGAATATGTGCGTCTTTCTTTCGCGATAAACATAACATTTACTTTGAATTACAAGAAAACAAATTTTATTTTCAATAAGAGAATAATGCAGTTAGATTTAAGTAATATCAAATTTAGCATTTAAAACAAGAATTTTTTCTTTAACTTCCGTAAATTTCAAAATAGCACATTTTCGGTTAGGGCTTATAAAACCAGTTAATTATATGAATAATCAATATTTATTGGCTGCCGACTTTTCAGAAGTATGTGTGCTACAACCACTGAAATATAAGCAACCTGGAACGCTTACGCTTAACCACTGAAATATAAGCAACTGGAACGCGCACGGTGCATTTAACCTGTAGGAAATAAACCGAGCGTGCGATAGCAATAACGAAGGGTCATTTTGTCCTTGTTGTACTCATTCACAGTTAAGCTGTTGAAGCATTTTGATTGTTTTACGAGTTTCGCGTTTGTCGGAAAATTACTTATACGATACAATAACATAATCAGCAAGACAGAGACCGAATGACCCTACAGTAATTCCCTTTCTGTCGGCTCGGCTGTAAGTTAAGCGTAAGCGTTCCAGGTTGCTTATACAGTGTGTCCCCGGATAGGTGAAACGACTCTTGTGAAAGACAAAAAATTTTCGATATAAAATTTCATTGTTTGGGGTTCAGCCCCGCTTAGTTAAAGACTAATTTCTGGCATAATTTTAGTTTTCTAAAATCATGTATGCCTTGGATCTTTTCAAAAATCTGATTTTTGGTTTTAGTAAACTACCTTTGTTAGTGAAGATATAACAAAATTTGATTAACAAAAGTTGTTTAGAATCATGAAAGAGTCCTACTTCTAGAATTTCAAGCCCCTGGGCCAACGTTGATGTTTTGGCAATTTACAATAATTTTTATCTGATAGTTTAATATTGTTGTAATATGACTCTTGTAAAAGCGATAAAATTCTAAATAAACAAAATAAATAAAAGAATTTCTTTAACACAGTTTATTACTATGAATATTACAAGATAACACTTAAATTATTGCCAAAATGCCAAAACATCAACGTTGGCCTAGGTGCTTGAAATTCTAGAAGTAGGACTCTTTCATGATTCTAAACAACTTTTGTTAATCAACTTTTGTTATATCTTCACTAACAAAGGTAGTTTACTAAAACCAAAAATCAGATTTTTGAAAAGATCCAAAGCATACATGATTTTAGAAAACTAAAATTATGCTAGAAATTAGTCTTTAACTAAGCATGGCTGAACCCCAAACAATGAAATTTTATATCGAAAATTTTTGGTCTTTCACAAGAGTCGTTTCACCTATCCGGGGACACACTGTATTTCAGTGGCTACAACATTTGTAAATTTGGTAACAATTTATAAAACAATAACAATTTTATGATAAGTTAAAACTGACCGTCAGCCAGGAAAATACTAAATACAGCGTTTTTATTGCTGTTAATTAAAATAAAAGTTAAACAACTGATTCTACCATTTTGGTTTTTACACATGTTAAACATATATAAATGACTAATGTACTGCCCAAAAATGAAGAAATTTCACCCCTCAGTTTTTTTGTTATGATCACTTAAAGTCAGAGCTCAGAGGCCTTGCATTTTTACTCCGATAGTAGACCCCACCTGACCGCGTAAGTAACTTTTGACCACCCGACCGACGCCGGGTTAAGGAAAAATGAAATTACTTTTCAAATAAACATAACAAATTAGTTTATGTTGACATCAAATAAGTGAAGCACTTAAATTCTTATTTGAACTTTAAATTTATTATTTTGTTTACCTTAAAGTTGTTGTAACAAAACAGTTGTTTCAACTATGAATAAATATTTGCAGTAGAACTTAAATTGTAATATAATCATTTTTATGGTAATTTAAAAGATAAATTCAATTTTGGTTAATGTAAAATATACTTTCGTTCAGGTAAATTCCTAAATTTTCCATAAGGAGAAATAGGTTTTATGTATTTTTTTTCGTAATTAGAATGAAAATATGTATTTAAATTTTAATTAAGAATAAAAATTGCATTCTTCTTAACGAAAATAGCGTAATTTTCATTACAATGACAGATTAACATCTAAAGTGAATAAATGGTAAAACGGCTTAAGCTTAAGCACCCCTAATTAAGCTTAATAATGATGTAAGTGAAACTTTAAATCTGCCCCGCCAATCATCGTAAAGGCAACAGTACAAATATTTGCAATAGGTATAAATATGAAAGTTTTTGCTGCAACAGTTCTGCTTGAATTCCGGTCGAAAAAAAATAGTCCCTTATTGTCCATATACCTATACATAAATAATTATTATGCAAGCAAGAACAGAGATGATTTTAAAAATTTAAAGGTGTACCTACTTACTTTAGAAAGCCTAACGATTTTCTAAAAAGGTCTTTGATTTGCATAATGCATAATGAAACAAAGTCTATAAATAATTAAGCATAAATTGCTATTGATTCAACCAAAATGTTAGTTTTTAAGGTTATTCCTGTAAGTATAGTTTACTGTGGCTTTTTGTTATTTCCTGTTGGTAACCTTTTCAACGAACATTTATATTCATTTTGAAGTGACGGCGAACCTGCTACCTTTTTTATTAAAGGGAAGACAACCCCGCTGCCTTACAAAGATAGGTATCCTTTTATTAATTAGTTATGTTTACCGTTAAGAATGAAGAGTCACAACCTCATTAATTCAGCTTTGTACAAGGAACTTAACTGAATAGGGTCGTCGACCAATATTGATTAACTTACTTAGTAAATACATTTTCCGACATTAACCTTTCAAATGAAATATGTATTGCAAAAAATTATTTTTGAAAGTAATCAATATACAACACTAATTATTATTATAGAAAAGCTTTCTTTTAAAACGGAAATTAATCCATCTTTCCACCATTCAGTGTTCTAAGAAATGTTTAAGAACATAGGTATTTAATTTTAACCCTTACAACAAAGAACACTAAAAATTATTACTAAATCCGGAATATACATATACTGTTTAATTATTCCACGTAACTGTTGCGTGTTCTGAATAATCATAAATTGCGAGTTGGTAAGGGGGTGTTAACTGACCTCTGACCAGTTTCAAATCTGCCGTTGTATAGAGTCGACTATACGATGGGGTGCGCTAGCAGCAACCCTCTTATCGAATCCGGTAAACATTTAGTTGAAAATGCAAAAGAATCCGCTGTTGATTTTGCTCATAAAGGAGAACATGCGATACAAGGTAAATGTTTAAAAAGTGCATTTTATGTCAGTTGTTTTGTACTAGCAATGATGAGGGGGGCGGAAGGTTTGCACTCCTAATTTTTGTTTTGCATGTCTAACTTGATCGAATATTTGCGATTAGGTTTCCACAGCAAAAAACTGGGCCGTTTCATTCGATTCACGCAAGTTTGAAATTTTGTTGCTAATTTAGGTTATTTTTTATTTTAGATGCAGGCGAAAGTGCAAAAGAAGGAATAGTGGATGGTGCGGATCATGTAAAAACTGCAGTTGCGTCAGCAGTTGAAACTGTAGGAAATAATATTAGTTCGTCAATGGGAAAAATTGGTGATACTTTTAAAACGGTGCACGACGATACCGAGGAAGCTCTTAGTAGCGTCGTCGAAGAAACGGGAAATAAGGCCAACGAAACGATGGAGGTGGTGTCCGAAGCAGAAACTGTGTTAGCATCCGAAGTTGATAACATGGTCGAAGACGTCTCAGAAGTTAGTCATCATACTGGAGAAATGGCCTTCGAAAAAGTAGACAAATTAAAAACGCATATATTAGAAGAAGCTAGAGAGTTACATAAACCGATTGACGAGAAATTGGTAGTGCAAGATATGGAGGACACGGCAGAAAGTCCTATAAACACCGTTGAGATAACGAACGATACTGTCATCGCCACAATCTTTACTACACCAGAAAAGGAAGAAAAGAAGGAAGAATAGTGATGAAGTCTTCTTGTTTATCCGGCGAAGAGTATTAACACAGAGTGAGCATGGAATATTGGGGTGCTATTAATAATTATCTCATCTGTTGAACGTGCCTTTTATAAAGGAAAATATAAATATGTTGCATTAAAAAAACATGTTATGGTTTGGCTTAAATGTAATTTTTTATAACTTTTATGTATACCATTAAAGAATTAAAATGGGGTGAGTTTTTAATTACATATAACATAACACTTGATAGTGACAGAATTTATTTGTTTTTACAGCCTTATAGACCTTAGACTTAAGTTTCAATTACACTAAATCATAAATAAAATTTTTAAATAAAAATGAACAACTGTGGAAGCTTTCATTATTACACTAAATCATATCTAATTATAATAATAACAAGTAATTCCACTCAAACTTTTAATATAAATATAAACTTATTATTGTCACTTATAATTGCGCAAGAAGTTTGTATTTTACTGAGTTTTGGGTTGTTTAATAAGAATCTGTTGTCTAGCAATTAGACGAGAAAACTATCAACCTAAAAATGCTCCACCTTCGGTGTCGCATTTTTATTGGTTGACAGTTTTTCTCGTCTAATTGCTAAAGGAAACAGATTAGAATTTAAACAACACAAATTTACTCGGTGTAAATGCAAACGTCAAGTGTAATTCGACAGCACTATTTAACTTTACCAAATCGACTCATTCTTAAAATAACAATCATACAATCAATTATTGGCAAATGTCAAACTATGCATTTATATGCCGGGCACGGATACTCCGATAGTTGATTAGGAAATGAAAGTGAAAAAACCACTAGTGCATTTGTCGCTGTAAAAGTGACAATATTGGAAAACTGTATAACTCCTTATACATGTGTCTCCTTTCTACTTTTATATTTTTCTTGTTCCAGATTTCAATAGTTTTCCTTTTTAAATATTTCTTTATAAAATAAATTTATTTATTCTGAAGTACTCTTACGTTTATTTATTTCTCCATATGTTGTCATGGAGAGTTACCTTTTTTTCAGCCCTCTACGAAGAGCTCAGTTTTCGATTAACCATGTCTCGCATGTTGATAGTGTAACTGCGGGCCTAATTAATTAGCGTTGTATACAGGGTGTTTCAGACCACCCGTACCGCCCAAATATCTCGCGAAATACAAGACGCATTGAAAATAGAAAAAATACGTCTAAAAAAATTTTTAAGAGTCTATTGTTTGATAGTAATAGGATGTCTCTACTCCCACCCCCAAGGGGTGGGGAGGGGGTAACTTCGTAATCTTAAATAGCACCCCCCAGTTTATTATGCAGATTTGAATTCTGCGTTAACAAATAGGAACTTTTTGTTTGAAACATTTTTTGAAGTTCGTGACAGATGGCGCTATGATCGCCGAAAGAAGTTTTTCCGATTACCTATGCTAATTTGATGTCAGTTTTGTTAAGTGACAATAAAAAATGTTAATGCTTTGTAAAAGGGAAGAGGGGGAGCTTTATTAACCCCCCCCCCCTTACCCACACCGCGACTTCACCCCTACGGCCCATAACCTAGGATGGGAAAACGCAACCATTTTAGATTTAAACAACTGTTCATTACCACGATTGAAGAAGTTCAATTTTGTAAATTTTTTTTGTCTGATGGAAAAGAGAAAAAAAAATTTGAAATACTTTGATTTCACGAGTAAAGAACACATTGACATTCGAGATACGTTTAAATCTAAAATTAGGGGTGAAGTGGCGGTGTGGGGTTCTCAACGCCGTAGCCTTTAGAACTGGGTGATGATGACAGTCAGCGTGTTGGTAGCTATTGGTATGTGTGTTTTTCCTGTATACAGAGAGAAGGCAACTGCCGTCCTCTTTTTTGATTATTAGTACGTCCATGAACGGTAGGGTGTTCTTTTCTTCAACCTCCATTGTGAACGGTATGTTCTGATGTATGGAGTTGAGGTGATTTAGGAAATCATTAAGTGTATGTGGGACGTGTGACCATACAACAAAGGTATCATCTGCGTATCTAAACCAACATTTCGGTTTTAGGTTAGACTGTTGACAGAGCTATAGTTTCAAAGTTTTCCATGTAGATGTTGGCTATTACTGGTGAATGAAGTGAGCCTATGTCCAACTAGTTGCACCGTGTTGGCGTCGCAGTGGTTTTTGAACCAACGCATCATCTACTGGCACTTTGGTGAAGAGTGAGACGACATCAAAGTTCTTGATCTTTGACACAAAATCCTCTGAATCTTTGATGTGGGACTCCGTTTTGCCGGTTATCGGTCTTAGAAGTTTCGCCAAGTGTCTCGCTAATGCGTGAGTTGGGAGTTGATTACACTTTTACAATTTTTGCGGCTTTCAGAAACGTTAGAACTTTTGGTTTTACATTCAGCAGTCAGGGCTGGCAAACCTAGACTTAACAGCTCACCGCCATCGGGAGCCAAGAGGATGGATAATCATCCCAAAAATCCTTGTTTTGGCTCACAAGAAAAAAGGCATGGCAGGTTGTAGAACAAATATAACGACGCGGTATAAGCCGAAAGCTAGTTATCTTGACAACCTGTTTAACCGTTTATCTGTCTAGTGATCTAGACGGAGGGCCCAAGTGCTGCTCTTTCTATTTGCCACGAATATCAAAAATGTAGATGTTAATAATATTCGTAGAAGCTATCTTCTGTTACGGCAACAAATGATTGGTACCGTAATCAGGAAAAATGCAATGGCTCGATAAGCTCAGTTATAAGGGGCAATCTAATGGGTGTGGGAATAATGAATATAGAATTTTAAATTTAGCAAGTTATAGTTAACAAATATAGTCAAGTATCTTTTAGGGCGCCACGATAGTTCTTTAATAAGCTAAAGCTGGTAATCAGAACTACGAAGATCTCAGCAGCTTGTAGTAACAGAGATATGATTTCTGAAAGAGAAAATGGGTATTCGAGAAAGAATTACACTGAAGTAACGGTAATGGTGGTTATAATGAATCAAAACAAAATAACGTTAACACAATCAGAACAAATTTTACAAAACAAATCTTCACAGGAGTGAAGCAGTACAGGGGGTTTAACTTTTACCTTGTAGGAAATGAAGTTTACATAATACAACAATGTACAATTAATGACACAAAAATAATACACATATATATATCAGCAACCGACTTGGTAGCTGTACGAAAGTCAGTACGTAGTTGTCATTAAACAACGCTTACCAAAACACATCCGATTGTCGTCGTTGCGCAACGCCAATATCGCTGAGTTATCTAAACAGAAAGGTTGATTAACAAGAAAATTAATAGGGCTGCGACAAGCAGACCGAGTGAATGTAACAATTACCGACTTTAGTCAGCACTCGTTCCGAGAGTTGATATTTAAAATAATAGCAATTATATAACACACAAAAATGGAGTACTTTTAGTCGAGGAAATAAAGCACTGAACCTACCAAATTTTTGTAGTAAGACGGATTGAGATGGGGTTTTTTGCATTCGCTTCCTAAATTTAATAGGAAACTTTGTACCTACTTTTCATCATGTTTTTTTTCGAAATTGCATTTGTGCAGTCGAAAATGCATTCTGAAAAATGCATTTTCATAGAAAAAATTCATAACTTCGTTATAAACTTCTAGAATCGACTCAATTCGGGTACAAGATGGTTTTCGAGGTCGCTGATCCCGAATATGACCTCCAAATTGCCTCACCGCCCACCTGGAGCTCAGGATGGCTGAGCAACGTCATCTCCGAAGCTTTTTCTGAATTTCACTCTCAAATGATTCTAGACATCTCATCCGAGGGTTTTTAAGGTTGCTGATTCCAAAAAGCTATCCAAAAAACCCCGGAAACAATTTTCGGTTCCCTATAGTCTTGAAACTTCAGTGAAACTTCAGAGGATGACGTTGACGCCCGGATGTGGGGCAACAGATACGCGGGGTACGGTTGCCGATGCCTGATTTGGAATCAGAAACCCAAACAAACTTCGTATGAGATGTCTAGAATCATTTGAGAGTGAATTTCAGAAAAAGCTTCGGAGATGACGTTGCTCAGCCATCCTGAGCTCCAGGTGGGCGGTGAGGCAATTTGGAGGTCATATTCGGGATCAGCGACCTCGAAAACACCCTTGTACTCGAATTGAGTCGATTCTTGAAGCTTATAACGAAGTTATTAATTTTTTCTATGTAAATGCATTTTTCAGGATGCATTTTCGACTGCACAAATGCAATTTCGAAAAAAAACATGATGAAAAGTAGGTACAAAGTTTCCTATTAAATTTAGGAAGCGAATGCAAAAAACCCCATCTCAATCCGTCTTACTACAAAAATTTGGTAGGTTTGGCTTATTTTAGTGCTTTATTTCCTCGACTATTTATCAAAAATAGCAATTAGCTTTTAAATTTTAACTTTAGCAAATTAAATTTTCAAGGTAAAAGATAATACACAAATAATATAAATAATGTTAAGGTAATTTTACAAAACAAATCTTCACAGGAGTGAAGCAGTACAGGGGGTTTAACTTTTACCGTGTAGGAAATGAAGTTTACATAATACAACAATGTACAATTAATGACACAAAAATAATACACATATATATATATATCAGCAACCGACTTGGTAGCTGTACGAAAGTCAGTACGTAGTTGTCATTAAACAACGCTTACCAAAACACATCCGATTGTCGTCGTTGCGCAACGCCAATATCGCTGAGTTATCTAAACAGAAAGGTTGATTAACAAGAAAATTAATAGGGCTGCGACAAGCAGACCGACTGAATGTAACAATTACCGACTTTAGTCAGCACTCGTTCCGAGAGTTGATATTTAAAATAATAGCAATTATATAACACACAAAAATGGAGTACTTTATCAAAAATAGCAATTAGCTTTTAAATTTTAACTTTAGCAAATTAAATTTTCAAGGTAAAAGATAATACACAAATAATATAAATAATGTTAAGGTAATGAACAAAGTTAATGTAAGAATTAATTGAAAAGTAACAAAATGAATTAAAATGTTTTTAAGTTGAAACAAAAGTATGAAATAAGATCAAATAATTTAGTAAGAGCAAACTTTATAATAAACAGTAATAGAATTCAGGTAAAGTTCAGCAAGAAATGTAAGGTTAGTAATTTAAATAACTTATCAATCTTGTTTTCAAAAGTTGACACAAGTTGACACAGGATGGCAGCATGTCATTTCCAAAGTAAATCGATTTCTTCACACAGGAATGCGGAAATGAGTAAAGATGATTTGTAGAACAACAAATATGTAGTTTCACAGGAAAATAACCATCGGAGTTCAGTAGTAACGGATCAGCAATAATTTCAAACAATGTTGACATCAATTTCTAACAAAATGGTGGTAACCAAAAGTAAGTTGCAGTCCAACAGTAAGCCAGATAGTACACGTAACGTAAAACGCTAGGACAAATAATATAAATTACTGTCAGGAATTTAAAGAATAACGCGATAATTGATACAAAAGAATTTGGTACATACCTCAGGGAATTATCCTAGAGCGTGGACACTTTTAACGTAGCGGTACTAGATGCAAAAAGACGTAAAACACGTTTTAATGGTACTTAGAATAAGCAGATGATTCTAAATAGACACTATTTGTGGAAAACTTTCACTTATAGACGATTAATATCGATGTGAGAAACTTGTGAAATTTCCGTAGCACTTAGTAACGTTTTGTTAGAAGCAAAGTAGAAAAAGATACGCGGTTGAAAATCGAGCTGCTATTTATATCAGCACGGAGATATTCCTTAGTGAAGTACTTGTTCCGTTTTTAAGATGAAATATTTTATTTAGGTAGCCGTGGATCAGCCAATCAGAAACTAAATGACTACATTGACAGCCAATAGAATAATTTATAATGTAATTATAGCAATTGTTTTCTCCGCAGAGTAGGAAATCTGTAACGGAACCGCCGCAAACGATGTGACTAGATGTGACGCTCCGCGCAGAAGAGAGCAAATGCGGAGGAAAAGTAGTATCGAAAGTATTGAAAGTGAACTCTATTAACAAAATATTGAATTAAGAAATTTGCAATCTGTAATCCTTGCTAAAATTAATAGAATTGACTTTTGTGAATTAAGCGAATAATCGAGGAACGTAACACTTCTGTAGCGTCTTATCCATACCATAGTGACGATTATAAGCAGATCGTGAAGAACTTCCACTTTTGTTGCAGCCTCCATCTAAGTATCGAAATTTTTCACCGCTTTCGGTCGCTTTCATGTTTATCCCTAATCTGCCTGGAAGATTCCTGTAACACAGTTAACTATGAGCTAAACATTCAAATCGTGATCGCATACCTCTTTATACAAACAGGTAACAGAGGAGATGGAACAGGGTAAATGTAACAGGTAAACAGCTATACCTGTTTAAGTCGAGCTGTTCTCATGAGAGGCAACTGATTAACCTGTTTCGTATGTTACCTACTTTAGCCAATTAGCCAGTTCAGTTCAAGTTCAGAACGTGTTGAAGTGCACTGCTGAGTTGCTTGATTTCATGAGATTTTATTTTATTTTATTTTATCACTTTCCAGAACTGTGCTCCCTAAGATTTTTAGTAAAATTTCGACAACATACATCGAATTGAAACAGTTTTGATTACATTTCTGCAATTCCTCTTATTTAAGACTGTACGCATTTACACTTTACATATTTGCTTTATTAAGGACCTTTATTCCAATTAATGCTAATTAAAAATTAGTTCATATAAACAACTTAATTAGATTTAATGGTCTATGGTAATATATTTCAGTTGAGATTATTACTTAGAATTCATATTTGAAACTTGAAAATGTTTATTCAAATTTTAATCACGATTATGTTGCCACCTTGAAATTAATATGAGGAGGATTCAAATCTAAACCGGAAGAATCCTTGTGATCATTACCGCCGTTACCATCACTTCTGTTTAGTCCCATCTAGCACCGTTTATTGGCATTAGCTTGGCGGAATATTAGCGCAATATGGGGAGATTGGGGCAATATTGTCGAACTGCCGCCAATATTGGTTGACTATATTTTTGTGCTATTATTAAAAAAATATTGGAAATACAATATTTGGTGAATATAAGAACAATATTTGCCATATTTAGAAAATATTGCTATTTAATGTATATTCAAATATTGTACACACAATAATGTATACCAATATTGCGTGTACAATATTACTAAATATTGAAAATCTATAGTTAAGCAATAGGAACCACCGGAGCATATGGAGGCCTGCAGGCGCTGCGCACTGGGAAATAGTCCCTCGGAACAGTTAGGCCTCTGGAGTGGGGCAGGTCACCTACCCCCTTTCCTACTATTTTGGGACACATACCAAAATAATAATGGGCCAATATTTTATAAATATTTTCCTCAATATTGAAAGAATATCAGTTAGTAATTTATATAGGTTGGAAGAGATATACCAGCTAAATTATCTTCGTCTTTATTTAAAATTACTTTACGTTTCGCCCATAATTTTAAATAAAGACGAAGATAATTTAGCTGGTATATCTCTTCCAACCTATATAAATTAAAAGTATACCTACAGCTACAAACCGATGCAACAAAATAAATATCGGTTAGTAATATTTATCCAATATGTAAAATTATTCACATTTCAACGTTGTGACAATATTGTACATTAATATTCTACCAATATATTTACAACGAAATGCCAATATTACACCAATATTAAATGCTACATGGGGTAGTTCATGCGCAAGTTGCACAACGCATTCTGATCAAATTTTTAGCAAAAATACATCTTGAGGAGACTTTCTGTTGATTTTGGAGAAAACCTTCTTTCACAGGTTAAAGTTTTTTTTCTTCATACGAGAAATGGGAGATTTCTTGAGATAAGTGTGGAAATGGTCGAACACATTGATAAAGAATTAAAAGTTCGGTAAAGTTTGTGTAAGATGGCTGCCGAAGTTCCTTACAGACACTCAAGAAAAAGATGATTGAGATGTCAAGTGCGCTTCTTTCCCTTGCGAACCTAAAAAGAAGCATTCTAGAAGTGTATCCAACAGGGCAAGGATTGCCTATTCTTGGAATGGCAAAAATGTGCCCTTAAACAGGCAAAACGGTGTTTCGAGACGTTCAGGGTCTTATTGTCAATGAGTTCTTACAACTGCCAACTTCTCTCAGAGTGTTACAAGAGCGTTTCGATGAAGAAGACGCAAGCGTGATCTGCCTCCATGATAATGCGCATCCACACTCTGCTCATTTGACTTAACAGGAGCTTGTAGATTTGAAAACGGCATAAAGTTGAAGTGAAATGACGATGAGGTGCAAAACTGGTCAAGCGCGCACTGCACAAGTAGTTGTGCCACCAAACAGGGTTAGAAAAATTCAGTTCGTTATGGACGTTTATTGTTGACTTTCTATAAGTGAGCAAACACATGTGTATAATATAGGTATATAACGTCCTCTACAAATATCTGTGAATTACATAGATGACATTGACGTGTTTAACTAATACAAATTTGCATTAACATATAAAAAAAGTACATAAGTACATAATTAATTGTTCATACATACTTATTGAAAATTTGTTCTACAAGGTATTTCAGCAGTCTTTCTAGAATACATTATTATTCCTTTAACGTGTATACTATACTTACGGTATAATTAAAAAACAATAGAAAATGGTAGAAAAAGAAAACAAGAGTTGCACAGCTTTATGTACGACATTAGCGAAATCACTTAATGTCGTGCGGCAAGTAGGTACTTCAGTTAACAATTTCTCATTCCTGTAAAAGCAAGAACACATTATCTATTTTGTGTGCGTGACCAATTTCGTATAACATTTCTCAAAAGTGTGCTTTTTTATCGGCGATCTTTAGTTTTCTTTCTACTACATAATAAACAGTTCAGGTATCATAAGACGTTTCCAAGATTAATGTGAACACACATGTACTTAAAGTGAATTTATATATAGATACAAATACAGCGTGGTTTTTCTTTAAATGTAAGTAAGTCTACAAAATACATGATAAGATTTAGAATTCATACACGGGAATGTATATAAAAATATACGGCAAGGAGTTTCTTGAATTGATTGCACTCATAGTTATTACTTTTGGTAAACTATATAGTAGTGAGCATTTTTGTGTTTATGTACACCTAACTATAATAAAAGAAGACCCTGTTTCACCTAGAAAATTAAATTTATTTCCCTCGCAATATTTTAATATTTCAATCAATAGGCGCGATTTAAAAATATGTGAACACAAATTAGTTTGAAGCTACTTCTGAACAAGGTTTCAGATAGTTTTGAACTTTCGGCAGGTGATTTTGAGATCCTACGTTGAGCACCCTGTAAAATATGTTTATTATAATTAGGTGAACTCTATATACATATTATTGCTACCCAATATTAAATATACTAGTTGAGTGCATTTTGCTTTGTACATACGGAAATAAACGTCAATTCACTAACCTATGTAATGAAATGAACACATAAATTTAGTCACAGGGTTGCTATTGTAGACTGTACTGGGTGGTCCAAAGTGGACACTTTCTTATGGAAACACCCTTTGTTTCAAGAGACAGAAAAAAATGAACCTAGGTGCCTGGACCTCAATTTTAATGAGAAAATCACTGTCCCAAACAGAGTTCATCTCTAATCTCTAATCGTTTGGCCGCTAGGGGGCGTTTCTCGAATTAGTCGGTTTCTTTAACGCTCCATAACTTTCTTATTATTAAAGATAATTGATTTTTGAAAAAATTTCGTAGAGCACTTTTTTACGTAGAATCCATCGCGATAGACAGTTTGTATACAGGGTGTACGACCCTAAACTACATTTTTTCATACGGACCGCCCTATATATTTTGGGGTTTTTGAAAAGAGAGTAAAATTCCCGAAATTTTGGTGTATCACTTGTTATGTTTATGTTATATATTATTTTTATACATTGAAGTGTTTTGCTGGCAAACATCTACTATCGGAGTAAAAAGGCAAGGTCCCTGACTTTTTTTAATTTAATGAAATAAAGTGCATTTATTCCTACAAAGAGGTGGTACAGTTTTAAATTTTTGCAATACATCGTTAATTTTCTGTATCAGTGTACATATATGCAAAAAAGCGCTAATTATGACTCAAATCGCACAAGCGCTCGACTTTTTTTTTGGACCCCCCAGGTAATTAAAAACAGATTTGGAAAAAAGGATGTATGTTACGGTCCGCGCGGTGAAGTGCAGTGCGCAGGGAAGCTGTTGTCCTACACTATTGCTATGAAGCGATGCGGCGCCGCAATGTTAAAGAATAATCACAATGTTGTGGTTTGCCGATAGCTGTGTACGATGTGGTAAAGGTAATCTGTGCGTCTTTTTCTCGCGGTAATCATAGCATTTGCTTTGAATTACAAGAAAACAAATTTTGTTTTCAATAAACGAATAATACAGCTTGATTTCAATACTAGAAATTTGCTATTTAAAACAAGAATTTTTCTTTAGTTTTCGTAAATTTGAAAATAATTAAATGTTCGGTTATAGCTCATAAACCCAGTTAATTATATCAATAATCAACATTTATGCGCATTCGACTTTTGAGAAGTATGTGTGCTACAACATTTGTAAGTTTGATAACAATTTATGGAACAATAGCAATTTTATGATAAGTTAAAATTCAGCCAGGAAAATACTAAATACAGTGTTTTTATTGCTGTTAATTGAAGTAATAGTTAAACAATTGATTCCCCCATTTTGATTTTTACACAATGTTAAACATATATGAATGACTAATGTACTGTTCAAAAACAAAAAATGCCCCCCCCCCCCCCTTCATTATGACCACTCAAAGTCAGGAGCCTTGCATTCTTACTCCGATAGTAGCTTTTCATGGTTAACAAAAAACGACAGCATGTTTTAAAACACGATGTCGTAGTTATCTGGAGATTTAGAAGCTCCAAAAATTTTTAATTTGAAATAACAATGTGTAAAATGCAATATTGCAAATAAGTAATATAACAAGTTTTCAAAAACCCCAAAATATATAGGGTGGTCCGTATGAGAAAATCTAGTTTAGAGTTGTTCACAAAGAACCAAACACCCTGTATAAAAACTGTGATTTTCTCATTAAAATTGAGCTTCAGACACCTAAGTTCATTTTTTGTCTATCTCTTAAAATAAAGGGTGTTTCCATAAGAAAGTGTCCACCACCCGGTACACCTGGTATGTTGATACAATAAGAAACCTGGTGAGTAATCTAGCAACCATAATACTATTACGAGGCTTTTCGGTGTAATAGTCCCCAAATGTTTTTACAGATGGGATAATATACAAATTTTTTATATAAAATATTGAGATCGAGTCCGCCTGTAAAAACGCCGTTCGACTATTAACTATACTTGTGTACATCAAACAACAACTTTAACAACAATTATTATTATATCATCTAGTAATGTCTCTGAGCAATGGAATGTGATAAGTGGTTAACGTGACGTATATCCGTATCAGACTTTGATTCGGTATTTTGTTCCATTGAAGTTGGCGGAGTATGATGATAACATTTTGGAATTGCACCTGTTAGTCGAGAATCGGAACTTATTGCGCGTTCGAGACGTCCTCGTGTATGTAAACAATCGCGTCTTTTTACTCGTGTTCGATGGGTACAGTCTGAAGAATTCGAACTACGTCTTCGAGACGATGGGCAGAAGTATGATGTGTGCGATGGTAGGTGATGTGTAGAATTACCTAGAAAGTATATCACTTCGCGAAGTTTGTAAATAGGAGTACCCACCTGTTGATAACGATGTAATATGATAATCTTTAGTTTTCCCACGTCTGAAAGATACTCTTGGAGAACACGAATGTGAACTCCGCCTTGATCCATCTGACTGACCTTGTCGTTCGTCTTCATCCACTCTTTGTTGACGTCTAAGTGGATTTCTTCTTCGATCGCGAACTTTGAGAGTTACTGGATATTCCAAATGTAAATCAAGTGCCATGGAACCTTGACTTCCACTACCGTGTAATGACTCGTGACTTAAACTGTAAAACTCAAAACTAATTAATTTATAAAACTTTTGGTGACGCACCGATATGTTGCTGCCGTTTCATCTACTGATAAAGCGTGTCGATGAAGAAGACTTGGATTTAGGAGAGCGCAAGCTGCGAAAGTTCTTCTACTCTTAAAACCGGCAACGTTTTCTTGTGCTAATAATTTTGGTACAGCAATTGATGTTTCTTCTGGACTATTTCCGTGCTCAACTGCTAAATTCGGGGCAGATGGACTTTTTGATACAGAACCCTAAAAACACTTACTTATATCACTCTATGTCGGTGGTTACGTGAGAAAATACCTGTGGTGAAATACTTTTTGTTTGTGAGTCTACAACAAGGCCTCTTGAAAACTGCATGAAAGACTGGGTAAGTGCGTGTCTATCAGTCGGACTATGAATATGATTTCCATATTGTAAATTAGTCGTTTGAGATCCCGAAGTTCTCAATGAACTGTGAGTTGACCTATTTGCGTGAGATGGATAAGCACATGGCGGAGCACCAGGAGGAGGACCGGTGGTACTCAATTTAAATCTTGCAGGCACTACTTTAGCAGCGGAATCACGAGCTTCGAAGGTCATCACACAGGCTGCCACAACGATAAAACCTGAAATACGTCGACATTAGTTGTTGTGATACGACAAGGAATTCGCATCTTTAACAATAATTTGTGTATTCGCCATCAGTACTATGGAGGAAAAGCGTAAGATAAAAAGAAAAATGTTGCCATGAGACCTAAAGACTTTAACTCATTGACACACGTTGTTGAAGAAAAGTCTTCAGTTTTATAAAAGTCATAAATTACAACACGTTTGGTGGATTAATTGAGATTTATTCGGCAATAAAGTTATAAATTGAGAAGATGATCGCCACAATCCGCGCGGATTAATTGGGAGAACTATCCCGGCCTTAGGATAATTCATAGACTTACCTACCCTTAAAGGCTTAAACAGTTCCTGATTTTCCTTGTGTCGTTAATTAATTGTTTTTTGTTGTTTTACTGACTAATGTAGAGCCCGGAAAATATGAAAAATGCATATTCTTTGTTTTTAGCATATCTAGTTGTATGTCGTCAAATCTTTACGATTTTCACGATTACGAACCGATTGACACTAATTTTATATTGCATATTTTGCATATTTGTACTTTTCTTGCATTTTTTCGTAAAAATTTCCCTTCTTGGCATATTTATGCATCTCGTACTCGTACCTATAATAAAATGCGTCTCACATTTTTACAAAAAACAAAACAAATTCCATGAGGATTAAATTTAAAAGTAAATACACGAAAAACCCAAAGAATGAATTCATAATTCTGAAGTCTTGTCAACGTCAGCTTAAGTAACAAAACAAGAAACAGTAAGACCAAACCGGTACCCATTTAAATAAATAAATTGCAGTTATTGTGTACCTATTTTGTATTGAAATTCAATGCTTTTGACTATTTTTTCAAGGAAATTAGTTAGTTAATTGTTTTTATGGATACTAGATGTAGATACTACCTGAAAATATTCAGAGTCAGTAGTTAATCTACTGACTCTGAAAATATTTGCAATCTACGCGAAGGGTTTTACGTAGGTATCTATTTTTATCCTTTTATCTTTAGCTAAAGTACCTACCTAGATTAAGAATGGTTGTTTAAAATTTATTTTAACCCTTATTCAAGTTGTCGTAAATTAAATTAAATCAAAAGTATTGCGATATTTTTTAAGTATAGGACAATCGGTAACGCAATAGTTTGTACAAGTATCGAGTATCGTCATAAATATTATTGTATTGTAAAGAACTTTAATATTAATTAATAATTTAATTTCAATAAAATCCTCTTCGGACTGAGAAAAATACATCTTTTAATTTTTTCTCTTTTCAGTAAGCATATTTTGCATTATATATCGGCATATTTTGCATATATTTCGGCATATTTTCGCTAAAAACAATGCATATATATGCGCATATTTTTCAAAATTTCTTTGCATATTTTCCGGGCTTATTCAATCATGGAGAATAATTCAATTTACTTTTATTTCAATTGGTTCGTAGTTGTCAAACAATCACGGAAGATATTGTGGTAAAAAAACCTAATAAAGGATCTTTGTTACAATAATATGAAACAAATTAACAAACTTTTTACACAGACTCTGATTAAATATATTTAACCAATTTAAGATTAGATAAATACTTAAATAAATACAAAAATCTAATATAATAAAGCCGTTTGTCTGTCTGTTTGGATAACTGTACATTTTATTTATAATTTCATAGGCTGACGTTTCAACCAATGCGTTTGCCATGATTATAAACAAATCGCAGGGACAGACCTCAACGTAACGAGCAAATACATTGGGTATTTCTAGTCTACATAAAGTGGTTGTATCTGTATAAGTACGACGTGCATCCCGTGAATGTCACGTTCATATTAAAGATCCTCCCCGTCCTCACCGGTATCGGCGGCTGTTTACTGCGCAACTATTGCGTAGAATAAAGAATAAACACAGAACCTCCCCTTAACTAAAATCGTTAATTATTAATGCGACATGTTTCGAAACCAGACTGGTTTCATTATCAAGCAAAATATGTCAATACCAAAGAGTTACTCTTTGGTCAATACATAAAAGGTTGAGAAGAAAAGAAATTTTTTTAAATGTAAGCTTAAATTCCAATAGGAATTACGATTATAAAATTACAAACAAACAACAATGGCTACATAGAAAGGCAATTATTTGAAAAATCGACTAATAATAAAATCGAAATTATGAGGAATCAACTTTTTTACAAAAAATTTACAACAACATAATGGCGGTGATTTTAAGTTATAGTAAGTAGAGTAGATTTTGTGCTTTTCAATTTCCAAAATTTAAATTGACCGCCATCTCAACAAACGTTGTAGATATTAAACCGTTGATTCCAAAAAAGTTAGATTTTTTGAAATCCGATTACAAATAATGGAGATATAGAGATATGTAAAAAAACAAAAAAGGTCCATAATTCGAAAACAAAAGCCAAAAATTACTTAAAAAAGTGTTAGTTTTGATGATTTCTATAACCTCTATTACGTTGTCCACTTTGTTGTCCGGTAAAATGTGGGAAATCTCTCGGATTCAGACAGGGCATGGAAAAATAAGATGACAAGTTCCTATAAAATTTTTCCCTACAGGCCCTCCCTGCGAAAATATGTGCCCATTCCATGAAACATTATTTAGCTTTTCTAGTTTATCAGGAGCGGGCTAAGCTTTACACATTAATGGTCAAATTTTTAACACCCTCTATAATAAAGACTTTAAAGAAATGAATCTGGGTAGCTTGAACCTTAGACTCAAGAAATGTACCTACTCTTGTTTATTGTCGATAAAATGAACAGTTTTCGAGATAAAGAATAGAGGTAATAAACGAATTCATGTTTTTCTCTAATAAAAAGGAGCATGATTTCATTGTTATTTTCTCGACAACAAAGTGCGATACGAAAATCATTCCAGCAACAAAAAGGCTTAATTTAAAGTTGTTCAATACGAAAAAATACAACGAAATTATTGAAAAACTTAATAAGAGAGTTCAACAACGGCTCCGTGAAGTCGAATACACTTTTTATTAGAGAAAAACATGTTTTCCACAGGCCATTAACGTCTGCACACCATGGTGGTAACCGAGAGCTCATTATTTAAGGGTTGTGGTGAGGAAAACGAAACGTCATACCACGTCATCTACCAATGTAATATATGCCTTACAAAGGTAAGGGACATCTGCTTGGAAATGGGAAGATTACATAAGAAGCTTGGCTCCTTAAAAATTCTGGACTTTGTTATGGATATCCTTGAAGGGTAGACAAAAACTGGTGCAGGAACCACTCGAAACCACCCCTACACGAATAATAATAATAATAATAATAATAATAATAATAATAATAATTTATATTGTATAGATATATGTATTACTAGGACTAATCGTAACTTGATTTCGATCCGTGCGATTAGTTAACCAGGCTTGGCCTGAGTATCGATAACAATCGAAGTACACAATAATAATAATAATAATAATAATAGTGTGGGCGCAAGTAGGAAGGGAAAGTGGCAAGAAATAATACCACCTATAAACTGAAAAAGCTTTTTTTTCAAAATGCTTTAGACAATGTCACTAGTAACACCTCTACAGATGAAGAAGAAATGAATGACCATTTTGCCCTCCTAACGTAAAGTTAGTTTTGAAGTAACGTGAAATAATGCTTTTGCGTCTTAGCCACCATTAAAAAAGTAATTGATTCTAAAATTAAATGACCAGTAAACTGGGACAGAACTTTTCCGTGTTTACTACAATCACGTTTTAAATAAAATAGTTTTTTGCATAAGAACTCAAAATAAAATAGTTTTTGCGTAACTAATAATTCAAAAAAATAAAAAAATTAATATATAGTGTGTAGTATAGTTGTAATCAAATCAGAGAACGATTTCTCATTTTCTCCTGAAATAATATACAGGATATGTCATAAATATTTTTAATACTTTGTTCATTTCCGGCTAGGATTATTATTCATTATTAATATTATTATACTCGATTAAAAGAGTCGTATGTCTTCACTTCAAACAGTCATCCCCCCTCCCCTACGAGAAATAAAGAAATAAATATAGTGTCAATAGTTTTTCATGAATTATATATATATAACATTTCAAAAAATAAAAAATGCTTGGAGTAGATTTTGAAAAAATCGATTTTTAATTTTTGACCAACTTTGGCCACGATTAAGTTATACGGTTCTTGAGCTACACCCTAAAATGTAAAAACTTGGACAATTGCTGTATAGGCCACCATTTTGAATTTAGAAACAAACGAAAAACGGCGTTTTACTTTCTACCATGTCTACTAACTTTTCGCCAAGGAAAATTAATCTGGGTTAAAATTTGAATGCTTGTTCCCAATATAATGCCCCTAGTTTGTGTCCCTTTGGGCCGATTTTGATGAGAAGCTTGTTTTACCGATGAAGCTTTTTATAGACATTGGTTTCAAATTTTATCAAAATTGGCCTAGTAGTTTAGGCTCCACAGCCATAATGTACGCACCTATCCACCCCCACCTTACCACGCACCCACAAACAAACAATTTTCAAAGATGGTGGTTTTGGACTCAGGGAGACTCAAAACGTCGAGATTCATCAAAACCTCGAGTTCGATTTTTTTTTCGATTACATTAGGTAATACGGGAAAGTAAAAATGCCTTGTGTATTTTATCTGTGCCCATATGGTAATTTGATTATTTTTTGTTTTTGTAACATTTCTTTACCGAAAAAGGGATGATTTGACGATTACCGCTTTTTAGGCTAGAATTTTGTGCGTAGGTACCTATATTAAATTTAAAATAATCAAAAATAAACTTAAAATTTTCATTTTGCCAAGATTTATAATAAAAACACAAACTGCAAAACTGTTAAAATATTAAGAAACACAAATACGAGTTAACCTTTTAAAATGGCGTCGCCGAAGAAGCGCCTCTCAGCACCGCGTAGTTAAATTTTGGGAATAGATAAGTTTTATTTTCAGCCAATCGTTAAGGGGAAAGAGGAAAATAGGTACATCACGAACGCATTCAAAGCGGAACTGTTAAAAGTAGTTTTTTAGCTGGAAACAAGCAAAGAAAATTTGGAAATTTCTCCAGAATATCGTTATTACGATTAGGATAATAAAGAGAAGGGAAAAAGTTTCAGGCAAAATGCATTTTAAACAATGAAAAATAATACGTTCTAATGTGGTTTCAGTAATTTCAGCAGAAGAAACGAGAGAGCAAGGAAAGCGCATCTTGTCTGAACGGAAAATAAGGAAATACCTACATCCTACATAGAACTTACTCATGTCATGTTAGCGGAAAATGTAAGGAGATAAAGGAAGTTACAGTTTGTTATGGAAGTTGTGCAAACCCCTCCACATTTTAATGTCACTTGCCTTGTTGGAGTAGAACAAAGTTACTTAATGTCAATTAAACCGCCAGAAACGATTGCAAAATGATACCTAAATTTGAAAAACATTTTTATTTCATTATTATTTACTATCTTCGGTAATCTTGCATGAATGTAATTAAATAACAAGCGATATTGTTCATTTAACTAATTATATTTTTATCCAGTTAATACTAAAACAATTTAACAAATTAATATAGAAAAATGACGTAAATAATTTTTGTTTTCAGCGTGTATAAGATGTCAATTTACGAAGCCTCCGTAGCTCAGGGGTTAGAGCACTGGTCTTGTAAACCAGGGGTCGAGAGTTCAATTCTCTCCGGGGGCAAACATTTTTTTCTCTCACTGTCAAATTATACAAACTCTACATTTTCTTATTTATTTAACAAAATTGAACCAAAATGGCACTGCTGAATGTTTTAAATTCAATTTTCTACCTTGAATACTTCCATTTCGTTTATTTGGATTTCGAGTAAAATAGGTATCTTTATGACAAAACCAAACAATGAAAAATCAAAATCTAATGACGAGATGCCCACAGGTTATTTACTGTTTTGTGTTTACACACTTTTTTAATTAAAACTTCTAACAATTTGTAATTAAAAAAATTGAATTTGGGAAATTGGGATGGGAGGGTCGATACGTATCTACATAATAATTATTATGGTATCTATTTGTTTCGGGCTGCTTATGTTTAACTTAATTACCAGATATAGATAGTGAAATATAACCTCAAAAAAGCACATGATACAGCCAAAAATAGTAGGTAAATGATCACCCAAAATTAAAACTCCATTTTAATGTGAAATGATCACCAAAAATTTTACATTTTGCTATCCTATTAAAGCAAAATGATTCCAAACTAATCATTGTTAACTCAAAAATAGTAAATGATCACCAAAATTTTAACCATATTTTAATTTAAACTGATATTCAAATATTTAATATGTCGTTAACTCGTTATCCTATAAAAGTAAATTACTGCAGATAAAGCATTGTTCACCAAACCTGTACCGTTTTTAGCCATGGGTCATCTGGGCCCGGGCCCAGGGCCCCGAAGTACTGGGAGCCCCTAAAAGTGTGTGCGATTGAAGAAAAAATTGTCACAACAAAAAATCATTGGTCTTCTAAGTAACCATCTCACTGAACTCAACTGAACGACGAAATGATTTACTGGAAACGGGTGTTGAGAAGGATTGTCGAGTTCATAACATTCTTGGCATCACAAGGACAATCAAGTCCTCGGATCGCAACATAACGGAAACTACTATGACGTATTAAATAAAATAGTTTTTGCGTAATAACTCAAAAAAATAAAAAAATAAATATTATATATTTTAGGCACAAGCGACCGAAGGAATAGTCGTGAATCACCCTGTATAGTGTGTAGTATAGTTGTATGTAATCAGAAAAGGATTTCTGATTTTCTCCCGAAATAATATACAGGGTAAGTCATAAATATTTTGTTAATTTCCGGCTAGGTCGGAAGTAAATTGGTATACTTATTAGTTATTATACTCGATTAAAAGAGTTACATGTCCTCTACTTTTCAACTTTAAACATTCATCCCCCTTCCCCTATGGGAAATAAACAAATAAATGTAGTGACAATAGTTTTTCACGAACTATAAGTGTAACATTTCAAAAAATAAAAAAGCTTGGAGCAGATTTTGAGAAAATGCTTTTGCGTAATAACTTAAAATTAAATGACCAGAAACTGACACACAACTTTCCCGTGTTTACTACAATGACGTATTAAATAAAATAGTTTTTTGCATAATAACTCAAAATAAAATAGTTTTGGGGTAACAACTCAACAAAATAAAAAAAAATATATAGTGTGTAGTATAGTTATAATCAAAATACGATTTTCTTCTGAAATAATATACAATACAGGGTAAGTCATAAATATTTTTAATATTTTGTTAATTTCCGGCTAGGCCGGAAGTAAATTGGTATACTTATTAGTTATTATACTCGATTAAAAGAGTCGTATGTCCTCTACTTCTCTGTACAATTTTACTTCTTCATCTTTGTTAGCAAAAAAGTTATGAATTTTTAACATTTTCAACTTCAAACATTCATCCCCCTTCCCCCATGAGAAAAAATGTGGTGCCAATAGTTTTTCACGAACTATATGTATAACATTTCAAAAAATAAAAAAAAGCTTGGAACAGATTTTGAGAAAATTGATTTTTACTTTTTGATCAATTTTGGGCACCAATAAATTGGCCACCTTAAATTTTTGTTCTTTATTCATTATAAGTAAAAGTTCTGGTCATCCTTTGGCTATAATTTTCAATTTTCAAATTTTAATTAAGTTAAACGGTTTTTGAGCTACACCATAAAAAGTAAAAACTTAGACAATTGCTGTATTGGCCACCATTTTGAATTTAGAAACAAACGAAAAACGGCGTTTCACTTGTAACCATGTCTACTAACTTTTCCCCAGGGGAAATTAGTTTGGGTTAAAATTTGAATGTTTGCTCCAAAAATAACGCTCCTAGTTTGGGCCGATTTTGATGAGAAGCTTGTTTTACCGATGAAGTTTTTTTATAGGCTTTAGTTTTAAATTTCATCAAAATCGGCCTAGTAGTTTAGGCTCCACAGCCGTCACGTACGCACCCACACACACAAACATTTTCCAGAGATGGTGGTTTTGGACTCAGGGAAACATCGAGATTCATCAAAATCTCGAGTTCGATTTTTTTCCGATTAAGTACATTACTTTCGCTATGCACGAAAGTAAAAATGGCGGATGCAGACGGTACTTTGAGATTTGCCGTGTCGACTACTCAACAAAATTCGAAACAAATGATATCAATGCAATGAAATGGGAATAAGTCAGAAACTGTTAAAGATAGGTATAGGAACGTGTAATACCAAAATATGCCCATTTGGATCCTATATCAAATGCGATTGTAAGAAAATGGTGGTTTCATGAAAAAAAATGTGTTTTCAGTTTTTGAATTTTCTTAAATTCGGAGGGCCATACATAGGTGAGGTCGTAAGTAATTAAAGTTTTTTTAAGTGCGCCGTAAGAAAGCTCTATTCTTCCTCAACGCGTTGGTGAAAACACAGTTGCTATAAGTACAACGGTTTTCAAGCAATAAATTCTCAAAATATCGTCTGCATCCAATATTTTTCTTAACGTGAATACTTTACATCGATTCGTATTTCAGAGTAACTTCTGAGTACAATTTTTCAAAAACCTACCTATAAAACTTTCCCAGAAACGTCTAACTACAGTTTCCCAAAAAACAACCTGTATTGCCGGGCTTTATTTATACCCAAAACGACGATATAATATCATGGCTGGACCGCGATTAGTGACATTATGCCAGAAGAACTCGGAAATGATTGCAACAGAATAGATCGGTTAATGGAAGAATTTTGGCCGTTACGCTGTTACTCCAAGCTAAGGGATCTCCATGCGGGCTCCGAAGAATAATTTAATTTTTTCAATTTAGACAAAATATAACGTTTTGATTGTTTTTTTGTTACGATTATTAAATATGGTGGGCAAAGACGTGGGGAGGAGGGAGGGGGTAGAAATGGAAGATATGCAAATACATTAGAGAAAACGTAGGCCTTTTGCATTTGGGAGATGATGATCTCATTGAAAATTCAGCTCCATCATCGTCAGATTGTTCACAAAAAGAGGTAACTATACTCTGGTCATTTTTAAATTACTATGGATAAGGAACTCCTTCAAATTGCTGTAGCCAATGTTAAAATGGGGTTTCACTTGTAAATAAAAGAATTAATGTCATATACAAAACGTTTTGTATATGACATTAATTCTTTTATTTACAAGTGAAACCCCATTTTAACATTGGCTACAGCAATTTGAAGGAGTTCCTTATCCATAGTAATTTAAAAATGACCCGACTATACATAATATTAATGAAAATAAATAATATAACAAACGTAAGTGTGAATATAGAGCATGTGACCTTGTCGTGTTTCCCAATGTTGTAAAAATACGTGAAATGAAACAAGAAGTTATAGAGCGGCTGGCCCGATCCAAGAAGGAGATGAAAATGAGCAAGGACAACCTTGTTTAACAGCACAACAGGATACTTCAAAGTTGTTGGAAAGAAATGAAAGAAGGGAACTAAATTCGAACAAGAGGATAGAAGAGGGTATTATGAAAAAGGAAGATATGCAAGGGAGGAGATTCAAAATGGAAAGGAGAGCTTGGTGTGGAAACATAAGACAGGACATTGTAAGAAGAGATAAAGACACACAGACGGTAGAAAGATTAGGAACGGGAAATATAACGGAAAGTACGGGGAAATAATGACGGGTGGAATACAAGATTACTTTAGACTAGAGGATAAGAAAGAAAAAAAATGGTGGCGAGTACAGATGCGGAAATGACCAAAAAAAGTAGTACTGGTGGGAGGACGAGAGGAGAAAATGCAGAATGTGTGGCAACGATTGGGAGAACATGGAATACGCTCAGGGAATGTGATGAGGGAAGAGGGAGGAAGTAGGAGGGAGAGGGAATAAAATAGGTGAAAGAGGTAGGGGAAAGAAGAAGAAGGATTATAGGAGAGGGGGAATTTAAAAGTGTAATTGGGCAATTTTTTTTTAGTTAGTAAAGGCAAAGAATAAGAAATCTTTTGTTAAAATTGTAATTATTGTAACAAAATAAAGAGACATATGTACAATATTTTAAATATTTGTGATTTGTGTATTTTGCGTTATTTGTGAAGTTTTCCTGGTGCGTTTTTGACTTTACTTCGGCATTTCTTGAAAGGTAAATGGAATGTGTTCGATTAACTGTATCAAAATAACGTTTTGGTAACTTAAAAAAAGTTATTGAGAAAAATATTTTAGAACCATCTCCATTCATCCATGTAACCGATCCGTTGTAACCAATGCTCTATGTATATATTAACAGTTATATTTTTCATAATTTTGTTGTCAAAATTTGGGTAGGTTTTGTTTTTTCAAAAACTTATATGTATAAATTACATTTGGAAACTAAGCCTACAATTTTTCTTATTTAAGCTTACGTATATTCACTTTTAGGAACAAAATAAATAAATTAACGCCCTAACAACACGATTGGCCATTTTCCAAGTGTCACCAAGCACTTTCCTCATTGTTAGATAATTTTCAGCCCAATTTACGACTTAGCGGAATTCTCGACGATGTGTAAGTATACTAGGGTCTCCGGATTTCTCATTTCCAATGACCCTTGTAATATATTTACAAGCAAACGATTTGAGGTTCTATTATTAGACATCCCCGCTTCCACAGATATATTTAGAAAATACCCTTCTTTCCTAAATCCTAATTTTCCGCTAGAAAATAAACTTTATTATATGAAATAAAGTGAAAAAAATCATAAACGCAGAGACGTATAAAATATTTCGGACGCACAACAAAATGTCTGTCACGAAAAGGAATTTATAACCCATATAAAATGGAAGTGATAAATTGTTTTTTTTTCCTTGCAGGTGACAAGTACAAAAGTTGATCACATAAACTATCCGAGAGTATATTTCAGTAAAAAATTGAGGATATTGATCTAAGGATATTATTAAACGACGTAAAAATTTGACAAGATACTATGATAAACCATAATAGGACCTGAATATTCCCTTCTTACACATAATAAAACGGAGATCGCTGAAGCTTTATATCTAAATTTAAGGAGCGTTATTGCAAAAGGGGAAGAAAATTTATTGAGAGTTATCACAGGTGATGAACCATAGCTTTAGGTATACATAGAATTTCAACGTTCGAGCGTTTATCACTCAACGGTACGAGTTTATTTTGCAACCTTTGTCACGTTTATTTAGCGTTTGGATTAGGAAAACGTTATTTATTATTTTACCAAAGACGTGTCTAATTTCGATGCAAATTTTAATTTCAAAGTCCATTATTATCCTGCCCTTTCTACGTTTTATTTCGAGCTTTACGATAACGTTTAACGATAGTAATCACTTTTATCGATACTTTAAAACTATCTATTAACAATATAAACGAATCCTTCGCTTTTATTGCATTAGAAGTATATTGGACGAAACTTACTTATGAGAGCTTTTTACCCTGACATCCCTAAAATCCCACTGCAAATGCAAAATCCCCAAATATTTAGGAAAGTGAAATGTAGATTGTGCTAAGATGAAGTTTGTGGGGGGAGCTTTAACGTTACTTGAGGGAGTTAGTTTTGAGGCGTATGTACAATGCGGATATATAAACTAAACTTCTTAACTTTAGCAATTTCGAGTTGAAATCTTACAATGCGTTTCAAACTTTTGGATTCTGCACAGCTTTAAATATGGAATCTTTGTTTGGAAGTAAAATTAATCTTTTACCTCGTGCGGTTTATTTACCAAAAATATCGACTGTGGTGGAATATGAACATATAAAATAGAACTTACGGCGTACTTAAAATAAAAGAAAGGGAGCGGAATGAGTTATTAAAAAAAAATGCTGAAAACTCTTTCAGTTGATTTAAAGTGCCGGGAAAAAAGACCGAAGCGACGCATGAATTATAAAAAAGTGTCAGAAGACGTGCGTAGGTTGTCAAACATACATCATTACATTTTTAATGTTTCATTTTTTAAAAGTCATCAACCATCTTGAACGTGGATTGCCATTTCTCATTCTTAAATCGTTATTTACACTAGGTATATATTACACAAGGGAATTTTAAATTGCTTTCTCTTAAAAAATCTTTATCCGTTTCTTTACAGTTGAAAGTGTAATCGATTACTATCTACATAGCAAGTCTTGTGCACACAAGCAGAAAGAAGACCTTGCGATACCAATTTTTATGCAGGAAAATATGCGTGAGGTGTCGTGAATCATGAAACAAGGTGCTTCCACCTTAAAGCCTTAAAAGTCTTATTTACGTAATACTACATCCATGATCGTCGTTGATATAATGCACAGATAAAAAATGGTAGATCTTGAACTGTGTGAAGCAACTAATCACGCTGTAGCCCCGGGAACACCAACAACTCAGACTTAAACGACGTAGGAACCCTCAACAAGTGGGTAAGATAAATTACACTCAACAAGTTTTTCAAAATTTTTTTTGACTTCAATATACTAAAAGTGAGGCAATTTGTTTGTCGTGTTTCGAAAAATTATTGAAAACTAGGAACTTTTCGGGTCCAGAAAGAAGCTTAAGAAAAGATTGAAGAATCATGTGAAAAAAACATAAGTGATGAGGACTGTAAAGAAATGTACAGAACAAAAAGCTTCGTAAACATGACACAGAATCGGGGAGAAGAGGAAGAAAAGATAAGTTTGCTTAGATAACTGTCGATAGATTCTGGTATTCATCGACCACGACAAGAATTACATCAAGTACCTACCAATATCAATTTTCTCGGAATCTCCAAGTTATTGGATTACATTATTACAATAACTCTTCAAAAAATAATTGGCGAAAACACTATTGCACAAAAAGGAATCTTCTCATGCATAAATTTTGAAAAGTTCGTATTCACCATAAAAGACGTTTGAGATAAGATAAAATGACCGAGTCAATTTTTCCAAAAGAAAAATTAAAAGTGTACCAGAAGCTTTAAAGGCAGAACGAGTAGAGTTGAAAGTCTTGCGGTAAATACGAGAGCGTTCTACTACTTTTTCAAATAAATGTCATAACCTCGTTATTTCAGTGCACTTTGCTAGTTATTTTTGTTAAGTTGTTACTTGTTCTGTTAATTAAAAAGAAAAAAACGCTCATTGCATTATATGACTGGAAATTTCAATGAAATTTATTTATTGGGAGACATTCTGTGCCTCTGACTGAGTCCGAAGGATGGGCGTTCTCCTGAAGGTTCGAATGAAATAAACTAAGATGTATGTCAAAGAAAATTAAAATAAATAAAATCGAAGAAAACGTTGTACAGGGTGGCCAAATTTCGATGTTTTAATAGGGAATCTTGTAAACTATAGTTTGTATGAAAAAATAAACCTCGCATCCTCGATCTCTTTTTTTGAGAAAAACTTTGGTGGCCCAACATTAATCCGCACCGTATCGTTGACGTTCAAAATCAGGGACGCTACGGTTTTAGTGTTTGGTGTGCCCATTTGGAAATCGCATTTTAGCCTATCACTATTATGAAGGAAAACTGAATGGGCAACGATATTCTGAAATTTTAAACGAACACATAGTTGAGGATTTTTTAGATGACTTACCGCTGAACATTATACAAAATTTATATTTTCAACAAGATCACCCCCTCACAATAATAGAAAGATCAGATGGCCACCACGTCCCCCTGATTTAACGCCCCTAGATTTTTTCTTTTGGGGACACATTAAAAACAATTTATATAAAAAAAATTATAATAATATAAAGAACTAAGACAAAATTTTATACAGTGTGTTAATGCCGTATCTAATATTCATATTTACAACGCAATTCGGAATCTTTCAAAGCGATGAGAACTATGTGTTGCAAATAATGGACATTAATTTGAAAATTTACGTATAATTATTATCTTGTAGTTTGTTTAACAGCAACTTCCATATTATATTATAAGAGATTCGAACTTCACGAAGGGGTTAATGATTTAAGAGGATAAGTAAAACTCACAACCTCCTCCTTGACAAAATGTTTATTATTGGAACGGTTGAAATTATGATTGCATTGGCGACATGTTTCGGGAACAACCAATTCTCAAGCCAGCAGTGGTAACAAAAGTCAAAGTATAAAAAGTTGTCTTAGGGAAAGAAAAGGAACATTTATAACACTAACAATTAAGTTAACATAGTTAAAAACCAAAAATTTCACAGTATGAAAATTTAAATACAATCGCATAGTGTGTTGATAAATTAATAAGATCCCCTATAAAGGGGACCCAGGAAATGTTCCAATAATAAACAATTTCTCAAGGGGGAGGTTGTGAGTTTTACTTATCCTCTTATTCCATATTATAGTTATTTGTTCTTGGTTTGTAAAAAGTTACCTATAGCATATTGTGTGAGTGTTTTCTAAATAATTATTATTACTTTCTTTGAATAAAACATTGTCTTACAGAACTATTTTTTGCTAAAAAGCAGTAAAAATGAATAATTTGACCCCACATGATGGATATCGTTGAAATCGGAAAAACATTAGTAATTTTCTGATGCAATAGCCAACTACGCGTTCCATATAAAAAAATACAACTTTATGCTATAGGTACCTAACTCGAATTTCAAGAATATTTTTAAAGAATGGACTACATCACTGCATTCTTATCAAAAGAGTGTCCGAAGAACGTGGAAATTATTTTTTGAGATATGGCCATAAAATAAACTCGAAAATCTCAATTTTTGGCCATAACTCGAAAACAAACGATGTTAGCCAAATTTGAAATGCACCATTGAGTTTTTCTCAAAAAAAGAGTTGGAGGATGCGAGGTTCATTTTTTTATACGAACTATAGTTTACGAGATTCCCTATTAAAACATCGAAATTTGGCCACCCTGTACTATTAGGACTTGAGTATTAATGATTATATAAAAAAAACAAACACAAGTAGTCGCAGAAAAACTCGGTCCCGCTCCCGTTCAGTTACTTCCCAGCTTGGGGCGGCATCTAGTGGGGGGCTAACACGGCCTACAGTGCAAATTCACTGATTTGTTCGCATTCATTTAGAAACAATCCTTGGAATACTAGAACTCGATTAGGCGTTGAAATGTTTCAATGAGTTTTTTGGTGAAAAAGGGGGGGATTTAATCCATATGTTGAGAAGTCTTAAAATATTATAGATCACAACAACGTGGATGGAGCGGTCATAGAAAAATGCGTTCAATCAAGAATAACGGCAGCAATATGTCTCTAGATAGGATACAGTCCGTGTGGGGAAACTAGCAAGTAGTAGCAGTTACCAGGGAAAAAAACTAACACGAGAGGACGACTTTCCAATGGAGGTTGAACGTTTAGGCAACAACGGCGTAAAAAACTAGCCGAATCTCGTTAAATTGGCAACAAAGAAGGAAACTTCATACTATTGCACTGACCTTTGTAAATAAATTTTCTAACCGTAAACGACGGGATACATCAAATTTGATATTAAAGGGGACGTGTTATGACATACATTGCGTTTCTCTTACTTCATCCCCCTACCCTCCCGAGCCTCCCGTAAATTTTTTTTTAAATAGGAAGGGGAATTGAGTGATACCTTCATTGATAGGTAATTTTGTTTTTGATTTTCATTTTTATCGAGTCGTTCTCGAAAAATAAGAATGAACGTTGTTGAACAATATTAACATAACTTTCTTTTCTATGATCATTCTTTATAATGATAAAAAAAATTATTTTAATAAAGAAAATAAGAAATATAACATTATTTTATTAAATGTTGAAAATGACCTCCGTTGGCCTTCAGACACAAATACAAATTGATCATCAAAACGTCTGATGCGTACTTTAGCAAACATTTCACGCATTATTACTCGATACTCGGTAAAAATTCAATTTCGTAAATCGTCAAGGGATTCAGCGATTCAGGCTTTCATTTTCAGATGTCAAAATCCAAAGGTATAAAATTGGGAGATCTGTGAGGCCATTGTTCAACAACGTTCATACTTATTTCTCGAGAATGAATAGATTAAAATGAAAAACACAAAAACAGGGAATGGAATTACCTTTCAATGAAGGTCCCCTCTTCCTATTTGAAAAATGCTCTGGGAGGTAGGGAGATGAAATGAGAGAAATGCAATGTATGTCATAACATACCCCCTGTAATATGAAATTTGACGTGTCTGGCCGTTTTTGACTAGAAAATTTATTTACTTACAAAGATTTTTAGGTTGAACACATTTTGTTTCGGCGCCGCCGCTGCTACCCACTTGTTTCAACTGAAAGACTAATCCATTCAACGGACATGGATACTCTTTTTTTGGCGTGTGTTCAAATTCTTAATATTTGAACATATCTTGCATCGCAACCCACTTTACATTTTTAGCGGACAATTACTTACATATATTTTCAAAATGAAACTTTTGTGAATCAGTTCATATTTAGTCCGCTGAGTGGTCCGCTGACTTTAGACGTTTATACCTACTAAAAAAAAAACTACCCAACCGATTTGTATCAAATAAAGCATGATTTAATCAACTTTTTCTACGTACGAGCACGTAATTTCAGAAATTTATAAATTTTTAGAAAAAGATAACCAAATATGTACGATTGTTTATTGTAAGAGATATTTTGAGGGAACGAGATAATCGAAACAATCTTGCATTGCAAGGTTATAGTACAGGGTGTCCCACTGCTCCGTAATCGGTCGATAACTCAATGTGGGTTGAAGATACAGAAAAAAGTTTCAAATAAAGGTTGCTTTGATTTGAATTGCGCATCTTTTAAAAATATTCTTATATCTACAGTATGTTGCATTTCCACGTGGCAGGAAAATGTCACTTTTTTTTAATGGCACACCCTGTATTTTTTTCTCTTAATGTATCGACCAACCATATTTATATCACGCCTGAATTTTTTTTGATATTGAATGTGCGGTTGCCAAGTTATTAATTATTTTGTCAAAATTTGGTACAATTCAAGGTCGGACTATAATATTCATAACTAAGTTATTATTAAAAAAAGGAAAATTTATTTCACGAATAATATTACACTAATGTCGTGTTACTCTACAAAAAAAAACTAAGTGATTAATTTTATACCGAGTGTTTAAAATGAGAATTCAAACTTTGTGAACTTTGAATAGAATTTATACGAATATTTTAAATGGAACACCCTGTATTTTTATTTACCATCAAATTCTCGACAAAAAACCCTATTCAAGGGTGTATTATTTCCTGGTATTATTTTTTGTACTTTTGTTAATATTTACGATTTTTAAAATTTCACGGAAAAAAAATTTGTTAAAAGTAAATTTTATTTAATTATTATTACCGTTTAAATAGTTGTTATCAACGCAAAAGAATAAAACTCAAGTCCTGTGCTTATCTTAATTTCTAAATAATTAAAACAAAATTGTTAGTAAACAGTATTTCTCGATTTTTTAATAAACGGTGTTTCTCGAAAATTAAAATAGAAAATAAATATCTCTCATTAAAGTAAATGTTCAAAATGTCTTCCTCTTTGATCAATGCACTTTTGAAGCCTAACCCTAAATAATCTCACATTGTTTAAAGTCATAGGAGTAATCGGTTGAAACGCCTCTCGAATTCAAATTTTCATGTCATCTCGTGTTGTGGCACCTGTTGATATATTTGAGATTTAACAGTTCCCCAAAGATAGTAAGCCATAAAGGTAAGGTCCGGTGACCTTGGCGGCCAAGGAACAGGGCCTCCTGTACTTTATTAGGGTACAGTAAATCCAATTCTCGCGCGCACCTCTGACTGTTGTTTTGCTTTAATTATTTAGAACTTAAGATAGTCACAGGACTTGAGTTTTGTTCTTTTGCGTTGATACCAACTATTTAAACGGTATTTTGTAATAATAATTAAATAAAAAACACTTTTAACAATTTTTTTACGTGAAATTTTAAAAATCGTAAGTATTAACAAAAGTACAAAAAATAATACCTACACCCTTGAATAGGGTTTTTTGTCGAGAATTTGATGGTAAATAAAAATGCAGGGTGTTCCATTTAAAATATTCGTATAAATTCTATTCAAAGTTCACGAAGTTTGAATTCTCATTTTAAACACTCGGTATAAAATTAATCACTTAGTTTTTTTTTGTAGAGTAACACGACATTAGTGTAATATTATTCGTGAAATAAATTTTTCCTTTTTTGAACAATAACTTAGTTATGAATATTATAGTCCGACCTTGAATTGTACCAAATTTTGACAGAATAATTAATAACTCGGCAACCGCACATCCAATATTAAAAAAAATTTCAGGCGTGATATAAATATGGTTGGTCGATACATTAAGAGAAAAGAATACAGGGTGTGCCATTTAAAAAAAAAGTGACGTTTTCCTGCCACGTGAAAATGCAACATACTGTAGATATAAGCATATTTTTAAAAAATGCGCAATTCAAATCAAAGCAACCTTTATTTGAAACTTTTTTCTGTATCTTCAACCCATATTGAGTTATCGACCGATTACGGAGCAGTGGGACACCCTGTATAATTGTTATAAAGCGGAATATGCGGTAAGTAATATATGTCTGAAATTGTTATTTTCTAAAAGAAAAAGTATTTTATTTAATAAAATTGGTGAAAAAAGTTACACTTTCCTCTCTCGAGTTGAAAGTAAACAGTACCTATTGCCGCCACTATTTATCTATTGCAAGAAAACGCAAGAATTCAGTAAACTGATAAGCATTTATAACTTAATGTTATAAAAGCAAATTACACGAATATTTTTTTAATTATGTGCAGTTTTAAAAAAAATGTGTAAAACACAAGAAGAAAAATAATATAGGTTTTTTCAACTATCGCTCAATTTTCTCGTTTCTCTATATCTTTTGATCTATTAGCAGATATTGCTGTGCGAAATTTTCGATAGTTAAAATGTATTTCTCTTACCCACTTTTTTAATGTGGTGCTGAAAATCTGGATACTGGATAAAGTCATCGATATCTTAGGTCTACCACTTTTTGGTTTTGGTCCTGAAACAGTACCGGTAATACTTGTCCTTTTTTTATTGGACATCCTTTGAATGGTTTTTTCGCTAATTTCCAAGGAATGAGCGGTAGGTACGTTTTGTATCATTATTTTCTTCTTCTTGGAAGTACGGACATATAACGAGCGAGGCATTTTGTTATTTACTATAGATTCTACGTAGCGACAACTAAAATGTTAATGCAAGTCTGGATTAGAAATGGAAGTTTATACATATATTTGAGATGAAAGTATTATGAACCTCAATCCATTTTTGTGGTTTATCCATTCGAGAATAATATAAGAGCTTGAAAGTAACAAACATGTGTACTATATGTGTGGAGTGGTGTGTTGGAGCTGGCTCGCACCGGCTCACGCCAGCCAGTTGTTAATTTTTTTTAAATTTAGCGGGCCATCGTTGAAATTTATTCTTATAGAACTTATATAACTTCTGTGGAGGTTATTCTGGAATTTGAAGTTAGATTTGCAACTTTACAGTTCAATGACTTTTTTAGTACATGTGGAATTATATTTCTATGATATCCTTATACATACGTACTATTAATTAAAGGAAGAAAAATTTAAATTAAATTATTTGGAGCGAGCGGGTTCTTAATAATTTTATGCCATACTACCTTATTATTATAACTGGCGTTATTTAGTTCATAACGCCCTAGATACCTTAATTACTATACCAACACACCATTGTATGTACTTATGAAAGAATAATAATAAGATGGCCTTGCTATTGTAACATGCTGCACAAAATATGTTTGCACACATCACACATTAAAACCGCAGGCTATTTTGCAACAGAATACAGTAGAACTCGGTTATAGCGTCATCGTCGGGATCAGTGATTTTTTGTTGTTATAGCAGAGTGACGTTTTCGCGATTTAGTGATTTTTGGGTAAAATGTAATAATTCAAAACAATTAAAGTTTATTTTTGGAAATAGTTTGTTTTTATTAACTTTAATGTTAATTTTCAAACGTATCAGCTAAACTGTTACACGCAAATAAACTAAAACACCAACCAGGCACTAAGAAACGTAACCTGATCTAATAAACATTAACCTCCTTTTGTACAACTTACGTCGCGCGCGTTGATACAGTAATGTTCATTGTTCTCTCCTTTTTATGCTTACTCGTACTACTCGTAGGATTTAATTTATAAATTATATTATTTATAAATCCTTAAACAACGAAAACAGCTTATTATGCATTCTAAGAATATGGTCAAAAGTTCACAAACCTTGACTTAAAATGACGTTAAAACCGAGTATAGTGCGAATATTTGGTCGTTAAATGAAATGTTTTTTACGTTGTAAATGTAAACTATAGGAAGTTCTACTATCGGAGTAAAAATGCAAGGCCTCTGACTTTAGAAGCTTGTATCTCAGTAATTAGCAATCATAATTTAATGAAATAAAGTGCACTTAAAAGACCATTTATTTCTACAAAAAGGTGTAGAGTTTTAGATTTTTACAATACATCGTTAATTTTCTGTATCAATGTATGTGAGAAAAAGCGCTAATTATGACTCAAATCGCACAAGCGCTCCACTTTAAAAATTAATTACGGCTGTATTATTGAAACTGAGTGGTAGATACTTATATATTTGAAAAATGTATACTTTTTTGTCAATGTGAGATGCTTTTGAGGCCAATTGGTTTATTAGTCTTAAAGCTATAATGAAAAAACGGCATCTTGTGTAACTCAGTACCTGAACGTTCGATATTAACAATTTGACAGTAACATAACAAGGTTAAAGCAATTATATTGTGGTCTAACACGATTCACAAAAATAATGTCATTATACATCGTTTTTTTTAAAAGAAATTTTGAAAAAAGGATGCATGCACCAGTTGGAGGGGGGAAGCGCGGCGCGCGGGGTAGCTGTTGTCGTACACTATTTCTATAAAGCGCATGGTTTTGTACAATGCAAAAGAATAATCACATTGTTGTGGGTTGCCGCTCGCTGCTTACGATGTGGTAGACTACCTCTCGCGGGAATATGTGCGTCTTTCTTTCGCGATAAACATAACATTTACTTTGAATTACAAGAAAACAAATTTTATTTTCAATAAGAGAATAATGCAGTTAGATTTAAGTAATATCAAATTTAGCATTTAAAACAAGAATTTTTTCTTTAACTTTCGTAAATTGCGAAATAGCACATTTTCGGTTAGGGCTTATAAAACCAGTTAATCATATGAATAATCAATATTTATTGACTGTCGACTTTTCAGAAGTATGTGTGCTACAACATTTGTAAATTTGGTAACAATTTATGAAACAATAACAATTTTATGATAAGTTAAAACTGACCGTCAGCCAGGAAAATACTAAATACAGCGCTTTTATTGCTGTTAATTAAAATAAAAGTTAAACAACTGATTCTACCATTTTGGTTTTTACACATGTTAAACATATATAAATGACTAATGTACTGCCCAAAAATGAAGAAATTTCACCCCTCAGTTTTTTTGTTATGATCACTTAAAGTCAGAGGCCTTGCATTTTTACTCCGATAGTAGGGACCACGACTATTATGACGTTATACGCGAGTTGACGCAATATCCGATGATGTTATAACCAAGTTCTACTGTATTCGTTAATTTACAAAAAAAAAACAAATATCTAAAGAATGTTTTCACACAATAAGTAGGTAGGTAAGTACGAATCTCTCACCTTCGCTATTTTCTTTAACTTATAAAGAAAGAATAAACTGGTTTCTTTCAATAACAGCCGCGTTGCAATGTTTTCGCTTGTTTGCTAATTACGCCAAAATGAAACAAGATAGGTAATTCAAATAGCTTCAGCAAGAATTGGGCTGCCTCACATCCAAATTGTATGAGAATTAAAGAAATGGATCATTGCCAACATTGGCATAAATGATATAGAAACTAGTTAGTAAAATCGTCATCATTTAGTGCTACATTTACTCATCCAAGTTAATTCAGTTTGTTTAAGTGTTTAATTTAACGACTGTGAACGTATTCCATAAAATTATGCAATTATCGAGATGAAAACAGTTGGGACAAGGCTGTTTTGTAGTTCCACTTAGAAATTACTTTATTGCATAATTGCAATTAAAGTTGAAGTGTTGCCAGGAAAATATCGATTGCAGAAATGGAAAATTTGATTTGTTTTCAAGCTGCTGCGCGAACAAGAGAAGGGGAGCAATTGCTCAAATTAAAATACTCTCAATACAATACGTCCTAATGAAATATTAAAACAGAATAAAAAATTAATAGGAAATTACCTCCAACACCCATAACGATTGGTCCGGCATACGAAAGGTTATTAAGATGAAAGCCACGTGATTCGTTCTTAATTCTTACTGTGTGATTGCCTCGTATTTCCTGTGCGACGGATAAATGATCTGCGTAATATCCTAGAACAAACAAACAAAAAATTAATGAACTTCATTTCTGGTGGGCAGATTTAATTAATAAAATTTCAAAGTTGACGTTTTGCTCAAACGTAAGTAATTCGTGGATATTGATTAAAAATGTGGAATTGGATAAACGAAATGGGAAGATCAAAAGTGCTTGAAACCGCAGTGAAAAGTAAAATTAAATTTAAAAGTAAGTAGAGAAATTTTTAAAAGATTCGAATTTATTGAAGGAATGTTGAAATATGTCAGCAAATTGTTTGACATTTCTAATCGAATTGAGTGTCATTAACGTTCCAGATTAAAGCTTTTCATTTTCAGAATAAGCTGATTGCACGCTGCGATGTTATTAATGTATTTTCTCCAAAGGAAGTTTGAGAAAATTGAGTTACTTTTACCGACCCGTTCCTACACTTAACGCTTTCACTTTTAAATGTAATTTTCTACTTTCCTTCTTGTACATTTAACCAATAACGTTGCTAAAGTTGATGACATCCGGTACTGATAATATGGTAGTATCACCTCCTATCCTATATTATAAAATAATATTTTATAGAACGTCATGGAGTGCTGGTGGGCGCTGAGGTATCTATACTATGTACAGGAAATTCGAAACGTAAATAGGGTGGTTTTAAATAGGTAGTACGTGCAATGGAATGAAAGTGATTTTACTTTATTTGGTAGATTTCAAAACACAGAAACTGAAGTACATAATAACAATTATTGAAACAAAAAATAAGGAAAAACTATCAAATTAAAAATTGAAACCTACTGACTAACCCTGACCAAAACATTCGTTCTTACACATCAAGGCAATACGTTTGGCACCTTCTCCAAACAAATTAACCTATAAATACAAATGTCTACTGTGATGTAACACATCCAGCCGCTTTCAATTTAAATGTTTCCCACTATTAAGTTGCGTGATTGGGGAACGGTACAGAAACGACGGTTGCGACACTTGGGATTGGAAATGAAAGCCAAAAAAAATATTGGAAAGAGTCATATAATCAAGAGAATCTGTACACATATTCATTGTTATTGTCTCATTGAAATCTTATAAAGTCCTCAAAAAAAAGTTATGCTCAAGCTACCATCATGGAAGATGGCACAATGGCAGCCAAAATACGATTTCTTGAGTTTTATTACTTAAGCATTGAGTTTAGAAAAAAACAAAAGTTGTTTGTCATGTAATAATCTACATATTTTGTTATTACCATTTTTTTTTGTCCACGACGATACATGTACAAAATGGCGTCGTTCTTACAGTCTATACAGTTGTACAGAAAATGGAAGATGAAAGGGGTTGCTTTTGTGATGGAGACCTAAAAAAAGGGCGTAGTGTAGTCACGAATCGAGGATTGTTAAGTATTATAGAAACAAGCAAAGCAATTGAAGATGGGCTTTGGGGAAAGTTACGGAACGATCAAGAAATTAAAGTTCACAAGGCTGAAGGCAATTACGATACTAAACCTAGTAGGTACGATAAGAGCTTTACGACAACAAAAATAATGAATCCTGCAACTCTAAACCAACAACAAGGATCAAAATGGCGGCATTTGATTACAAAACGACCTGTCTTTTTTTCGGATCTGAAGTTTTTGTCTCAGACTCAAAAAATAGGAGAAAGTGCCTATCCATGGTTCAGACGTTTAAAATAAAAGATAAGATTTTGAAAATATGTGTTGCCCAAAAAGATGATTTAAGTGAACTTGTTAAGAAAAGGGTGGAACATAGAGATTTACCACCAGCTGAAGCTAGATATCATGAATGTCACTTTTAGAAATGTGCCAAAAGTAAAATCAGAACAGTCAGGCAAAGATGCTCAAGAAACAATTGCTTGACTATATATATAGAGAGAGGAAGGAAAAGAATTGTAGTTAAAGCTTTTGAAATAATAGAAGTAGACATTTCAGACTAAGCTTGAAACACGTTTCCAAGATCAATTGATTGTTACAGAACAAAAAGGTGGTTCACGCGAGAGTTTATTTTCCTTCTTGGGAACTAGGTACCAGAAATTTACTGTATGATCAATGGTATTTAGACAGGAAGAGAAAAACTGAAAACGAAAGACTGTGGATTTTGGAAAAAGCCGCTGAAAAAATTTTACAGGATATCCGTGCAAAAACTTACGACATGTTAGTATATCCATCTGTAGAAGAGATGGGAAATATTATACTACGCCATTTTACATTATTAGATTTTGAATATTTAACATTATTTGGTGTTGAAAATTATGTCGGGTCAACACATTAGGTGTTTTCTTTTTGCACGTTGTGGTAGACTTAAGTCAGCTCTGTCAATAACACACCATTCGTTTTATAAAAATAATTTGACTCAGTTGATTGTAACTTTACCTAACCCTGTGGTCCCTGTGGCGATGCAAAAAGAAAACACCTATTGACGGAGCCTTTTCCGGAAGTTATCCATAGTTTGTCGTGTCATTTCAGGTGGAATGACAGCCACTGCTTGGGTGATAGCGTCCGTAAGTGCTTGCAGGGTTGTGGGGCGAGATTTGTACACTTCTGCCTTTAAGTGTCCTCAAAGAAAATAATCACAAGGTGATAATTAGGGTAACTAAGAGGCCAGGCGATGTCTCCTCGCAAAAAGAGAAGACGTCGAAGAAACAACTCTCTCAAAATTACGCCGCGAAATATGTACTGTGTTGAAACCAGACTTCTCGCTCTTCATGGTCCATAACAAACTCTTTAACTTAGGTTGGAGGAAGTTCTCGATTATGTGACAGTAGCGATTCGAGTTAATCGCTACCTTTAGCCCGTCTTCTTCGAAAAAATACGGACCCCACACACCAAATTCAGAAACAGCACACCAAACTATCACTTTAGGGCTGTGAAGTGGTCGTTGGTGAAGTTCCTGAGGGTTTTCTCCGACCCAGTATCGTAAATTTTGTTTATTTACAGTATCTGACAAGTGGAGTGGGTCTAATCAGACGAAAGCAGCACGAAGAATGTCCTCACACGCAGCTCTGCGAGTTTCAAAGTCTCTCTCACAGAACTACCATAATTGTGAAGAGGTGCATTTTAAGATTTCTGTGCAGGATTCTTCTTCACTCCTATCAGGCAATCCCAGGGCAACTGCCTGTTTAAATGCCGAACGCTTTGGAGTTTGCTGGATGGATGCTTTGAAACGTGTCACATTTTCCGACTTTGTTATGGTGTGAGGTCGGCTGCTCGACTTTCTTTGTAGTGCAGAATCTGTTGCTCTAAAGCTTGGTATCCAAAGTTGAATAGTTGTTCTATCCGGAACAGAATCATGTCGGCCAAGTTCGAACTGAATGCGAAATCCTCGCTGAGTAGTAATCACAAAACTACCGTTACGAATAAACTTCTCCACAATAAGCGCACGATGCTCACCGCGCCACGCCATTGATTACTGAAAAAAAAACCGCAATCAATCGATACCCACCACAACTCACACTCTCCAAATACGGGAGGTCTTCTTGCCGGGCTCTGTACAAAGAAAATCTAAAAGTCAAAAAGAAAAACGGAAAATAGCCACGCCATCATATCGGCCTATCGTCCCAAATCGTTCATTTCTCCTATTCAATTGGGACTTGCTGGGCATCTTCACTACAAATTTGAATCGAGGTGTAGGAATCGGGCATATGCGAGGATGCACGAAACCACATCGGTCACGCGAAGCGCGGTTGGCTGACATTGGTTTCCCACGCCAGGTACAAGCGCCAATGAGAATTCACCTAAGATAAGTAGGGAAGACACGCCCGCTCAAATGGGTTTAAAAGCGTGCGCGCGCTGCAGGAGATTACTTATTCTTTCGACGTTGATAATAGCACGGAAGAACTAAGTACCCCTAGTCCGACGTTGATAATAGCACGGACGCCCGGACGAAGGGGCAGCTACTCTAGTCCGACCTTGATAAAAGCACGGACAAAAGGGTCAGCTATCCGACGCCGACGTTGATAAAAGCACGGCTAGGATAAACGTCCGGTAACAGTAAAATCCTCTTCGAGACCGTTCATGGTGCGTCCTGAAGATCTTCGTCGGAGCCGACATGAGTGGAGATTGGTGCCAATTGAGGTTGACGGCAGACCCTGTTATGCGGACCCTCCAAAGCAACCCCTGCATCCGCTGGATCCTAGAAGGCAATGCGTTACATACATACGCGCAGTAACTTTACGTTCTAGTTCGTGTTTAGAGTAAATTGTTCATTTTTGTTATTTATCTATTATTTCATTTCATGTATTTAATTTTTATATTTATGTTCTTGTACCTACCCGTGTGTAAATATATCCTATTCATGAAAAATAAACAAAGTCACGTCAACAACGTGACAGAGGTATCTAATCGATGTTCTTCATTCTTTGCCCATCGTACCTGAACTGTGCTAGCCAAAATCGCAAGTCAAAAAAACAAGACTTAAGTTTTATGCAGTTTGCGTTTGACAACGCAGATGTCAAGACAAGAAATCTTGAAGGCCAATGGACCGTGCATATTCTTGGTAGTATGCAGTGTATAACTCCAGCTGAAGCTGTTTCAACCACTTCGCCTACAATTCGAGATGTAAGGAAGAAAATGAACCTAGGAAGAAATGTATACCTACTCTACATATTGTACGCTATAAGAAACCAACTAAGCCAAAGAAGTCAAAATACAAACAGTCGATACGAATACAGAACTTCTAAAGTAAGGCAATCTACCATGGATTTGTGGGTTCTTGTTCTTGGAGGACCGAATCCCATTTTGGAATGCATACTTGCTTCAGGAGGTCAGAGCATATGAAATTACAAACATATTCCTAGTCTCTTTCCACAAGAAGTCGGCTGAAGAATAGAAGTAAGAAAAAGTCTGCTCTTAGTGAAGAATCTAAGGATGAGAAAGATAAAGAGCACCATGAGATGACTATAGAGTTTTCTATAGTCTCTACAACTTTTTAAGGAAGATATCGAGGCTCTACAAGGACGAAGTTTTGATGAGGAATGCCAAAATATCCTTTTACTGTGTGTAGTAACGTTTAGAGGTTCAATTCTGAAGAGCATTGCTTATTTTACCGAAATTGCTATTGTCAAGAATGGAATAAACCTGGTAACAGAAGCCAAAGGGTTTTTGGATAAAAAATTTAGAATGTTTGTGAATCTTTACGTATCCTTTCTACACGGAAAATATAGAATTTCGGAAACATAAGCAGTTTGATTAAAAGATTTTGGAGGCGAAAAAACCTAATAAAATATATGATGAAGACTAGTGGCATGTTGGTGATTTATCAAGAAAAAATTTTTTATCTCAAATCGTATCATGTCCGGCTAAGATTCCCTCAACATGAATCTTTTTATACTACAAGTGCAGGACAAAGTCTTGTGTTCTGTGTAGCATCATCTACTAGGTGGTGATTCGACCAAAGCCATATGGCCTAATGTAGAAACGTGCCAGGCTGCATCGCTTAAAAGCTTTTGTCATATAATAACAGTCTTGTGTTTGGTCTGGGTGTTACTGGAAAGGAAACCACTCACGTAACTTGAAAATTTCCCCTCGTTCTAGAGAAAACTGAGGATTACAAAAACTTAACAGATCCGGAAGGTTTTCAAAGAAAATAAAGTAGAACAAAGTCTGCACTTTTCCTAGTGAAACCAAAAAGTTTGTTCAACACCATTACTTTGAAAAAATAATTGATTTTACATACGTGTGACTTTTCCAAGCAACGCTTGTAACATGCACATTAGGTCACTATAATTGTAGTTGTTTTCAATTAGTGCCGTAAGCAAAAGCCCACAAAACGCTAGCATTGAAACAAACCAGACTATCTTATCCTCTCTGTCCTTTTACCTTTTATTCCAGCAAAACTAGCCTAGAGATAATTTTGTAGTGGGTTAAAACCTGGAAGATAATCCTGCTGTCACAGGAAACTCTACTTACTTACTCGTTTTAATCCTGTCTGGAACTCAGTTGCGAATTTGCCTAATGGTTGGGTTCTTAGAAGTAAATACCAGTGCCTACCACCATTGTGAAGATTTAGATGCCACTTGTTGGTGTAAAGAAATGCTTAAAAAAATTTAACTGATGTTGATGCAATTTGATCTACACCGCAGCCCGCGCCGTTCCCAAAATAAACAATATTTTACTGAATCGATATGTCAAAAAAAGCCCAATAAACCAATAAAGGTTGTACTGCGAGACAAATGATCTAGCGAACACTCGAAATTGATCAATTTTTCTCCATCAAGACAATGTCAATACTTACTCAACTCAAAACCTTTTTATTTTATCGACCAAAATGTCGCAATAGTGACTCATGTCCATATTCATCTTTTCGTCTCCATTCATCTCCAGAATCTGATACAAGCATGTGTAAAAGTGCATTGAAACGATATTTAATATGTGTCACTTCATATTACTTCCAGCAAATCCATGTAATAGTTACGTAAATCATTAATTTACCCTCTTTGCACGAAGAGTATGTAAGAAATTATGTATCCAAGAGAGAAACGAATGCATAAATAGTAATAGAAAGGGAGAAAATTAGACATTCCTTTTGTGAACGGTATCCTTTTCTTGCTGTTTTTATAAGGATTGGGTATGTTAGAATATTAAATGAAGGACCCTATATCCGGTTATCCATTCGCTATCAAAATGAAGAGACCTTTTAGTTAGGCCACGCCCCACCATTGAACTCAATAATTATAATAAATCTTTCGTTTTTTTGTTACTGTTCGCTTCTAAATACTAAGTAGTTTTATGACTAATCATTCACTTACCGATAGTTGCCATCGCGGCTCCCAAAACCATAAGCAGAAGACCAAGGCTAAGAGCTTTACATGCATTCCATAAACACTTTCCATTTACTTTTCCACGTACAACTTGTACATTCCACTGTGCCCCAGAAGCTGGACATGCCCGTCTTACCACTCCCGAACTTGTAGCACCTGTACGCTTCCATCCGCCACTTAAAAATCCACTTGGTTGCATTCTATATTGCGATTAATTCGGCGTGAATAATTTAAATTTAGGAATATCGAGTAGAAAAATATAAGAAACTTGGCAACGTTAAAAGAAAATTCATGATTTAGTTATGCTTAGCTGGTGAAACGTGCTTTTCCAAATGAATGTTGTAAGAGTCGTCTCTATTGTTCTTCTTTGTTCGCCACTTTTAACAAAGTTCATTCTAAAAAAAAAGGTTTACATTTTAAAGGATGAAAAAGCAGGGGGAATGGCGAAATTCTCACGCTATCCCTTGATATAGATTTAAAATAATATTACCTGACATCGCTTTAGCACATACGAAAGTTCATCAATAGTAAAGTAGAAAGCGTGCACTTAGGGTAGTTATGATAACCACTCACTAATTATTTTCTAATTGTTATAGCACCGTATCTGTTTGTGGTAATGACGCCGGCGTCGTCTAGCATCCCTATGGACTCGGGCAACAGGTATAACCATGCGCATTTGAACACTTTCTTATCGACCAAAGAGCCTCGAGATATTATGCATTCAATTCTAAAGACGTTAAATGAGAACCTTCATACATGTAGGAAGCAATTTCGTTTCACAATGGTCTCATCTACAATATTTATAAGCAATTTTGTATCCGTCGCTGAAGCGCGCAAAAATCCCCATCCACACAATCACAAAGCTCTTCCACCTGGAAGAAGTCTGGCACATTTACCTCCTTGGTTGATTAACCGTAATCGTTAATGAATTCGTTTGATCTATCGGCGAGCATACTCTCTATAATCGCTTTAACCGATGTTCATTCGGTTATCTTTATGAATTTTGGCACGCACACCGTGATAAAACGTTCGCACGCGTATACGAAGTAAATTCAGTGATCATCACGTGCGACGCAGAGCTTTTGCTACCATAGCAACCGTGAACATCAGCTTCTCCAGGCACTCAGTTAGTGCAGGTGACACGCGGTGATCAATGCAGCCGTGATGAAAAGGCCCCATGGCCGTTACGGGCCGCGGGAGCCTTCGGAACCCATGGGTTCTAGATCCAGAACTTCGACACCATATTCAACACTGCCCTTGTGCCTGTAATCATATGGGCTACGGAAATTATTTAGATTATCAGGTAGGACACACTATTTTTATTATAATTTATTTGGCGGGAAACATTTTATTTTTTATTAAATCTAATTACTATGCACTAATCCATCTACGTCAGCCAAAAGTTCAGTAAGACAAATTACGTTAGAGTGCTTTCTTACTTTTATCGCAACCTTTCTGAACTTAGACATTAATAAATGTCAGAACATTTCTTACTTTCAAAGTTTTCAAATCCCAAAGGATACGTTTTAAAAGCGTTTTTTTTTAATTTACGTTTCCCACAGAAATGTTGGGGAAAGAGCCGATTAGCGGACGTTAAGCTCGAAAAGCTCCGTACGGATTTTAATTGTACAGCATTTCGATTTTGACGCGACTTGCATTGAAAACTTTTCAATTAGATTGTGCGAAATCCCCAGTGGAAATTGGGAGGAAATGTTGCGCAAATTACGATAGGTCGTTATTATTTTCATTGCCACTTTTTTACTCGCGATAATGTACAAGGGTAGGAAGGACTAATAGCGGTTATTTTATTTATGCATCTACTGCGCTTATTATAGCGATGATATGTTTTTGTATTTACGTGGAGATTGAAAATGAAAAATTACCTTTTGAATGACTGACAATGATTGAAAAGAATTCCTGTCTCTGTTCAAATAATAATTTAGATGTAAATGTTACATTATTGTCATTTGCCAAACTTTTTTTAATATAATTATGACAATATGAAAATCATAATTGTATTTTCACGTCCAAAAGATTAATATTCAATTGGTAATGGCAGCAAGCCCACTTTGTTTTAAATTTACAGTTTGTTAAAATTTATCTTGTAATTTAATTTGAATTTTTTTGGGCAGACCGGAAAAAATGTTTCAGACAAATATTATAGTAGATAGTTTAAGGATTTTATAAATGTTTTATTTTCAAAAATCGATAGAGTGGTTTGGAAATATTTGATCGATATAGCCATTTTGTTATTTGATAAAATCGAAAATAATCGAAAACTACAAATGTTTTAGAGAACCGAAAGCAAATGCCGAAAGTTTTTGTATTGTTTAAAAATATTCCTTAAAATAAGGAAGTAATGACGATTTTTCGAAAAACAAAAAAAAACCAACAACCAAAATTTGAACTAAGAAAATTTATTTGTTTCAATGGGTTCTAATTGTCATTTTCGGATGTTACAACTTATTATTTACACCCTGTATAGTTTTGTTTTGTAAAATCAATAATTATAGGTTAAAAGTGTTTTATGTATAAAGATAAGTAATATATTTCTATTGTACAAGTTTTAAAGCCATACCTTACAAATTTCACTTTATTAACCCAGGTGGAACATCAACATTGGTCAAATATTGGCGCAATATCTATGTTATCAATCTTGGATAAATATAGACTATATATATTGGCCCAAGTTAACGATGTTAACATTTTGCAATAATGGAGAAATATTGTATTTCAATATTGGCTACATAACCTTTACCAACATTGTTCCAATCTCAACACACCGAATTGGACCAATGTTTAAGAACAATAGTGGTCAAATAACATTTATCAACATTGGCACAATCACAGCAAACCAAATTGCACCAATATTATAGAGCAACATTGATAAAATGATAGCAGACAATATTGGTGGTTGATAAAGGTTGTATCGTTCCAATGTTGATTTATCTATATAAATTTTTCCTTTATTGGATTTATATTGGTGACGTAGGTGAAACCAATATTGTAAATACTTTGATAAATCTATATTTTACCAATGTTTTTAAATAAAACGTTGACATTCAATATTGGTGTTACGTTGAAAAAACATTGTAGTTACAATATTTGGTTAAATGATAAAACATTATATCGCTCCAATCTTGATTTGTCTATATAAATGATTCCTTTATTGGATTTATATTGCGACATAGAGTGAAACCAATATTGGGTTAATTGTTAAAACATTACATCGTCCCAATGTCGATTTATCTATATAATTTTTTTGTTTATTGGATTTATATTGGCGACATAGAGTGAAACCAATATTGGGTAAAATGTTAAAACACTATATCCTCCCAATGTCGAATCATCTATATAAATATTGCTTTTATTGGATTTATATTGGTGACATAGAGTGAAACTAATATTGTAAATACTTTGAGAAATCTATATTTTACCAATGTTTTTAAATAAAACGTTGAACATACAATATTGGTGTTACGTTGGACAAACATTGTAGTCATAATATTGGGTTAAATGTGAAAACGTGATATTGTCCCAATGTTAATATATCTATATATTTTTCCCTTTATTGCCGTTATATTGGTGGCATATAGTGCTGCCAATATTGTAAATAGCTCTACAAGTTTATGTTTAACCGATGTCATTTACTACAATATCGTACATCTAAATCTATGTTGGATAAACATTGCAGTAACAACATTGGATTAAATGTGATAATCCATATTAAGCGAATATTAGTTATACATCAGAAATCGATGTTCTATGTATCAATATTTGTCCATTATTGCACCAACTTTTAGCCAATGTTATGTTTCACCCGGGTAAATGTGCCGATTTGTTTTTCGTGTAAAAATGCTATACCACCCGGTCTTTTAGAAACTTCTAAACGTAGAGAACATACTAAATGGATACACGCTAATTGTTTAATATGCCTTATCGACCAAATAGTATCGACGAAATGGTAGGAAAAACTGGGAGATCTCCTAGTCCCATGAAGATTATTTATTCTGATCAAGAAACTGTAAAAAATACTCTGCGTTAGTCGTCCAATTGTGCAGGTGAACTACATTAAGCAAATTCAAAATGAATTTAATAGACGTAAGGATAGTGGAGAAGCTAATACATATAGACCTAAAATACAGGGTGGCCCATCGAAAAGAGTCCAGCAAGGTTTACGGATTTGTATATGAAAATTAAAAAAATATTTTTTCAAATTTGAAGTCGTATGTTATACATCTCTTGAAAGGGCATTAAATTTTCTTTAAAATGGCGCTTCGTTTTTAAATTTAAGCTACGCGTTGCCGAGCAATAAAATTTCAAACATTTTACTGTGAGCAAATAGCTATAGGATAGGTACTCTATACCTACCATTTTAAATGTCAGATTAAACGCCCCTAAATGTAAGAAAAGGTAAAACGTATATGGTAACCTTTTCTTCCTTATTACGCATACCTACCATTCATTCATCCCACTTTATAACGTCAGACTTGACGACGGAGCATGCAAAGTACGTATGTAAAGTCAGAATCGCGTAAATACCTCGGCGTGAAAGTAAACACCTTTATGCTATTCTGTCTTTATCTTATATATTGACAAACATATCTTGCGTGCTCCGTCGTGAAGTCTGACGTCGTAAAGTGGGATGAATTAATGATAGGTAGGTATGCGTAATGAAGGCAGAAAAGGTTACCATATACGTTTTACCTTGCCTTACGTTTAAGGGCGTTTAATCCGATAGAGCACATTTGAAATGGTACAGACTATATTTATATAACTAGTTGCAAAATGAACGTGTGTTTTGCACTAGATGTGAAGTTTGGATCGTGAGCGTAGCACATCATGTGCAAAAACACGGTGTTTTACATCGTGTTTATAGACGAGTGCTATTTTTTTCAACCTCCGATTTGCTATAAAGGAAAGACGGACGCAAGATCAGTAAGACGGACGAATATAAAAAAAAGATTTTATTACCAAAAGTAATATACAATCAAGGTTACTTCTCGACATAATCACCTTCATGATTGAGGCTTGAGGATTGAGTCATATCTGTGAACAGGCCCCTCAATACCCTCTTCATAAAATGTAGCCGCCCATGATTTGAAGTGAGTTGTGACGGTTTCTTTGAGCTCTTCGTCAGTTTAGAAACTGCCTCCAAGCCACTTTATCAATTTAGGGCATTGTCACACTAACACTTGTTTGAAATGTTGTAAATAATTACTGTTTCTTGGCGATTTAAAAATCTTTAGGACTATGAATACGTACAAAATGACCGGCACAGTCTCAATACCTGGTGCGTGTTAACCAATATTCGTTTAAAGTTTAAACACAAATAAATGTAAAGGTATTGCACTATCGTGCGATACAAATTTAGTTTATTAAACGTGGAACTTGAAAGTTAAGGATCTTGGTGTAATATTTGATACGAAATTTAATTTTAGCCATACTATTGACTATATTTGCACAAAAGCTCTTAAAATATTAGGATTTATATATAGATCTTCCAAACTTTTAACAGTAAATAACTTACGGATTTTGTTGTATTGCTCTTTAAGTTTTTACTTGAATATGATTCCTATATTACCCACTTGACAAAGAATGTTAAAAGGACGTTGTGAGAAGGTTGCATTTTCGTTTAATCAAATATCTCCATGTAGATCCTTTTAAATTGGACACACTGTATTCTTTTCTATGCAAATTGTTTAAATTAAAAAAAAAACAGTTTAACCCAAAATAAATAATTTTTAATTAAAATGAACAACTGTGGAAGCTTTCATTTTTATAGTAATAAAATCGCTTACCTTACGCCACTGTTCCGTCTGCAATGCAAAAAGATAGAAATTATTAAATTTTCAAAAATTTCTGTCACTCTCTTAACCCTTAGTAACGTCATTATCAACTGTTTTTCTGGAATTCAGAACTGTAATTAAAAAACGTTTATGCGATTTAATTAATTAAATAATTACACATCTACAGATTTTTAAATTGACACGAACGCGAGACCGAGAGCCACTTTTGAAATTTATTGCACACACTAACGATCACTACAAAAGTCGTTAATATACTGATAGTGTTATACAGAACGCCCCACGTTATCAATCGTCTTTGTTAAAACTGGTTAGGGTTACTTTCACAAGTAAAACAGGTCAGCTTGTACTGTAAGTGATTCACGTAAAAGTGAAGAACTTTATTTGGTGATATACAATTTCTTGATGTTACGTCTTTTTATTTTCCTTTTCAGTTAATAAACTTAAATGTTCCCAAAAAGCGCTTTTTTTCTTTAAAACATTACGAGACAGCTTATTTACAAAGCTTGACAATATTATATTATACAGTTTTCTGTTAAAATATTTAATCGAAAGTCCTTTTACCATTAGTTCACGCTATAAAATAAGAATAAAAAAAAACTGAGGCGAACAGTTTATAAATGGAGCAGTGTGGAATATTCAAGAAGTGGGGATTGAGAATATACAAAAATATAGCATAGGTACTTTACTGCAGGAACTTCCATTTTTGCCTCAAACGTAAACAGCAAGGACATAATATATTTATGCACTCTGCATTAAATGATTAAGAATTAAAAATTCATTCAGTTTCCTTTAAAGAGATGCGATGTCATGTAAGGGATTTTACCCTTTTACAGCCTTTAAGTCGAAAATCGATCCCGTTCACTTCAATTTACGATACTTTAAGTACGATCATGAATGAAACTGAAGTGGAAAAGTATACGGTCAAGTGTCACATACACTTACCATAAATTTAGATTTTCAAAATCGTAGATGCGGTGAATTTTTTTTAAGTAAGTCACGTATATTTGACAGTGTACAGCACGAACCTACAACCACAGATATAGTAACTTATCTGTGCTACAACGAAATACTGACCCCAATTTTCAATGGTTGAAATGAGCTTCATTTCCGTCAAACACTTATACCACGACCTTTAAGCTTTATAGTGGTGTTAAAAGCTATAAATGAACTTCTTTTTTTCTAATGTTTTTCACGCTTTTTAGAAACACTTACGGGCTGTGAAATGGTGTGAACCGCTGTAGTTTATCCATTTTACAGACATTTGATTCTAAGGTTTACGTAGTCGGTATAAAAATTTTGCGGTTCCCGCTCGTACCTACACATTCGAGCTCCTTTTCTTTCTTTTTATCACATTACAATTGAAGGATAAAGAATTAAATTGCGTTTGAGCGACGTTTGGATTTTAATGCATTTTTATTTCTTACACGTAGCGAAAATAAATGAGAATTTGCCAATTTCGGCAGCAGGAAAGCTGAGATTTAGCTTTTCCATATTTGAGCAGAACGTCCACAAGGCCTTCGTGTGGGTAGCAGAACGGGATTTAAGAAAATTGATTTTTCTGCGAATTATGAAAATACGCTAAAACTATTTGCACTGTTGCATTTGAGACTCTGAATCGGATTTCAAAGCATCGCATTTTCAAAACTATTACACATAAAAAGTGGAGCATGAAAATAATCGGAAAACAAGTTTTCTTGGCACATGAGAGAAGTTAAATTTGCTACGTACAATGATTAAAATGTGAGCCCATTTTTATGGAAGAAATCTATAGTTATGAACTCGTTGCCATACATTTTCTGTGATAGGCCAAGAGTGTAATAAGTAATGTGTAATGAGTGTTGGTTATTTTGGACGGAGGATGGCTCCCAAATACATATTACACGAGCTGGTTAATTTTGTGATAGCATCAGAAACAATTTGGCCACTACAATGGAGACCTTGACATTTTGATACCCACAACCTAACCTAACCCACAATACCAATATGTTGTTCGTGTAACCTTTGTTTATACAGGGTGGCCCATTGAAAAGGTAACACGCCTGTTTTGGGACACTTAGACCAGTTTCTTAAAAAAACGCTCGGACACGTCGATTTTCTATTTTTGGGGGACAACTTTTGATGTCAAATTTGACTTTGTCAGGTCAACCCCCTAGCCCCAGCAACCCCTAACTCAATAATTTAAATAGGGAAAAGGAGTCGAGCGACCCCTCATTTGAAGCGTCTTTTAATTCTCTATTCGACAGTATAAATGAAAATTAGTTTTGTTCAATTTGTTTTTCGCCCCGATGAAAAGCACCCTCCAGATTAACTAGGGGGGGGGGGGGGGGTATTGTTTAGGAAAAATCCTGAAACACGTCACTTTTGATGTCAAATTTGACGTTATCAGGTCAACCCCCTGACCCCAGCAACCCCTAACTCAAGAATTTAAATAGGGAAAGGATGTCGAGCGACCCCTCATTTGAAGCGTCTTTTAATTCTCTACTCGACAGTAGGTATGACCGAAATTAGTTTTATTCAATTTTTTCCACCCCCATGAAAATCACCCTCTAGATTAACTAAGGTGAGGGTGTTGTTTAGGAAAAATCCTGAAATGTGCCGTTCAAAAGGTCAAAGGTGGCGTGTTTCAAGATTTTCCTAAACAACACCCTCACCTTAGTTAATCTAGAGGGTGCTTTTCATGGGGGCGAAAAAAAATTGAGTAAATCTAATTTTCATTTATACTGTCAAATAGAGAATTAAAAGGCGCTTCAAATGAGGGGTCCTCGACTCCATTCCCTATTTAAATTCTTGAGTTAGGGGTTGCTGGGGCTAGGGGTTTGACCTGACAAAGTCAAATTTCATCAAAATGTGCCGTTCAAAAGGTCAAAAGTGACGTGTTTCAGGATTTTTCCTAAACAACACCCCCACCTTCGTTAATCTGGAGGGTGCTTTTCATGGGGGCGAAAAAAAATTGAATAAAACTAATTTTCATTCATACTGTCGCATAGAGAATTAAAAGACGTTTCAAATGAGGGGTCGCTCGACTCCTTTTCCCTATTTAAATTTTTGAGTTAGGGGTTGCTGGGGCTAGGGGGTTGACCTGACAAAGTCAAATTTGACATCAAAAGTTGTCCCCCAAAAATAGAAAATCGACGTGTCCGAGCGTTTTTTTAAGAAACTGGTCTAAGTGTCCCAAAACAGGCGTGTTACCTTTTCAATGGGCCACCCTGTATAAACAAGGGTGTGACCAATCTAATACCATTTTACATAGAAGATGATGGCCAACGTTTCCTTTATGACTTGAGCATAGTTACGCTCTGCTTCAGAAAGAATCCCTGATACGTACATAATGGGTTGATCTAATCCTTCTATGCGCCGATGTGTACATAACTATTTTTTATAGATTTAGTCAGTGTTGCCAAAAAATCACTTTCAAATTTTCATCGACAAACTATTGATTTTATAGTCATCATAAAAAAATCACATTTTAAAATATCAACGAATTAGTTAGCACGCCAAATTAAGAAACCGATGGGCCGGGTTCGACTCCCGGCACAGCCTCAAGGTCGAGTCAGTCTTCCAAAATGAGTAGGTACTTAGGGATGCTCTTTGGGGTAACAATAGGCGGCCGAGAGTGAAGTGCTTGCCAAACCGCGTCTCTGGATATGGCCGAGCTGCAATTGATACGGGGAAAATACGGTAACTACTTGGAATCTTAAAAAGATACTCAGAGAGGAAAGTAATTTTTTGTAGCCAAACGCACTATCCATAAAGCACACTTTGGTTACATTGGCTTATGATCATTAATGGTAATGACTTTTGAGAGTTATTTTGAAATTGTTTATTTCATTTATAGAATTAACTTCTTCCAAAAATAAACTGGGATTCCTCATTTCCTCTGCTACTTCCCCGTAGCACAGACAGTGCTCGTAGGAAATTAGGAAGATATTTAATAAATAAAACAAACTACGACCTCACCTTAGCCAATGGCGTTTAATGAATGAAGATGGAAATATTCATTAAACGCCATTGGCTAAGGGGAGGTCGTAGTTTGTTTTATTTATTATACTCAACCCCTTTGTGAGTAGTTGACCGTACAAAATATTCAGAATATACAGAATTATAAGAATAATGCAAATATGCAAATATCTTGCCAAAATATGCAAGATATGCAAAAATAAATTGAGTTCAATCGACTCAAAATGTCCCATTTTTCAAATACAAAAAATAAATATTTTATGTATTTTGCATAATATTCACAGCACTAATGATCACAATACCAGATTCAAAAACATTGTAAGAATTATCCATTACTCACAACTCACAGTGGCGTAATTAGGGGCGGGGGGGGGGGGGGGGGGGGTAGAGCGAATGTGGGGGCGACAAAATGAGTATTGTTTACGGTATAGTGATGTGAAAACCTTATATTTGAACACTAAATGAGGTAATTTAAGGTAAAACTAGGAAACATAAAGTATATAATCTGATTAAAACGCGCTCATAATTTTAAGCGTCATATCTATGAGTCCCATTGCGAAAGCTCTAAGTGCAACGGCTTACTATCAATATTGTTACCTACTCTGTTTCTCCCCGCAGCTGAATCAACATTTACGGATAACTAAATCAGTAAATCTTAATTAATTTAGAAACCGCAACCCCTTAGTCACATGTGGAGTTGAGGGGGGGGGGGGGCAATTTGGACTGTCACCCCTCCTGAAAAAACGCCTAATTACGCCACTGATTACTCATAAGAATCGTTTATAATTTATATCAAACACGGGTGCTTTATAATCATCTCTCGCTCGACACAAAAGCGCTTACGAGGGGCAACCTAAGACCACTGTAAAAATTATGAATTTGCAAAATCACCCATCTTGCAAACACCTTAGGATAATGCAAATGTTCTGTCAAAATCTAGTTAATAGTGGTCTTACTGACATCAGGGATCGATTCGCACAGCTCTCGTCGATCTTCAAGCATTATCTCCACTTTTTCAATCACTTCGACCAAAACCGATGGCCGTCCGGCACGCTGTTCATCATGGACGTCTGGACGTCCGTTTTCAACCTCTCTGCACCATTTTCCATATAAATTTTCTATAGGCGTAGAATCATAGAATGACAGAACGCAACTCACGCTTGGCGGTAGCGGCAAGTGGAAACTCCATCACGAACGCAGGCTAAACGTCGTAGCCAGCTCCGAGTGGTGGGGATTTACAAGCTGAGAACCATACAACATGCCAGGGGGGGATGTTTAGTATGGGGATCTTGGAAACTAGCCGAGGTATAGAGACGATTAAATGGGAAAAGAATTGCAGTGTTATCAGCTGAATTTAAAGAGATTTTCGTTTTTTGAAAAAAATGCATGGCTAACTAGATAGGTAGGTACTTATGACAAAAAAATCATTTTTTCGTTTTTTTGTTTAGTGCCTATAGCGCTTTGGAAAAAATGTGTAAAGGAAAAAATTGTAAATAATTATGGGCTCAATAACACAGTTTAATCAAACTTTTTTGTTCACACTCTAATTTTTGAGTTATGAGGTTATGACACAAACTTGTGTTTTTTCGAATGGAAACCATAGTGGGCAATGACTTTATAAAAAAGGCCCTTTTCAACGATTTTCATAAATATGGAAAGTATCCGTACGATTATGTAAGGACGTGACTGATCAGCTCTAGGAGAAAAAAGTGAAACTTTCTATTATTTGGGATTTTTGTTAAGAATTTAAATGTTTCAAATTGACTTCCTTTATTTGCACTTATTATTGTCACTGAGTAATGTACCTACCGATAAGAAAGACCAAACTGTACAAAATTGTGATACTGTTATTCCTTAGATTGAGACATAGAGTCCCCGTTCTGACACCTTTTCATTTACGACTACACCACTAATATTGTTCTCAGTTCTCATAAAGTTTATATGCTACTCTACACTGTTCTGTTCAAGAATTTCATTGCGGGAGTTCTGTGCAAATATGCAATTACGTGAGTTGTTCCAAAGCCTATTTACACATCATTTACCAAACCTACGTGTTCCGTCTATAAATCGCTCTTTACTACTAGAGCTTGTTAGGGTATAACAAAACGAGGGTGTAATGTAAAATTACTGCATTTAAATCACACGCAGTCAGACCGTAAAACATAAATTTATACGCTTCTGTATTATTTTGTACTGAAGAAGAGCTCCTAGAAAGCTTTTCTCGTTAATGTATCGTGCTGTAGAATAGACGATACCCGCCCCAATATTTTTTTTTGTGTAATCGCATTTCCGAAACAAAGATTAATCTCTGTTTTCACTTTTTCTGCAATAGAGCCAACAAAGAACCGTGAGTTAAAGTGTGATAATGATGTTATTACAATTATTATTTTTACAAAAATATTGATTTTATGCATTAGTTAGATAATATTGTGGTTGTTGTTCCACAATAAGAAATTCTTAAATAATACAAATTTCCAGCTTCCAAAGTCCTTTTATTACTTCGCACTTAGATTGTCACGTTGAATGAATTAACTGCTTACGAGAGTGTCAAAGGCTTTTCCTTTGATCTCGTATATTTTCATGAAGATAAATAAACGTAGATATGCCACAATTCATTCCTGTTCCTCTTCCTCTATTGCAAAGTTATTGTGGAAAATAGTTCATTTACAACCTCTGTCCGCTTGGAATATTCTAGTGCTCCCATTCGTCTGGTCCATTATCTTTTTTCATTGTGACCTCTAAACTTACCTAATAACTCGTCTCGTAGCAATAATGAAACTCATTTTTGAATTCTGTGTGCGTGTACTTTCTTTGAGAAATATTCTTAATTCATTGACGGGTGTGGAAATGTTTTAAACAGCTAAAACATTATTATATTCCAGTAGGGTAACTATCAGGAATTGTTTAATTTTAGTTAACGTTTCCTGATAGTTACCCTACTGGAATATAATAATGTTTTAGCTGTTTAAAACAATTTCCACACCCGTCAATCTAGTATACAGCTACAAAAGTGTTCATTAATTCTTAATTCATATTTGTAAATTCCACATATTTTATAAATGAAACAGCAAGGCGAAAAATCCTTAGTATGCTAATCGAGCTAACATGAGGATATAAGAGAAACAAAACGTGAATAGAATAAAAGGAGTATAGAAACGAATGAAGAGAACTCAGCGCAGGCAATGAAACAATAAAAGGAGAGACTGTTGGCCTAAAGTAACGAGTTGCGGATGCGGAAGAAGGAATAAACAAAATGAAAAGAAAGGAAGCAACGTAGTGATACAAGCAATGGAAACAGATATATATGGCCGAAACGTGTAAAAAGAAGAAATTCTGCAAAGAATAATAGGCATAAAATGTGTAAAGAAAACAGAAAACAAAGCTGTTTGGTGAGATTAAAACATAAGGCAAATAAGGAGATAATAATGAAAAATAGGAAGAAATGTTAAAATTGGATTTCAAAAACTATAATGATAAATGAAGTAGGAATGGTAGGTAATTGTTTTGAGAAAAGGAAGCAACTGTCACAACGAAAATGACGAAACTGGTAATAAAAGAATATACGAAAAAAGAAAATAAAAGAAAGTTAAAAAATGTATAGTATGAGACATTATGATAATGGTAATTTAAAGAAGCTAATCAGAGTAATAAATGCGTATCAAGTAATGAATTAAACCATTGAAAGACATGTGGTTATAAGAAGTACACAAATAAAAATCAAAGTAATTTATAAAGGGACGTGGACATCCCCGGACAAAAACAAAACGTAACAAGAAAAAGATTGCTTTGAGAAAGAATGTAAAGAAAGAGCGGCGCAATTAAGAAAATTAAACAAACTTTATATTTAAAAAACGGTAGTCAGAAAAGGCACCGGTACAGAAGAATAATAATGAAGAAAACAAAAAAAGTAAAATCGAAACAAAGTTCAAGAACGATCCACCGTATATGTGTAGAACAAAAAGAATTAAAATACTTAAGTATAAATAGAATAATAGAGGAAAAAAAGATAGGCCTTGGAATTAAAATCATAGAGGATGAAAAGGAAGATGAAGAAATAAAGGCAACATTAATATTAGCTCGAACCGTTTGTTTTTCCGTTAAAATGCAGTACTTACTACATACAGGGTGGCCCAACGAAAAGGTAACAGACGGGTTTCTGGCCAGAGGGAATTTTTTTTTGGGAAACGCAAAAACACGTCAATTTTTATATCAAGGGGGACAACTTTCGCCATGATTTTCAACCTGAAGTGATTTCATCCCTTAGCGCTGTGAGAACAACCCCTAAAATTTAAATAGGGATGATGGGGCAAGTGATACGTCATTTGAAAGGTCTTTCTTTTCTGATTTCAGTGCACTAGTTTTTTTTATATTTTTTTTATTTTTAACTAAAAAATTGAAGTTCCAAAATGGAAAATGAGGAAAGAGATTGAGGCATTTAAAAACTCAAAAAAGCTCGGACAAGTCAATTGTTTTTTTCTTAGAGAAGCTAGGTACTTTTACTGATATTTGACAACATTGTTTCACCCCTTGGGTACAGGGTAAACAACCCTTAAATTTTTAAATAAAAACAAGGGTTAATTTTTTCTTGTGCTAATTAATAAAACCAGTTTATGCAAATTCAACCCTTATTTATGCAATAGTACAAATTTTCATTAAATCGTTCCCGTACATTTTGCAACATTTCAGGAGTGATTAGGCGGCATTCATGTACTATACGGTCACGTAACTCCTCCAAAGATTCCGGATCAGTGGAAAAAACTTTACTCTTTACATGACCCCATAAAAAAATCTAATGGGGTGAGATCTTAGAGATCAGGAGGAACGAGTTAATCAAAATCTGTATTATTACATGGAAGCTGAAGGCAGACACTTCGAAAATTTATTAAAATAAGGGTTGAATTTGCATAAACTGGTTTTATTAATTAGCACAAGAAAAAATTAACCCTTGTTTTTATTTAAAAATTTAAGGGTTGTTTACCCTGTACCCAAGGGGGCAAGGGGTGAAACAATGTTGTCAAATATCAGTAAAAGTACCTAGCTTCGCTAAGAAAAAAAACAATTGACTTGTCCGAGCTTTTTTGAGTTTTTAAATGCCTCAATCTCTTTCCTCATTTTCCATTTTGGAACTTCAATTTTTTTGGTTAAAAATAAAAAAAATATTAAAAAAAACTAGTGCACTGAAATCAGAAAAGAAAGACCTTTCAAATGACGTATCACTTGCCCCATCATCCCTATTTAAATTTTAGGGGTTGTTTTCACAGCGCTAAGGGATGAAATCACTTCAGGTTGAAAATCATGGCGAAAGTTGTCCCCCTTGATATAAAAATTGACGTGTTTTTGCGTTTCCCAAAAAAAATTCCCTCTGGCCAGAAACCCGTCTGTTACCTTTTCGTTGGGCAACCCTGTATAAGTAAAAGAAAAATTGAAAATTCGTCTTATCACATAATGTTACTTTCTGCAAGACGTTTTAGAAAAATATCTTTAGGTATGTAATATAATACTCCAAATATGACATAAAGATGTACTTTTTTAAATGGAAACCATATTTGATTTAAATATGGTTAAATTGCTCGTTTTTTCCCTTTTCAACGCTATAAGGTTTAAGGGTTTAAGGTTTTTAATATTTTTTAATTTAGTAGATAAATAGAGGAAACGTATACCTATTTGTTGCATACTTTAAAGCGTAATAGGGAGGTATTCTGGATTCTGGATTACGATGGGAGGGTGGTCAAGAGTCCACGCGCACGTAGGCCACCTGTTCGGGCCCTTTGTGCTGCCTCCCTGACTAGAGTCACTCAGCCCCGCAACATCACTCAAGCCACCCCACGCGTGAGATGAACCTGAGGATGCTGGACGGGGGGGCGGCTCTGATCATAGCCATGTCCGGCCAGGATTCCCCCAACATGGATCGTCTTGTTTCAACGAATACGGGACACTCACAGAGTATGTGTTGCGCCGTCTCGTCGTCTGTGTAGCATCCTCTACAGTGCATGTGCTTGTTGAGTTTACAGTGTCCAGATAGTCTGCCCACAAGTAGTCGCAGGTTCCTTCTGGATAGCCCTGTGCAAAAGCGCGCCAGGCTACGGGATTGTCCTCTAAAGGCCTCTCTCGCGTGACGGCTGTCTGACATCAAGTTCCACCTAGTCTTGTGTTGGACTTGGGTATCTTGAGTAATCAAGTTGTTTACAGTTGATACTGTAAGTGGGAGAGCCGGCTCTGGACCATAAAACAGTTGTTTTGAGGCCAGTCGGGCTAACTTATCGGCTTTTTCGTTGCCTATTGTTCCAGCATGCCCTTTGACCCATACGAGCTGAAGGGTATTGCTGTTTGTCACTTGCTCTAGTGCTTGGTGACACTCTGAAACCAGCCTAGAGGTGATTTTGTATTGACCTAGTGCCTGCAGAGCGGCTCTGCTGTCACTGGAAATTCTTATTGTTTTATTCTTTATGCCGCGCATAAGAATTGTTTTCGCACTAAGCGTTATTCCTGCTAGTTCTGCCTGAAAGACAGTCGAAATTTTGCCTAGTGCTTGGCTAATATGGAAGTTCAGTTCTTCGGAATAAATTCCGGTGCCTGTTCCTTCCATTGTTTTGGATCCGTCCGTGAAGATGGATATGTCCGGTTGGGATGCCACTTCCGCATCAAAGAAGATGCGGTAGTTTTTCCCTAGTATGAATCGAGGGGTGAGTGAGTCGGATCGTCCTTCTAGTATAGGCAGTCGATTGACTGCTTCGCCCAGAATTCGCGAGGGTCCCACCTCAATACCTCTGCTGTTCAACAACCCTTTATTTTTCAGGCGCAAGGCTGCCAACATGGCCTGCTCTCTCACGTGGAGATCCAGTGGAGGCAGTCCCAGGAGGGCTTCCATGACGGCTGTGGGGGTTGTTCGCATTGCGCCCGTGCACGCAAGGCACGCTAGTCTTTGCACATGATTGAACAGTGCTTTGGTTGTGGATAGTCTGGTTCTAGGCCACCAGACAATTGCTCCATAATAGGGAGGTAATAAGAAAATTAAATTATCTTGGAAATTGGTTGCGAAATCTCAATTAAATTACAAAACAATATGACACGGTATATTGTTCTATTTAACCGTCTTCGTATCTTTCACCATTTCCAAGGCACCAATGGTGAGCATACATTTTTCAACACAGTGTATAAAAAAAACACCGGAATAATAAATCTTTTCTCGTTTGATCTTATGTTTATTAATTGTTGAACTCCGTTTGTTTTGCATGAAAATGCCATATTTCAATGCGAATTTCATTAGCTACAACTTGCAAAATGTATAATAACATTAATAACAAAATGACAACAAGTAACAGCTTTTATTACGTAATTGATTTGATCCAAACGAACGTTGTGGTGTACTCCTTAAGTCCTTAAGTTACATTATAATAATAACATTTAAAATTACAAAATTACTACCATAAATTTCGAAAAATTCTGTTATACCTAGTTTAATTCCTTACGCAATTTTTGGACGTTACAGCATGTACAGCACAACAAATAAAAAACGTTATTTCACTTATTTAATTAAAAAAAAAGCGTTTTTATGTAATTCTACCAGCCATCTATCTCTAGCCATTTTCTTGCTTGGTTTGGTTCTATTACGCACAACTAATTAGTTTTTTTATCATTTATCATTTAACAGTTTATTTACTTATTCCTTTTGTTAGAACATTTCCCTTTCTATTTTCTTTGCAAACCGGTGTGCATAGTAATATAGGTACCTATCTACAGCAGAAGCATCGCTGGGACTACTTACGGGGCTTTTCAGGCAACCCAAACTTGCGTTAAAAATGTCCACACGTTGATCCCAGCAATTCTCCTTACTGAGGACTCTCAGTGATGGGCGGATGATATGATTTGACTTAAGATTCATCTACTTTTACACGGATAGTTATAAAAATATTTTTAAAACATTTTACGATGCATGTATTAGATCCATATCTGAAATATATCGTAGTGTGGCTAGCACTCCAAAGAAATTAACCATTTACTCATGTTATCTAGACTGAGTCGGGTTTGATTTTCTAGCCATCCACTTTACCTTTTCGTTGGGCCACCCTGTATAATAAAGCACAATTTTGCTAAATTGATATATTTCGTCCAGTCCTGTGACAACATATTGCAACTCTAACAGAAAATTCTACAGTGCTCTTTCTTTTTCTTTTCCAATTTTTTTTGTTCTTTTAATTTTTTCATTAATGTAATTTAAACTATTGTATGTATGAACATTGGGCTAACATGTTATGTTCATAGTTCTTAAATAAATAAAAAAACTACTTCCTTCGGGTTGTGATTGACAAAGAAGACATTACCGCTCTGGATTCAAGGAGAAATGCTCTTCGTTGTTCCAGTGGCGAAGCGAGGGGGGAGCATAATGTCCCGGGCGCTACTCACAAATTGGAGCCAAATGGTCCGCAAAACAAAAAAATTGCTGGATAATTTTTATTTTTATTATAATTGATTTCTGGAAAATATATTTTAAATTTAGTGCCAGTGTAATATAATAAATGTTAATTCGCAAATAAAAAGGGAAAAAAGGAACACTAATAGTCTAAATCAAACTGTAATAATACATCATAATAGAATATAGAAATGGTAATGGCACGTCTTTTCTACTGGCAGGTCTGACTCGACCTGTCCCAGCAAATACATTTATACATATATAAAATACATATAAATTATGTAAGAGCTTTTTAAATTTATATAAAACTAGAAGAAAAATAAGAGATATTTAATGTCAGGATGTCAGCAATTTTCAAAATAATATATATGTCTATTAGATGTAAATTCTTCTACATGAATTTATATACGTTTTATGTATATTTTATGTAATATTTACATAAAAAATATTAGTTGTAAAAGCGTTGCGATGACCAAAATGGCAGCTACTCGAATATAATGTAATTATTATCAATGTAAAAAATTATTTAAGCAGTTCCATACAAAAAATGGAAAAACTAAATTTTACGTGCAACTGTACTTTTAATTATATTTAACTTGATTCTTGCACGAACCCGTTTTTACCTGAACTGAAAGCCGACAGTTTATTATGATATACTTGCTTGAAAAGTGTCCCTTAACGGGATTCGAACTTTGGGAGTGGGCGTTGCAAATTTCGAAACCCGACATGTGTTTTCATTGTCTCCGACATTGTACCACTGCGCTAATCTGTAACATCCCTTTTTTTTTATTTCGTACTTCGTAACTTTGCGCTGTTTCGCGTTATTAGTTTAAATTTTGTTTGATTATACCGTTGAGTAAAGTCTTATTCAATAATTATACCTATCTTTAACTTTATGTTAAAAATGACCAGGATTTAATTAATTTTATATTATTTATTTTCTATATAAATTAGACGCATTTTAGTCGATACGGATCTAATATTAAAGGTACGTGAACTACCATTTTTGGCGTTGTAGAAAACAAGCGCGTTCGATTACTTATGTGGCGCAAATAGAAACGGACTTTATTTTCGACCATACAATATAATATGCAATCATAATTTCTAATTATATTTACAGAAGGCATACATAAAAAATGAGTAATATTACATATAATATTTTACATATAACGTACATAAATCTAATCATGTAAATATGACAGCACACGAATTTCATGAGTGATATGTAATTATCTATATGTATATCTTATATGAATGTCTGTATACAGAAATCCGTAAGTTTCTATACTATTATGTAAAATATACGTAATTGTGCGACATACGGTTTATATAACTTATTAAAGAATACTTACATGCTTGATATACAGGGTAGCGCAACGAAAAGGTAACAGACGGGTTTCTGGCCAGAGGAAATTTTTTTTGGGAAACGCAAAAACACGTCAATTTTTATATCAAGGGGGACAACTTTCGCCATGATTTTCAACCTGAAGTGATTTCATCCCTTAGCGCTGTGAGAACAACCCCTAAAATTTAAATAGGGATGATGGAGCAAGTTATACGTCATTTGAAAGGTCTTTCTTTTCTGATTTCAGTGCACTAGTTTTTTTAATATTTTTTTTATTTTTAACCAAAGAAATTGAAGTTCCAAAATGGAAAATGAGGAAAGAGATTGAGGCATTTAAAAACTCAAAAAAGCTCGGACAGATCAATTGTTTTTTTCTTGGAGAAGCTAGGTACTTTTACTGATATTTGACAACATTGTTTCACCCCTTGCCCCCTTGGGTACAGGGTAAACAACCCTTAAATTTTTAAATAAAAACAAGGGTTAATTTTTTCTTGTGCTAATTAATAAAACCAGTTTATGCAAATTCAACCCTTATTTTAATAAATTTTCGAAGTGTCTGCTTTCAGCTTCCATGTAATAATACAGATTTTGATTAACTCGTTCCTCCTGATCTCACCCCATTAGATTTTTTATGGGGTCATGTAAAGAGTAAAGTTTTTTCCACCGGTCCGGAATCTTTGGAGGAGTTACGTGGCCGTATAGTACATGAATGCCGCATGATCACTCCTGAAATGTTGCAAAATGTACGGGAACGATTTAATGAAAATTTGTACTATTGCATGGAGCTGAAGGCAGGCACTTCGAACATTTATTAAAATAAGGGTTGAATTTGCATAAACTGGTTTTATTAATTAGCACAAGAAAAAATTAACCCTTGTTTTTATTTAAAAATTTAAGGGTTGTTTACCCTGTACCCAAGGGGTGAAACAATGTTGTCAAATATCAGTAAAAGTACCTAGCTTCTCTAAGAAAAAAACAATTGACCTGTCAGAGCTTTTTTGAGTTTTTAAATGCCTCAATTTCTTTCCTCATTTTCCATTTTGGAACTTCAATTTTTTTGGTTAAAAATAAAAAAAATAAAAAACTAGTGCACTGAAATAAGAAAAGAAAGACCTTTCAAATGACGTATCACTTGCCCCATCATCCCTATTTAAATTTTAGGGGTTGTCCTCACAGCGCTAAAGGATGAAATCACTTCAGGTTGAAAATCATGGCGAAAGTTGTCCCCCTTGATATAAAAATTGACGTGTTTTTGCGTTTCCCAAAAAAAAATTCCCTCTGGCGAGAAACCCGTCTGTTACCTTTTTCGTTGGGCCACTCTGTATAAAAAAGCATATGTAGGGGTATTTACTTCAATATTTACATATGTTGTATGTATATTTTATATGTGTGTTTGCTGGGGTGTCTGTCAGCAGTCAGCACTTCCTTATAGCATCTACTGTGTGGTTACATACATAAATTATCTCCTTTCTTGATTTGTCTGATAAAATAATAAAATAAATTTGAAATGATCAACTTTGATGACATTATTGATAAATTTGCTTCATCAAAAGCAAGGAAAATTTATACATAGTAAATAGTTTTATTAATGTATTATAATCATATTGTTATTAAAAATATATGTATCTCCTTTAGAGATAATAAATATTTTGTACTTGTGCTTTGTACAAGTGTGGCGGCGAGTTACAAGGATGCTGCCGGTGTAAAGTAAAGTGTAAGGTGTATATGTATAAATAAATAAAATTTTAGGTGGATAATGTCCTTTTATTTTCTTTTTCAAGAACTCAAGATTTATAATAACGAATAAACAGAGAACGAACCCCGGGAAATATGAAAGGAAATGTATGTTGAAAACGAGCTAATAATAGCATAGAAAATCCTGTCTTTAACCGTTAGGGTAAGTTCTCTTCCGGACCGGAGAAAGCGAAAGCAAACAAGATGTACTTAGTTTGTCTTACTTCCTTAGATTAGATGATAAGAACTACATTAAGATGAGAAACAAGTCATAATTATATCGCCAAAGCCGTAAAAGAACACATTCGTTGTACCGAAAAAAGTCAATTTAGATCAGTTTTTTATTCCAATCAACGGTTATTTCTTGTGACAAGGCTTTTAGGGTGCTGCGGAATATTTCTAGATAGATCGGCATGCGCTTATACGAATTTGCCCAAGAGATTTTGTTACATTTCGTATTATCTCAACAGAGTTAACCGCAGTGTTAATCTAATTCAAAATTAACGATGTCACATCAACGAAATATATTGTACACTCCGTTAAGTAAGTTGAATAATAAAGTTACCGTGATAACATCAGCAATTTAACATCCCACGACCCACGTACCATATACATATATTATTTTGATGATTATATTTGGCCGAGTAATAAAAGCGCGGACCTCCACAAAATGTCAATAAAAACAAAATTACCTGAAAAGCATAAAGGAAATTACTAATTTTCTTACGTAAATGTAACAGATGTTACACCTCGTTACCTTTAAAGAAGAAAAATTACAAATTTAAATTTTATATGCCCGAATATTTTTTTTAATTTTCGTAGATGCAGAAAACAATTTCCGTCCCGCAGTCGTTAAGCAAATTGTTTCAATTAAAGTTTATAGTTCCCGGGCAATATTTACTTATTTGCATCGCCCGAAGGAAGGAATTTAATTTAAATTTAAAAAGCGGCACTAAAAAAGCTATAAGCTTATATGGATTTCAATATTTCGAAGAGATTAAGTGTTCGGCGCTGCCATAAATAAATATACTATTTCAGGCTGTCAGTAGAACGAACCATTTATAGGAGGTGAAAAGTGTTACAAAAGTAGCTACAATTAGATATATAATTACACAATGACTTATTCGATATGCATTCACGCAGTCTTAACTTAGAATACACAGCTCGTGACAATAAGGCTCCAAAATAGAGTAACCGCAAAATACTAAAATTATGGCAGTGCTGAAACGTTACAGCCACTACTATTGGAGTACAAATGCAAATTTTTTCATTTTTGGGCAGTATATTACTTATTTATACAACATGTTTAACATGTGTATGGGAGAATCAATTGTTTATCTATTATTTCAATTAACAGCAATAAAAACACTGTATTGAGTATTTTCCTGGCCGATGGTCAGTTTTAACTTATCATAAAATTGCTATTGTTCCATAAATTGTTACCAAATTTACAAATGGTGGCGCACACATACTTCTCAACAGTCGAAAACCCATAAATGTTGATTATTGATGTAATTAACTGGTTAACCGAACATTTCATTATTTTCAAATATACGGAAACCAAAGGACAAATTCTTGTTTTAGATGGTAAATTTCTAGTATTGAAATTAAGCTGCATTATTCGTTTATTGAAAACAAAATTTGTTTTCTTGTAATTCAAAGTAAATGCTATGATTACCGCGAGAGAAAAACGCACAGATTACCTCTACCACATCCTACACAGCGCGCGGCAAACTACAACCATGTGATTATTCTTTAGCATTGCGGTGCCGCATCGCTTCATAGCAATAGTGTAGGACAACAGCTTCCTCGCGCACTGCATTCATCCTTTTTTCCAAATCTGTTTTAAATAATAGTCTGTATAATTTATAAGCATTTATTACGCGAGTATTTAAATGTAATTTGAAGGGGCTGTTAATTTATGATATTTGGAACTTTATAAACGCGGAAAGAAATATATAAATTGAAATAAACGAGAGAGGGAAGGAATAAAAGGGAGAGGGAAGGTAATAAAGATTATTTGGGAAAGAGAAGAAGATAATAAGGTCACCAGACATAACAAAGATAGGGGAAGGACAAGGAGCGAACAGCGCCATAACGAAAAGCGGAAAGAAGAAGGAAGAGAAAGAAATGGAAGAAATAAAGGAATTAATTCAAGAGTTGATGAAGCAGATGGAAGCAAACATGAAGCAAATAAGAACCGAGAACAAAGAAGTAAAAGAAGAAATGGGAGAAAAAGAAAACGAACGGCACAAAGAAAAGGAAGAATAGATAGAGAGAACATAAAAAATAAAAAAGGCGGACGACGAGAAGGAAGGATAATATCGTAATACAGGGGTGGAGAAGCAAGGAGCGCTGCAAGGGATGGTGGAAGAGAAGTTAAATTAAAAAGTAGAATTTAAAGGTTACGTCAGAGAAGACAAAACTGAGGGATACAAGAACATAGAACAAGGGAAGAAAGGAGAGTCCAAAGAGAAATAATGAACAGAGAATAATGACGGGAAAGGGAAGGGAAGGGAAAGGAAGGGAAGGAACAGACAAAGGACAAAGTGCTAAACATAGAAGGAAAAGAACTGCTGGAAGTGTGTAATGAAACGGGGTGGCAAATAATGAATGAGACTAGAGAAGAAAGAGGAATGGGCGGAGAGTACACGTATATAGGAGGGAGAGGAGAATCATTAATAGACTACGTAATAACGAAGGCATTTAAGGTAGGGGAGAGGGGCGAGTCGGACCACCACCCTCTGGAACTAGGAATGGAAAGGGGGAAAGCGAAGAGCACACATAACGCGACAAGTATGGTCAGAAGAGAGCATAAGGAAGTAAAAAGAGAAAATGGGAAATAAACAATAGGTATAAAGGGAAGGAAGTTAAAGAAAGTGTGGCATAAATGAGAGAGAAGATGGAGGAAGCAATGGAGAAAGTAAAACTGAGAAGGTGCAACGGGGAGAGAACGGGATGGAAGAGTGGTGGAACAGAGAATGCAAGGAGGCTAAGAAGAAGGTAAAAAGGGTACTAAGGCAGTGGGAAAAGAGGAGAGAGAAAAAGAAGAATATCAAGAAGCGGTAAGCCCTACCTGCCAACTATCCCCCAAAAAGCGGGAGTCTCCCGCATTTGAGTACAAACTCCCGCTTACCCGCATTACAATGATAAACTCCCACAATTTGGAAGTTGTCACCCATGAGGGAATTTTTGACGAACAGGGTGTTTTTTACAGGCCAACTTCCTTGTTTTCATACATTATTTCATGAAAATAATCAGGAATGAGGTATTTTTTAGCAACAATTATTTAGATTAAAATGTAATTGATAACATTAGGCCAAAAATGGTTCATTTTGATGTCAAAAATATGACCCCCCCCCTCGGCCCCTACATCTTCCAAACTTCTCCCGCATTTTCTCAATCTTAGGTTGGCAGGTATGAAAATACAAGAAAATATGTGAGATCAAGAAGGATGAAAACAAAAAGAACCAAGAAGAACAGATTAAAGAAATAAAAACGGAAGAAGATGAAAATATTTAAAGAAAGAAAGGAAGCGAAGAGGGGCATATTTGAGAATACAAATAAACAAAGTTATTAGGAATCTGCTGGAGGGGGAACAGATCCAGAAAGGCGAAAAAAACAAAGAAAGAAAGTATAGGAAATATATAAAGAAGGAGAAGGAATTAAAAAGAAGTAATAGAGGCAATACAAAGAGTGAAAAAAGGTAAAGCTCCGAGGTGAAGACGGAACAGAATGTGAGGAAGGGTAAAAGGTTGTTAAAAAAGTGACAAAGGTATGTAATAATAAACAAAAAATGAAGAGAAGGCTTCCTGGGAAAATGGAGGGATGAACTAATATGATCAGTACACAAAAAAGGGATAGAAAAGAATCGAAAAATTATAGAGGTGTCCAAAATATATGCATCAGTGCTGGAAGAAAGGCTATCGAAGGAGATAGAGGGAAGCAAATTGTTGTCAGATGGACAGGCTGAGTTCAAGATAGAAAGTAGAGCGATGCATAACATATATTGGGTGTCCCATTTTAATCTTACCAGCGGAATTTCTCGAAATGAGGACCCCTGACAAAAAAAATTGCTAAATGAAAGTTTGATGGTTTGGAGGGGGACGTCCGATTCTGTAACAAATTTCACCCCCCGACACTCACGGGGGTGGGAAACGGGGGTGACTTTAGAATGTTAAATGGAAACCCCTATTTTTTATTGCTGATTCAGAAAGAGCATAAAAAAATATGAAGATTTTATTTGAGAACTTTTTATTTATTTGCAACAGGTGGCGCTGCAAACGGGGTGTCCAGGTGTCCCATTTTAATCTTACCAGGGGAATTTCTCGAAATGAGTACATTTGACAAAAAAAGTTTCCAAATAAAACCGTCATAGGTTTGTATGAGCTTTCTGAATGTGCAATAAAAATAGGGGTTTCCATGTAAGTCACCCCCCCTATCCACCCCTGAGTGTCGGGGGGTGAAATTTGTTACAGAATCGGACGTCCCCCTCCAAACCATCAAACTTTTATTTAGCAACTTTTTTTGTCAGGGGTCCTCATTTCGAGAAATTCCCCTGGTAAGATTAAAATGGGACACCACGTTTGCAGCGCCACCTGTTGCAAATAAATAAAAAGTTCTCAAATAAAATCTTCATATTTTTTTATGCTCTTTCTGAATCTGCAATAAAAAATAGGGGTTTCCATTTAACATTCTAAAGTCACCCCCGTTTTCCACCCCCGTGAGTGTCGGGGGGTGAAATTTGTTACAGAATCGGACGTCCCCCTCCAAACCATCAAACTTTTATTTAGCAACTTTTTTTGTCATGGGTCCTCATTTCGAGAAATTCCGCTGGTAAGATTAAAATGGGACACCCTGTATATTATATTGAAATACATGGCGAATGGAGAATTAGATAAGAAAAGTGGAAAAATGGTGGCGCTATTTGTGGAGTGAATAGGGAAAAACTATGGGAATAGTTGAGGAAAAAAACTAAATGAAAAATTGATAGAAAGGACGGCAGAAAATACGCAATTATCTAAATACAATCAATGTAATTCCTGATACGCAATCAGGGTTTAGAAAAGGATACAGCTGCGAAACATCCCTATTAAATATTGTTGATAACATACTAACAGCTTCTGATAATAATAACGCTTCTGTGGTAATATTTCTTGATTATTCAAAAGCGTTTGACAATTTAAATCATGATGTCCTAATCGCCATAACCCAACATCTGGGGTTTCTAAATTCAGCTATTGCTTTAATTCAAAGCTACCTTGTCAACCGATCTCAAGTTGTTGTTTATAATGGAAACAAATCCGCACCGCTCCAAGTACTTCGAGGTGTACCACAAGGGTCAATATTAGGACCATTATTATATAATCTTTATACTTTCAACTTGTCTCATGGGATAAAATTTTGTGGATATCACTTATATGCGGATGATACACAGCTTGTAATTAGTTTTAAGCCGTCAGAGGTAGAAGAAGCAGTCACAAAAATAAATACCGATCTACAAAGACTGGTCGACTTCTCGAATAAACATAATTTAAAAATAAATACGTCTAAATGCTACATAATGCTATTTTGTAAAAAACACCTATACGATAACATTGCAAATATGTTGGTTGTTAATATAGACAAATGTAGGCTTCAACTTAAAGCACAACATAAAAACTTAGGTCTCGTGTTCGACAGAACCCTCAGATTTAAAAATCACATATCTGTTTTGTTGCAAAGAGCTTATGTTAACTTAAAAGTAATTTTTAATAGTCGCTACAGTATTAACAAAAAAACCAAAGTCATACTATGCAATAGCATGGTATTATCTCATTTTAATTACTGTGGCTCAGTATATGGACCTTGCTTGGATAGTGTAGATATAAGACGAGTACAAAACTTACAAAACGCGTGCCTTCGATTAATCTTTGGTATAAAAAAACGCGAAAGAATTAAACACAAGCTCACTGAATTACAGTGGTTGAATATGACCAATAGAAGACTACTACATAGTGCTGCCCTATATCATAAAATTATAACTAGCGGTACTCCATCATACCTAGCATCAAAAATCACCTTCAGTTATAGTGTACGCAACGTAAACACACGTAAAAAATACCTATTATTAGTTCCAAAACATCGCACCTCTTTATATCGAAGATCTTTCTCTTTTACAGTAGCAAATGTATATAACGGTTTATCAGATACTCTTAAAGCATTAAATAACAAGACTTTTAAAATAAAATTATTTAATTTGCTTATTTTAAAACAAACGCCACAATTATAATTTCTTTCCTAGTTTTTAGATTATACAGTGTGTCCCCGGATAGGTGAAACGACTCTTGTGAAAGATAAAAAATTTTCGATATAAAATTTCATTGTTTGGGGTTCAGCCCTGCTTAGTTAAAGACTAATTTCTGGCATAATTTTAGTTTTCTAAAATCATGTATGCCTTGGATATTTTCAAAAATCTGATTTTTGGTTCTAGTAAACTACCTTTGTTAGTGAAGATATAACAAAATTTGATTAACAAAAGTTGTTTAGAATCATGAAAGAGTCCTACTTCTAGAATTTCAAGCACCTAGGCCAACGTTGATGTTTTGGCAATTTACAATAATTTTTATCTGATAGTTTAATATTGTTTATCCCCGGATAGGTGATATGACTGTTGTTAAAGAAATTCTTTTATTTATTTTGTTTATTTAGAATTTTATCGCTTTTACAAGAGTCATAACACCTAAATTATTGTAAATTGCCAAAACATCAAGGCTTGAAATTCTAGAAGTAGGACTCTTTCATGATTCTAAACAACTTTTGTTAATCAAATTTTGTTATATCTTCACTAACAAAGGTAGTTTACTAGAACCAAAAATCAGATTTTTGAAAATATCCAAGGCATACATGATTTTAGAAAACTAAAATTATGCCAGAAATTAGTCTTTAACTAAGCAGGGCTGAACCCCAAACAATGAAATTTTATATCGAAAATTTTTTATCTTTCACAAGAGTCGTTTCACCTATCCGGGGACACACTGTATATTGCACTGTATTTACATCCTTTCTACCTTATTATTGATTTTCTAATGAATGTTATTTTTTAGTTCTGTATTTTTTCGTTATTATATTTCACTTACATCAACCCGCTTTACACGCAAACTATGTAAAATAGAAGCAGGTTAAGTGGAAGAGCAGATTATATTATCCGATTAATATAAATCTGAACTTCGCCTGATTGGGCCTCTTTTTTCTTTTAATATTATTATTTTATGTATGGAATTGTAATTTGAGAGCTCAATAAAAGACATTATTATTATTATTATTATTAAATCTATGAGGAAACGAAGAACGGGGTCAGGGGTAAAGTCCAAGCCTGTTCGCAATATTTACGGGGGATCTAAAGGAAACATTAAAAGGGCAGCAGATAGGAGGGTTGATGGTATGGAAATTGAAGGTGTGGTCGATAGCGTACACAGACAATATAGTGTAGTATTTAGAAACATAGGGGCGAGAAGGAAAAGAGAGGAAAAGTGCAGCAGGTGAAGGAATTCACATACCTACGATAAAGATGGGGAACACATAAAGGAAAGAGTGAGAAAAAGAAATAAATTAATAGGACAAGTGTGGAGTGTGGGGAAAAGGTTGTTTGGAACGGACTTAGGGAAAAGGAAGTTGCTATTTGATAAATTATTAAAAAGTGTGGTGCTATGGAGCAGAAGCGTGGGGGTGGAAAGAACAATTAAAGAGTAAAATTAATTAGGTATTCTTTGTGAACTAAAAAAACGTCCGTTATATTGACGCTAATTACCTTCTTTGTAGAAATGATATTTACCTACATTAAAAACCTTTATAAAAGTTGCTATAACCTTTTTGAACATAAGGCATGGCTACTGGCTACAGAGAGCTTTATTTGAAGGGATTTAATCTATAAAAAAGTTTCTCGTTATTTTTGTTTCGTTATTATGCTTGTTGTGGTTTTAGTTTTATTATCCACTTCAATCTTCTTTGTAAAACGTATTTCACCTGTACTAATCTCATTAAACCGTTGTTAAATGCGAAACCCATTAAAAGTAACCCGTATTAACTTTGGTTTTAGAAACTACAAACAGCGCAGAAATAATTACATCTAAGAGTAATTCTCGACGGAAAAGTAATCTACAGCCCGTACCCGGCCAAATGGAAATCGTCTCCGAAGTTTCTATTCGGTTTCCATACTTTTAATTACGATTTCTCTTTTTCTTTTCCTTTTTTTACTTCGAAATTGTCAGAATATGCCAGTAGTTCATTTGCCTTCATCTTTAATTATTAAAAAGTTCATTTTTGTAAGAATATTGATTACCATGGAAATGAAACTTTTGTAGCAATTAATTAACTATGTCGTTTTTTTATTACAGATACCACCAATTCCTCAAGATTTTTCTGAGGATACATCGTTCAACGTAGTGCCTCAATACTATGATAGTGCTGGTTATCACTATCATGAATACCAAGATTCGTCATTTGACTCGTGCAGTTGCAGTACGGATAGTACATCGTCAAACAGAACATCATTTCGAAGTCCGTGGTGCATTTGTTTTGTCGTTTGTGTAATTGTGGCAGCCTTAGGTATCGGTTTAGGGCTTCCACTTGCTTTACATCCCGAGGTAGAAATGAAAACACCAGAAGAACGTTTAATGGCTATACGCCGTTTATTGAAAGAAACGCCCCTGATAGATGGGCATAACGATTTAGCGTGGAATATACGAAAATTCGTTCATAACAAATTAATCGATTTTAATCTTAGCGATATTGCGAATAAGGATCCTTGGATAAAAAGTCGGTGGTCTCAAACTGACATACCCAGGTTGAGAGAAGGTCAGCTGGGAGCACAATTTTGGTCGGCGTATGTACCTTGCGGTGCCCAACATTTAGACGCGGTTCAACTCACGTTGGAACAAATAGATGCCATTCGACGGCTTGTGGATTTAAACTCTAACTACTTTGCGTTAGTAAAGAGTACGAACGAAATATTGGAGATACATAAACAGGGCCGGATTGCGTCACTTATCGGTGTGGAAGGTGGACATGCGATCGGAAATTCTTTGGCTGTGTTAAGAATGTACTACAATTTAGGTGCTCGATATTTGACAATTACACACACGTGCGATACACCGTGGGCTTATGGTTCCAATTCACAAGATAAAGGGGGATTAACACCTTTTGGATACAGTGTAATTAAAGAAATGAATCGATTAGGGATGATAATCGATCTATCGCACACGTCTGTTAATACTGCCAAAGCGGCTTTGAATGCCTCGCAGGCGCCCGTAATATTTTCACATTCAAGCGCATATTCCTTATGTAATTCAAGTAGGAATGTCCCAGATGACATACTTAAGTTAGTAGCACACAACGGCGGAGTAGTAATGATCAATTTCTACACTTACCTTATTACCTGCAATGAGACCGCCACCATTAAAGATGTCATCAGACATATTAACCATATTAGAACGGTTGCAGGTATAAACCATGTAGGTATCGGTGCAGGTTATGATGGCATTAACATGACACCAAGTGGATTAGAAGACGTGTCAGGATATCCAAGGCTGTTAGCGGAACTTCTTTCCGATCCGAACTGGTCCTTGAAAGACATAACTTTACTTGCTGGAAAAAACATACTTCGCGTATTTTCTAAAGTTGAGGCCCTTCGAGATCAATGGCAATTAGCTGCTATAGTTCCGTTAGAAGAAAGTCTTCCGCCGCAAGACGCAAGATGCGCATATAACTTTTCTTGACCGATTAAAAGCTACAATTTTACCATATCAAAATATTTAACATACATAATGTTAATTTTACCTGAAAATGAAAAGTCTTAACGTCGAAAGCTTTATAATATACTTACATTTTTCTCCAAAACATCGATGTTATGTCAACATGTGTGGTACCTACTTACAGACATAAAGAAAGACGACAAACTTATGAACATTAGAGAGACAACCATAATCAAAAAAGGCTTTAACGAATTGTGTTCAAAAAATTTTTGAATTTTGATGTACTTTTAAAATTATTTGGAAATTGTTTACAAAGATATTTCTTAGCAAAATGGTCCATCGAGCACGTAATTTGTTCATTTCTCTTCGTTTTTAGCTAGAAACATATTTTTAACTTAAGTAATGTTTTGCAATTTACCCAATGTTTCCATCAGACATGGGAAAAACGAATATTTTGTTTCTTTTCTTTAAATATACAACAAATAATAAAATTATACAATATTGAGTACCTAGTGACATATAGACAAAAATAGATAAGTAAAACGCACAACCTAGAATAAATTTTGTTATTTGTAATTAATATGAAAAAGTTTGTAGAGGCACAATAATTAGGTAATGCTTCCATTGCTTAAATAGGATATACCTACATATTATATATACTAGATATTTATCAAAAATAAATTTAAAACAGAATTTAAGATATTTGCAAAGTCTATATTTGTAACTTTTTAAGTTCATATACTATATTTTTCTATATTAAATACATGTTACAAAAACAATAAAATTTAGGTATACAAAATTCCCTTTCATATTGACTCATGATCTCGGAGAACTAAGTCACATCAAAATATTATGGTCCTCCGATACTGATCTTTAGAGTATTAAAGTTCTTGTTTGTAGTTCTCAAAATTAGTTAATGTACTGTCATTATAAATAAAGGATGGTACATTTAACAGCTATTGTAAGTTTTAATAAAGCAAAGGTATATTTGGGTGTATAAAATATTTTATAAAGTGTTTTTATACAGAGGTTGAAATAATAAGATTTCAATTACACTTTTGTATTTATAAAAGAATGTATGAAAATTTAGATACTACATTAGGATTGTTTATATATGGCTCGTTCACGTTTTATATTTTGCATAAGTAATATTTACAAATTAACTCGTTTAAAAGGAAGACTTCTTCTACTTATTAATTTATATAAGGCGCATTTATATAGAGCATTTAAAATAAAATTTATTATAAGAATACCTGTCTTTACTGTTATATATTTTGACACGAAATATAGATTCTGAAGGAACTCAACACCACAATCAACCATAATACAGTTCTTTTGTACAAATTTTGACAAAATATTGGGTAGAAAAGACTTATGAGGTTGGGGAAAATTTTTTATAGACGATTCTCGTTATGGCTCTATCGAGGGGGGTATGAGGAATTCCCCAGCCATATAGGCGGGGTGTACCCACTAAAAATCCTTTCCTATAGGCAGGGGTGAGCAGTCACAAAATACTTGTATTGAAAATACAGTATTTGAAATACAATTGTATTTTGTATTTGATGATTTTTCCCTAAAGTATTTTGTATTTCAAATACTCTCTTATGAGTATTTTAAATTTTTCATTTGAAATACATTAATGTGTGTATTTTGGCCACCGCAATGTTAACCATTGATTCAGAGTGAATTCTAAGTACACATTTTCAAGAACCTACCTATAAAACTTTCCTAGAAACGTCTAACTAAATCTCAAAAAAAAACACCCCGTATGCGTATAGGTATTTTTGTATTTCAAATATTGTATTTGTATTTTGTATTTTTAAAAATAATATAAAAGTATCTCCTATTTTGTATTTGAAATACATTTCTAGGAATATTTTGTAATTTGTATTTGAAATACGTTAGTGCATGTATTTTGCCCAGCCCTGCCTATAGGCGTAGTGGGCCACTACCGGGTACCTCGTTAACATTTCTTCCGGTAGTAGGGCTGCCATAGTGGCTGGTGTTCGCCACCTAGATGTTGCCAAAAGTGTGGGTTCGTCTCTAGTTACCAGTCTTCTGTTATTTCGGGTTTCGTAAGCTCTTCTTTTTCCGCCTTCGCCCGTAACACCTCTTCTGTCCAGTTCTTTATAAGATCTCAATTTTCTTAGGTCTTCAGCATATGTTCTACGGTATTTTCTGGTGTTAGGATCGTAGGTACCAATTCGTCTGTCTATAACTGTTTTTTCTTTTTCCCGTCCTTTGCACTTGCAGGCATAAAATGTGTGCTCTACGCAGACCGTTTGCGTAATGGTAGATAATGGACCGTCCATGGAGGATCGCGCCCTTGTGTTTTTGTTTGCCGACACACAGAAACCTGCGAAGGAAATGCGGGCACGATACGAGAGAATCGAAGATAGTAAAAAAAAGGGAAGAGAGTTTTTGGGAGTTTTTGTAGTTTTGACGTAATGGAAGGTTACGAAAAATGGTGAAAATGGGAGAAGAGGAGTGAGCTCTCTATGTGATACCAGATAGCATGAGGTACTGTGGTAAAGTTTTACGACATGACAATGGACAGGACCGTAGCGTAAATTTTACGACGATATTGGTTTCGTAGAATGCGGAATTATGTCAAAACGCATATCCAAGGCTGTTTTGAATGCTTGATGAGTAAGATACCAGGAGGGAAGCGACTGGGAGGATTAAATCCGGTACCCTTCCCAAGAAGGTCATTCGAAAGGATTCATGTTGATCGTCTTGGACCATCGACGCGATGACGAAATTTGTGAAATTATAACTTGTTTGAAGGGTTTAAATTATGCCATAAAAATCATGTTTTTTTATTATTAATGTAAGACGACGTTTCGCTACTCAGGGGTAGCTTTATCGAGTCTATATAAAAAAAAAAAATGAAGACATTTCAATATTAACATAATTAATTTTTATAAATGAATTATGAAGGGTGATATGTGGTTGGGGGGAGGATAAATTTAATACATAACAGACTTACCGTAATTGAAAATTAAAATTGTGAAATTATATTCGCGAAAACTTTCATGGAGCTGCTATCACGCCACACCCTATATGGCCAAAGGGGCTGATTAAGCGACTACCGATCAGATAGTGGACGTGGTAAGGGTCACCTGGACAATGAAGACGATTTCAACATACAAATCACCAGGATTGGACGACATAATATCAGCTTTTTGACAATGGGGACTGCCGGGACTGGATGTTATTGTTGTCCACCTGGTGAGAATCTACACGGAATGTATCGCCTTTAGATACATATCAAAACAATGGAGGGAGATAAAAATTGTTTTTATCCCCAAACGTGGCAAATACCTAAATCATATCGTACAATCAGTCTAATGCCTTTTCTTCTTAAGACACTTGCAAGATTGTGCGACAGACACACAAGGGACACGGTGTTTATACGTTTCTCGCTGCACCCTTAATCAACATGCATACTACTCCAGGAAGATCTAGAGAATCAGCCTTACGTTCCATCGTAGGACTGATTGAGAGATCGCTGGACTATAAACAGTCCACCATGGGAGCATTCATAGATATAGAAGGAGCAAGACAACCTTCGAAACAATGGAAGCTGCATTACGCCACCATGGTGTAACATAGGTCGTACGAAGCTGGATTGTGCAGCTGGCCAGCTGCTGAAACTTAGGGCAGTGCACATCAGCGTCGGCGACAAAACACTGAAGTGCACAGTAGTGAGACGATGACGCCAAAGTGGAGTGGTGACACCACTTCTGTGGAACCGCCTGCTTCGTCGTCTCAACGACAGCGGCTATTATACACTGGAGTATGCAGATGATTTATCCATATTAATAACCGGCAAATTTGATGTTACTCTGTGCAGTCTGATGCAATCTGCTCTCAGAGCAACCGATGAATGGTGTAAAGACGGCAAAAACGGAAGTAGTTCTCTTCACAAGGAAAAGGAAGATTGAGGGCCTTCGAGCTCCTCTATTCTTCCAAAAACACCTCCAGTTTTCAGAGTCAGTGAAATATGTAGGTATTACACTTGATAAAAAACTGAACTGAAGTAAGCACATCCACCTAAAAACGGAAAAAGCAAATAGGGCCTTCTGGCAATGTCGCCGCGCAATTGGAAGCCTTTGGGCTCCATCTCCGAAGGCTGTCTTGTAGCTGTAGACTGCCGTGATTAGACATATGTTCTGTTATGAAGCAATTGTCTGGTGGTTTCGAACCAGACTCCCCACAATCATAGCACTTATTAATCACGTGCAAGGACTAGCGTGCCTTGCGTGCACAGGCGCAATGCGAACAGCCGTCATGGAAGCCTTCCTGAGTCTGCGTCCACTGGATCTCCACATGAGAGAGTAGACCATGCTGGTTGTTGAATAGCAGGGGTATTGAGTTGGGCCACTCTCGAATTCTTGGCGAAGCAATCAAGGACGATCTGACTCACTCAGCCCTCAAATTATACTGGGGAAAAACTACCACATCTTCTTTGATGCGGAAGTGGCATCCCAACCAGATATATCGATCTTCCTACTGATGGATCTAAAACAATGGAAGAAACAGGCACGGGAATTTATTCCATATCAGCCAATCACTAGGCAAAATTCCGACTGTCTTTGAGACAAAGCTTAGCGCAAAAACAATTGTGATGCACAGCATAAAGAATAAAATTATCAGAATCTTCAGTGACAGCAGAGCTTCTGCAGACACTAGGTCAATGCAAAATCACCTTTAGGCTGGTTTTTCCAAGTGTCGCCAAGTAGTACTAGAGCTAACAGGCAACGGAAAAGCTGATAAGTTATCCCGATTGGCCTTAAAACAAACGTTTAATGGTCCAGAGCCGCCTCCCACTTACAGTATCAACTGTAAACAACTCAATATACCCAAACCCAGCACAAAGATAGGTGGGACTTGATACGAGACTGTCTTCATGCTAGAGAGACCCTCAGGGTACCAGCCTGGCACGTTTCTGCATAGGTCTATCAAGGAAGAACCTGCGATTACTTTTGGGTATACTTTTTGGGCACTGTAAATTAGACAAGCACATGCACCGCATGTTCTTGGTCCAATCACCATCCTACACCTACAGAGGATGCTACACAGACGACGAGGCGGCGCACCACATACTTTGTGTACTTGTCGAATTAAGACGATCCATGTTGGGGGAATCCTGGTATTGAAGAAAACAGGAAGAATTTTTGAGTTTTTTTTTTGTTGCAAAGGCATTAAGTTTATAGATAACACTGGGTGCTTACCTACAATATTGTTTATTACCTATGCGTGTTTGCTATCATAGGTACCGCTGGCACAGGTACCTACTATAACGATAACGATGGCAGCCACGTAACTATGCGAGAGAGGAAGGAGTTGCTTAGGTCATTAACACAATTTTATCTTTAGAAAGTTGTGTCACAGTCTAAATACAAACGTAATAGAAAGAGATACAAATTAAATGCTCGTCTACCGGTTTTGCCCCACCAGAATTGTTTATGTAATAATATTATACACGTGCTGTATTTTTCGGAGATAGCTTTGATAAAAATTAATAAAATAAATACTATGAGAAAACATTTTCTAGGGAATTTTGCACGTGTAATGGGCAATGTATTAACTGTAATTCGTAGTTTAGCGGCGGCAACTTCAGGTGATTCATTTTCTAGTAAATGATTTGTTGTCAGATAAATTTAATTAACTAATTTGCCAGTTAATTACTTTGCATGTAGGCAATTTATGTAAATGCGTAGAAATTAATATCGCTATATTGACAGCTTTTTGTAATAAATATTTTAGATAATATGGCAGTACCAGTTATCATCGCAGCTACACCTAAACAAAACGGAACAGTAAGTTTTGTGCTTCCGAAAGTACTGTAATTAATCAGTAATTGGTTTTAGCTTATATTTCTTCATGGCTTGGGCGACACTGGGTAATCATACATATAGTTGAACGTAATTATTAACCTAATCTTATTACAGACACGGATGGGCTAGTGCGATTGCGGGCATACGTCCACAAACTATTAAGGTGATTTGTCCCACGGCTCCTACTATACCGGTCACGTTAAATGCCGGTTTTCGTATGCCCAGCTGGTTTGATTTAAGAGCTCTCGATGTCGCAAGTCCCGAAGACGAAGAAGGTATATTAACCGAACAAGTTACTTAAATCTAATCGTTATATAATTTCAGGTATTATGCAAGCTACACAAAATATTCACGCTATGATAGATTCGGAAATAAAAAGCGGAATTCCCGCAAGTAAAATATTACTTGGCGGTTTTTCGCAAGGTGGCGCTTTAGCTTTATACTCGGCCTTATCATATCCCGAAAAATTAGCCGGAGTTGTAGCCTTATCTTGTTGGTTACCTTTACGCAAAAGCTTTCCGGGTGCGCAGAGATGCCCCAACGATTTACCAGTGCTTCAGTGCCACGGAGACTGTGATCCCGTAGTTCCCTATAAGTGGGGTCAAATGACCGCATCGTTACTAAAGAATCTACTCAAAGGGCCTGAATTTAAAAGTTATCGTGGTTTAATGCATACTTCTTCGGACGAAGAGTTACAGGATGTTAAAGAATTTATTCATCGAAATTTACCTAGTCAATAGATTTAAGTACAATCAATAATGAAAATAAGTACCTCTTAGATTGTAGGTAATATTGTCGGAACAATAGCAACACTTTTAGTGTTAAATCTTCATTCAGCATTCCCTAAAGCAATATTTTTGCGGACTTATTTTTATTTCGTAGAAACTGCATATAGCTAGTCTTAAATAACTGAATTTTGAAAAAATTTCGATGTAATTGTAAACAAATTTTAAATAACGTAAGATTTATTTATGTGGTAGTGCTTACTCTGTAATCAATTAAATTAAAAAAGAAAATATTACGTTACTAATTGTATGCCTATTATATAAATTAATTTTTATAGTCACCATTATCGTCAGATCCCAACTGGAGACTTGGATATGAAAGGTATTGAAGGAGGAGACTCCTACTGAGTTACCTATGTTCACAGGTTGATTTAAAACAATAGAAGGAACAGGCACCTGTGTTTACTTCAAACAACAGAATTTTTATTTTGTCAAACTTTAAATTGTTTTCCAGGCAGAACTGAGAAGAAAGTTCTCAGAGATCAAAATAATTACCACTCTAGTGACACCACAGTTGTTTCGTAATAAATTATGCTCATTCAAGACATCCGAGCCCAGTTCAATGATAAATGGAACGTGATGTAAGTGTCTTTGTGTAAAAGAGACCTTTAAGCAACTATCTCGAGCAAGAACCTGCTTTTGCTTGCGAATGAAACAAATACATGTAGATAGATACTATATAAAACTTTGTCAAATCACCATCCTTTAAAGAATTGTACACTAAAGGATGCTGATGGGAATTCTGGCAGGACAAGGCTGCGATTGGAACCACTTCACTTTCCATCATCTTCAAGTATCCTCACATGTCGAATGGCATGAGTAATGTTGCATAGGCAGACAACAACTCTAGCCAAAAAGATTTGTCTGTATGTTCATTATTTAAACCTTTAATGGTTTAATATAATACCGTCCTTAGGCTTAGGCAATTACTACATTTAATACCTACATTATTCACCATCTACAGCACTAGTCCTTGATCTCCAGACCCCATACTCTCCATAGGTTCTTTGTATTCTGTTCTTGAAAATGAGTCGTGCTACTGATATTTCTCCAGGGGTATTTAACTTACTTGAACAGGTGTAAGGACATTGGAATATTACATGAACACTTAACTAGACAATAACCACTGATTGAGGGGCTGTGGACTCGAAGAGTATGTTCTATGTACGCTTTGGTGTACTATAGTGAATAACTTGATGATAGTACCATCATGCAACTTGCTATCGATACAAAATTAGGTTCAATTGGCATATTTTTTGATGAACAGACAGCATTAGGTTTGTGTGAACTGGATAATTCAGTATTTGAAACTCCATGCATAAGTACTCGCAGGTAGCACAGACCTGTGCAATTAGTATATTTTGTTTGGATCCAATGCGCAAATTAGGTACAAGAACAGCATAGTAAAGCACTTTTAGAGAATCTTCAGTTGATAATAACTTCACAAATAACCAGCACAATTGACTTATTATATTCCCCCATCACTAGGCCTATCTGTTACCTAACTATTTAACTATTGTTTGTGGCTCTATCTGTTGAGTGCAGATCTGAAATTTAGGCTCTCAATGGGTTGTCTATTTAGATAGATTATCGATCCCAAAGTTGCCCTTTTCCATCCATTCCCTGATTGTTATTATGCTATTGCTTAGGTATATTTGTTAGTCCAATTATGGTCATTTATATAGCATATAATAAGTTACCTCCTTCAAAAATAGTTTGCATTATACGTTGTCATACATTCATCTTTTTGGTTCTCCATATGTAGGTATAGTGTTCTTCGATAGGTTAAGATGATCTTGTTGTCCGCTACTTTCTGATTTCGTTCATTAAGTATGATTTAATGTCTCTTTCACCCACCTACCTATGAATTTTTCACGCTCTATGGATACTGTGAATCGCATCTACTATCGACCTTCCCTTACTGAAGCTGTACTATACGTTTCATTTTCCTAGAGTTTCATCGTTCAAACGCAAGTGTGAAGTGTCCACTAACAGTGACTAGCGCATCGTGTCCATCAAGGCACCTTCTTTTTTCATCGGTACTTCCACGGAATCCATGAATGCTGCTGCAGCAGAGGGTGCTTTTGCGTATCATACAGGTAAACATAAAAGTTAATCGACTAGTACGTCAAAATTTATTTTGAAAACGTTTGGCGGGAAAATTTTCTATCTTACATTTGTACACCCCCTCCCCAACATCAAGTTAGTTGTTGGGCGTCCGAAATTTTTAATGATCAATATGGCACCCCCTACCTGTCTTGGGTTTAAGTATTAAAGCTTGCAAACAGGTATTCATTTAAAGAAGGTTATGGTACCTGTAAAAGATGTTCTTTTATAAATATTCTGGCAGAATCTCATGACATATTTTATTGTGAGGTTTTATTTCCTCCACTCACATAGGTATACTTTTTTCGACTTGACCAGATGAATCAAAATTACCATGAAACAGTTGTTTCCATGGTAATTTTTAGCAATTAAATCCAATTAAAAATTTGCTAATGTCAACGATTTAAGAATCAACACTTTTTATTGGCCAGTTTGAATTACTTCAAATTTAGTTCACATATTTTCCGGGGTTTTTGTTTACTTGCTGGAGGCACTATACACCCCTTTGCAGCCTCGAACATCGTCACAAAATCTCTAGGACATTGTAATGATTTTTATAATAACCCATATACTACAATGTTCCATATAAAACAGAAATTAATTCCTTTTACACACTTTCTATTAACTTCACCTGAATAATTTCTTGTTTCAAATCTTTGGAGGTCTGGATCTCCGGTCCTATGACTAGGAGCCTGAAATCGGGCTAGATATTAGAACTTGGGTACATTTGAATCTGAATGAATTAAATTTTGGTGGCGATCACCCGGGTCAAACCTCAAATTTGGGCAAATTGAAGTCTAACATTGCTGATATAGGCAGCATGACATAAATACTGAGTGTTAGCGTTTAATTCATGTAATAAATTAATAAAATATTGTTAAGTGGACCAAAGGCATTGTCAAAATCAAATGTAAAGCAATGAAGTGTGGTGGTTTAATAACGTGCATGAGTGAGATAGAGGTAGGTCAGACACTGTAGCATGATCGATAAAAGCACTGTCCTTGCATGCCTTAGGTTCCAGATGTAAATCTCACAGGAAAATGTTGAAATAAGTTAAATATTTGAGAAAGCATTCGGGAGTGATATTGTATAATAATAATAATAATTAATAACAAATTGAAAAAAATTTTTTGAAATAAAAAGTTTTTTAATCTAACACTTTCTCATGCACTAAAAAAGTATAAAATAAAATTAATCTTACACACTGTCTGGTATTCTAAAAAAGATAAAATAATTTTTTCCCTGATTGAAATAAATAATATTGTTTTAATTTTAGGAAAGAAATTGCGTGGTCCTTAATGCAGATATAGTGGTTGACCATAATATTGATAACATATCATTATTATTCTGAATACTCATAAATAGAGGCCGGCTTATATGCAAGATGCATATTGTTGAATATTGATGCTGTAAAAGTACCCTTCCGTATCTAGGTGAATCACATTAATGCGAGTTATATGACACCAATTTAATTTTGCATATTTTGCATATATTTGCAGCAATGTTCATATTTTTGTAAAATGTGTATATTAATATATTATATTGCATAATTTGTGCATTTCTAAATAAATCTGACATTTTACTTAAAAAAATTTCTCTCACTCCTCAAACGAGTACAGTAAATGAAACTTTTTAAATAAAAGATTAAAATCTAAAAATTATTGCTGTAGAAGGTAAGAGAAGCATCACTGCTATAAATTCGCCGTAGCATTCGATCATATCGAGATTTAGATGGAGCTGCCTTGCATTTCTTACCGAGATTTCTGTCGCGTCCCTACATCCACTTGATCGAACGGGGATATATTTTATCTGATACACGACAAGGATTTAATTAAAACCATTTGGAAAAACACCTTATTGTTAATTGGTATAGGCAGAAAAGCGATGATCAGAATAATATGTTTAATTCTCCAACTAATCGTAAGATTATTTGTAGTTAATATTACACATATACATTATTATTATTTTAATTACTTAATTTTTTTAATTTTATTAAGAACCTTTTTCACATAATAACAGTTTTTGTTTAATACAGGTTGTTTATTATTTCTTGGTACGCATATTTTGCATATAATGTTGCATATTTTAACAAACTGACTGCATATCTTTAACATATTTGGTGCAATGCGCATATATGTGACTTTTTATGTGCATATTAATCCGCCCTCTACTCATAAATAATAGGAAAGTAATAGAGGGTATTAAATTAGATACTTAGTCATTGGCCACACACTTTCTATTGTAAAATTGTTAAACAATATTATTTATTTCAATCAGGGAAAAAATTATTTTATCCTTTTTAGTATAATATGAGACAGTGTGTAAAATTAATTTTATTTCATACTTTTAGTGTGTAAGATTTAGAGACGTAACGAGTACTCTGCCAACCGAGCAGCTCTGCACCGAACCGAGCCAAACCGAGTACTCGGTTCGGCCGAGCACTTCTAAAAAAAGCTCGGTCTGTTTTGCATCGTCCTGCAATTCCGCACGAAGCGCACATTCCACGACGAAAGTTACGACATCGGCGTTTTATAAATTAAAATTATACCTTTTTGCTTCACTTGCACAACACCTACCATCGCATTAATATGACTCATACTTGTCCAACATTTAGTTGACTTTAAGTCTGAACTGAAATAAAACGCCTTAAACAAATGAACGCAACGGTGAGAGAGAAGTTGTTGTTTTTACATCACAACCTCAAGAAATTAGATTGTAAGTAATTTATTTTACTTTGCTAAACCCTTTTTTTAAATAGAAAATAAATTTTTGTTAGCCGAGTTAGTTAGTCTGGAGGACAGTCGTGTTCAATAAACTATGTGTGAATAAAATGTTTTAATTTTACAATAAAATAATACTAAGGACTCGTTAGACCGAGTACTCGGCGCTCGGCCGATTGCTCGGTGTTGGTGCTCGGCCGAGTACTCGGTTCTGCAGAACACAAACCCAAAAATGCTCGGGCTCGGCCGACAGAGCACTTTTTGATACTCGTTACGTCTCTAGTAAGATTAGAAAACTTGTTTTTAAAAAAAAATTTCAATTTGTTATTTCGATTTATATAAGTTTCTCATCTGTAATCATCTAATCATTATGGGGAAAAAATATACAATATTCCAAGTAGCTACATTTGAAATACAATAGAGTACTTTGAACCGAGTTTCTACAATTTTTTTAAAAATAGACATTAAATAAGTACCTACTTATAAATTAATTAATTAAATAAATGAAAACGAGAAAAATGATTCATTGTGAGCAAGAACCTCATCATGTTGCAGTTTGGCAGGTGACAAAGGGGAGGAACATCTAATATGCAATATGCCAACTAAAAAAGAGATTATGTTCAGGGGTTCCTAATAAAGATTTTGTTTCTACTTTTGTAATGGATCTATTATAAATTAGAGTGTTTTTCAAGGTATCTATTGAAAGCAAAAGTATCAGATTTTTGTTGTAAATACACTTTTTGGAGGTTCCTTCTCTACCTTTTTGAATCATATTTTTTTGCGTCGAGACTGTAGGTAAATTTGCCACTAAGAACAGTATGAATTGAATAGATTCAACAGATTATTATTTATAAATTTTGTAGAGTTAAAAGAATCAATGTACAATTTCTTAACAAAGTTAACAAATTTATGATACAACAATTTCTATAGTTGCTAAACGAAATTGCCTACTAGAAATGTTGCGAATTAGAATTTTATCTTTTACTTTTTCATCGAGTAACACCTTCAATGCGCCACTAGTTATATAACCAACACCACAATGTCTAGCTTGAGTGAAACTGAAGTCACCAGAAGTCACGTAACCCATTATTTCTCGTGAACAGGAATATCGCAATCCATTAATTGCGCCAGGTAGCCAAAGCTTCCTCATTTGATCGGCAAAGTCTTTAACTGCCTCCAAATTTAATGTACTTACTTTCTGAAAATTTGAGAAAAGACTTGAATAATTAAGTAACCTTGTACAATACCTCTCCTTCCCTTCTTGCTTTTATGCGTTCTCGTCTTAATTTTTTTAAAAGTTGCCTGTGAGCATCTCTTTTTTCTTTTCTAACTGTTTGATTTAAATCCTCTTTCAAAGGTTCACAGGGAAGACTATTCTTGATTAAATCGTGAGGCTTTGGCAAACATATTCTTGCAAACTGTTTTATTGTACCTTTATTCACTAACTTAAGCCTTACAGGTATCAAATAATTAGAATCAAAATCGAAGTTTATACACTTCGGTTTCTTGAAAGCGTCCTGAAAAATAAAGAAATATTATATATTCGCTAATAATATAATCAAATTCTCACTCGTAGTTCGGTTAATAATTTATTGTTTCTAAGTACAAAAAATTTGTCGCTATTATTCTGTTTAGGATTCCAATCTTGTACTAAAATACTCCAATTAAGAGAGAAGGGTTCGATGATACTTAATTTGTTGTAATTTGGACGCTTATTAGGAGGCAATGAAAAGTACCTTTGTTTGCCGACATCACAACAACGTTTCTCGTCCATACGACCTGCTTCGCTGTCAGGTGTTAAGAACGGTAGCTGACCACTTTCAAGTCTTAAACTGTCAAACTCTCGTAGCCCACCCGCTCTAGCTCCCCACATAATTAAGGTTTGCCAAAACGAGTTTCCCCAACCAGATGGCACTATCAGGTCCCAACCGCTACCATATCCTAGTTAACAATTTGAATTTATACACATTGTAATTTATGTACCTAATCCTAATGTTAGCACAGTCAACGCAGCATAATCAAATGAATTAAGTTACTCAAAAAGCATGTACATGCTGACTATATGTGTAATATTACATCATAAATGAAAGAAAAGGTAGCTTTTATAAAAAATGGACCTAGGTGTCTGTGGCTCAATTTTAATGAGAAAATAACTGGCGTAAACCGAATTCAGCTATCTCTAATTGTTTGGCCGCTAGGGGGCGTTTCTAGCATTTTGTCGATTTCTTAACTTTCTGATTATTAAAGGTAGGTATTTGGTTTTGGCACAATATTTCTTAGAGTACTTTTTAACATAGAATCCATGGCGATAGACAGTTTGTATACAAGCTGTTTAGTTTTTTTATACGATCCTAAACTACATTTTTTCATACGAATCATCCTGTATATTTTGGGGTTTTGGAAGAGCGTAAAATTTCCTAAATTAAATGTAACTCTTGAACAATATTTATGTTCAATACTATTTGCAAAAATCAGAACAGAATTAAAGTCATACAGCCATGAGAAAAGGCAGTAGGAAATTGCTAGTGATCACTACTTTGTTAAGTCAAAATTGAAGAGGTGGATTAAAAGATAAAGAGAAGAAGAACTAGAAAAAACTACTATTAAAGTGACACAGAAAGTGTATAGAGTGGTCCAAAAATCAAACCTAATAAACCACATGCTGTGGTAAAACAAGAAATTTGATTGAAGAAGACTTGGCAGCAAAGGTACTTAATAACAAATAAACAAATGAATTATAATATTATATATAAGACAAAAGACTTAAACACAAAAAACACCAAACATAAATGACTAAAAAAATATGTAATAAAGAAATCGAGAGAATGAATTTTTTTATGAAATATTAGAAGGCTGCAATCTGCACAAAAGAAAGGAGTGAAAGAGGAATGGAAGTAGGAGATAAAAATGACCAGGCATTACAGAAAGGGAAGTTAAAGAAGTGTAAGGTCTCTAAATATTTGACAAGATGCAGGAGTGGACGGGATAAAACAGGAAATTTTCTAAAGTACACGGGAGAAGAGAGGGAAACTGAAATATTTTCCACAAGATCTAGAGCACCAAGAAAATATCAAAAGAATGAGAAATACTATTACATGAGAAGGGCGACAAGATGACTTGAATTATAGAGGTAACTCACTATTAACTTAAGAAATACGATTGTGTAAAAGGCTTAGGTAGCTTATGCGGGTAATGGAGAACTCTCAAACTAGTTTAGAATGAGTAGACATACAAGCGAATGAAGACTTACAATAACGAAGGTATGTGAATAGATTATTGAATGGAATAGATGTTAGGAGAGTGCTATAGATATAAAAACGGCTTTAGTAATAATAATAATAATAATAATAATAATAATTTATTGCCCAACAGGTAAAAGGACCCAATTACAGAATAAACATTAAACAACAAAGTTCAACAAATCAACCAAAGAACATTCACAAATATCAACGCTATTACAAATAGTGTTAAAATAATTACACATCGTATGAATTGGCGAGTTTTTCATCAGGTTAGTGCGGGAATATTCCAAGTAGAACAGATGGTTTGATCGAGAAGAGGTTCTCGGTACATGAAATCTAATTAAATTCAGTAACGACGGAGAATCAATCTTGTTGTGTAATAGTTTAAACAAAAATGTGAGGTTTAATCTAATCCTACGCTGCTGTAAAGATTGCATTTGGAAGCACTCTAAAAGATGGAGCTGGCTATAACCTCTTTCCGGATATTCCCGATACTTTTTGAAGAAAAGATATTTCAGAAACTTTCTTTGAACTTGTTCGAGATTAGAATTATGGATCTCATATATGGGATTCCATATCAAAGCACCATACTCAAGTTTCGTTCTTACTAAGGAGAAGTCGGGAGAAGTACAAGACCTTAATGGCATTTATACTTTTAAATTGTTTTGTATTCCTGATAATGAAGCCTAACATTTTCATTGAGGAAGAGGAAACTTGTTGAATATGATGAACGAAACTAAGTTTCGTATCAAAAAGTACCTATGGCTAAATCTTTTATAATGTTATATCTACCTAATGGCATTTCATTTAGTTGGTAGCTAAATAAAATAGGTGTAGTTTTACGGGTAAGTGATAATATCTTACATTTCGATATATTTAAGAAGAGACTATTGATGATGAAAAATATTCACCATAAAACTACTATCAGCATAAAAAAATTGAGTTAAACGTTAAATTAAAAAAAAACCATTTGGGCGATTTTTGATAAATAAACATTAAGAAAAAGACGATAAATCAAGATTTATCAAGTTACAAAAATTTCTAACGACAATAGGAAATGATACATTTGCAGAATGAAAGGGACGCAACAGTACAGTTCGCGGTGTTGGGGGGGGGGGGGGGGGGGGGGGGGGGGGGGGGGGGGGGGGGGGGGGGGGGGGGGGGGGGGGGGGGGGGGGGGGGGGGGGGGGGGGGGAGGGGGGGGGGTGGGGGGGGGGGGGGGGGGGTCGAATGAAGCGCATAACACATGTAGAGCGTCTTTCTCACTAACACGATATTTTAGACCACAAAAAACATCTGATTTCATATGTATTTTTACATAATTTTCTACTTCAATAACGTCAAAACCTAATGATTTGAAAATATATTATAACAATTGAGGAGCAAAAGGGATAAGGGTAGTAAGGAGGTATATGGAAAAGTTGGGATCCTGGAGGTGAACTTGAATAAGACTAAATTAATGGAATTCCAAAAGAAAAGAGGGAGAGCGAGGAGGGTGGAATGGAAGTGGGGTGAGGAGTGTATAAAAAGTGTTGATGAGGTTACATATTTAGGGTATAGCATAAGGTACGATAATTAAAGACAATGCACAAATAAGGAAATGGGCAAGGAAAGGAAACGGATTTGTGGGGCAGGTATGGAGTTTAGTGGAGAAGTGTAGGGGGGGGGGGGGGGGGGGGGGGTTACGGAGAAGGCGGTGACTGTTCAACAAGCTGATTGAAAGTGTGTTGTTATATGGAACAGAGGTATGGGGGTGAGAGGAAAGGGAGAGGGAAGAGGTAGAGAGGAGGAGGGAAGAGTGATCGGGGATGGTGAGGAAATCATAAGAAGGAATAAAGATCTGCAAATGCAGGAGAGGAAGGAGATTAGGGAGGGGAGATACAACGGAAAATACAAGGGGAGTTGGTGGCAAATGATATTCCAAGGTATTTGATGTGGAGGAGAGGAATAGGAAGGAAGAGGGCAGTTCAGGGTGGGCCATGAGGAAAATGAGCCCAAGTATTGGTCGGAGGGGGATAACAGGATGTGCAGGTTGTGTGGGGAAGGAAGAGAAAGTATTGAACATATGGTGGAGGAATGTGCAGAGTTAAGAGTGGTATCTTGGTATATATTTTTTTTATGAATACAATAAAATAATACATACATATAGTTCGACCGCTGTATCTTTACCGATGTATGTTCACATACAACGACGTGTGTATCCGTCATTCGACTATTTTATTACTAAAAACAAACAAGGACAAACTGACTGAGATTTGCAGTTTGTCTTTGTTTGTTTTTAGTAACAAAGTAGTCGAATGACGGATACGCACATCGTTGTATGTGGGTAAAGACACAGTGGTCGAACTATACATGCAACACTACATTGATTGTTAAAGCGTAAAAATGTAATCAAAATCCGCCTCCAACAATTTTGTAAAATATCCCTTCAAAAGCAGATGACTAAACTTTTTATTCCGAGAGTAGGAATGTGATAAGGACCAAAAACAGTTAAAAGGGTGTTAGGCAAAGCAGCACATTGAGACTGCTAATATCTATAGTAATGAATGATGAAGTAGCAAAAGCAAGTAACAAAGTTAATAGAGTGGTTGTTAGGATATGGAAGGTCTGTAGTCTTAAAAAGGATAATATATGCGGATGATTAACAAAAAATATACAACATTGGAATGAGTTCATATAGGTACCTATAAAGAAAACTGACATAATGAATGTGAGTATGAAACAAACAGAAGAGAAAATAAGAATTGAAAAACTGGGCAGCAATATAAATAACAGAATGATGATAATGATAACAAAAAACTTACATAAAGAATTATGGAGAACATTTGTAAACAAGAAAGAAGTTAGAAAAAGAAAATTGAATATTGATAAGGTTTTTGTGCTGATATTATTGTATGGGGTGAAAGATACAGAACTTGGAATCGATAAAATTCTTGAGAAGAGTGCTAGAAGTGATTAAGAACTAAAGAAAAAGAATTGTTAGTGTGGAATCTATAGAAATGAAAATTGAAAGAGAACAACTTCAATGGTAAAGATATTTAACATGAATGCCACGTTAAAAGGATAGCAAGGGAAACTTGAAACTAACATAAAAAATGTGACAGAGTGATAGAAAGTAAGGAAGTGTAGCCAAATACAGGAAAAGGGGAATAATTTCATAAACTAAAGAAAAATACAAGTTCAACTCTAAACCCTCTACACTAAAAAGTAAAAGAGGGTTCGGATTAAACAACACATTATAATTTGTATATTTACCCAAATTATCCACTTTACTTCCGGGATTCTGAATTAGCATAATTGGTACAGCCTCGCCATTTTTCAAATCAGTACCAGGTACTAACAATTCCGATCTCATTTCATTTAATTTTGCATTAGAAACCTTATTTTCCTTAACGTGAGAACGTACTTGACTGTCCCAAATAGGACCGTATGCCAACTTAGGCGGTATATTCATCGGTGTAGACATCGAACAGAATTGTGAGACCGCCTTTAATCGAGTCTTAGGCATACTATATCTCGGATCTACTACCGTTAAAGAGAGAATGTGATGAGGTGGAAGTACGGCCGCGGTTAACAAACTTTTTACATTCTCCCAGTACTCGTACTGTAAGGAGATTTTTTCCAAATTATTTACAACGGAACAATAATCCTGCATCCATTTTGAATTAGATTCTTTTGCTGTCTTTAAGCAATTAGACAGTACGGCACAGGATAAAGGTCCTGTTAATTTAAATCTATTTAAACTATTCCTTAACTCAATTAATTGTACTTGCGAATTGGAGTAAAGTGTACTTTCTTCGCCAATTTGCTCTAAATTAAAGGTTTTAATTAATAATTTAAGCGTTTTGAGATAATAAGCTGCATGCACCCAGATCCAGATGATTCGCTCCATTTCTTCATTATTATCTAAGGGTTTCCAATGAAAAAATATTGTTCCCAAAGGTAAGTCTTCATCATACAGAACTACACTTCCTTCTCTACTTCCGTTGAGATAAGCTTTAGCGCCCACACTTAAACCGTTATTTCGTTGGGAAATATCTTTTAGTTTTCTTATCAAAATTTCCTCGGGTCCTTTAATTTCTATACAAGATATATATGATATATCTTGAACTAAACAATGTTTCGCCGTCGCTCTATAACAAGCTCGAAATGCCTTATCGCACGGTTTGTACGCAATTTTAAAACCCCATCGTTCTAACATGCGAAAACGTTTCGCATGCCATATATGAGTTTCCAACCATTTTATTCGCCTTTGTCTGTTCATATATTCGGCTAAGAGGTTACTAGGTCTTCGTCGATACTTGCGAGACGGTCTTTTCTGTTTAACGGGCATTCCCGCTTTTTTGAGTTGACTTAGATGTTTCTGTCGCAAACGTCTAGGTAGACGTTTTGTGTTGTGAGCCATTGCCCTTCTTCTCATATGCTTCGGTAATTGTTGGAAGGCTAACTTAGATGCGGTCGTTGTCTTTAGTGCTTGTCGCATAGATGTGATTTCGTTAATTCTGGCCGTGCAAAAGTTTAGAATATTTACGCGCGGAGGAATTTTATGCTTTCCTCCCAAAGCAAAATCGTAATGTTTCTCTTCATCCATGTTAGCAAAATTCAAAAATTTGTTTTTAATATTTGTTTATAACTTGTGAACCATAACCTAACAAAATCACGTTTTCTATAATATACAGGGCGATTTAATTCAGTTCACATTTATAAAGTCGCCTTAACACGTATTGTACAGGGTACACCTTAAATAATGAAAGGGGTGTCGAGGCGATACAACGTTTCTCTGCCATTTATTTCCCTATAAAAATAAATAGTCCATTTTTGGTGGTTTGTGTTGTGTTCCCATGCTCCTGTTACACTTATTTTAGTAGTGTCGAGCTGTATCTGTCAAGTCCGAACGTGATTTTTTAGTTGTCAAGTATTACCCGAATCCGACATAAAATAGTTTTAGGCCACCGATGGTTTGAATTCCCCGAAATTCCCCGATTTTGGTCATTCCCCGCAAATCGGGGATTTTCCCCGCGATTGGCATGTTTTATAATCTTTGTACTCAAACGTTTTATAATCTTTATACTCAAACGAATATTATGTTTATTAAAAGCATGACTACCTGATACATGTGAACATTACAAGCATAAAGAGTTTGTCGCACTACTGCCGCTACTCTAATTGCGACTATATATATATGTATATTGCAACTACGTCAGCACATTAAAATACATCCTCTCCGTTTTAAACGAAATCCTCATATCGGCTAGGAGGTTTAATTACTCGACCTAAGCGTGTTGTACGTACCGTACAGGCTCAGTCTGTTGAGTAGAAGGAGAGAGTGTATTTGCAATACGCTCATCATTACTTAGTTCTATCTTTATGGCACTATCACTATTTTCCTCGAAATCGCATTTAGGGACATACTCGATTTGGGATTTTCTTAAATCTACTCTATTTCTCCTTACTGTACCTGAATCAGTGTTCACCAAATACGACCTCGGGGCGCTGTGCTTACTAATAATTTTACCATTGTCCCAACACTTTTTGACATGGTTATATACATTTACATTTTCCTTATCTGCTAAGTTAGGTAACGGTTTAGCGTGTTGGTTATACCGTTTCTCACTTACAATTTTTATACGCGAACTTATTACAAGTGTTACATTTCAATATGTACTCTTCAATTTCTAAATTGATCTTTGGCCAATAAAATAATTGCCTCGCCCGAGCTCTACATTTTTCAATACCTAAATGACCTTCATGTAGCAATGCTAACATTTCAGCTCGCAACTCAGCAGGAACAATTATTTTATCTCCATTCAATAACAAGTTTTCGCAAACATTTAAATTGTTTCTTATTTTCCAATATGGGATTAAATCACGTACGATCGGTTTTTTATGATTAAATCCCGGCCAATTTTCGTTGTGAAATTTTACAACTTTATTTAAGATTAGGTCACGTTCTGTTGCATTTTGAAATTGACATTTTCTCACGTCTGACATAGGTAAATTACGAACTACTTCATTTATAACGTTAACAAGGTCGGGATCTTCTTCTACATCGTGTTTTAAATATGCACGCGACAGCGTATCTGCTACATGTAATTTTTTACCGGGAACATATTTTATTTGTATCTTTGGATACCGTAATAACTTAAGCGTTAGTCTTTCTAATCTGCGCGATATTTTATTCAAATCTTTTTTTACTATAGATTCTAGCGGTTTATGGTCGCTATGTATAGTTACGCAAGGGTGCACGTAAATGAAAGAATGAAATTTTTCTACCGCAAAACATATCGCTAGCATTTCCTTCTCAATTTGCGCCCATTTTTGCTCTGATTTCGTTAGACATCTTGACGCGTATGCAACAGGTCTATTATTCTGTAATAAGCACGAACCTAACCTAAAGTGACCACACGTCCCGATTTTGGCGGGACAGTCCCGCTTTTTGGAGGACAGTCCCGCGTCCCGCCGATTGTTTAAAATGTCCCGATTTTTAGAAAACATCTGCATTTCTTATTTTAAATGTACAGTAAAATTAAACGACCGGATTTTCTGAAAGATTCCAGAAATGTTTATAACAACTGCTTGGAATATCAACGTATGTATTTTTTTTCTACAAACGTCAAAAAATGACAAGGTTTGCTTGCGCATTGATAACAATACGAGAAGTGACCCTTTTTTTCACTTTCTTAGGTTACCATGGCACAAGGTTTATAAAGTTTATAAACCTTGACCATGGCACCGTGCGCGAAGAACGACGCCGTCGGCCGTGCGCGAAATACTTCGCGCACTGCCTGTAAACTAGATGAGAGTTTTGTATTTTAGCGTTAAAATAATTGTCAACTTTTTCACGTTTGTAGAAAAATTTTTGTGCGCGAAATACTTTGGTGATCTCGACTATTTTTTTTATTTTTTTTAATTTAATTTTTTATAAATCAGTTCTCGATCACCAAAGTGGCATTTCGCGCACTACTATAGTTTAAATTATTGGTCTGCTTTCATAACTAAATTATAATTCTCATTTCATCCCATTTGTCCCGCTTTGCCTCAATGACAATGTGGTCACTTTAACCTAACCCGTCTTTGCTACTATCAGTTTGTATGACAATTTCATCCGCAAAATTAAAGTATGCTAACACAGGGGCGTTTGCTAATAATTTTTTTATTTCAAGGAACGAATCATTACACGTTGATTTCCATGCCCAATGCCCATTGCACATCTAGCCGCATTAACTCACGCAATGGCGCCGTTATCCTTGAAGCAGACGGTAAAAATCGCGTAAGATATTTTGTCATACCTAAAAATCTTGCTAATTCGTTCCTATCTTTCGGTGGTTCTATTGCTAAAATTGCGTCGATGTGTTTTTTATCGGGTTCTAATCCGTTCGCGGAAAAAACATGACCCATATAATTTACTTCAGATTTTTTATACTGTAACTTGTCAATATTAAATTTTACATTATATTTACGACATGTTTCAAAAACACGCCTTAAATTATCGTCATGTTCTTTTATATTTTTTCCCGAAACTATTACGTCATCGAAATAGACACCAACTCCTGGCAAACTAGCAAATATCTTATAGTTTTGTTTATAAAAAACTTCCGGTGCCGATGATATACCAAAAGGTAGACGACAATACTGGTAGCGTCCGAATGGCGTCTGAAATGTGAGAATATCTGAACTATCATCATCAATAGGTATCTGAAAGAATCCGTCTTTCATATCTAATACCGTAAATATACAATTCCCTGACAACTGATAAACAAAATCGTCGAGCGTAGGAATTTGAAATCTTTCCCTTTCAAGGTTCTCATTTAAATAACGCGAATCTAAGCATAAACGAAGTTTTCCGTTTGATTTCTCTACTATCACTAGCGGATGTAACCATTCCGTTGGTTTCTCAACTTTTCGAATTATACCTTCAGTTTCTAACCTGTTTAATTCGATCTTTAATTTTTCCTGTAAACTATATGGTACCCTTCTTTGGGGACTACATTTTGGAACCGCATTGACCTTTAATTTTATTTTATACACCGTGGGCAGCTTTCCTAATCCTTCGAAAACATCTTTATACTCGACAAGAATTTCGTCTAAATCATTTATAGATTCTACCCGCTTGACTAAATCTAATTGTACGCAATGGTTTAGACCTAATAGAGGTATTTGATTTCCGTGTTTTACAACAACAAACTCTATTTCGCGTTTTCGATCTTTGACCTCACACGGTAACTTAATAGTTCCTACAGTATTTAACTTAAAATTTCCGTAAGATACCAAGCGAATGTTAGTTGGTTTTATTTTTGACATGCAATTTAATTCGGAGACTATTTGTAATGGCAAAATTGAGGTCATCGCTCCCGTATCAAGCTTACAGTCTATAATATCACTGTTTATCTTTACCTTCTGGATCCACATATTCTTCGAAACAGAACTATCTTTTTGGTTCACCGCACTTAAGTGAAATGTTTCACCTACACTTTCACTATTATCACCAGGCTCCACTGTTGATACTTGTTGAACATTCTTCTTGCGAACTTTTATGTCCTTTTCTTGTTTCTTCTGACACACCTTTACAAAGTGATTTTTAAGGGAACACCTAGCACACGTTTTCCCATACGCAGGACACTTAAATTTATCCATCGCGTGACTGTATCCACAAAATTTGCATAAAGCCGCTTTTCCTTGAATTTTATTTCTCGCTTGTTTGGACTGAATTTCACTTTTACCACAGCGGGCTCTTTTTGTGTTAATATTTTCGCTTGCGTTCTGCTCGCTTCCACAATTCTGCAAAACTTGATGATCGCCTTGTCGAGATCTAACTTTTCCTCTCTTAATAATCTCTCTTGGGTGCCCTTATCCAAAATTCCTAGAACTACCCTATCCCTAATCATTTCTTCTTCTGAGGAATATTCGCATTGCTTAACCGCCTTTTTCAACTCCATTAAGAAACTATCAAATCCCTGACCCTCTTTTTGGAATATGCTGTTAAACACATACCTGTGAAAAACGACACTTTTCTTCGGCGCGCAATACTCGTCAAATTTTCTAATGATTGTGTCCACTTTATTCTTCTCTTCATTTTCTGCGTAGTCGAAGCTATTGTACACATCCAGCCCTTCATCACTAATTGCACTTAAGAATATCGCAACTTTCTTTTTCTCTGACGTGTTGGCATCACACGTAGCATCTATAAACAATTCGTATCTTTGTTTAAACTTCTTCCAAGTTAAAGCAATATTCTCATCAAACGAAAGGCTATTTGGCAACCGAAAAGTTGTCGCCGCATCCATTTTTTTTATCGCAGGTTCGAGTGCACTAATTAATTAATTGTCGCTTAAATCGTTTAGTAAACGCAAACAATTAAAACAATACGTGTTATAACACATAATATAACACCTGACACCATGTTTTATAATCTTTATACTCAAACGAATATTATGTTTATTAAAAGCATGACTACCTGATACATGTGAACATTACAATATGTTTGTCGCACTACTGCCGCTACTCTAATTGCGACTATATATGTATATTGCAACTACGTCAGCACATTATAATACAGCGCTGGTTTCGACAGGTTTTGACACTGACCTGTATCTTAAAGGACTGAGCATTCTAATGATCCCCTCCACTACTTTTGAAGCAAATTCAAAACTGCCATTTTAAGGTACCAATTAGTAATTTAGGTTTGTTGTGTTGGTGATTATTGGTAACACTGTAACTTATGTTTTTGTTTACATAAACATAACCTTGTTTCATGCGTAGTATAAACTACGTTTATGCATTGCAATAAAATACAATTTTGAATACTTTACGTTTTTAAATAATTATGAGTCTGTAATTATACTACTTTTCACCATATATTAAGCATATAGGTTAAAACAAGCTAAGCTGTACCAGCCAAAGATGTAAATAACTACTACAACATCTTTGGTACCAGCTGATACCAGTACTACCAACACATTATAAAATAAATACCGAGTTACCATCATTACATAACTAACGCACTAGTTGACACCTGCAGTAACTAAAATTTAGGTGGGGCTTGTTTGCTTCAATGTTGTATTGAAGAATGCTCAGTCCTTTATGATACAGGTCTGTGGGTTTTGATGGCCACAAATGAAGGGAAGTGTTATATTGTCTGTGGTTATGCCTTCCCTTCGACCGATTGTAAAACGCATATACATATAAAGAAAAAAGAATATACTGCTAGCATTGTACCAATTTATCTGAGAAACATTAGAAGACAGAAGATATTACTCTCTCTGTAGATTAGCCAATCGGGACGAAGGTTAGCGTATTGCGATGTCCTTGCTATAATGTCAATATCGAGCATTTTTCTATCTATAGAGCGAAAATATATATGTCTGCACCGTAATGTTGACCAGATATTTGCACATGTATTGGATACGATGCTATCAGCATATTCTTTATATGTATACGGTAAAACGGTATTTTCGAAAATGTGTTTTGTATCTATACGACTGGGTCTCTTTTTCACCACACTATAGCCCCTTAGGGGCTATACAACACACGACGCGCTCACGCCACCCTATCGGTAGAGCCGCTAAGTTGTTGACTGATGCCGTTCAAATGTTGTCGTTGTGATTACACGATTACAGATGACGTACAACAGAGTAGGTCGTGTTTTTCAACTTTACACATCGTTTGGATGGCGTAACGAGTGCACAACATACCGACTATTATTAGTTAGTGCAGTTTGAGCAGTCGACTTGGCCACAGAAGAAATAGTAGGTATTTCTTCTGAGACTTGGCCATATTTCGCGAGAAAAGCTTAAATAAAGGAGTGAAAGTTGCTCCGCAGCTTCCACGTTAGCATACATATAATTTCTGGACCACTTGAAGCGCACGACAACCTGGTGGTGACTTTTAAAAGTAAATAGAGGTTATTCGTAATGTGAGATTCTAACTCACTTCAAGGTGACGACGACGCACCCCGATGGTGACTTTCGTAAGTAAATAGAGGTCATTCGTAATATAAAACGTTTATGAATAAATCTTAATTCTCAGGCAGTCTCGTGCTTCGACTAATGTACAACTGCAAACTAAACGAATTCACTTACTAAATGAATATCGCCATAAAACTGTACATGTAAAGGTATTCTTTGAACTGATAATTGTATATACCTATGTCATTATTGTCATTCTATATTTAGGTTACAATTTGAGTTAAATTGCTGACGCTGTCTTAAGCGCTTATCTCTACTTCTTCTTCTGGGAACGGCGTAAGGTTATTAATAACTAGTCAACCTTTCGATCCATGAAGGTTATGGATGTCATTCAAAATTAACACCGTTTGCCCTCTAATTTCTTATCTCTATTCTCGGAATATAACAATGCGCACTGTAAGTAATGGTCACCTTGGCGAGGGTGTCATCAAAAGTGAACTTGCGGATGTAAAGTTATCGATGCCCAATGTCATTGCATACCTACATTCTGGGGAATTGTTTTATAATAGGACTTTATTACAGATTGCAATAAGTAAAAAAGGAAATATAAAATAATAATTTGTTGCGCTTCTGGACCAGTTTGACCTCGATATAATTATTTAATTTCTGGACCACTTGAAGCGCACGACAACCTGGTGGTGACTTTTAAAAGTAAATAGAGGTTATTCGTAATGTGAGATTCTAACTTGTAATGATGTGAAATTTGTACATATTATTTGTTTTAGAACTCCTGGTAGGAATTCCTTAAATAATACAAATTTCTACCAGGAGGGGTCGCCAGCAAACGTAAACATCATTCCCACCAAATATCTCTCCCTCCTAATACTCCCACCGGTCCTAAAAATACCTTTATAAGGAATTGCACCGCAATAAAACAGAACTTACCGAGAGATCCTTCAGATCTGAAATCCGAATAACCTAATAATGCAATTACGTACGGTTGTTTAACACCGAGCTAATTGTATTCCGTTTTCCGTTTATTCCTGTTATTATGCAATTACGTACGGTTGTTTAACACCGAGCTAATTGTATTCCGTTTTCCGTTTATTCCTGTTATTATGCAATTACGTACGGTTGTTTAACACCGAGCTAATTGTATTCCGTTTGTTTAAACCTGTTCTGTTGTAGTTAGTACGGTAGTAGAACCGAGCTAATTATGTAAAGAGATGGGAAGGAGTAAGTTGAATAATATATTTGATAACCAAATTGTAGGTGTGACTCCTTCCCACTCATTTTTAAAACAGGCCGCCTCAAGTAAATTGGGGGAAAACTAGAAGTAAACTGGGGGAGAACTTTTAAAAAGGAGAGCCGACAAGAAAAAGGAGCTTGTCTTGAGTATTTTGGTAGTTTGCCTAGTTTTGCTCCAGTTCGATTTATTACCGTTATTTTCCAGTTTCCGATTTCTGTTCTACAGTCCTGAAAACCTTATTTTGTATTTTCCATTTAGACTCCTGATACATTTACCTGTAAACCTTATATTTCCCGAATCCGTTCACCTGTTTATCCGTGTAAAACTCCTGTGTGTGACGTCTCTTGTGTGCGTACTCACCTGTGGGTAGAAAAACCGTTTTTAGTTCTATTTTTGGTAAGTCCGTTTATTTTTTATTTCTTTACTTTATTAATTATACACTTTAATTCACCTTTTTCATTTATACTTGAACATTTAAGACACCGGTAGTTCGGAATTACCTGAGCTACCGTTGACAACTTTATTTGTTTAAAATTTCATTCACTCGGCATTCAACCGTTACTTTAGTTATTGTTTGATACTTTGCTCCAGTAAAACACAGGCCTAAATAGCAATTATTTATACAAAAAGGTTTGTGGTACTCCGTTTTGTGATATAACCGGAGTGCGAATTTTTCAACCCCGTTATATCGTACGGTAATATAGCAGGAGATAAGTTCCGAAGCTAATTACACAAAAGGGAATAATTACATAAACTGTCTGCATCTTGAATTAGTTCCTTTAGGCAACAACAAAAGGGCTAATTTAACTTGTAGTAGTTTACGTAAGAGCTCTTAAGTACATTTTCAGTTATCACTGGTTTTAAGCAACCGACTTGTGTTTTAACCCTGAACGTCTAAGCTGGCACCGCAGTTAGAGTTCTTGTAATTAGGGTCAATTGCTAATTGAGGTGGAATGCGCACTGTAAGTAATGGTCACCTTGCCGAGGGTGTCATCAAAAGTGAACTTGCGGATGTAAAGTTATCGATGCCCAATGTCATTGCATACCTACATTCTGGGAATTGTTTTATAATAGGACTTTATTACAGATTGCAATAAGTAAAAAAGGAAATATAAAATAATAATTTTAAAACTGCACTCGTACGTACAGATAAATACAAACGAAAATGTTCGCAAAATTAGCACGAGTCTCCTGGCGTAAAAGCATAGGTACCTCTGGTACCTAGGTATAATGCGAAAAAATTATACTTACCTGCTATTACAGATTATAATAAGTAAAAAAGCAAAAAGGACATATAAAATGATAATTTTAAAACTGCATTCGTACGTACATTAACAGTATTGCATAATCTATTTATAGAATATACCCATATATTACACTAGCTTTTAAGGTAAAAATGACGCAATTGCGTTTTCTGGCTGTATATTTTCATAATTAAAACGGTAATTTCGGTGACCTATTTTGAGTTATTAGAACATTAATCAACGTATCTATTTATAACATAGAGATAAAATTCCTTTCGTTACCTATAACAATAGTTTCATTCATTGCATAAATAATTTTTACAGGAAATATTCTTATAAACGTGAATGAGAGTAACGTGCATCTTATATGTATCAGATGTAAATAAAATACTCGGGAATCGGGATAAAATTGTGTACACTTTAAATAAACATCTTTATTTTGCTATTAGGTACTTAGACAAAAATAATATCTGCACATAGGTAAATACGTATAACGAATTCCATCGGTCTTATGTTTATGCAGGGATGCTGTGGGTTCCAAAAACTATTGTAACATGACCATAAACGTAGGTATAGATTGTACTGAATTGACGCTCTTCAACTTGCACAACACGTGCATCTAGGAATTATTAACAGTCTATATAAAGATGTTCAGCTGTAGTTTAATGATGCTAATTTTACTACAACTTTTATCGATACATGTAAGGAGAAGAACATGCGTAATTAAAGAATCAAATCTCAGTGCAATTCTGAGCTTCTTAAAGGCTGATGTAATATTTCTATTGTTTGACCTTCTTCTTGTTCTTCTTCTTCTTCAGCAGCCTGACTCAAAAGTATTTCTTTTTCCAAACCAAAAACTATATTAAATCAATTACATTTACATGGATATATACACATCTACAATTATTTATTTAAGAATTGTATATGTATATTTTTCAATAAATTCCGTTTCTTTTCGGAAGCGCTCTTCTTCGGCGCGAGCTTCAAACGCCGCACGCTCATGGCACTCCGCTGCCATTTGGGCCTCCTGCTTTTTTTGTTGATATATCGGCAGCATCTTCTGCAGGCATCCCATGGATGCTGTCACCAATTCTCGCGGAGTTGACGGTTTGCCAATTACTGCTGTAGAAGGAGAAGTTGATGCTGCTGAAGCTGGAGGCGTAATATTTTCATACAGCTCCCGTAGCACTCCCATGTCTTTTCCTGCAGGTTGACTGCAAAAGAAAAAGGGTTTTATAATAATAATTTTCTCCTTCGTTAAGAGTAAAAAGTAACTTACTGTACTTGCTGAACTTCTACTGGCGCCGACGGTGGCTGCGGCGGTGGCGGAATTTCAATTTCATATACATAATGAATATTGACTATAAAAGATAAATGCAATGTATTAGTATAGTTATCATTGAACATTCGAAATAGCTTACCACAACGTTTGTTGTTCAACCGACACAGGTACAGCAACTTCGCTCATTATGGACGTTGGTATGATTCTAAAAAATTAATAATAGATCACATTAATATACGATTGACTCTTTCTATTTACATACAATTAATTGTGAACTATTTACCTTTGCGGAGTATAAACGTGACCTCCATCACGCTCCAACTGATCCAGAAGAACATGCAAATCACCCATATGTGACGTTATTGTTGTTCTATAATTAAAAAGAAAAACATGAGTGATAAAAATGTAACAGGATACATTACTGTAAATATGTAGAAAAAATGCACTTTTACCTTTCGGTCAGTCCACCTTCATCTTCGGCGAGGAGATTTATTACCTTATTACCGTCAAGGCTTCTTTTTGGCGTACTTAATAATTTTGCCAGCACTGGTCTGGAATTTGCAGCTCCACTGCCACTACTACCGCCTTTCTTCGATGTAATTTTACTGCGTTTAGATGATGAGGATGACATGATGCAATAATTGGACGTGTGAATGCCTAATGTAAGAGCTGTCATTAGTATATATGACCGAAATTTTGTTAACGTTGGCATAAAAGAATTCCCAGAGGGTTCGCAATGACATCGATGACCTTAAGCCGGGAATACATCTGACAAACGTTGTCATTCGTTCGCGTTGCCTAAGATTCGTTTCTATGCATTTGTCAAGTGTATACTAGAATTCGCGACGAATCAATCATATTTCTTTTTGGTGCGAACGGCTGCCAATGCAAACGAACGTTTCCCATCGGTTGTCGGTAAAAACTAAAAGATCAAAGAAAATCTGAAGTGAAGAATGCCTGCGAACGTTTAGATGTGGACGGATTTAAAAAGTTTAGGCAATACTTCAATACAGTAATACGATTTGATTCTTAGTCAAAAGTACTGATATTAGTAACATATCAAAAGGATAGTATCGATACCAAATTGAGTGGTAATTGGTATTGAAAGAAAAGCATCGATACCAGAGTCCAGAATCATATCAATAGTATCGGAACGTCCCTAAACATCTTCAGAAATTTTAATACATTTTTCTAAACACTGATATTAATAAAGGTACCTTCTCGCTTGACATGTTCACTTTTGAACTACGAAGTGGGCAGGCACACTGACAAAACTTACAGGATAGGAGTGGAACACGTGGAACGGCAGAGAACGACAAAAAATTCTCACTCGTGCGTGCATATGTAATGTATCATGCTCCCCAGCAAACATTCGTTCTTGTTCCCGGTATACCTGCACACAACTGCGAAGGGTGGCAACGCGAACGAATGACAACGTTTGTCATATGTATTCCCGGCTTTACACCTGCAAGTTCGCTATTGATGATAGCGGCAACTTTCTCTCTCTCCAAAATTGTACAGAGTGTGCATTGTTTTGTTCTATATGCAATTACACGCATCTAAAGGTTGACTGACAACGTTATCAATAATCTTACGACGCTTGCAAAAGTAGTAGAGATAAGCGTTTAAAGTTTCATTCATTGCATTTGCATAAATAATTTTGACATTCTTATAAACGTGAATGAGAGTAACGTGCATCTTATCTATTGCTAAAAGTGCATATTCAGAAGAGTGTAAAAATAGCACAGCCCCTTATCAAAAGTTCAGTAACATAGAAAAATCGAAAACTGCGTTTAAGTTAGGACATTGAATAAAGAATCACTCAACGGTTAAGATGACATTTTACAGCTCTTTTAAAAGTTGATTTTTTTTTTCCCATAAACATGGAATAGGTATGATAACAATTCATTTAGCTAGTAAACGAATACCTACCTGTGGTATGTATGTATTTACCAAAAACACATACGATCGTTAATTTTTATTAAAAATTTGTTACCTATTTTAAACCGAATTGCAAATATAAAAGTCTTGGAAAAATCTCATTTCTGTTACGTTAGTTTACAAATAGTAAAATATTGGAATGGGGGACGGGGGTGCGTTTTTAAAACTGAATGTGCTGAAGTTTTTTACAGTTTAACCTGAAAAATCGCATTCCTGCCTGCTAAAAGCTTAGTCATCTTAATACATTAATCAGGGGTCACTTTTTCATACGTTTCAGTACGACGATGTATTTAATTTAATCTTTCCTATATATTTCTATAGTTTGTTTTATTTGATATCTAAAATAGTGCTACAATTTGAGTCAATTTTGTTTATATAATTACATGCTATCGATCAGTTCAGTGGCACATTACTTATGGGGTTGTCTCCCCACTTAACGTTATATGCATCTATCTCTAACATAGTAACTTTTCAAAAAATTCTGTGAAAGGCCAACCCTTGCGCCTTTTCTTCAGTTTAGCTACCTGCAGATCTGTACTAATAAATTGTTATGTAAATCACATTTATAATAAACTTTCGTTACAATGCCTCGCATAAATGAAATGTTGCAATTTTTCTTCTTCTTTTGAATTATACACAATACATAATATGCGAAATATGAATGAGGATAAACGGGATAAAATTGACAACTGTATCCATTATGTGTGTTTCGCGTTAAATATAATATATTAATAGAAGTTCTCTGTTTGTAATCAGGTAATCACTATTCGATTTTTTTTCAAACTCAGTTCTTAGTTCAGAATCGTATATCTTTTACCAAACAACTAAGCGCTTTTACATTCTCGAAAGGTTTACATTGGTCACGAAGCATGTCGATGCATCGATAGTACTAGATTTGAACTCAAAATAGTCATTTACAGCAGTTTTAATCTCGGTCTTTCTCTCTCTCCCTGGTTTCAACAATCATCGCTGCAACAGTATAAGTTGAAATCTGAGGATTTTCATCAAGCAGATTCCAGATTGAGGTCAGAGTTTCGCTGATTAGCCGATTCTTGTCTTACCGTCCTTAAACCAATGCCACCAGGTAGCGATAGCCCCCATCACTGAGGGGCGACTTGTCACCATACGCAGATGTGATCTCGAGAGTGGTTTGTTTGAGATCCATTTCGATGTTTTGTTTAAATACCTGAAGCGCGTTTTTTTTTAACACTGCTCGATCGATTCGAGAAAGCAAACTTGCATTCGCGAATGGAGCTTGCATGGGCGTGTTTGCTGTTGTGTGTTTTTTCAATTTATCGATAGAGGAGTACGAAGAAAATTTCCACCTGATCGATTAATGCTAGAATAAAGTAAGCTACATATACTACTACTACTACACTAATAATATGACCCTCATCTGTTTAACTGTTTGAGTCCACTTGAGCGAGATAGACACTTGTTTCGGAGGAAGGGGGCGTACATCTAATATTAGTAATAACTCCTGTGTGACCCTTATCTGTTTAACTGTTTGAGGTCACTTGAGCCAGATAGACACTTGTTTCGGGGGAGGAGGGGCCTTCAGGAACGGACCTGTTAAATAGCCGTTTACTGTAAACGGGTATCCGTTCATTACAATACCAACAGTTCAGTCTACGCACTAGTTTGTAATTTTGTACACAACAATTAACATCAAAACGTCACACAATTCAGTTCTCGTAGAATAACGCAATAAAGCATGGAGACATAATATTTGTAAACATAACTGACCAACTCAAAGGTGACACTGCAATGGCGACTTCCGTTGAGTTCGTTGCTATCTCCCACCACTATTACCATATCTCCTGTTTATATTTACTCGTTGGTATTTTCGCAGATCTAGAACAGCATAGCAAAAGAAAATTTCGACAGAAGAAGCACAAATCACTTACTCTTAGTGGTTTGTGAGAAGAAGCGTTCGGAGCGAAGAGAATTCAAATAAATGCCTTCCAAAATTGATCCAATCTCATTCAAGCATGTTAGCTGTCCGTTAACATGGATAAATCTAGTAAAGGTTGATCGATGCCATTTTGTTATTGTATTTTTATTTTTGAAGTTTCACAATTTTTTTTTGTTACATTTTTAACTTAACGAGGAATATGGATGATCAGAGGCGTAAGAGGCGGAGGGTAAGTTTTTATGTCAAGCACGATTTTTAATACAAGTATACCTTGTTAGGCTAACACCACGCAAGGTAGTCCGAAGAGAAACGCCCAAACGCAAAAATAGAAACTCCTAATGAGGAAAAGGTATCTCACTATATACTCCGATATTCCGAAACCTAATAAATGTTGTAGGATGTCCAACCAATGAACAATACGGAGAGAAATTCGGCATATGACTGCCCAATTTGTTACGAGAAACTAGAAAATAGGAACATTAGCGCAACCCAATGCGGGCATGTGTTTTGTACACAGTGCCTTGTCCAAACTATTGGCGTCTCCAAAATCTGCCCTACATGTCGTACCGAACTTACCCTGGAGAAAATCCATCCATTATATTTATAGGCATATTAAGCTTCTATACACGTGTATAGAATCTTAATATGGATGGATTTTTTCCAGGGTAAGTTCGGTACGACATGTAGGGCAGATTTTGGAGACGCCAATAGTTTGGACAAGGCACTGTGTACAAAACACATGCCCGCATTGGGTTGCGCTAATGTTCCTATTGTTGTGGTAACAACGTAATGACTTGGTAACGTTGGTTGCCCTCTATTTTTCTCTCTAACTTACTTCAGAGTATGTGTTCTGTAGTTATCACATATAATAACCGAGACGTGTGTATATGTTTGTGTTGCTGTACACTTTTCCGACAGTCGCCGAATCCTGACGAATGCGGATGTGATATTTTAAAACCAAAGCTATTATAAATTTATAACCTACAAATTAATGCTACAATTACTTAACCTAAGAATTACAGATGCCCCCAAACCTTTACCTAAATATTTTTTTCGAAGTAAGTTTTAAACATTTAATATAAAAGTCTGTCATCTTATTCAAGCGGTATTTGTGTCTAAATATATTTTCTTTACTTAGAAAATACTTGTGCTTATTTTTCGGTAAAAATTTTGTGTAAACATGCAAAGTTTGTCTGTCCGCGGTCCTTAACCCATTTCGAACATTAAAACAATGCCAGAAAGTATTTTCGTGAAAATTTTCAAAATGACAAGTATCGGAAACTTTTTCTCGGTAACATAGAAATTTAATTATTTCAAGTTGAAAAGTTATCCAAATGATGAAAAATGATTCTATTATGCCTCGCGTTTACATTTTCATCGTTAAAATGATGTAAAAAGCAGCAACAGCATTCATCGTAGACTAATTTATGTGTCCCGATACCTTCTTTCGGTAACTTTCGAAATGTACATGTTTGTGTGCTTATTTCGAATTTAGAGATTTTGAACGATGGACGATGTCGTCAGTAACATATATAGTCGAATGTTTTCACCGAGAAAAATGTTTTTGTCTACATATTTAACTTAATTAATATTGATGAAAGTAGGTGGCAAGTGTATGGTTACGTTACACTACACTTCTAAATATACAACTTATATTGTAATTAAGAGGAAGTAAAATCCATATTTAATGCTGCACATATGCGTGTAAATGATGCCTTTAGTTAGTGAAAAAAACAAAAATTTGAAACTGTTTAAGGTAGAGAAGGTCTCTCAATAAAACAGATGTTATGCAACGTTAGACCAACTTCTATTTGTACGTTTTATGTTTTATGGTATTTTTAGTTTTACTATAGTTAAAGATGAATGTTAAAACGTTCTCCCTAAGGCCATTCGCATTCCCAAGAAGCTGCCAGTGTCCAAATTGAGTTCTTTTACATTCAAAACTCATTCTAAACTATCCTTATGAAGTTCACATGAATTTTGTCATATTTTCGTTAATATTTGGGCAAAAAGGACGTAATTAATATTGTGAAAGGCCCATTATGTATTTTTGGTATCAAATCTATTCCAAAAAGTTTTCATGTTACATTTTTTTAATAATTTGTGAAAATTTACTATAGGTACATAGATAGGTAGGTAGGTATAGAGTCGAGCGAATTCGTATATCTTCATCAAATATGAACCGATTTTTGTAATTTTTACGTCAAATGAAAATAAAAATCCTTTATCTTAGTTACGTTAATAACTTGCTAAATTACAGATATCTACCGAGTCAAAAATCTGAAAAGGTACAAAAATGTACATTTTTTTGCTTTTTCTCCCCTATCGAAGGCCTAAATATCATTTTTTTAAAGTAACGATGACATTGATAATCTACGGAAAAAAGTAATTGAATTTGATTTTAAAGAAAAAACAACGAGAAAATTTCTCCGGGAAGTGTTTTTTTTCTTTTTTTGTTCGTCAAATTTGAAGCCTTTTTTTTAACACCCTGTATAAGTATCCGTTGTGGAAATGGTACGTTTCGAAACCGACATTAGTTGTCTTTGTACTGCCATCAAATTTTCTCTATATCTCTCTTATGTTCAAAGATACGAATGATCACTATATAATAACCGAGACGTGTGTATATGTTTGTGTTGCTGTGCACTTTTCCGACCGTCGCCGAATCCCGACGAATGCGGATGTGATATTTTAAAACCAAAGCTATTATAAATTTATAACCCACAAATTAATGCTACAAGCTACAATTACTTATAGATACCCCGCAAACTACGTAAATATCTGCACTAATTTTTTTCAAAGTAAGTTTTAAACATTTTAGTATAAAAGTCCGTCATCTTATTCAAGCGGTATTTGTGTCTAAATATATTTTCTTTACTTAGAAAATACGTTCAAAGTTTCCTTATGGAGATTACGTGTAAAATAGAATTCGCTATTTGTGCTTATTTTTGGGTGAAAATTTTGTGTAAACATGCAAAGTTTGTCTGTCCGAGGTCCTTAACCCATTTCGAACATTAAAACTATTGAGATATAAGAATTATGCAACGATTGCGCAATGTTTATTGGAGGACGGACGCCTACTTAACTACCGCGAGTATATAAGAAGTTGCAACTCGCAATCAGTAGTTGTAGTAGACAGCCAGCAATACTCACATAAGTTACTAACCAAGTTTACCTATGTTACTTTTTATTCTTTTATTATACATACTTATTCGTTCACACTTCACAAGCTTTTTATTAAACCACGATTAATTGCAATAAGTACCTCAAAACAAAAGGTTATGGGCCCAGGCAACGTAAGTGATTGATCGGGAACGCGAATCGGTTTTGCGATAGTTTAGTGAAAGACACTTGGAATCAATTTTCAAAAAGTGAACAGTAAAATAAGTGATACACGTGAATCTGTTTTACGTAAGTAATAAAAGAAGGAATTCACAACCGCGAATCAGTTTTGCACAAAGTGAAAATGTCCGAGAAAATCGACGTAAGTGTGATAACTAAGTTCAACGGTCAGAACTTCAAACAATGGATTTTTCAAATCAAATGCGCCTTAAGAGCCAAAGGGGTTCACGACGTTGCAGTTGGCACATGTTTGAAACCAAATGAAGCAAACGTAAAGGAGTTTGAAGCGTGGAATAAAATGGATGCCATCGCTATGTTTACGATAACATCAGCAATGGAGCTATCTTTAATTACATTGATAGAAAATTGTTCCACAGCAAAAGAAGTTCTAGACAAACTACATACAGTTTACAATCAGAAATCTGAAATGAATAAGCTGATGCATCAAGAGCGTTATCACAACTATAAGATGGACAAAAATGATACGATGGCAATGCACATAGCCAAAGTGGAAAATTTGGCAAAAGAAGTAAGAAACGCAGGTGAGACAATAAGTGATTCGGCAATAATGGCCAAAATACTACTAGGACTACCTGAAAAATACAGAAACTTACGACAAGCATGGTTATCCGTAGAGGAAAACAAGCAAACGTTAAGCAATCTTACAGCAAGGCTACTAGATGAAGAGGCACATCTAACGACAAGTGAAGAAAACGACACCGCGTTTTCAACACAAACAAAAAAGAAAACGACGGCGAAAAGTTCGAAGACAACCGTCACCTGTTACAATTGCCAGAAAAAGGGACACTTCGCGAGAAATTGCCGCTCCCAAAGAAGAGAACGTACGGGCAACAATTCAAAACAAGAAAGTGAACCAAAGCCGCCCCGACAAGAAGGAAACTTGTCAGCGTTCACCATAAACGAAGAAGAGCAGCACACCTCGGAAGCCCTGACAACTTCAGCTAATGAAGAATGGATTATGGACAGTGGAGCATCTGCTCACATGACGTACAAGATAGAATATTTCTCAACGTACAAAGAATTCCAAGAGGAAACTACCGTAAGATTAGGTAACGACAAAATCCTCAAAGTACAAGGCAAAGGAGAAATCAAAATACGAAAGAAAGTCAACGAAAAATGGTTCGACGCGATCATACAAAACGTGCTTTTTGTTCCGCAATTAAAACGAAATTTGTTTTCGGAAGGTGTTTTAACAAAGAGAGGTTTCAAGATAGTAAAAGAAAATAAACACGCCTACGTTTACGCAGAAGACGAGCTAACGGCATATGCAACCCGAACCGGAAATAATTTATACGTAATGCAGTTCGAAACGTTAATAAATTACGAAATAAATTACGCGAGTAATGAAACGGACAAATTAATGTTATGGCATAAACGCCTAGCTCATGTGAACGTAAAAACAATAAAAAGTTTAATCAACAAAGGTGAGATTAAAGACATTGACATAGAGAAAATCGAGAAAGTTGTTGCTACGGTAAAGCTCATAAATTGAAATTCGGCACTGTTAAAAGAAACGTGAAACCCGCGGAAGTTATTTATGCTGACGTGTGTGGACCGATGAATACGCCAAGCATTGGTGGCGCCAATTATTTCATTTTATTTAAAGATGAAGCTACAGGCTACAGAATTGTTTTCTTTATAAAACACAAAAGTGATGCTTTAGACTCATTTAAAACGTACCTACCTAAAAACGTGTGAAAATAAATTCGGTTATAAAGTGAAAACTTTGCATGTCGACAATGGAACGGAATTTATTAATAAAAATTTCAGACAGTGTTTACGCGATCGTGGAATTGACTTAGAAAGAACCGCGCCGTATACACCTGAACAGAACGGACGTGTTGAACGGGAGATGAGAACTTTAGTGGAAAGCGCGAGATCAATGTTATATGAAAAGGATCTACCAATTAGCTTATGGGGAGAGTCCGTGAATACCGCTGTTTATGTGTTAAACAGAATGCCAAATAGTAATTCACCAGAAAAATCGCCATACGAGATGTGGACAGGTAAGAAGCCGACCTTGTTACACTTAAGAACGTTTGGAAGCGTAGCGTACGCACACAAACCCAAACAAACGAGAACGAAATTGGACGCTAAAAGCAAAAAGTTAATTGTAGTGGGTTACGACGGAAATTCTACTAATTATCGGTTATACGACATCGAAACAAAGAAAATTACAATTTCAAGAGACGTAATTTTTAACGAAGAATCTAAAGAAATTATCGCTAGAATAAATACCGTAAAAGTTCCAATGGAGCTAGAAGAGGATGACGATAAATTTGAAGACGAAATTCGACAAGACAATGGTGAAGAAAACGTTCCAGAACCAGTGGAAGAACAAAGATACCGACTACGCCCAAGAGAAATCATCAGGACTCCTCAAAGATACGACGATTACGAGGTAAATTTTGTTACAGATGTACCACAAACATACCCGGAGGCGATGTCTTCTGAAGATTCAATCAAATGGCAAGAATCAGTGGAAGAAGAACTGGCGGCACTGGAGAAGAATAAAACATGGGAATTGGTCGAGAAACCCGACGACAAAAATGTCATTGGAAGCAGATGGGTGTTCAAAGTAAAAGTAGACCCAGATGGAAACTCGAAGCGATACCGAGCACGACTTGTGGCAAAAGGATACGCACAAAAGAAGGGCATCGACTTCAAAGAGACGTTCTCACCGACAACCAGGTACGATTCTATAAGAATTCTCCTAGCAATAGCAGCTAAAAATGACTTGGAGATAGGTAATGCAGTTCGACATTAAGACGGCCTTCTTAAATGGTGCAATCGACGAAGAGGTATACATGGAACCACCAGAAGGAACAAACATAAACAAAAATTTTGTCTGCAAACTAAAGAAAAGTTTATACGGTTTACGTCAAAGCGGAAGAAATTGGAATATTCGTTTTAATAATTTTTTTAAAGAATTCGGTTTCGAACAATGTAACGCAGATAAGTGTGTTTACACGGGTAAAATCAAAACGTTGAAAGTGTTTTTAATTTTGTTTGTCGATGACGGATTAATAATGTGTAAAAATAAATCGGTAATAAATTTAGTGCTAGACAAATTAAAAACTGAATTCGAGGGTAACGATCAGTGAACTAAATTATTTTGTTGGTTTAGAAGTTATAAGAAATCGCGATGATAAAACTATTTTTATACATCAATATAACTACGTAAATAAAATAGTTGAACGTTTTAAACAGCAAGACGCCAAATCAGCACGTACACCCTCTGATGTTCATGTAACCACAGTATATAAACGAACCAGTACAATAACTCCTACGCATTTCATTCATAAATCGACAGAGCTCTTAGGGACCTTGAACGCACCCCTCCACGATTTATTTTACTTTTCACTATGCATGTCTATGGCCGTCGGATGAGATTCTCATCCGAGCAGCGTTGAAGGTCACAGAAAGTTTAGTGCGTGACGTCACGAGATATCATACTGGTTCGTATGTATACTGTGATGTAACTTTATTAAACAATGACGAATGCGGAAAAGATATTAAATTTCCATACCGTGAAGCCGTGGGAAGTTTAATGTTTGCAGCTATAGTTACAAGGCCAGATATCGCTTATTCAGTTGGATTAGTAAGCAGATTCTTAGAAAATCCAAGCGAGCAACATTGTAAAGCTGTCAAACAAATCATTCGTTATTTAAAAAACACGTCTCAATTTGGAATCATGTATAATGGTCAAACAAATAACCCAAATAAATTAATTGGATACGCTGACGCAGATTTCGCAAAAGTGATCCAAATACGCGAAAATCAACGTCCGGCTACATTTTCAAAATCAACGAAGGGACAGTTACTTGGTCAAGTCAGAAGCAAAAAAACATAACTTTGTCAACAACTGAATCGGAATATGTGAGTGCATCAAATGCAGCGAGAGAAGTCAGTTGGTTACGTCAGTTTTTATTAGATATCGGTGAAACACAAAAGGAACCAACACCAATAAGAATTGACAACCAGAGTGCTATTCGACTTATTAAAAATAGTGAATTACATAAACGTTCAAAACACATTGAGGTGAAATACCATCACATTCGCGAAAAGTTCGAGAATGGAGAAATTAGTGTCGATTATGTGAACACGAACGATCAGTACGCGGATATAATGACAAAACCATTAAGTAAACAAAAATTTTGTGACAACCGTTCAAAACTTGGAATGATAGAAAACCAATTTTGAAGAACATTTGAAATTGTTTTGTTTGCTGTAATATTAATATGTTAGAAATGTAAAATTTTGTCTTTTTTATAGGGTGCAATCGAAAGCCATAATTAGTGGAAGTATTGAGATATAAGAATTATGCAACGATTGCGCAATGTTTATTGGAGGACGGACGCCTACTTAACTACCGCGAGTATATAAGAAGTTGCAACTCGCAATCAGTAGTTGTAGTAGACAGCCAGCAATACTCACATAAGTTACTAACCAAGTTTACCTATGTTACTTTTTTTTTTATTCTTTTATTATACTTATTCGTTCACACTTCACAAGCTTTTTATTAAACCACGATTAATTGCAATAAGTACCTACCTCAAAAAAAACAAAGGCAGAAAGTATTTTCGCGAAAATTTTCAAAATGACAAGTATCGGAAACTTTTTCTCGGTAACATGGAAATTTAATTATTTCAAGTTGAAAAGTTATTCAAATGATGAAAAATGATTCTATTATACCTCGCGTTAACATTTTCATGGTTAAAATGATGTAAAAAGTAGTAACAGCATTCATCGTAGACTAATTTATGTGTCCCGATACCTTCTTTCGGTAACTTTCGAAATGTACATGTTTGTGTGCTTATTTCGAATTTAGAGATTTTGAACGATGGACGATGTCGTAGGTAACATATATAGTCGAATGTTTTCACCGAGAAAAATGTTTTTGTCTACATATTTAACTTAATATCTATCTATTGATGAAAGTAGGTGGCAAGTGTATTGTTACGTTACACTATACCAAAGAGAATACCTATACTTGGACTATACTTCTAAATATACAACTTATATTGTAATTAAGAGGAAGTAAAATCCATATTTACTGCTGTACATATACGTGTAAATGGTGGCCTTTAGTTAGTGAAATAAACAAACATTTGAAACTGTTTAAGGTAGAGAAGGTCTTTCTATAAAACAGATGTTATGCAACGTTAGACCAGCTTCTATTTGTACATTTTATGTTTTATGGTATTTTTAGTTTTACTATAGTTAAAGATGAATGTTAAAACGTTCTCCCTAAGGCCATTCGTATTCCCAAAAAGTTGCCAGTGTCCAAATTGAGTTCTTTTACATTCAAAATTCATTCTAAACTATCCTTATGAAGTTCACACGGAATTTGTTATATTTTCGTTAATTTTTGGGCAAAGACTATGTGCAAAGACGTAATTAACATTGTGAAAGGGCCATTATGTATTTTTGGTCTCAAATCTATTCCAAAAAGTTTGCATTTTACATTTTTTTTAATAATTGGTAAAAATTTACTTTAAGTAGGTAGGAACGAATTCGTATATCTTTACCAAATATCAACCCATTTTTGTGATTTTTACGTCAAATGTAAGTAAATGCAATCCTTTATTTTAGTTACTTTAATAACTTGCTAAATTACAGATACCTACAGGGTCAAAAATCTGAAAAGGTACAAAAACGTAAATTTTTTTTCTTTTTTCAAGCAACTAAGCCAGCTCAAGAAGGTGTGATATATACTCCGATATTCCGAAACCTAATAAATGTTGTAGCATGTGTTGTAGGATGTCCAACCAATGAACAATACGGAGAGAAATTCGGCATATGACTGCCCAATTTGTTACGAGAAACTAGAAAATAGGTGTTGTTTGTGGAAGCAATTAAACATAAGCAAGAGAACAAAAACGGTTTTATTCTAACTAAAACAAATTTATACTTTTAAGTTTTTACAAGTAACGTAAACAACCATTATTATATATAACTACAGAACACATACTCTGAAGTAAGTTAGAGAGAAAAATAGAGGGCAACCAACGTTGCCAAGTCATTACGTTCTACCACAACACTTCCCCTCAATGTAATGACCACAAACCTAAGATATTACACATATATAAAAAAATCAAATAACTAAAATATTCATACTTAATACATGTTTCAAAAATAAGTTGCCTGATAAGTTCTTGGTCAACAAATCAGCAACTTGATTATTTGTTTCTATGTATTTTACATTAACTACATTATCCAAAATTAGATCCTTAATAAAATTAAATTTTACATCTACGTGCTTTAACCTCTTATGTTCAAATTTAGTTGTCAGTCGTATGCAAGATTGATTGTCTTCAAAAATATTAAAAGTTGTTTTTACAAAACCTAAGTCTTCTAACAAATTGGATAACCAAACACCCTCTTTAGCAGCTTCGCATAGGGCTACATACTCGGCTTCGGTTGAAGAAAGAGCGACGGTAGATTGCTTTCTTGTGACCCAACATACCACACAGCCAAAAATCTTAAAGAGATATCCTGTTGTTGATTTTCTACTCTCTAAGTCTCCAGCCCAATCTGCGTCTGCATAGCCAATTAACATTTCAGTGTCATTATTAGGGAAAAATAAACTATAATTAATAGTTCCTTTTAGGTATCTCAAGATTCTCTTCAGCTTTATCCAAAGCAGTTTGGATGGTTTAGATTGATATCTGCTACAAAGATTAATTGAGAAACTAATGTCTGGCCTAGTAGCCAACATCAAGTACATCAGGGAGCCCATTAATTCACGTATCGGAAGTTTCTCTGCAGTCGATTGATCTTCAGGACGTATGACATCTTCGAGGACAAAACTTCCAGTTTCTAAAGGTGTCTTTATAGGCTTGCAATTACTCATGTTGAAGCGACGTAATATGGACTCGATATAATTTTTCTGACTTAAATACAAACCTTCTTTATCAAACTTGATGTTTATACCTAGAAAATTTATCAGTTTACCCATATCTTGCATTTCGTAAGTTTGCTTTAGTTTTGTCTTTAAGTCACTTATTTCTCTTCTGTTATCACTCACTATCAATATATCATCTACATATAACAACAAGTACATAAATGTTTTACCAATTTTCTTGATATAGAGGCACGGATCATTTTCGGACCTAGTAAACTGTTCATTTCTGATGAAACAATCAAACTTCTTGTTCCAACAGTAAGGTGCCTGTTTCAGCCCATAGAGAGCTTTGTTTAGCTTACAAACTTCCCCTTCTTCTTTGAAACCTTCAGGAACATAAATGTAGATATCTTCTTCAATTTCACCATGAAGGAAGGCAGACTTTACGTCTAGTTGCTCCACACCATAGTGTTTAAAGTTTGCAACAGCAAGTAGAATTCTTAAAGTTGTCAATCTTGCAACAGGTGCATAGGTCTCTGTGTAGTCGAAACCCTCTCGTTGTAAGAAACCTCTAGCTACAAGTCTCGCTTTATATTTAGATGCATTACCTTCTTCATCTCTTTTAATTTTGAATACCCATTTGGAGTTTATTAGCCTCTCGTGTGATGGATTTTTTACTATTGTCCATGTGTTATTTCGGTTTAATGCTTCAACTTCTTCTTCAATAGCCTTTTCCCACAGTTTATAATCTGATCTTTCTTTAACATCTTCATAGTTTGCTGGTACTTCATCTACAAAGGACATTGCACTTAAAGCCATATGCTCAAAGTCGTCATTCATGTAGTATTCATTCAAATAGGTAGGTCTTCTTCTTAATCTGTCACCTTTTCTTTGTATTGAATTCTCATCCAAGTCTTTATCAATGCTAGTCTCATAAGAACGTTCAGATTCTTCTTCTTGTACACTTTCTCTCGATACATTTTCCTTATCATTTTCTTCGTCTTTTTCTGTTTCATTATCAGCTTCTTTACATTCTTCTTTTAGTTCACACTTTAAATCTACATTGGTAATTTTATTTTTTTGAGTATTTTGAATATTGTTTAATTGAGAAAATTCGTCAAATATGACATTTCTAGCTATAACAACATTTTGCTTAGATTTATCCCATAGGCGATAACCATTTTCGGCATACCCAACCATAATTTTAATTTCACCTCTTACATAAATTTTCCTCCCTGTTTTTCTTTCGGAATATGACTATAAGCTACGCAACCAAAGATCTTTATATTTTTTAAGTTTGGTTTCTTCCCATAAAACATTTCAGCAGGAGTTTTAGTCTTCAAAGCAGCTGTTGGACTTCGGTTAGTCAGGTAAGTAGCACACAGTAGTGATTCACCCCACAGATTCTTAGGTAAGTCTGACTGCAACAACATAGCTCTTCCTTTTTCAAGGAGGGTTCTATTCAAACGTTCAGCACAGCCATTTTGTTCAGGGTTGTACGGTGCTGTGTAACTAAGATGGATTCCCCGGGCTTCACAAAAAGACTTAAATTCATTTGAGCAATATTCTCGGCCATTATCGCAACGATTTGAACCAATCTTGCATCCTAACTGATTAGTAACATATGCTTCATATTTTTTAAAACAATCAAATACCTCACTTTTTCTTTCAAGTAAGTACACAACTGAAAAATGAGTAAAGTCGTCAAGAAAGGTAAGGAAATACATTTTATTATTATAGGTAGTTGGTGTTATAGGTCCACAAACATCTGTGTGTACCAAATCTAGGGGTCGTTTCGTCACCTTTCCTGAGACCTCTCCATAAGGCAATCTGGTAATTTTAGTTTGAGCACACACTCGACATACTTCATCATTACTTTCAGCTTTGTTAAAATTCATTCCGTCTACTAAACTAGACAATATTAAACAGTTTCTATTACTTAAATGCCCTAATCTACAGTGCCAAAGTCGAGCAGTATCTACGAATTGACCAGAATTTACAGACTTTACATTTAACTTAAAATCTATTTTATAAAGGCTTCCAAATCTGTTTCCTTTTGCTAACACAATATTATTTTTCAAAATAAACACATGACCTTCTTCAAATTTAACTTTAAAATTCAACGATTCCATTTTAGATATTGACAAAAGATTATGCCTCAAATCTTTGCAAAATAAAATATTTTTTATCTGAGCTACAGATCCATTATCTAAAATAACATCAACGTTTCCAACTTTAGTGGCTGTTAAGGATACATTTGATTTTGCAACATTTATATTAATAGGGTTTGTCAAAACTTTAAATTCACTAAAATACCTGTCATCATTAACCATGTGATCAGTTGCGCCACTGTCGATCAACCATGTAATTTGTCCACTTTTCCATGTTGATTGTACGGTGGTCATTCCAGCAGCAATAAAGGCAATTGGCCCATCATCCGGCGAAGATTCTTCAACGTCGACTTCATTTGTTTGCCAGCCCTGCTTGAGCCCACGACAATACTTCCTTGTGTGACCCATTTTTCCACATTTATGGCACTTGATTTTACTCCAATTTGTATGTTGAATGTTTCCTGTTCTGCTCGATGAACCTCGATGAATATCTCCTGAGAACTGATGTCCCCGCGTTGATTCTCTTCTATTCCAGGTATCACGTTGTGTATGACTAGGAGTACGTGGACCAACACTTCCACCAGTAAAAGCACTTAACTGTTCAGTTTCACAATTCAAGTTCTGTGTTTTTAGTTCGTGATCAAGTAATTTTCCCTTTACAAAATCCAAGGTAAGTTTTAAGGCATCAACAGTTTCAAGAGCAGTTACTATCGGATCGTATGATTTTGGAAGAGTAAGCAGCAAGTGACACACAACATCTGAATCATCAAGATTCGCACCAACACTTTTTAGTTCTCGAATAACTTCCTCAAACTGGATAAAATGTTTCTCCAGGTTATCGTTTTGATCCCATTTCATTGTCAAGAGTTTCTTCCGCAAATAAAGTTGACTCGCTACGCCTTTCCTTTGGAAAACTGCTTTCAACGCTTCCCACATTTTATAACTGGTAGTCTTGTCTTTTATATATTCCAGATGACTATTTGCGACACATTGTACAATTAAACTTTTACATTTTTTATCTAATTTAAGAAACTCCTCTGTAGTACCTTCACTTTCAATACACGCTTTACCCAACAAACATAGTGACGTCCGTAGGATGTCCTTAGGACGACGACCTACGGATGTGCCGACGTCCCTAGGAAGTCCATTTTTTGCCGATGGACGTCCGAGGGATAGTTATGGGACGTCCGTTTGTCACAAATTTGTACATCCGTAGTACGTCCCGCCCGGACGTTCGTGGGGCGTCCACTAGGGACATTCGTGGGGCGTCCACTAGGGACATTCGTGGGGGGTCCACTAGGGACGTTCGCGGGGCGTCCACTAGGGACGTTCGCGGGGCGTCCACTAGGGACGTTCGCGGGGCGTCCACTAGGGACTTTCGTGGGGCGTCCACTACGGGTGTCTACTTTGGGATGTTTACTGGCGAACTTGCTTTTTAGTATTCTTAAATATTTTTTCAACTCATTACCAGTATACCAATGCTGAAGTATGATCTTGCAAAATCCCAACAGGCAGCAAACTATACGTCATTTTATCCTCCAACTAGCAATTGAATTTATCGTTGGATTTAAGATATGTTTTTTCAACTTAGAAAATTTATAGTTTATCGAACGTGATCGAACGTATAAGAATTATCATTACTACTTACTTCTGCTTATCAAACAAGCTGCTACGTTTATTCCTATTAAACATACGCAATCACTATCAGAAATAAAATATGAAATTGTATTAACATTGTATAATTAATGGTTTGAAATGAATATTACATGACATTAAACAAATCGTGTTACTTTTTTTGTTTATCCAATCTTTCTTTCGATCGCCTTAGCCAATTCTTCATCGCATCTTCAAACGACTTACTGGTTTCGTTTTTAAAAATTCTCAGCCCAGCACCTTAAATAAAATATTATCAGCAATGTTGCAGAATGAATAAAATTAACTTACGGATTATAACTTGCACAACAATTAACTTGGAGAAAATTTTTTTCTGTTTCAGCCCCATCCAACTGTACTCTGATCCAACTTCATTGGATATAAGTCTTGACATGGCCCTTTTTACAAATTCTGATATATTGTTACCCCCGATTTTCGATACTTCATCAATCTTAAAAATAGGTGATATCACTCAATCATTGTAAGTATAAAAAGATCTGCATATTTACCATATCATTTAAATTATCCTCTTTTGATAAGTGGTTTTCTAATTCTTGTAGGGCTGGTTCATTTGGAATAGGAAAATCATATAATGTGAATATCGATGTTTTTTGGACTATCGTATTGTCCAAACCTATTGAAGTTCTTGATTTTAGTTCATTTATGTCTTCCATCATTTGCATTAAAGTTGCTTGAATTAAATGTTGCTTTCTAATAATTTGACGAAAGTATTCGATGAAAACATCATTTATATTTTTTCCGCCCATGTTTAGCGTAGATTTGTCTACTTGAGTACTATCTGAAGAATCTAAAATAATTTAGTATTAGTTTTCAGATTTTATAAGAACTACTTAGATTTAAATTTAAATACTAACCGGACATATGGTTGTCATTTACAGACGTTACTGATGCTGGTGTTTCACTACCATTAATTTCTTTTTGTTGTTTAGAAGTTCCTGGGCTGTTATTAGCTATAATAGCAAGTTGAATTAATCAAATTCGAGAATAATTGTTATTAGCAAACCTGAATTATGCGATTTATCGGCTGGGGATTGAAAAGCTGAGGGTGTAAATTGGTTCCTTTTTCCTTTCTGCACTGGCATATTATCTAAAGAACAAAAAATTAGTATTTAATTATCTTAAAAGTATTTTAGTTACTTTTCACTAATTGGGGTGGTGTCGATAAAACGGAACTAATTTCTTCTTCTTCGTCACTAGAGTAAATTTTTTGAAATCTCTTTCTTTTTTTCTTGCTTTCCCCTTCATTATCGGTGTTTAAATCCGATTCAATTTCTGCCCGTTTTTCTTTTTGCCGAGCGACTTGATAATCGCCTGAAATAAAAATGTTTAGAATAATATATGTTTCAATCACTTACTTACTGTAGGAACTATTTCTAAATACTTTGACTTCGTATAAGGGCCAGCTAACATTATGAGGTTCGCACCTTTTTATTGCCTGTATTAATCTGTCATTAGGGTAAGATGGCCAAAAACATTTTGAATTTTCAATCCAATTTGCTGGAACTGCCTGAACACTGTCGTCTTCCACGAATTTGACAATAGTCCATGTCTTCTCCATTATAAGTAATTATTTAACAGATTTATCTGCAAATTGAGAGAAAAGTGTGTTAATAATGTACATTATTATGCGTGTTACTACACTTACAGTGAATGTAATAAAGGGAAAATTACAAATTGATCATTGTAATCCAATTTCATGCACTTATACAAGACTTCATCAATATTCCAACTGTTTACAGGGCCAGGGTTACTGATTAAGTAAATATTTAAATCTGATGATTTACATGGAGAAGTGTAGAAGTCTTCACAGCTTTCGAATTTTCTACCTATTATCATCAACTGTCCATTGCATGTAGCAAAGTTTTTTATCACGACTATACTGTTATCTTTTAAACAGCAGTAGTTGTCTGGTTCTGTAAATTTCAATGCAAAGTTCTTAAACTGTACTTTTTTGTACTGCGGGTTTGATGTTAAATTTATCAAGGGACCAGCAAAGTGTTCCATAAAAGGCTGTGGATATACACAAACATTTGAAATTTGATCATTACGATGCTCATCTTCTTCAATTTTTCTTTTTATAATTTGCATTAGAGGTTGATTTGGTTTTCGTATTAGCTTTTTTAACGTTTGCATATAATTTTCAAAAGGAAAAGCACTAAATTCATCTAACCCTCCGAATTTCTTAACATCTTGTGTTAAATGCAATAAATTATGTACATTATGAGAGATATGTTCTGCGCCATATAATGTTGAAAATGAATCAACGAAATACTCCATCAGCGAATGTGCATAATCTAAATATTCCTTGAAAACTGGGTTGGATAGTATAGTACAAGCAACATGCAAAACCAAAAAATTTAGATAGCGATCATGGCCTAAAACTGATTTTAAAATAATAGGTCCTGTGTAAAATAAAAACTGCCGAAATTCTGTTGCTTTCCATCTCTTCGCTTCGTTCAATGATCTTGGTTTTCTGTTGAATTCCGCTGTGATATTACTACACTGCTTTACTAGTTCAGTAGATACGGTATTAATTTGATTATTAGATAATTTGAATGGAGGTTTGCCACACATCCAAAGAACAATTAATTTTCGAACAACGCCTAAACAAATAAGATGCATGTAGTCTAGTGGTACATCATCAACCATATTAAAGTTTGGTATTGATTCTAATGCTGAAGTTCCTACATGATGATCTTCTTGAGTCCTTAATTTAAAGCCATCGTTTGAACGTAATACTAAATTATGTATGTCCAAAAAACACATTCTATTGTTCATATAATTCCCTTCAATACAACATTTCTGGCAGGAGAAATATCCATTATGATTTTTGGTATATTTAACAAATGACTTTGCTGGAGCATCACAAATAAGTGCTTTAATTTTAAAATTGTAATGTTTATTTTTATATACAAGACCCGTCATGGTTAATTGAGCTGCTTCATCCACAAATTCTTTTAAAAAATTGTTCGCACTGCTGGGTTTTTCGTTCCCATGATACAAACCAATAATGTTAACGACATTTCTATTTTCAAATAGGTTACATAAAATAGGGTATAACTGGCTACTCGAACTTTTAGATATAGGTAAACCATCGATATTAATGCACACTTCTATCGTGTCCAACATAACATGATTTTCGAAAATAGAAAGAAGTTTTTGTAGACACTTCTCCAATCCAAAGTGATAGTAATGACCAGGTTCCATATTTCTTACAACTATTTCTGTTGGAGTTTTCAGGAGAGTTCTAGCATCTGATGGTAAAGTGGGATAATGCAATTTTAATTGTTTTAATAAATCAGTTAGTGCCAGTTGGGTAATATTGTGCTGTACTGACCAACCAATTAAAAACTGTTGCAAAAGTTGAACATTGTCTTCGGGAGGTGGATTGCAACGGAATGTGTTATGTTCATCGATTTGGATTTCTGATTCATATTCAAGGCAGGAGTCTGATGAATTAATTGATAGAGGTGACAGTGAATTTTTTGAACCCGAAAATGAATCATTTTCAGGTCGATGATCATCAGGTTGTAAAGGTATGGGTTCGTCATTAAAATCTAAGCATCCCTCAGATATATTAATTGCTCGGTCAGCCCCTTTTTTTGCAATTCGGTAGGTTTTTCGTGACACTTTTGGCATTTTATTAAATAATGCGGGAAAATATTCTAAAAACAAACACTTTGTTAGGTTGGTATTCCGATAAATTATCTTAGGTAATGAATTTGAATAATTCCAAGAATAACTGTGTAGTTTAAAAATCGTCAAAATCTATCATTATAGCTTACAAAGAATCACTGCAATAACAAAATTAGTTTTGTTTTATAATTTTGTTAGGACAAATATCGATGAAATCAATCGGTAGGTAATAAAAGATTTTCCATGCCAAATTGACAATTAAACTTTTGAAAGCATGCGGTAAACTTATGCAGATAGGTTCAAGTATATTATATCCACAAAACCACTTTTTGTGTATATATCACTATAAGTAAAAAAACAAGCATTTATGTAGTAGTTAAGTCATTGCTAAAACCTGTGTAATTGAAATTGAAATGGGTAGATCATGGACAAGAGGACACCATGGGGGTAGATAAAATACAATGAATAAATAGAAAACAGGATGTTGACAACACTAACCTTAAAATATGATATAAGGATTTTTTGATGGTGATTATCCTTAATACCTATTGTATTTTTATTATATAACATTGTGGGTGTCCAATATAATACTTCCATCCGAAATTTCCAATGATCAAAGTTCTTCCCATTAAATTGATTTATACCATATTTTTCGATTGGATCAAAGACCGCCATATTGTCGTAAAATAAAACTCACGTGTATCGCTACTAAACTTGCACAACCTTTTGTTCTCTATATTCGCAAAACAACTAGTGACCTGGGCCCATAACCTGTTGTTTGTGGAAGCAATTAAACATAAGCAAGAGAACAAAAACGGTTTTATTCTAACTAAAACAAATTTATACTTTTAAGTTTTTGCAAGTAACGTAAACAACCATTATTATATATAAACGGGGGTACACGCGATTCTCGCGTTTTGCGTGCTTTGGGGGGAGGGGGTATCTGTGATTGTAGGTTGTAATAGCTTTTGTTTTAAAATATCACACCTTCTTGAGCTGGCTTAGTTGCTTGAAAAAAGAAAAAAAATTTACGTTTTTGTACCTTTTCAGATTTTTGACCCTGTAGGTATCTGTAATTTAGCAAGTTATTAAAGTAACTAAAATAAAGGATTGCATTTACTTACATTTGACGTAAAAATCACAAAAATGGGTTGATATTTGGTAAAGATATACGAATTCGTTCCTACCTACTTAAAGTAAATTTTTACCAATTATTAAAAAAAATGTAAAATGCAAACTTTTTGGAATAGATTTGAGACCAAAAATACATAATGGCCCTTTCACAATGTTAATTACGTCTTTGCACATAGTCTTTGCCCAAAAATTAACGAAAATATAACAAATTCCGTGTGAACTTCATAAGGATAGTTTAGAATGAATTTTGAATGTAAAAGAACTCAATTTGGACACTGGCAACTTTTTGGGAATACGAATGGCCTTAGGGAGAACGTTTTAACATTCATCTTTAACTATAGTAAAACTAAAAATACCATAAAACATAAAATGTACAAATAGAAGCTGGTCTAACGTTGCATAACATCTGTTTTATAGAAAGACCTTCTCTACCTTAAACAGTTTCAAATTTTTGTTTATTTCACTAACTAAAGGCCACCATTTACACGTATATGTACAGCAGTAAATATGGATTTTACTTCCTCTTAATTACAATATAAGTTGTATATTTAGAAGTATAGTCCAAGTATAGGTATTCTCTTTGGTATAGTGTAACGTAACAATACACTTGCCACCTACTTTCATCAATAGATAGATATTAAGTTAAATATGTAGACAAAAACATTTTTCTCGGTGAAAACATTCGACTATATATGTTACCTACGACATCGTCCATCGTTCAAAATCTCTAAATTCGAAATAAGCACACAAACATGTACATTTCGAAAGTTACCGAAAGAAGGTATCGGGACACATAAATTAGTCTACGATGAATGCTGTTACTACTTTTTACATCATTTTAACCATGAAAATGTTAACGCGAGGTATAATAGAATCATTTTTCATCATTTGAATAACTTTTCAACTTGAAATAATTAAATTTCCATGTTACCGAGAAAAAGTTTCCGATACTTGTCATTTTGAAAATTTTCGCGAAAATACTTTCTGCCTTTGTTTTTTTTGAGGTAGGTACTTATTGCAATTAATCGTGGTTTAATAAAAAGCTTGTGAAGTGTGAACGAATAAGTATAATAAAAGAATAAAAAAAAAAGTAACATAGGTAAACTTGGTTAGTAACTTATGTGAGTATTGCTGGCTGTCTACTACAACTACTGATTGCGAGTTGCAACTTCTTATATACTCGCGGTAGTTAAGTAGGCGTCCGTCCTCCAATAAACATTGCGCAATCGTTGCATAATTCTTATATCTCAATACTTCCACTAATTATGGCTTTCGATTGCACCCTATAAAAAAGACAAAATTTTACATTTCTAACATATTAATATTACAGCAAACAAAACAATTTCAAATGTTCTTCAAAATTGGTTTTCTATCATTCCAAGTTTTGAACGGTTGTCACAAAATTTTTGTTTACTTAATGGTTTTGTCATTATATCCGCGTACTGATCGTTCGTGTTCACATAATCGACACTAATTTCTCCATTCTCGAACTTTTCGCGAATGTGATGGTATTTCACCTCAATGTGTTTTGAACGTTTATGTAATTCACTATTTTTAATAAGTCGAATAGCACTCTGGTTGTCAATTCTTATTGGTGTTGGTTCCTTTTGTGTTTCACCGATATCTAATAAAAACTGACGTAACCAACTGACTTCTCTCGCTGCATTTGATGCACTCACATATTCCGATTCAGTTGTTGACAAAGTTATGTTTTTTTGCTTCTGACTTGACCAAGTAACTGTCCCTTCGTTGATTTTGAAAATGTAGCCGGACGTTGATTTTCGCGTATTTGGATCACTTTTGCGAAATCTGCGTCAGCGTATCCAATTAATTTATTTGGGTTATTTGTTTGACCATTATACATGATTCCAAATTGAGACGTGTTTTTTAAATAACGAATGATTTGTTTGACAGCTTTACAATGTTGCTCGCTTGGATTTTCTAAGAATCTGCTTACTAATCCAACTGAATAAGCGATATCTGGCCTTGTAACTATAGCTGCAAACATTAAACTTCCCACGGCTTCACGGTATGGAAATTTAATATCTTTTCCGCATTCGTCATTGTTTAATAAAGTTACATCACAGTATACATACGAACCAGTATGATATCTCGTGACGTCACGCACTAAACTTTCTGTGACCTTCAACGCTGCTCGGATGAGAATCTCATCCGACGGCCATAGACATGCATAGTGAAAAGTAAAATAAATCGTGGAGGGGTGCGTTCAAGGTCCCTAAGAGCTCTGTCGATTTATGAATGAAATGCGTAGGAGTTATTGTACTGGTTCGTTTATATACTGTGGTTACATGAACATCAGAGGGTGTACGTGCTGATTTGGCGTCTTGCTGTTTAAAACGTTCAACTATTTTATTTACGTAGTTATATTGATGTATAAAAATAGTTTTATCATCGCGATTTCTTATAACTTCTAAACCAACAAAATAATTTAGTTCACTGATCGTTACCTCGAATTCAGTTTTTAATTTGTCTAGCACTAAATTTATTACCGATTTATTTTTACACATTATTAATCCGTCATCGACAAACAAAATTAAAAACACTTTCAACGTTTTGATTTTACCCGTGTAAACACACTTATCTGCGTTACATTGTTCGAAACCGAATTCTTTAAAAAAATTATTAAAACGAATATTCCAATTTCTTCCGCTTTGACGTAAACCGTATAAACTTTTCTTTAGTTTGCAGACAAAATTTTTGTTTATGTTTGTTCCTTCTGGTGGTTCCATGTATACCTCTTCGTCGATTGCACCATTTAAGAAGGCCGTCTTAATGTCGAACTGCATTACCTATCTCCAAGTCATTTTTAGCTGCTATTGCTAGGAGAATTCTTATAGAATCGTACCTGGTTGTCGGTGAGAACGTCTCTTTGAAGTCGATGCCCTTCTTTTGTGCGTATCCTTTTGCCACAAGTCGTGCTCGGTATCGCTTCGAGTTTCCATCTGGGTCTACTTTTACTTTGAACACCCATCTGCTTCCAATGACATTTTTGTCGTCGGGTTTCTCGACCAATTCCCATGTTTTATTCTTCTCCAGTGCCGCCAGTTCTTCTTCCACTGATTCTTGCCATTTGATTGAATCTTCAGAAGACATCGCCTCCGGGTATGTTTGTGGTACATCTGTAACAAAATTTACCTCGTAATCGTCGTATCTTTGAGGAGTCCTGATGATTTCTCTTGGGCGTAGTCGGTATCTTTGTTCTTCCACTGGTTCTGGAACGTTTTCTTCACCATTGTCTTGTCGAATTTCGTCTTCAAATTTATCGTCATCCTCTTCTAGCTCCATTGGAACTTTTACGGTATTTATTCTAGCGATAATTTCTTTAGATTCTTCGTTAAAAATTACGTCTCTTGAAATTGTAATTTTCTTTGTTTCGATGTCGTATAACCGATAATTAGTAGAATTTCCGTCGTAACCCACTACAATTAACTTTTTGCTTTTAGCGTCCAATTTCGTTCTCGTTTGTTTGGGTTTGTGTGCGTACGCTACGCTTCCAAACGTTCTTAAGTGTAACAAGGTCGGCTTCTTACCTGTCCACATCTCGTATGGCGATTTTTCTGGTGAATTACTATTTGGCATTCTGTTTAACACATAAACAGCGGTATTCACGGACTCTCCCCATAAGCTAATTGGTAGATCCTTTTCATATAACATTGATCTCGCGCTTTCCACTAAAGTTCTCATCTCCCGTTCAACACGTCCGTTCTGTTCAGGTGTATACGGCGCGGTTCTTTCTAAGTCAATTCCACGATCGCGTAAACACTGTCTGAAATTTTTATTAATAAATTCCGTTCCATTGTCGACATGCAAAGTTTTCACTTTATAACCGAATTTATTTTCACACGTTTTTAGGTAGGTACGTTTTAAATGAGTCTAAAGCATCACTTTTGTGTTTTATAAAGAAAACAATTCTGTAGCCTGTAGCTTCATCTTTAAATAAAATGAAATAATTGGCGCCACCAATGCTTGGCGTATTCATCGGTCCACACACGTCAGCATAAATAACTTCCGCGGGTTTCACGTTTCTTTTAACAGTGCCGAATTTCAATTTATGAGCTTTACCGTAGCAACAACTTTCTCGATTTTCTCTATGTCAATGTCTTTAATCTCACCTTTGTTGATTAAACTTTTTATTGTTTTTACGTTCACATGAGCTAGGCGTTTATGCCATAACATTAATTTGTCCGTTTCATTACTCGCGTAATTTATTTCGTAATTTATTAACGTTTCGAACTGCATTACGTATAAATTATTTCCGGTTCGGGTTGCATATGCCGTTAGCTCGTCTTCTGCGTAAACGTAGGCGTGTTTATTTTCTTTTACTATCTTGAAACCTCTCTTTGTTAAAACACCTTCCGAAAACAAATTTCGTTTTAATTGCGGAACAAAAAGCACGTTTTGTATGATCGCGTCGAACCATTTTTCGTTGACTTTCTTTCGTATTTTGATTTCTCCTTTGCCTTGTACTTTGAGGATTTTGTCGTTACCTAATCTTACGGTAGTTTCCTCTTGGAATTCTTTGTACGTTGAGAAATATTCTATCTTGTACGTCATGTGAGCAGATGCTCCACTGTCCATAATCCATTCTTCATTAGCTGAAGTTGTCAGGGCTTCCGAGGTGTGCTGCTCTTCTTCGTTTATGGTGAACGCTGACAAGTTTCCTTCTTGTCGGGGCGGCTTTGGTTCACTTTCTTGTTTTGAATTGTTGCCCGTACGTTCTCTTCTTTGGGAGCGGCAATTTCTCGCGAAGTGTCCCTTTTTCTGGCAATTGTAACAGGTGACGGTTGTCTTCGAACTTTTCGCCGTCGTTTTCTTTTTTGTTTGTGTTGAAAACGCGGTGTCGTTTTCTTCACTTGTCGTTAGATGTGCCTCTTCATCTAGTAGCCTTGCTGTAAGATTGCTTAACGTTTGCTTGTTTTCCTCTACGGATAACCATGCTTGTCGTAAGTTTCTGTATTTTTCAGGTAGTCCTAGTAGTATTTTGGCCATTATTGCCGAATCACTTATTGTCTCACCTGCGTTTCTTACTTCTTTTGCCAAATTTTCCACTTTGGCTATGTGCATTGCCATCGTATCATTTTTGTCCATCTTATAGTTGTGATAACGCTCTTGATGCATCAGCTTATTCATTTCAGATTTCTGATTGTAAACTGTATGTAGTTTGTCTAGAACTTCTTTTGCTGTGGAACAATTTTCTATCAATGTAATTAAAGATAGCTCCATTGCTGATGTTATCGTAAACATAGCGATGGCATCCATTTTATTCCACGCTTCAAACTCCTTTACGTTTGCTTCATTTGGTTTCAAACATGTGCCAACTGCAACGTCGTGAACCCCTTTGGCTCTTAAGGCGCATTTGATTTGAAAAATCCATTGTTTGAAGTTCTGACCGTTGAACTTAGTTATCACACTTACGTCGATTTTCTCGGACATTTTCACTTTGTGCAAAACTGATTCGCGGTTGTGAATTCCTTCTTTTATTACTTACGTAAAACAGATTCACGTGTATCACTTATTTTACTGTTCACTTTTTGAAAATTGATTCCAAGTGTCTTTCACTAAACTATCGCAAAACCGATTCGCGTTCCCGATCAATCACTTACGTTGCCTGGGCCCATAACCTTTTGTTTTGAGGTACTTATTGCAATTAATCGTGGTTTAATAAAAAGCTTGTGAAGTGTGAACGAATAAGTATGTATAATAAAAGAATAAAAAGTAACATAGGTAAACTTGGTTAGTAACTTATGTGAGTATTGCTGGCTGTCTACTACAACTACTGATTGCGAGTTGCAACTTCTTATATACTCGCGGTAGTTAAGTAGGCGTCCGTCCTCCAATAAACATTGCGCAATCGTTGCATAATTCTTATATCTCAATAGTTTTAATGTTCGAAATGGGTTAAGGACCTCGGACAGACAAACTTTGCATGTTTACACAAAATTTTCACCCAAAAATAAGCACAAATAGCGAATTCTATTTTACACGTAATCTCCATAAGGAAACTTTGAACGTATTTTCTAAGTAAAGAAAATATATTTAGACACAAATACCGCTTGAATAAGATGACGGACTTTTATACTAAAATGTTTAAAACTTACTTTGAAAAAAATTAGTGCAGATATTTACGTAGTTTGCGGGGTATCTATAAGTAATTGTAGCTTGTAGCATTAATTTGTGGGTTATAAATTTATAATAGCTTTGGTTTTAAAATATCACATCCGCATTCGTCGGGATTCGGCGACGGTCGGAAAAGTGCACAGCAACACAAACATATACACACGTCTCGGTTATTATATAGTGATCATTCGTATCTTTGAACATAAGAGAGATATAGAGAAAATTTGATGGCAGTACAAAGACAACTAATGTCGGTTTCGAAACGTACCATTTCCACAACGGATACTTATACAGGGTGTTAAAAAAAAGGCTTCAAATTTGACGAACAAAAAAAGAAAAAAAACACTTCCCGGAGAAATTTTCTCGTTGTTTTTTCTTTAAAATCAAATTCAATTACTTTTTTCCGTAGATTATCAATGTCATCGTTACTTTAAAAAAATGATATTTAGGCCTTCGATAGGGGAGAAAAAGCAAAAAAATGTACATTTTTGTACCTTTTCAGATTTTTGACTCGGTAGATATCTGTAATTTAGCAAGTTATTAACGTAACTAAGATAAAGGATTTTTATTTTCATTTGACGTAAAAATTACAAAAATCGGTTCATATTTGATGAAGATATACGAATTCGCTCGACTCTATACCTACCTACCTATCTATGTACCTATAGTAAATTTTCACAAATTATTAAAAAAATGTAACATGAAAACTTTTTGGAATAGATTTGATACCAAAAATACATAATGGGCCTTTCACAATATTAATTACGTCCTTTTTGCCCAAATATTAACGAAAATATGACAAAATTCATGTGAACTTCATAAGGATAGTTTAGAATGAATTTTGAATGTAAAAGAACTCAATTTGGACACTGGCAGCTTCTTGGGAATGCGAATGGCCTTAGGGAGAACGTTTTAACATTCATCTTTAACTATAGTAAAACTAAAAATACCATAAAACATAAAACGTACAAATAGAAGTTGGTCTAACGTTGCATAACATCTGTTTTATTGAGAGACCTTCTCTACCTTAAACAGTTTCAAATTTTTGTTTTTTTCACTAACTAAAGGCATCATTTACACGCATATGTGCAGCATTAAATATGGATTTTACTTCCTCTTAATTACAATATAAGTTGTATATTTAGAAGTGTAGTGTAACGTAACCATACACTTGCCACCTACTTTCATCAATATTAATTAAGTTAAATATGTAGACAAAAACATTTTTCTCGGTGAAAACATTCGACTATATATGTTACTGACGACATCGTCCATCGTTCAAAATCTCTAAATTCGAAATAAGCACACAAACATGTACATTTCGAAAGTTACCGAAAGAAGGTATCGGGACACATAAATTAGTCTACGATGAATGCTGTTGCTGCTTTTTACATCATTTTAACGATGAAAATGTAAACGCGAGGCATAATAGAATCATTTTTCATCATTTGGATAACTTTTCAACTTGAAATAATTAAATTTCTATGTTACCGAGAAAAAGTTTCCGATACTTGTCATTTTGAAAATTTTCACGAAAATACTTTCTGGCATTGTTTTAATGTTCGAAATGGGTTAAGGACCGCGGACAGACAAACTTTGCATGTTTACACAAAATTTTTACCGAAAAATAAGCACAAGTATTTTCTAAGTAAAGAAAATATATTTAGACACAAATACCGCTTGAATAAGATGACAGACTTTTATATTAAATGTTTAAAACTTACTTCGAAAAAAATATTTAGGTAAAGGTTTGGGGGCATCTGTAATTCTTAGGTTAAGTAATTGTAGCATTAATTTGTAGGTTATAAATTTATAATAGCTTTGGTTTTAAAATATCACATCCGCATTCGTCAGGATTCGGCGACTGTCGGAAAAGTGTACAGCAACACAAACATATACACACGTCTCGGTTATTATATGTGATAACTACAGAACACATACTCTGAAGTAAGTTAGAGAGAAAAATAGAGGGCAACCAACGTTACCAAGTCATTACGTTGTTACCACAACAATAGGAACATTAGCGCAACCCAATGCGGGCATGTGTTTTGTACACAGTGCCTTGTCCAAACTATTGGCGTCTCCAAAATCTGCCCTACATGTCGTACCGAACTTACCCTGGAAAAAATCCATCCATATTAAGATTCTATACACGTGTATAGAAGCTTAATATGCCTATAAATATAATGGATGGATTTTCTCCAGGGTAAGTTCGGTACGACATGTAGGGCAGATTTTGGAGACGCCAATAGTTTGGACAAGGCACTGTGTACAAAACACATGCCCGCATTGGGTTGCGCTAATGTTCCTATTTTCTAGTTTCTCGTAACAAATTGGGCAGTCATATGCCGAATTTCTCTCCGTATTGTTCATTGGTTGGACATCCTACAACATTTATTAGGTTTCGGAATATCGGAGTATATAGTGAGATACCTTTTCCTCATTAGGAGTTTCTATTTTTGCGTTTGGGCGTTTTCTCTTCGGACTACCTTGCGTGGTGTTAGCCTAACAAGGTATACTTGTATTAAAAATCGTGCTTGACATAAAAACTTACCCTCCGCCTCTTACGCCTCTGATCATCCATATTCCTCGTTAAGTTAAAAATGTAACAAAAAAAAATTGTGAAACTTCAAAAATAAAAATACAATAACAAAATGGCATCGATCAACCTTTACTAGATTTATCCATGTTAACGGACAGCTAACATGCTTGAATGAGATTGGATCAATTTTGGAAGGCATTTATTTGAATTCTCTTCGCTCCGAACGCTTCTTCTCACAAACCACTAAGAGTAAGTGATTTGTGCTTCTTCTGTCGAAATTTTCTTTTGCTATGCTGTTCTAGATCTGCGAAAATACCAACGAGTAAATATAAACAGGAGATATGGTAATAGTGGTGGGAGATAGCAACGAACTCAACGGAAGTCGCCATTGCAGTGTCACCTTTGAGTTGGTCAGTTATGTTTACAAATATTATGTCTCCATGCTTTATTGCGTTATTCTACGAGAACTGAATTGTGTGACGTTTTGATGTTAATTGTTGTGTACAAAATTACAAACTAGTGCGTAGACTGAACTGTTGGTATTGTAATGAACGGATACCCGTTTACAGTAAACGGCTATTTAACAGGTCCGTTCCTGAAGGCCCCTCCTCCCCCGAAACAAGTGTCTATCTGGCTCAAGTGACCTCAAACAGTTAAACAGATAAGGGTCACACAGGAGTTATTACTAATATTAGATGTACGCCCCCTTCCTCCGAAACAAGTGTCTATCTCGCTCAAGTGGACTCAAACAGTTAAACAGATGAGGGTCATATTATTAGTGTAGTAGTAGTAGTATATGTAGCTTACTTTATTCTAGCATTAATCGATCAGGTGGAAATTTTCTTCGTACTCCTCTATCGATAAATTGAAAAAACACACAACAGCAAACACGCCCATGCAAGCTCCATTCGCGAATGCAAGTTTGCTTTCTCGAATCGATCGAGCAGTGTTAAAAAAAAACGCGCTTCAGGTATTTAAACAAAACATCGAAATGGATCTCAAACAAACCACTCTCGAGATCACATCTGCGTATGGTGACAAGTCGCCCCTCAGTGATGGGGGCTATCGCTACCTGGTGGCATTGGTTTAAGGACGGTAAGACAAGAATCGGCTAATCAGCGAAACTCTGACCTCAATCTGGAATCTGCTTGATGAAAATCCTCAGATTTCAACTTATACTGTTGCAGCGATGATTGTTGAAACCAGGGAGAGAGAGAAAGACCGAGATTAAAACTGCTGTAAATGACTATTTTGAGTTCAAATCTAGTACTATCGATGCATCGACATGCTTCGTGACCAATGTAAACCTTTCGAGAATGTAAAAGCGCTTAGTTGTTTGGTAAAAGATATACGATTCTGAACTAAGAACTGAGTTTGAAAAAAAATCGAATAGTGATTACCTGATTACAAACAGAGAACTTCTATTAATATATTATATTTAACGCGAAACACACATAATGGATACAGTTGTCAATTTTATCCCGTTTATCCTCATTCATATTTCGCATATTATGTATTGTGTATAATTCAAAAGAAGAAGAAAAATTGCAACATTTCATTTATGCGAGGCATTGTAACGAAAGTTTATTATAAATGTGATTTACATAACAATTTATTAGTACAGATCTGCAGGTAGCTAAACTGAAGAAAAGGCGCAAGGGTTGGCCTTTCACAGAATTTTTTGAAAAGTTACTATGTTAGAGATAGATGCATATAACGTTAAGTGGGGAGACAACCCCATAAGTAATGTGCCACTGAACTGATCGATAGCATGTAATTATATAAACAAAATTGACTCAAATTGTAGCACTATTTTAGATATCAAATAAAACAAACTATAGAAATATATAGGAAAGATTAAATTAAATACATCGTCGTACTGAAACGTATGAAAAAGTGACCCCTGATTAATGTATTAAGATGACTAAGCTTTTAGCAGGCAGGAATGCGATTTTTCAGGTTAAACTGTAAAAAACTTCAGCACATTCAGTTTTAAAAACGCACCCCCGTCCCCCATTCCAATATTTTACTATTTGTAAACTAACGTAACAGAAATGAGATTTTTCCAAGACTTTTATATTTGCAATTCGGTTTAAAATAGGTAACAAATTTTTAATAAAAATTAACGATCGTATGTGTTTTTGGTAAATACATACATACCACAGGTAGGTATTCGTTTACTAGCTAAATGAATTGTTATCATACCTATTCCATGTTTATGGGAAAAAAAAAATCAACTTTTAAAAGAGCTGTAAAATGTCATCTTAACCGTTGAGTGATTCTTTATTCAATGTCCTAACTTAAACGCAGTTTTCGATTTTTCTATGTTACTGAACTTTTGATAAGGGGCTGTGCTATTTTTACACTCTTCTGAATATGCACTTTTAGCAATAGATAAGATGCACGTTACTCTCATTCACGTTTATAAGAATGTCAAAATTATTTATGCAAATGCAATGAATGAAACTTTAAACGCTTATCTCTACTACTTTTGCAAGCGTCGTAAGATTATTGATAACGTTGTCAGTCAACCTTTAGATGCGTGTAATTGCATATAGAACAAAACAATGCACACTCTGTACAATTTTGGAGAGAGAGAAAGTTGCCGCTATCATCAATAGCGAACTTGCAGGTGTAAAGCCGGGAATACATATGACAAACGTTGTCATTCGTTCGCGTTGCCACCCTTCGCAGTTGTGTGCAGGTATACCGGGAACAAGAACGAATGTTTGCTGGGGAGCATGATACATTACATATGCACGCACGAGTGAGAATTTTTTGTCGTTCTCTGCCGTTCCACGTGTTCCACTCCTATCCTGTAAGTTTTGTCAGTGTGCCTGCCCACTTCGTAGTTCAAAAGTGAACATGTCAAGCGAGAAGGTACCTTTATTAATATCAGTGTTTAGAAAAATGTATTAAAATTTCTGAAGATGTTTAGGGACGTTCCGATACTATTGATATGATTCTGGACTCTGGTATCGATGCTTTTCTTTCAATACCAATTACCACTCAATTTGGTATCGATACTATCCTTTTGATATGTTACTAATATCAGTACTTTTGACTAAGAATCAAATCGTATTACTGTATTGAAGTATTGCCTAAACTTTTTAAATCCGTCCACATCTAAACGTTCGCAGGCATTCTTCACTTCAGATTTTCTTTGATCTTTTAGTTTTTACCGACAACCGATGGGAAACGTTCGTTTGCATTGGCAGCCGTTCGCACCAAAAAGAAATATGATTGATTCGTCGCGAATTCTAGTATACACTTGACAAATGCATAGAAACGAATCTTAGGCAACGCGAACGAATGACAACGTTTGTCAGATGTATTCCCGGCTTAAGGTCATCGATGTCATTGCGAACCCTCTGGGAATTCTTTTATGCCAACGTTAACAAAATTTCGGTCATATATACTAATGACAGCTCTTACATTAGGCATTCACACGTCCAATTATTGCATCATGTCATCCTCATCATCTAAACGCAGTAAAATTACATCGAAGAAAGGCGGTAGTAGTGGCAGTGGAGCTGCAAATTCCAGACCAGTGCTGGCAAAATTATTAAGTACGCCAAAAAGAAGCCTTGACGGTAATAAGGTAATAAATCTCCTCGCCGAAGATGAAGGTGGACTGACCGAAAGGTAAAAGTGCATTTTTTCTACATATTTACAGTAATGTATCCTGTTACATTTTTATCACTCATGTTTTTTCTTTTTAATTATAGAACAACAATAACGTCACATATGGGTGATTTGCATGTTCTTCTGGATCAGTTGGAGCGTGATGGAGGTCACGTTTATACTCCGCAAAGGTAAATAGTTCACAATTAATTGTATGTAAATAGAAAGAGTCAATCGTATATTAATGTGATCTATTATTAATTTTTTAGAATCATACCAACGTCCATAATGAGCGAAGTTGCTGTACCTGTGTCGGTTGAACAACAAACGTTGTGGTAAGCTATTTCGAATGTTCAATGATAACTATACTAATACATTGCATTTATCTTTTATAGTCAATATTCATTATGTATATGAAATTGAAATTCCGCCACCGCCGCAGCCACCGTCGGCGCCAGTAGAAGTTCAGCAAGTACAGTAAGTTACTTTTTACTCTTAACGAAGGAGAAAATTATTATTATAAAACCCTTTTTCTTTTGCAGTCAACCTGCAGGAAAAGACATGGGAGTGCTACGGGAGCTGTATGAAAATATTACGCCTCCAGCTTCAGCAGCATCAACTTCTCCTTCTACAGCAGTAATTGGCAAACCGTCAACTCCGCGAGAATTGGTGACAGCATCCATGGGATGCCTGCAGAAGATGCTGCCGATATATCAACAAAAAAAGCAGGAGGCCCAAATGGCAGCGGAGTGCCATGAGCGTGCGGCGTTTGAAGCTCGCGCCGAAGAAGAGCGCTTCCGAAAAGAAACGGAATTTATTGAAAAATATACATATACAATTCTTAAATAAATAATTGTAGATGTGTATATATCCATGTAAATGTAATTGATTTAATATAGTTTTTGGTTTGGAAAAAGAAATACTTTTGAGTCAGGCTGCTGAAGAAGAAGAAGAACAAGAAGAAGGTCAAACAATAGAAATATTACATCAGCCTTTAAGAAGCTCAGAATTGCACTGAGATTTGATTCTTTAATTACGCATGTTCTTCTCCTTACATGTATCGATAAAAGTTGTAGTAAAATTAGCATCATTAAACTACAGCTGAACATCTTTATATAGACTGTTAATAATTCCTAGATGCACGTGTTGTGCAAGTTGAAGAGCGTCAATTCAGTACAATCTATACCTACGTTTATGGTCATGTTACAATAGTTTTTGGAACCCACAGCATCCCTGCATAAACATAAGACCGATGGAATTCGTTATACGTATTTACCTATGTGCAGATATTATTTTTGTCTAAGTACCTAATAGCAAAATAAAGATGTTTATTTAAAGTGTACACAATTTTATCCCGATTCCCGAGTATTTTATTTACATCTGATACATATAAGATGCACGTTACTCTCATTCACGTTTATAAGAATATTTCCTGTAAAAATTATTTATGCAATGAATGAAACTATTGTTATAGGTAACGAAAGGAATTTTATCTCTATGTTATAAATAGATACGTTGATTAATGTTCTAATAACTCAAAATAGGTCACCGAAATTACCGTTTTAATTATGAAAATATACAGCCAGAAAACGCAATTGCGTCATTTTTACCTTAAAAGCTAGTGTAATATATGGGTATATTCTATAAATAGATTATGCAATACTGTTAATGTACGTACGAATGCAGTTTTAAAATTATCATTTTATATGTCCTTTTTGCTTTTTTACTTATTATAATCTGTAATAGCAGGTAAGTATAATTTTTTCGCATTATACCTAGGTACCAGAGGTACCTATGCTTTTACGCCAGGAGACTCGTGCTAATTTTGCGAACATTTTCGTTTGTATTTATCTGTACGTACGAGTGCAGTTTTAAAATTATTATTTTATATTTCCTTTTTTACTTATTGCAATCTGTAATAAAGTCCTATTATAAAACAATTCCCAGAATGTAGGTATGCAATGACATTGGGCATCGATAACTTTACATCCGCAAGTTCACTTTTGATGACACCCTCGGCAAGGTGACCATTACTTACAGTGCGCATTCCACCTCAATTAGCAATTGACCCTAATTACAAGAACTCTAACTGCGGTGCCAGCTTAGACGTTCAGGGTTAAAACACAAGTCGGTTGCTTAAAACCAGTGATAACTGAAAATGTACTTAAGAGCTCTTACGTAAACTACTACAAGTTAAATTAGCCCTTTTGTTGTTGCCTAAAGGAACTAATTCAAGATGCAGACAGTTTATGTAATTATTCCCTTTTGTGTAATTAGCTTCGGAACTTATCTCCTGCTATATTACCGTACGATATAACGGGGTTGAAAAATTCGCACTCCGGTTATATCACAAAACGGAGTACCACAAACCTTTTTGTATAAATAATTGCTATTTAGGCCTGTGTTTTACTGGAGCAAAGTATCAAACAATAACTAAAGTAACGGTTGAATGCCGAGTGAATGAAATTTTAAACAAATAAAGTTGTCAACGGTAGCTCAGGTAATTCCGAACTACCGGTGTCTTAAATGTTCAAGTATAAATGAAAAAGGTGAATTAAAGTGTATCACATATAATAACCGAGACGTGTGTATATGTTTGTGTTGCTGTACACTTTTCCGACAGTCGCCGAATCCTGACGAATGCGGATGTGATATTTTAAAACCAAAGCCATCGAAAGCTATTATAAATTTATAACCTACAAATTAATGCTACAATTACTTAACCTAAGAATTACAGATGCCCCCCAAACCTTTACCTAAATATTTTTTTCGAAGTAAGTTTTAAACATTTAGTATAAAAGTCTGTCATCTTATTCAAGCGGTATTTGTGTCTAAATATATTTTCTTTACTTAGAAAATACGTTCAAAGTTTCCTTATGGAGATTACGTGTAAAATAGAATTCGCTATTTGTGCTTATTTTTCGGTAAAAATTTTGTGTAAACATGCAAAGTTTGTCTGTCCGAGGTCCTTAACCCATTTCGAACATTAAAACAATGCCAGAAAGTATTTTCGTGAAAATTTTCAAAATGACAAGTATCGGAAACTTTTTCTCGGTAACATAGAAATTTAATTATTTCAAGTTGAAAAGTTATCCAAATGATGAAAAATGATTCTATTATGCCTCGCGTTTACATTTTCATCGTTAAAATGATGTAAAAAGCAGCAACAGCATTCATCGTAGACTAATTTATGTGTCCCGATACCTTCTTTCGGTAACTTTCGAAATGTACATGTTTGTGTGCTTATTTCGAATTTAGAGATTTTGAACGATGGACGATGTCGTCAGTAACATATATAGTCGAATGTTTTCACCGAGAAAAATGTTTTTGTCTACATATTTAATTTAATTAATATTGAATATTGATGAAAGTAGGTGGCAAGTGTATGGTTACGTTACACTACACTTCTAAATATACAACTTATATTGTAATTAAGAGGAAGTAAAATCCATATTTAATGCTGCACATATGCGTGTAAATGATGCCTTTAGTTAGTGAAAAAAACAAAAATTTGAAACTGTTTAAGGTAGAGAAGGTCTCTCAATAAAACAGATGTTATGCAACGTTAGACCAGCTTCTATTTGTACATTTTATGTTTTATGGTATTTTTAGTTTTACTATAGTTAAAGATGAATGTTAAAACGTTCTCCCTAAGGCCATTCGCATTCCCAAAAAGTTGCCAGTGTCCAAATTGAGTTCTTTTACATTCAAAATTCATTCTAAACTATCCTTATGAAGTTCACACGGAATTTGTTATATTTTCGTTAATTTTTGGGCAAAGACTATGTGCAAAGACGTAATTAACATTGTGAAAGGGCCATTATGTATTTTTGGTCTCAAATCTATTCCAAAAAGTTTGCATTTTACATTTTTTTTAATAATTGGTAAAAATTTACTTTAAGTAGGTAGGTAGGAACGAATTCGTATATCTTTACCAAATATCAACCCATTTTTGTGATTTTTACGTCAAATGTAATCCTTTATTTTAGTTACTTTAATAACTTGCTAAATTACAGATACGTACGCAGGGTCAAAAATCTGAAAAGGTACAAAAATGTAAATTTTTTTTCTTTTTTCAAGCAACTAAGCCAGCTCAACAAGGTGTGATATTTTAAAACAACAGCTATTACAACCTACAATCACAGATACCCCCTCCCCCCAAAGCACGCAAAACGCGAGAATCGCGTGTACCCCCGTTTATAATTAATAAAGTAAAGAAATAAAAAATAAACGGACTTACCAAAAATAGAACTAAAAACGGTTTTTCTACCCACAGGTGAGTACGCACACAAGGGACGTCACACACAGGAGTTTTACACGGATAAACAGGTGAACGGATTCGGGAAATATAAGGTTTACAGGTAAATGTATCAGGAGTCTAAATGGAAAATACAAAATAAGGTTTTCAGGACTGTAGAACGGAAATCGGAAACTGGAAAATAACGGTAATAAATCGAACTGGAGCAAAACTAGGCAAACTACCAAAATACTCAAGACAAGCTCCTTTTTCTTGTCGGCTCTCCTTTTTAAAAGTTCTCCCCCAGTTTACTTCTAGTTTTCCCCCAATTTACTTGAGGCGGCCTGTTTTAAAAATGAGTGGGAAGGAGTCACACCTACAATTTGGTTATCAAATATATTATTCAACTTACTCCTTCCCATCTCTTTACATAATTAGCTCGGTTCTACTACCGTACTAACTACAACAGAACAGGTTTAAACAAACGGAATACAATTAGCTCGGTGTTAAACAACCGTACGTAATTGCATAATAACAGGAATAAACGGAAAACGGAATACAATTAGCTCGGTGTTAAACAACCGTACGTAATTGCATAATAACAGGAATAAACGGAAAACGGAATACAATTAGCTCGGTGTTAAACAACCGTACGTAATTGCATTATTAGGTTATTCGGATTTCAGATCTGAAGGATCTCTCGGTAAGTTCTGTTTTATTGCGGTGCAATTCCTTATAAAGGTATTTTTAGGACCGGTGGGAGTATTAGGAGGGAGAGATATTTGGTGGGAATGATGTTTACGTTTGCTGGCGACCCCTCCTGGTAGAAATTTGTATTATTTAAGGAATTCCTACCAGGAGTTCTAAAACAAATAATATGTACAAATTTCACATCATTACAAGTTAGAATCTCACATTACGAATAACCTCTATTTACTTTTAAAAGTCACCACCAGGTTGTCGTGCGCTTCAAGTGGTCCAGAAATTAAATAATTATATCGAGGTCAAACTGGTCCAGAAGCGCAACAAATTATTATTTTATATTTCCTTTTTTACTTAAAGGTAATCAAAAATCACAAAACCTCCCCCATGAATAACATTTAATTATAAAATTGTTATCAATAGGATGATAACGGTCAAACTGGTCGCAAGTTCAAAGCCAGATTCGCAGAACATTTCGCTTGCATCAGGAACAACAATCTGTTCACAAAATCTTCCTTCGCCCAACACATCCTGGAATATGGCCACGATTTCGATCCCAACAACAATTACGAAATTTTACACATTGAAGGGAAAAGTACTAAGCTAAATTTACTAGAAGTTAAAGAAATAATCAATTTATATAACCAAAATCCTTCCTCATCCCTAAATGAAGTTTTGAATATTAACAAGAATTTGCTCATTTTATAATTCTTTGCCCTAAATTTTTTGATTCACACCTCGTATTTTGTTTCCGACGGTTGGTCGGTATTTCAGTTGCCTTTGTCTAATTTCAAATCCCTACCTTCGTTTTCAAATTTGCTATTATTGCGCCGGCGACTCCATTTTGTTTATGGTTGTCGGTGTTGTTAACTCATGTGGCTTTATCCTGTTTAAGGGGCTTTGCCCCATGTTTTCAAGTTTCTCAATTTGTGTTCACTAAGTTTTTTTCCCGTAAGTAATGTTCCTTACACCTCGCTATTTTTAACCTTTAATTTTTAGCATGAATTTCTGACCTCGTTTAATCAACTTTATCCAATCAATATTAGCGATTTTGTAAGTTGTTAAATTTTTTGAACCTTTCCTTAATTATTTCTTTCAGTGCTGGATTGACTTTTCCATGACAATTTTATAATTTTCAAAGCTTAAATTTCACCTCATGCATTTCCATTACTCCATCTTTATATTTCATCCCGTTTAACTTAACCTGTTTTAAGTAAGTATACTGATTAGTAGTTTTTATGCTTATGTTACTCTTTATAGCCTGATGATGACACTATAACGTGTTGAAACATGTCAAAAGTTTATCTTATCATCCTATTGATAACAATTTTATAATTAAATGTTATTCATGGGGGAGGTTTTGTGATTTTTGATTACCTTTATCAATTTCACCCCATTTCGAGAAGAATTCACCAACAACTAGTAATGGATCCTTTCAAGTCCTTTTTTACTTATTGCAATCTGTAATAAAGTCCTATTATAAAACAATTCCCCAGAATGTAGGTATGCAATGACATTGGGCATCGATAACTTTACATCCGCAAGTTCACTTTTGATGACACCCTCGCCAAGGTGACCATTACTTACAGTGCGCATTGTTATATTCCGAGAATAGAGATAAGAAATTAGAGGGCAAACGGTGTTAATTTTGAATGACATCCATAACCTTCATGGATCGAAAGGTTGACTAGTTATTAATAACCTTACGCCGTTCCCAGAAGAAGAAGTAGAGATAAGCGCTTAAGACAGCGTCAGCAATTTAACTCAAATTGTAACCTAAATATAGAATGACAATAATGACATAGGTATATACAATTATCAGTTCAAAGAATACCTTTACATGTACAGTTTTATGGCGATATTCATTTAGTAAGTGAATTCGTTTAGTTTGCAGTTGTACATTAGTCGAAGCACGAGACTGCCTGAGAATTAAGATTTATTCATAAACGTTTTATATTACGAATGACCTCTATTTACTTACGAAAGTCACCATCGAGGTGCGTCGTCGTCACCTTGAAGTGAGTTAGAATCTCACATTACGAATAACCTCTATTTACTTTTAAAAGTCACCACCAGGTTGTCGTGCGCTTCAAGTGGTCCAGAAATTATACAGGGTGTCCCTGAAATGCGCGGACAACGCTTAACCACAGATTCCTGGTTCGAAAATAAGACGATATAACTAAACTTACCTATATACAATTACGTCTCGTTTAGCTAGTATTCAGCTTCAAAGTTCTTTAAAAAAAAAGTTATTTTATCCATATCGACGGAACGCTTGAATCGATTTGGATACTATTCTGTATTGTACTCCTTACAGATGTAGGTCATCTTTTAAGGTGATATTAGTTATTATCAGTGAACCATTAGTGTTCGAAACACGAGTAACACGGCATAAACCAGTCAAAAATTTTTTAATGTTAAGGGCAATAACTTTCAAAACAATAGTTTCAGAAAGAGACATTCCATAGTAATTTTTTTTGTTACTTGTTAATTGTTGATATCTGTTAAAGGTTTAGACACACAAAAATAAAATCTGAGGGATGGCGCACTGCATACACTTACTTGCCATTAATAAAAATATCATCGTCATTTATTTCATAGAATACCAGACTATTAGTGGAGTGTCGTAAGCGCCTGAAATATAAAAAGCTCGGAATCCAATTACTTTGAACGAATTATTATAATACCTGTTGGATTGTATTATTAATAAGGTATATTACAAAGTTTACCCATTAAAATTTGTTGCTTTTTATTTAATAATAAAATAAATAAATAAATGAATACAGATATAATTATACATATCTAACACATTATAAGTTTAATAACTTAATTTTAAGCAAAAATCGTTGCACGAATATACTTTTTTCGTGATAATATTAATGTAAAAAACTTTAATTTTAATTAAAAGAAAAGTTTATAAAAATTATTTAAATATTTTACTTACTAAAATTAAATTTGTTGGTTTTCAGCAGTTTCTTCCACTTCACTTATTTTATAATAGGTGATGCGCTTTTCCGACATCCACAGGAATTTCCACATCGTTTTTTACAATTAGAAAATAACATTTTCAGTAAATTATCTGGAGCTGGATACCGTTCCATCATTGTTGGTTCAACCGTTCATCAACGAATCAACCGCAACAATATCATCATTATATTTAATCTTGCGTTTTTTGCCAATATTGACTTTATTGGAGCATTTAAGTTCTTTTAAATTATGATCCTCAGTTTTTTTCATTATCATCAATCCTTGTTGTATGAAAAATTCCTCGAATTTTTTTTACACCTGTAAGTATCGTCTCTTTCCATCCGAGCGTCTGTTCAATCACTGTGATGATTTTTTGAAAGATATATTACAAAATTCTTCCATTCCTTCAATTATATCTTTAGTGTAAATCACCCCTTTGATTCATTAATAAACAGTGGACCTCCTCCAACACTCATTGATTTCTCAATGTTTGTTCAATTGTCTGGTCGATAGGAATTTCAGAAGAAAAATAATCCGAACGCCTTGCTGTGAAGTATCCTTCCGTGAATTTCTGATACTTACTCTACACTCTACAGGATCCCTTTTAGTCTGTAGTTCTTCATGTTTTGTAAATAAATTTGTGAAGCTTTGGGATAAGGAAACTGCCCTGACGCATAAAATAATGGAATCAAAAGCTCAATACAATATAAATGTAACTGTTGAAATCTGCATTATCGCGTACAAATTGCACGAAATGACGAAAGTACATTTTTTATTTTTATTCGGAGTTGCCACGGCCGTTGAAACTTCATAATATAATTGTGCGTTTTTGTACGAAGCACAAAAACCAAACAAACACATACGAGGGTTATTTTTATTCAACCTCCGATTGGCTATAAAGGAAAGACGTGTGAATACGTATTTATAATTTTTTAGAACCTGTGAAGTGTTACAGAGGCTGCTACACATTTTTTCTCGTATACTTACTTATGTTATCGTTTAAAATGATTTCAGATTTCAAAAAACTCAGTGATTTTGAAATGTAGGTATTCATCAAGATCTTCAATCATTTTGTTACCTGCTGAATAATGCTCATTACAATAGACTTGATTTCTTCTAATAATTTCACCAGCGCAGCGGCCTGTAGCCCAATCGAATTAGATCAAAAAATGGGTTGACAGGGAAAAAATTTGAATGTTGGACTCGCGGAACAAACTCAGAGCTGTGTCCAAATTGTCATTGTTTTTGAGAGTCTTAAAGAATTTCAATTTTTCTACGTTGAATATTGATGACGTATATCGCATCCGGTGAAGGCATGTAAGAATAAAACATGCTTTACATGAAACTGTTCATATTTAAAACTTGCCGGTGAATATAATTGTTCCGGAGTCCGTCCTCTACCGGGTTTCTTAAAAGAAACGTTTTTCAAATGATACCTACCTTAAGGCAGTCAGTATCACGAGGAGATCGATGTCCTCGCCGATGCGATGATCGTGACTTCGTCGTAATTCGCGGCTGCTTGAATTGCCGTTCCAATGATAAAAGAATCTGCGTCTGCTGGTGCCTGCTGAACATCAGAATCCTGCAAAGCTTTTTTCCAAATTTCAATAAGTCTTGCCTTGTTCTTGTCGTTGCCTAAAAATTTTTCTATGTACATGTGAGTACAATTATGTTTCTGAATGTTGTGTAATACTAAATAATTAAGGGAATGCCTAATTAAATTAAAAAATGATATTCAGGTAAGTACCTATGGTATAAACAAAATATCACCCGCACCTCTTTTCGGGCCTTAATCGAAACATATCTGTAATGTTTTTTATTATCGGTTTAATAAAAATGTAATTGAAATTTATGCATTTATTTAATTGATCACATACAACGTGCATAGGCACCATTTATCATCTTCTACTGCCGTGTTGCCACGTCTACACTTTACACCTCTTCACTTAATTAGTAAACACTACCTCTATAACAATTAAATGAATCCATTATATAATCCTTATATTTATCTGGTAGCTTGACACTCCGAGATGGACGCTTTACAGTGTCCTCAACTTTATCAGAATATGTTTGTTCTGTTTCATTAATTGAATCATTAGGGGGCGGAGTATCGAGCTCTCCAGTTAACATCTGCTCTGTACTAGGTGTAATGGGTTGAAAGCAAGTTTCATTACCAGTTGATTGATTATAATCACCACATGATTCCTTCAAATCACGTCTGTTTCTTCTCAATATGTGATTGCTTTCATCCCTTACAACATATGACCTTGGCATTTCATGCCTGTTTATTACTTTTCCCCTTTTCCAAAACTTTCCATCTCTGATCAATATATTTTGGTTATCTTCTAATGGTTTAAGTTCCTTACTACTTCTATCATAATACTTTTTTTGTTTTTCCTTATTATTAATCAGTTTATGGAAAATCTTGTTTGTGTTTACTTTCTCTGTCTTCAGTAAGTTTGAAGTGACAGGAACTTTATCTTTTAGACGCCTATTATTTAACATTTGACTAGGTGATAACCCAATACTTACAATGGGAGTATTACGGTAATCTAATAAAGATAAATTTATATCCTCTCCCTTTCTAAGTAAGGATTTAACAATGCTTACACCCTTTTCAGCGAGACCATTAGATTGTGGATAATTAGGGCTAGACGTAATTGATTGAAAACCCCATTCAGTTGCAAAATTTTTGAAGGTCAAGCTTGAAAATGGCATATTATCTGATACTAAAATATCTGGTATTCCAAGCCTAGAAAATATTTCCTTAAAGTGTCCAACCAATTCCTGTGCATCTTTGTATTTAAGTTTTTTTAATTCGACCCATTTGCTATACGAGTCAATGACAACTAAATATTCGTGGCCTCCATAATAGCAAACATCAGCCGAAATTCTAGACCATGGTCTGGTAGGGCACTGATAAGGCATTAGTGGCTCTTTTTGATTATACCTCTGATTTATGTCACATACTTTACACTTATGAATGAATTCATAGATATCTTTTGACATCCCTTTCCAATATACTAATTCCTTAGCTTTTTGCTTTGTTTTTTCTATACCAAAATGATTCTCATGCAATATTTTTAACACATAAAATTGTAAGCTATCTGGTACTACTATCTTTTCATTATACAAAACTAAGCCTTCGTTTACAGTAATATCATGTTTTAAATTCCAAAAATGTTTTACAGAATTAGACAAATTTTTACTACTTTCAGGCCATCCATTGTTATACATTTGCAAAATTTGTTTTAGAGTTATATCGTTAGCGGTTTCTATTTGAAATTCGTGTTTTTTCTTACTCGAAATTGGTATATATTTTGACAAACTATGAACTATAAAATTAAACTTATTATGTACGTATGGATCAGTCTCACCAAGAAAGGATCTCGACAAGTAATCAGCAATATATAAATATTTACCTTTTAAATACTTAATAGTAAGGTCATACTTTAGTAGGCCTAATCTCATTCTTTGTAATCTAGCTGACACTTGATTAATACCCTTCTTAAAGATACTCTCCAACGGTTTATGATCAGTGTTAATACATACTGGTCTCCCATAGATATAATAGTGAAATTTCTCACAAGCAAAGACGATTGCCAAAAGCTCCTTTTCAATTTGTGCGTATTGCTGTTCACTGGTGTTGAGTGCTCGAGATGCAAACGCCACAGGTTGTGAATTTTGAAGGAGGCACGCTCCTAATCCATCTTTTGATGCGTCAGTCTGTATTATGATTGGTTCCGAACTATTAAAGATTTTTAAAGTAGGGGAATTACTAACAATTGTCTTTAACTTATTAAACACTTCCGTATGTTCCGGTAACCATTGAAAAACAACATCATCTCTTGTCAGTTCTCGTAAGGATGCAGTTACTTGAGACATGTTGGGGATGAACTTACACAAATATTTTAACATTCCAAGAAATCTTAGTAATTGTTTTTTGTTGGAAGGCACTTCCAATTCTGTAATAGCTTTTATGTATTTAGTGTCCATTCTAGTTGAGTCTTTACTTATAATTTGTCCACAATATTTAACTTCTCGTACCTTGAACTGTATTTTTTCAGGATTTAATTTTACGTTATTTTCACGTGCACGATTTAGAAACATTTTTAAATTTTTATCGTGGTCACTCTCATTCTTCCCACACACTATTATGTCGTCAAAATAAATTTGTACACCTGGAAGATCCCCAAAGACTTCTTCATTCTTCTTTTGAAATACTTCCGGTGCTGAGGAAATGCCAAAAGGTAACCTATTGAATTTAAATCGACCAAATGGACTGTTAAACGTACAATAGTACGAACTTTCCTCATCCAGTTCAATCTGCCAGAACCCTTGGGACATATCAAAAACAGAATACACCTCATTTCCCTCTAAGTTAGAAATAATTGTTTCAGGACTAGGAATACGATGTATTTCTCGTAAGATGGCTTTATTCAGGTCCCTAGGATCGAGACATATCCGTAATTCTTTATTTGGTTTTTCAATTACTACCAAGTTGTTGACCCATCTTGTCGGTTTATCAACTGGACTTATAATTTTATTTTTAACAAGTTCATCTATTTTACATTTAAGTTTTTTATTTAAACTGAGTGGAATTATTCTCGGATAATTGATGACTGGTTGAATTTCAGGGTTTAAGGTTATGTGATGTTTACCTGGCATGCTTCCCAATCCGGTAAACAATTCTGCGTACTTTGTTAGTATTTCTTGCTTGAACTCAAACGGTTTTATTGAATCCAGCCTTTTTACTAAATTTAATTTTAGAGAGTCTTTTAATCCTAGTATAGGTTTAGTATTTTCATTTAATACAAGAAATTCAATTAGTTGTTCATAACCATTCAATGCTGTACACTTTAATTTAATTGTGCCTACGGGATTTAATTTGTCTTTACATGCATAGGGGATTAATTTTATATTTGTTGGTTGTATAGGTTCATTGATCTTTAAGGTTTTAAAGGTTAAAATTGGTAATACACTTATTTCTGCTCCCGTATCAAGTTTGAAATTAATAAACTGATTATGTAATTTTAAATTCACATACCATTCTGTTGCATTGCTGTTATTTGTTGATAAGCTGTCCATGTACAGTTCATTTAATGCTTTACTGCATGTAGTTTCATCTTGCGCTCCCTCGTCTATTACTTCATTCTCGTTAATCCCTTTGTATTGTTGTTTGGAATTACGACAGCACTTCCAAAAGTGATTTAGTCTTCCGCACCCACGACATCTTTTATTGAATGCAGGACATTGATTTATTTGGTGGTCATTGCCACAGTTTCTGCAATTTTTTATTGTATTTAGCACTTTCATTCCACTTTTGAATTTAGAGCTTGATGCTGCAACTTGTTCACTAGCGATCTTCGTTCCTCTGTTAGTAATTTTTATTGGATCCACTACTCTAAGCCCAGCGTCTTCACCGGAAATTTCTCTGATTTGTAATTTGCTAATTTCCGAAGTTCGACAAAAATCAGCTGTTTTCTCTAACGTTAGGTCACTTACATTTAATAATTTCTCCTGGAGGTTCTTATCCTTCGCATCAAATACTATTTTGTCTCTAATTAGTAGGTCTAATTGGTCTCCGTATTCACATTTCTCTGCTGCAGTTTTCAGTTCGGTTAGGTAAGAGTCGAAAGATTGCGCCTCTTTTTGTTTGATCTTCTGAAAGCAATAGCGTTGATATATTAAATTCTTACGAGGTTTACAGTACGCTTCAAATTTGGCCATGACATTATTTAATTTATACTCAGCTTCATTTTCCTCGTTAACCTTAAATGAATTGTATATTTTTACCCCTTCGTCTCCTATAACATTTAGTAGTATTGCAATTTTTCGTTTTTCACTCGTGTTGTCTTTAGCAATTGCCCATAGGAATATATTAAACTGTTGCCGCCAGCTATCCCACGTGCTCCCTACATTTTCCGTAAAATTCATTTCACGAGGTCTTCTAAATACTCCTTCTGCCATTTTTTATTTTCTTAATATTTGCCGTTTGTACACCTGACACCATGTAATGTTTTTTATTATCGGTTTAATAAAAATGTAATTGAAATTTATGCATTTATTTAATTGATCACATACAACGTGCATAGGCACCATTTATCATCTTCTACTGCCGTGTTGCCACGTCTACACTTTACAATATCAATCCTAGGAAAAAATTGATAAGGACTACAATTGTAGGAAATTAAATTTCAAACAACTTTGGTGATAACTATTTTTCGTGTAAAACTGAAAATAACGAAATGAAACTCACTCAGCCTTCCCCATGATTCATGAATCATGGGGAAGGCTGAGTGAGTTTCATTTCAACTGTTGCGGTTTTACCCCATTTAGAGAAATAATTTTTCCAACGATATGGAACCCATCAATGAAAATAACGAGTTATTCAATAAACAAAAATTCACCCCCTCTTTTCGAGTCTTAATCGAAAAATATCGATCCTAGGGAAAAATTGATAAGGAACAAAATTATAGAAAATTTAATTCCAAACAACTTTGGTAATAACTATTATTCGTGTAAAGTTGAAAATAAACGAGTTATTCAATAAACAAAAATTCACCCTCAAATTCAAGATGGCGGACGGAAGCAACAAAAAAAAATGGGTAAACATTTTAGTACTTTGTCTATAAAACATAATTCAGATGGTCTTACATTAATACATTCAAAGTAATTGGATTCCGAGGTCAAACTCTCCAGGCACTCCACTATATTAGGTTACATTTGTTAAGAAATGCAGTGCGCTTTCCCTCATATTTTATTTTTTTGTGTCTAAACCTTAACAGATATCAACAATTAACAAGTAACAAAAAAAATTACTATGGAATGTCTCTTTCTGAAACTATTGTTTTGAAAGTTATTGCCCTTAACATTAAAAAGTTTTTGACTGGTTTATGCCGTGTTACTCGTGTTTCGAACACTAATGGTTCACTGATAATAACTAATATCACCTTAAAAGATGACCTACATCTGTAAGGAGTACAATACAGAATATTATCCAAATCGATCCAAGCCTTCCATCGTTATGGATAAAATAACTTTTTTTTTAAAGAACTTTGAAGCTGAATACTAGCTAAACCAGACGTAATTGTATATAGGTAAGTTTAGTTATATCGTCTTATTTTCGAACCAGGAATCTGTGGTTAAGCGTTGTCCGCGCATTTCAGGGACACCCTGTATAGGTACTACAGGTCGGGCGCGATAAGGAAAAACAACCGTCGCATGCCGAAATCGAATCGGGTTGCTATCGAACAAATGCGCCAATGGGCGGTACTCAAAGCACGTATTTTCAATTTACGCGGGCCTCAAAGACCTTTGCGCATTCAAGCATTGATTATATACTTTCAAGTGTAATCCCGATTCGACTTCGGCATGCGCCTGTTGTTTTTCCTTATCGTACGCGACCTGAAGCTCAAACGCACAACCATTCTTCTTCTCCAGTTATGGGTTACGGCTTGAAGATGGAAGTTAAGGTTCCAGAATATGACAAATTACGTCATAGGTACATGAAGTGGGACTGATAATCTGCTCAAACCAATCTTATTTGACTTGCAGTCCAAATGGAATCATTTGACACTGACAATGGATATATGTTGTTTCACAGCGAACCACTTGGGCCTGTCAACATCACTCAGTCAACAACTTGCGACGTTAACCGCATGAGGGCGCGTCGGGTGGTAGAGACCAGAGTCAGTAGGAGTAGATTAACAGAGTACCTACCGCAACCTCCACCATGTTTAGTCCTTTCCGCGCTTCACTCACTACACGCTCAGTGAAGTAGAGGACGTTTTGACTAAATTTTTCGGAATATAATAAAACAAATACACTTTAACGGCACAACACGGCATTTTATTAAAAATTAAGCACTTTCGTAAGCCTATCTTATGTATATGGACTAAAAATGACCGTCAGGGCGGCATTTGTCGCGTCAAAGGCTTGCGGTACTCTGTTAATCTACTGACTCTGGTAGAGACTAGACTCCTTATGTAGGTATGGGACTCTAGTAGAGACTTAGAGACCAGTCGTATACAGATTACACTTTTTCCTCTTGGAAATCAATTTTCTAATTGATATTACGTGACGCAACCACTGATAATGCTAAATAATAATAAAAAATCTACATTTCATTCAAGATACAACAGTGTTGCACCTTGAACCACAGCTTATTGTACCAAATGAAACATATTTTCTTTACTTTTTTTAATTGTGAAAGTTACAATAAGCTGTGGTTCAACTGTTCAAGGTACAACACTGTATCTTGAATCAAATGTAGATTAATGTCGGCATATTATACAGGGTGTCCACTTATATTTTCCCCTATTTTAGCTGCCTATAAGTTCTAAACGGTTCGGGATAGAAATATGCGGTTTTCACTGAAATGTTTCATTTTAGTACAAGTTTTGTTGGAATAGATTAAATTTTGTCCATCGATTTCGATTACGTCACTACAAAAATGGCGGATTTTTGACAATCTTTTTTGTAGGATTTTTTAATGGAACACCCAGTATATTTTTTTGTAGTTTGAAAGAACCGACCTTCACCTATCCAGCGATGCAAAATTGTTCAAAATCGGTTGGAAAATGACTGAGTAATCACATAAGAGAACATCAATTCCCATTTTACATAAAACGATACACAAACAAAAAAGTGAAAATGTTAGTGCATTAAATTTTTCAATATGTCGTCCTTCCTGATGAATACAGTTGCTCCAACGTAGATATAAATTTGTAAAGATCTTGTGTATCGTTTTATGTAAAATAAAATTGATGTTCTCTTATGTGATTACTCAGCCATTTTCGAATCGATTTTGAAAAATTTTGCATCGCTGAATAGGTGAAGGTCAGTTCTTTCAAACTACAAAAAAATATACTGGGTGTTCCATTAAAAAACCCTACAAAAAAGATTGGCAAAAATCCGCCATTTTTGTAGTGATGTAATCGAAATCGATGGAAAAAATTTAAATCCATTCCAACAAAACTTGTACTAAAATGAAACATTTCAGTGAAAACCGCATATTTCTATCGCGAACCGTTTAGAACTTATAGGCAGGAAAATATAAGTGGACACCCTGTATTGAGCGAAATCGATAGAAAAAAATCTCAGATTCGTGAGTCTTTAAAGTGCCAACGTGGAGAGAAGGAAGATGCTGGACATTTTCTGCACTTAAAAACAAACATTCTTCATGGATAGGAACAAAGTTGCTTGTGGGCACAGTTCCAGCATTTTTTTTGTTATAATTTAGCATTATATCAAGGAGTATATAATAAGAAGAGGCGCAATCCTTAGAATTTTAAGTGTAATTGAAAAGTTCCCCGCCCGTTAGGATGTTTTCGTCGATCTCTCTACACATCAGGGAACCGAACTAACCTTAATCTAAGTAAAGAACCATTTACAGATAACATCAATGATTTCTTTCAATTGTTAAGCAGGATTGTTGTCAGCTGTACTTTTGGAATACTTTAATACTTTGGTTTAATTTTTAATATCTGTAATAAAGTAAACACGAGCTGCTAATATGCACTTAAATTGGAGAAATACGTCAGAATGTTTGATTAGTTAGTTGACTGAAATAAATCATAAGTATCGCAGAAAGCATATTCGGCAACATAGCAACAATGAAGCACCAAGCAGGTAAACAAAATCTTGTTTTCAACTATCTGCTAAAGGAAACTATTGTCTGTTTATGATTTATTAGATATATACGACTATTACACAAAATCCTATACCGTTGCGTCTCTTCTTATTATATCAATCTTTAAAGATATATCAATACATAGTTTCGACCACAAAATATCCAATTAGTTTTCAATGAGCAGTAAGCAGAAAGACAAGAACGATTTAAGTAAGGTATGGTTTGCAAGTTGCGGGTCGGGAATATGCAACAAATTAATTATAAAATAAAATCAGTTTTTGGCACTCACAGTAGCGAAATTTTAATTAAGACAAGTTTACCTGCAAATTCATTTGATTAGAATTGACATTTAAAATAATAACAGTTAAATTTGAAACGCAACATTTATTCTGCTAACTTTTATTTAATGAAGGTATCTGGTTATGACCGATCTTTTTGACCTTTGTATAGAAAAAATTAAGGGTAGTGTTTTGTCAATGAAGTACGAAAAGTCCACTTTGATTGCGCTGACAGATTAAGCGGAAATGTCGTTAGTGGATAGTTCTTGAAACGGTTTTTTGGCGATGGCTTTAGAGTATGAGCGTCCACATACTAGCGGTGTCTACCATATTAAGTAGACACCGGCAGTATATGAATGCTCATGATGTCATCAGCTTTAGTCTGGACCTATGTAAAGGTCAATTGTCATAAGATTTAAAACCATAGCCATCGTTATCATAAATATATATTATTACTGTCATTCCGTAGCATCTCATTAGGGCAAGCGTACAACAAAGCTCTAAGATTTAAAATTGTTGTATTCCTGTCGCGATACTTAAGAGAAAAGTTACATTTTCTTAATTAAGATTGACCCTGTTACTTATCCCATTCCATCTGCTTTATCAAACAGCTGATCTTAACTAAAGTAACATTTCACACAAGTCAACTTTAGAATTTAGATAGGATTTGTTCAGATAGTAGTAGACGTGCTGATTCATACAATTGGTATAAATAAAGAAGATCTATAAATTCTAGAACTTAAAATCTCTTTTAATATTAGTACTATTTACAATGTTCCAAAAGATTGTATTACTGTTCTATGATTCGGCAACAATCTGCTCATTATATTCCTTATAAAGCCTTTGCCAAGGAAGTTTGGTTTTAATAATTTTTAAGATTTCTTTTAATAAATCTTCCTTACGTAACCCCTGTGGAACAAAAAAAATAAAATAAATGTGTTATTTGATGAATGGTACATACTAAGACACAATCCGAATTTTGTGTTTTACTACAACTTGAATATTTGGATCCCATCAACTCGTCCAAAATTGATCTTAATCTGCATTCTGGACCTACGAAAGGTTAGGTTTAATTGTATTATAGATTCTGTGAAAAAAATCGTACCTTTTTCCAATAGATGATTTACAGTTGCTAGTAACCAATGTTTAAATTCGGTAGTTGATTTTAATAACGAACTGGCAGCTATCTGCGACTCAAGAAAGCTTAAAGTAACCCCAGAAGGTAGTGTATCGTTAGTGCCATGTATAGGTATACTTTTTTGTAATGCTGTTAAAGGCAGTGTGCTAGGCAATGATTTACTCAACGATCCTCCTGCTTTACTTACGGGGTCTAATGGATTAGACAAAAGAACCCTAAAATATGTACTTATAGCATAGGTACAGAAATAATTATATTACCATGTTTGCATATTTAAACTGTATGAGTACGCTCTTCCATCTGTTAATGTAACAAGTGGCAAGCTTGCGTCTGTTAGCGTGCAACTACTCACAGATGCTGCAACAAAATTTATGTCAACTATTTTCACAACAGCAGTGCTTACCTTTATTCGACAATAAGCTTCGAAGGGAAATTCTGCTTAAAATAGATTTTTCATTTTCCAAATCCCACATGTGTAATAAACCAGTTTTCGTTAATACAAGACAGTGGCAACATTCGCTAATACATATTGAGACAGCTAAATCTTCTATAAGTAACGACGGCAGTACTTTCGAACCAGATTTGACAAAAAAACAATTAATAGTCATATCGTCACAGCACACAATTATGAATTTACGATTGGCAGCTACACACCTTATTGTAGAACCTGTACACAATTAATTTAACAATAATTGACGGTCTCTCACTTTTTTTAAGAATACCTAAAAACGTTTCCCAAATAGGTTGATTATCATCAATGTTCTTGAATACCTCAATTTTTGCAAACGATCCTTTTGAAGTAACGTTACAGCCGTTTGTGACCTGTACATAACACAATTACGTCCTTTTCCAACGATGCAAGTTCACTTTTTACCTGCATTTTGATGCGACTAGTCTTTTTGGTTACAGTTGACCCTGATGGTAACTTCAAGGGCTCTAATATATTAATAAAGTGAACAATCGGTTGATCGCCTGGCACATCTGAACACATTAATTGATTTATTTGAACACCTGGTGGTTGTACTTTTGGTAGATTTGTGCTTTGCACATTCTCAGTGTTTTTGCTGTAAAGTTTACTAGTCTTAGTTTGTGTGACTGTTTTCATAATTCGGGCTTTACAAGAAACATTTTTATTCGTTGTACGGTTTACAAATAACACAAGTTTATGACATAAATATCAACTTGTAGACATGCTGTTAAGCTATAGGATGTATAGACAAAATCTCACGTCAGTAACATGTTCATTAGTGGTGGTGGGGGGAGGAGGTGGAGAGTGTAGAATAGATTAATGGAAATGTGTAGGTTATGTATTAAAATACGATAATAATAAGGATGAGGCACATATAAGAGAACTGGCAAATAAGGGTGGGGAGTGGCGGAAAGAGTTTTTGGGAAGGATATGGATCAGATGAAGTATGAGGAAGAGGTCAGGAAAATGAATTAAATTGTAATGGTGAGAGGACGAGAACAGTGTTTGTAGAATGTGCAGGGAAGGGAGGGAAGGTATGTGGCATATAATGAGCGTATGTGAGGAGCTAAGAAAAGAGGGGACAGAAAAAAGTGATTCAGGAAGAGAAGGGAGTAGGAATGGGGTGAATGAAGGAGGTGTTAAAGAGGAGGCAAAGGGTGAAACGACGGGGGCAGGAGTAAAGGAAGTTTTAGAGTGGTATTTTTTTATTTGTATTATATGTATATTTGTACTAAAATCCTGGACTTTGTGAAAGATACAGGTATTCTTGAAGGGTAGACAACACCGGGGAGCACAATAGACCAAAAGGTCGCAGTGCGGGAACCTATCGGGACCACCCCCAGAGAAATAATAATAATAATAACTATTTGTTGCTCATTGTCTTATTTAACTAGGTAATTTATTTTTGAAAGTAAAATCCAAAAAAATATTTAACGAGAAGTAAGTATATGAGTTAACTTTGTATAAGTGACACCAAGTCCTAATTATGGCTTAATTGTATTGAAATAGATTTTATTTCAAACGCCGTTCTTGTACTTACCCTGTATATTTTTGTAAAACATTAACATTTTTCTCAGACAAATATTGCAATTGTGTTGTTACAGTAACTTACCTTGTTGGCGGAGCAGATTGAGGTTGAATATCACTAGGTACAGATTCTTTTCTTGTTTCTACTATTATTTTACTTTTGGAAGGGGATGAACTACTAAAGGATGTTGACATTTCATTCATTAACGGAACTTCTAATGAATCTCTGAAAAGTAACTTACATTGTTTTATCATAGTTGCAAAAAAAACGTAAATTACTTTGCTAATACTGGAGCCGCTGTTAAAAACATTGGAGTGATTCTTCTTTTCCCCGAAGGCAGTCGAGTTTCGATTTGTTTATTGGGTGTAACCGCAGGTGTCAAAGTTTTGGTTGATTCTTGTGGCGTAGGCGGTGTTACCGGTTTCAAAACTTCTTTCTGAATTACGGGTTTTATTCGTTGATCATTGATTTCTTCCATTGCTTGTAACAATTCTGGATTCTCTATAATTTGACTTCCAGTAAAGCTTTGGTTCCAATTTCGTTGTAAGGATTTTCCGTACATTCGTTCATAAAGTGCATTCTAAATAATCATTACAAGATTAGATAAATATAATAATAACAAGTAATTCCACTTATATGTTTATTTTAAGTACGATCCAACATTTTTCGGTATTATGTCATTATCAATGATTGCCAAGATGCAAGGATAAGGAAATCTTTAGCATATTTATTCATCCAATCCAATTAATCCATGACCTTAAAACAGTCACAAGGGACTGATACCTAGGCTTACAAACAGTAACACTTACAATCCCAAGCTCCTTCACATAATAAAATTATCAAACAATTCATGTAAATAACTAAGTAAGTAACAAAGGAAATAATGACATTATAAATAAGTAAATGTTCAGTACACCATATAGATATGTGCATAACTTAAAAATAAATAAACAACATAGACGCATTAATGTCATTATGAAATTGTAAACACAAATAATTGTCCATTATTGTGAAATACTTACTTAGCAATTCAATTAATTAAATTTAGATCTTGTTCCGAAATTACTTTTATTGCAGGGGATTGTTGATCTTTTCTGAGGTAGACCTACACCTTCCCTGGTCCATAAACACCTTCAGTTTGCTTCCGGTTTTCTCTTCTTAGCAGCAGTAAAATAATTATTGGATGCTTATTTGGAAATCTGTTAGTGGTTCACAAAATAATTGAAAATAGAGTAAAAGAAAAATTAGAAGATACGATAGGAGATACATATGTTTTGATAGACCTAGGAAAGGCCTTCGATAAGATAAGATGAATAAAATGAAGGGAGGTATGGGAATGAGAAAGAGGAATAAAGCAACAAAAGATAGAAATAGTTAAGGTACTATACAACAACAATATAAATAATGTACAAACACATAATAATGAATCGGAAGTGAAAATGAACAAACATAAAAATACGATGTTTGAAAATGAAAATAATTCAATTACAAGAATTGCTATTTGCGAATGACATGGTGATCGTAGCCGAATCAGAAGAAATACTACAACGCAACCTAAATGAATATCAAAAAGAATTAAAACGAATAAATATGTAAATGAACATAAGTAAGTAAGACAAAGACGATGATAAAGGCTATAAAAGAAAAGAAACACAAGATAGAAATAAACAGACAAACACTGGAACTACCTATCACAGAAAATAGGAAAAGTAGGGAGGCTGTATAACTATCTTAGAAACACATTCTTCGGAAAAAAAGAAATACCAAAGAAAATCAAAACAGAAGTATACCAACAGGTTATAAGACCCACTTTAATTTAAGGAAGTTAATCATGGACGATAACAAAAAGAAATAAAAGACGGATCAAGGCAGCTGAAATGAGATTTCGAAGGAAAGGGATAACCAGATAAGGCAGGATAAGGAACGCAGTAATAGTGGAAGAGCTGAAGATAATAGAAGAAAGGCAACTGAGTTGGCTGGGCCACCTTCACAGAATGAAAGAAGAAAGAATAATCAAACAAGTATGTGACGCGAGAACCCAAGGAACTAACAAAGTAGGATACCCAAGAACACGCTGGGAGGAACCAAGGTTTATTAAGAGAATAGGTTGCCTCAATGAACAGATTTACTTCGATTGGTTGAGTAAGGCTACGTCATCGCCAATATTTTTAGATACGCCTACCATTAAATTTGAATTAGAATATACAAATTTTAATATATTTTATAAGTGTATGAATTAAGTTCTTGGTATTATGTACATTTTTTTTTGGTAGTAACTAATTGCTGTATTTTCGTTTCATATTTCTATACAAAAAGTTCAAAAGTGTTACTTATTACAATAAATTCTACCTACAAGTAGGTAGATATCTTTTTAAATTTTAAGATAATACGAATTCCGTTGTCAAGTGTGGACGGTTTATTTTATGCTTACACAAACACAATAATATCACAATAGACACTAACAGCGCGATGTAACAAGTAGATCTTTTGAATACGAATTCCGTTGTAAAGTGATGTGGACGGTATATTTTATGCTTACTTATAAACAAAGCAAGTTATTATGTAAACCAGTTAATCATATGAATAATCAATATTTATTGGTTGTGGACTTTTGAGAAGTTTGTGTGCTACAACATTTGTAAATTTGGTAACAATTTATGAAACAATAACAATTTTATGATAAGTTAAAACTGACCGTCAGCCAGGAAAATACTAAATACAGCGTTTTTATTGCTGTTAATTAAAATAAAAGTTAAACAACTGATTCTACCAATTTGATTTTTACACATGTTAAACATCTATAAATGACTAATGTACTGCCCAAAAATGAAGAAATTTCACCCCTCAGTTTTTTCGTTATGACCACTTAAAGTCATTTTTACTCCGATAGAAACTGCAAGTGTGCAACAGACAAATATATTACCTATGCAACAGACTGAGAGCGCGCTATAACGTGAAATGTCGCGCGACTGGCAGTGACGTTGCACTCTCCCTGCACGCTGCGAGCGATCACCTACAAGCTATGCGATTGAGGCAACCTATTCTCTTAATAAACCTTGGGGAGGAACAAGTTAGACAAGTGGCCGAAGCCCGAGGAATAAGCTGGGGTGAAGAAAGATCAATGGCAAAAGATAGAGAAGCATGGAAAAGAAAAAAATAAGGCATCGTTTGGATGAAATTATAATAGCATGAAGATATTAATTATGTAAGGAATGAAAATAATAACTGTACATGTATACAGTCCAACACCTAACAGTTCAAATCGACTTCAGATTAAATAATAAATAAATACGGTTCCTGATAAAATGAATTTTGACACGATCGACAAACTCTGTAACCCAATAATAATTGATTTGCTAAAAAAGTATGTACCACAAATGATGCATTATAGAGCTTTTTTGAACAAAATAATTACTGTAGAGGAAAGGCTATACAATATGGTATTGTGTATTATTTATTTGTCTCTAGTGAAAATGGCTGATTATCAAAAAGGATAATGTTGACAAGCTAGGTTTTATTACAACCCTCTTACTCTGTTTATTATGACACTCGGTGGTATACAGGCAGAGTACTTGATTATAATGTTTGATAAAATTTTTGACTCAAAACTTACACACATCTATATGGTCACAAACAGATGACGTGCAACAAGTTCAAGGGTCAAGTCCATTCTACTTATCTTGTAAAGGTCCTACTTTACTCACATAAAAAAGAAATACAAGCAATTAAAGAATTCGGAATTATACACAGGTGTTTTCTGCCAGTTCTTTCATTTAATGCCTTTGCACAAAAAGGGTTGATTGGATGTTGTTCTTTTTGATTTTTTTAATGAGAATAGATTTGCCTAAGATTTCCTTAACATTGTATTTTGACAGCCTTTGTCCAATTTCAATTTGTCACAATTTGATAACATGACATAAATGGTTCTACTTAAAATAATCATATAAGTGGAATTACTTGTTATTATTATAATTACTTATGAAGGTTTGCAGAACAATAAGATTAAATTGCTTTCAAATTCACATAAGATTACCTTTTCATCGACTGAAAGTGGATGTCCAATCTCTTGAGGTACAAAAACAACACATGCAATGGTACCGTCCCACGAACACGCTAAAAGGTTCATACCATTGCTACTCCACGATATGTCTAATACACTATCATCAAATAAATCTTTGATAACGACTAATGGACGTTTTAACGATGTTAACCATACACTTAGTGACCGATCACGTGAACCTATAGCACAGCAGCAATATTGTTGTGTTTTTGGACTACTCGGTAATAATTTTTTGAGAATATTTGAATTAAAACGCTGTAAACTAAAGTGAATAAGTAAAGAAATCTCAAATGAATAAAACAAAAAATTACCACACATGTAATTGCTTTTCTGTGCCCGACGAAATCCTTATCTTGCTTCCAACCATCACGTTCAATTATTTGTGCTGTCGGACCACCGCCATTCATGGCATGTGCAGATACTAAATACTGACCATCAGGTGACCAAGACAGTCGCAGAACATGAGTTGTAGCTGAACAATCGACAAAACAATCTGTGACTACTTCCTGTTGAGCCCAATCGGCTGTGCGCCATACACGTAATGAACGATCGTCTGATTGACTCGCCAAGTATTTGCCAATGGGATCCCATGTAACACCCTACATCTCTGTATTACTCGGTATTGAAAAAAAGGTACCATAATACTTACTTTAACCATTCCAGTATGCGATTTAAGCACGGCTACCTTTTCGGGTAATTTCTGAACGTTCCAAATTATTACAGTGTTATCGACACTACCAGATGCAAGCCATCCATCGTGAGGTGCCCATGCTAAATCTAAAACATCTCCGCCATGAGAATTTAGGGTTGTGACACATTTCCATGTTTCTACATTAATCTTTCCGCTACTACCGAAAACAGAAGAACTACCTTCGCCCGTCAACTTCCATATCATAACTAATTTATCATCACCTCCTGATGCTAAAAGATGACCTTCACAACTCCACCGTATCACATTGACACAACCTAATAAAAGTAAGATTACGAAAAGAAAATGTTAAGCGGGACTTGTACTTAAATGGTTGTCCATTTGGCAAAGCATTTTGGGTACCTTCGGATTAAGCTCATCGGCCTCGTTCAAAACTGGTGCCAAATTCCATATTACGATTCTACCTCCTTGTCCACCTTGTCCACCCGTAGCAAACTTGTTACCTTTTGGATGAATGTCCACAGAAAATATTGGTTTATTATCTAGAATGTTGTTATTAAATTTGTAGGTTAAGCAAGTGAATTAATTATGTTACCTTCGTGTGTCACCCAAGTAGGTTTCAGTAGCTTCATTTTTATATTTTAATTATAAAATGTTGCTATATAATTATTTTATTTTAAGTGCATATTGTTTAAAACGGTTATAAGATGCCGCTTATTATCAATTAACAATCGAATAAATAAACAAAAGAGCCACAGAAGATCAACCACAGCAAAAGAGCTACTGCGCCCTGCGGATAACCTACAAAACTATAGCAGCGTTCATACACATCTCATGTGCGTGCCATATACATTGCACTATAATTATTACAAAATAAAAATGACCATACATGGTGCGTGCATACGACTTTATTAAAAACCCCTTTTCAACACAATTACAGACCACAAACAGGAAAACATAAAAATGCATTTAAGATAAGATTTATTCGTACAACCATTGATTATACACATAATCAATGGGCGCGTTTAGCGAACGTCAGCGGCTGAGTTGCTGCCAACAGCGGTTTCGCTAAACGGAACGCTAAGTAGATGCTTAAGCTGCATTTATAGTGTCGGTATCGGTATGCAATAAGAAATAAAAAATAAGCGGTAAGGAAATGAACTTATGGATAACCTGTATATCATTTATAGTAGAAATAAGAAATAAGCAATAAGCAATAAGAAATAAGGAATTGGTTCAATTTTATTTCTTACCGTTACCGTTACCGAATCGGGAATATTCGTGTACAGCTGTGAGCTTACGAACTAAGAAAAGACAGATGACATCAATATAAATCAGGTGTTAAAGAAATATTTGAGTGAAATATATCTCTTATTCAAGAATCGATGGGAAAATATTATGTCAAGTTGATTTTAATTTTATCTACTATTCATATATAAAGTTCAACATTACGACACTCAAATGAGTATCGTAATGAACTATTTTACCGCACTCATTTATTAAGGTGACAGATGACAGATATGCCTACTAAATTATTTCTAATTTTTTACAAATTTCTTTCGATTAACAATATTTTATGAATAGTAGATAAAACGTTGTACGATATTCGTATCGTAACATCATTTTACGAGACTCGACGGCTTATTAAACTCGGCCTGCGGCCTCGTTTACTAAACCGCCGTCTCGTATCGTAAAATGATATGTTACGACACTTGTATCGTAAATAACTATTACAATCGTACCTTAGGTAACCTAAGAATCGAACGATAAACACAGTAATAATTTAAATTAAACCCGCAATGCGCATGCCTACTCTGTTACCGTTAAAGAACTATAAATGCGTTTTTATTTCTTACTGCTTATTGCTTATTTCTTATTTCTTATTGCATACGGATACCGACACTATAAATCCAGCTTTACTTACAACTGCTGAGTAAATTACACAGCATAAAAAGTTTACGCTGAATCGGTCAGCAATAGTTAAACAACTAACTTCAGAGATCATAATTTGAACAATAAGTAACCCTTAAGGTTAGATAAATCCTAAGAAGTACGCTCAAAATCTTCTAAAACATAATCAAAAGCAAAAGCCATAACATTTTGTTCCATAACAAGCAAATGCTGATATCAGTTCACGGTTTAGCGAATTTTAAGTTGCTGGATGTCAGCATACTCATCATTGCTGACTGCTAACGTTAAGCTGCTGCGCTCGCTAAACGCGCTCAATGGTACAACGGTACAACCACAACGTATACAACCAGAAACGCTACCTATTCATCTTCATTGTACAGTAAGCTGGGTTTACACGCTCAAGTAATTTGCACAAACTAGCTTGCCCAAGCCAGTTTGACGATCTAAACTGTTTACTGTTCACACGTTCAGTTTGGCTTGAACAATTGTGAGGTGAGGAACTCTGAATATTGTATTGTTTGCTGTGTTGAATATGGAAAATTTGGAGGAAGAACTAATTCTTGCAACGGCTGCAATTTGCGTTATAAAGATTGAAGGTGAAAAGGAAACGGTCTAAACTCTAAAACCATGGTTGCTAAAAAGGGATACTTTTTCTCATACCAATCTAATAGCTGAATTGCGTAGTACGCCTGATAATTTTTGGCAACTATTTGCGTAATAAATTCACACATAAATTCTTTTTCTTTCAGTCTACAACACGAAACTGAATAGAAACCATCAAATGATGAAGTAGTAAAGTCGGTACGTACAACACGTGGTCGAACGTCACATTTTCACTATGCGAATGCCCAAGTTTGGAGCTAAAGCTGAATCAAGGCCACCTAAAATAGAATAGGCCTTGGCTGGATTTATAGTGTCGGTATCTGCCATAGAGAAATTAATAATATGGTATAGTGTATTCCACGAATAATTAGACCTCTGCAATATGGCTGCCATTCCACTATGAACAACATCCAATTATAAAATAACTAAAATACTATAAGTGTAACATTGTAATGAAAGGGATGTTTCAGTTGGCTACTCTGAACCGCATTTTCCATCCTTTCCTACAACATTATAATAGCAAAAGACAAATATAGTAACAAATACGACCTTCAACAGTCTTAAAATATTATTTGCCAACTCAGTAGCGTATCACGCGGAGAGGTAACTTAGGTTGAAAATTTTTCAATTAAATTAATTATTGTAAGAAATAAACATCGTTAAAATAAAAGAATGTTCCAAACAAATATCATTATTGTTAAGAATTTCTGAAAATTTATCATTACCTACTAATTCGCAACTAATGTTGAAACTGCAAATTCTGCGATGTTTAATTACGCAATAATTATTAATAAAAAAATAATTTACTACATATTTGTTCATTTTTTTTAAATTTATATTGAAATATTTAATTAATACTAGGTGAGCGTGGTGATAGTGAATTTATTAATAACAAATTAATTCAAATAAGTTCTGACAAAAGGTACTACGCCAATGAGTGCTCCCGCGCTTTATTTGGTGACAAATTTAAATGGCGGCCGTATTGCAGAGGTCTAATTATTCGTGAAATACACTATATCTGCAAGCAGTTAAGAAGAAGTAAGCAGCAAGCGGTTAGACATGAAAACGCATTTATAATTGGGCAACGGTAACAGAGTTAAAAGCATGAATATTGCGGGATCAATTTAAATTATGATTTTGTTTATGGTGCGATTGTAAAATTAATGGCATGCGCCATCCTGTGACCATCCGCGATGACAATAAAATTAATTGAATTTATGAAGAAAACAACTACAGATGGCAGATCCTCGTTTATTGCTAACTTTTCATCAGGGCCGGATTTAGAGCTGTGGGCAGATCCACTGTGGAGGCCCCCTGTGGGCCGGCCCAATACATGCGTTTTTGTTTCAAAAAAACAGTACTTATATACCTCTTGTAACACAATAAAGCTGTATTTATCTATGTACAAAATAATTTCTAGGTGTAGGTAATATATATACATATTTTTTTAATAAAAAAAGCAGTTGTTGAAAGTTGAATGAAAGGAGTATTGGTTATTAATATTCTTCTATACAGGGTAGACCATTTTAATCGATGCACGCGGTAATCTCGAAATGGACAAGTTTTTCAAAAAATGTTTCAGACAAAAGCCTTATGGCTTTGAGAGGGAAAGATGATGACATTATCAATTTAACTGTAGATGGCGCCACACAGAAGTGATAGGTGATAGTAGGTAATCCTCAAAACCTTCCCCATATAACGTTTAATGATTGATAATAAATGAAATTGATTAGGTAAGCGACATGTTTCAGCAAAACATTGCCATCATCAGGATTATTAAATTATAAATGAGGTAAAAAATATTTATCCAAATTGCTGGGTTAATGGGTAATGGCTTAATGAGACGATATACAAACTTCATCTTCCACTTGAAGTGTGCTTGGCCTTGACTCTTCATGTGGATCAGGTTGAAATTCAGTTATTGTTTCATTCTCATATCCCACATCATGTACTTACTTACGTTTTAGAGAATTTATTAAGACATCCTTTCAGTTTTTCTTGTTCAAGTTCTGAGCCGGGCTGGACATGCGGGAGATCGGGAAAACCCCGCGGCGAGCACCTCGCATGGTCATCTTACATATCTAATAATCGAATAAAATAGCAGGTATCAAATTCGTAAATTATTGATAATATCGTTGAGTAAAGGAAAATATAAAAGGCGCCATCTGTTAGAAAATTCCGTTCCACACCAGTTCTGCTCTCGTCTTCGCCCACAACGGCGGGTCACAAAAAAACAACCGTACAAATTTCTGGTTCGTAAAATATTCTCGCGAAAAAACTCTGTTAGAATAATTTGGGTCGTTAATGTCAAAAATAATCATTTATTTTTCCCTTATATTGCAAGGGGTATTCAAATATAAACCGATATATTGCTGTAACATTTTATTTAAGGGGGTTCTCCAACGGCCGCTTTAGATGCGTTGCAAAGTCTCTAGAAAATTCGCTTTTCCATTGAAAGTATGAGCTAGACACTTAAAAAAATCTGAAATAATTGAGTTGATTAAATTCGATATCGAAATAATTAAAGAATCAAAAAAGAAAAAAGGTCTGCTCTTACAGCGCGCCCCTTACAAAGTTTTTAGCTAAAATCTTACGATCGAGACTTAAAATATCTAGAACGTGTTTTGTTTTTTCAAAACCCTTCTGTAACAACTCTATTTTGCTAATTTGAGAATAAAAATACGTTGTTTTTTTTAATTAAAACAAATAACTCGATTGAAAAAATGTGAAGAAATTAGACATATTATTGTAAAAACGTACGGTTTTTAAATTAATATGGAAAGGATACCGTTAATTTAGTTGTCTTCCGCCAGCACACTTTACCATTGAAAAAATGTTACAAATGAAATTAAATTTACATTTGTTAAATAAAAGGTTCTGACCTACAACGACAGTTACCCAAAAAAAAGGTATGAATTACATTCAATTTTTGTGATTATAAAAAAATCTCAGGTCTTTGACTTTGACACGTTGCACAACGTAGATTAATGAGAGGAAAGGAAACAGGTGAAACGCAGAACCGTATTAGAAACATTATTCCGTGTTTTGTACAAAAACGATCACACCTTCGTGTGATTGTCTTGTTATTACAAAAAAAAAAGTTGCGTATCACCGATAATAACTGAAATTTCCGAACGGATGTTTTACAAAAAAAAATGGGTTTTATTTTTTAATGAACTTTCATTAATCTCACGGTCGTAATTTTACTGATGCATAAAATGACAATTGATCTTTAGATAACAGTAGTCTGGCACGAAGTTAGAATTTTTTAACAGTGTACCACAAATGCACATTGCAATAATTATTTCAATTACCTACCACTTACGTGTAGTATTTTTTTTATTATTATGTAACATAAGAGAATAAACAATAGCATTTGTGGCGAATTTTTCAAAATAAAATATAATATTTCTCAATAAGGATCTGTTTAATAGCAGACTCTGCGACTGGTACAGAATGGTACGGATTTCAGCAGGTCTCGCGAAGCCGCGAAGGACAAAGCAGCGGCCCCACTCCCATACCCACCTAATCACATACGTTGAAGTGTTAAAGCAAACCGTGCAATGTACCAGAAGATTAATCCAATGACATTGAAAATTTATCCTTTTTCAGTGAAATACCTATGCAAAATACTTTTTTTTTTGTTACATATTATTAGCTCGGAATCTCAACATTTCAGAGGGGAGGTACAGGGACGACCTGATCATTTCCGTATGAGTAGTAATAACGATGCTTTAAAAAACAAATGAGTTCAATCACACTGAAACTCGAGTAAAACATTAAAAAGTAGGCCATGGAATTTTCGGTAAATCTAACCGTACCATTAACCATTCAATGTGGGAAATTTTGTTGTGACGTGTAGTAGACTAGGTCCACGAATCTACGAGATTTTGATGGACGATCAGGGGTGCAATGTACTCCACTGGAATTTAAATGTGACTAACATCACGAGATTTCCTTATTAATCTTCGGGTTCAGCGGCGCACCCACGGGGGGGGGGGCTAAAGGGGTTATAAGCCCCCCCCCCCCCCCGCCATAGATAGTAATATAATTAACAAGTTGAGAAGTGTGGAAAAGAACAGCCTAAAGCAGTGTTGTCATCTGGAGGGAAATTTCCCTTTTTTCTGGAACTTCAAGAGAAAAAAGGAAATTTTTAACTCACTGATCAATTCCAAAGTTGCGTAATTACAATTAGTCAATTATACATCTAGAAAATATCTTCAATTGAATCTTGTTTTTGTTTAGGTATAGCCATGGATATAAAGGGTATCGCTTTTTTCGTATTTAGTCCTATTCCAAATTCAGTTTTAATTACAATATATAATATGGATTATGTTATAGTTATCTATATGTACTGCCATTATTCCTATACACTCTTACATATTATTAAATTTGCGAACGCTCGTAGGTACCTGGTACCTATATTATTTTCAACGAACGAACGAAGACTAGTTCAAGAAAAAAAAGTGGTAACTTAACTATGGATCTTATTTATTTGCACATAATATTTTCAGAAGCTGTTAAAAAGCGTTTTGTTGGCCACGCCCCCTTTAAAAAAATCGCATGCGGCGCTTTTGGACTCGCTACGCTCGCAACATCACACATTATAACAATTTATACCTAAACAACCCTGTTTGTTCAGGTGTTATTGTTACCAAGACCCCCCTAGCGGAAATTTCTGGGTGCGCCAATGTTCGGGTTTGACGAATTCATGGTTTCGTAAACTCTACGGTTGCGTGAAAAGAGCGAGACGTAAAGAGAAGGGTTGGTTTCTTCATATAATATGGTAACACATTATCCTTTCTCAAAGGGTAACACCTACAAGTTTTGAAAAATAACCAGAACCCCTATTGGTAGAGGCTTTGGAACCTCCGTTGAGCTATGGATTGTATGAGATTTTCTCCCTTCCAGGAAGGTTTAACCCCTACATCCTATTTTCTGCTTCTCTGCGATTGTACTTGTTAAACACGGCTGGGAACCACTACCAAGTACCACGTTAGTATGTCTTCCGGTCGGACAGCGTTTGGTGACCAATGTACTCTACCTATTAGGATTGTTCAAGAGAAATACGTTTAGAAGCTATAATAGTATATTAAAGTATAAGTGGATAAACAGGTCTTTAAAACACGCGCGAGTTTTCAAGCACGACGGCGCAGCCGGAGTGCTTGAAATAGAGCAAGTGTTTTAAAGACCTGTTTATCCACGAATACTTTACGGTATTTTTTTTATTGGTTCACTTTGAAATCTGGTATTAAAATGGATATAAGAACTAATAATGTGAAATGGTTGAATTCCTAATGTGAAATCAGTATACCTTTCGTTGTCATGGAAATGAGAAAAACGGAAATTAATTTGCAATCAGTCATTTTATTTGACGTAACAAAGTACTCCAGTCAGATCAATAACCAATAAGAATTCACGTTTTTGAAATTGATGATGATGCCATGGCAACTTTAAAACACGCGCGTTTTTGAATGCGCGATTTAAACACGCTGGAGCGTGATTTAAAAGGCTAAAATGGGACACCAATAAAAAAATTGTATATTAAAGTATAAGTGGATAAACAGGTCTTTAAAACACACGCGAGTTTTCAAGCACGACGGCGCAGCCGGAGTGCTTGAAATAGAGCAAGTGTTTTAAAGACCTGTTTATCCACGAATACTTTACGCTATTTTTTTTTATTGGTTCACTTTGAAATCTGGTATTAAAATGGAAATAAGAACTAATAATGTGAAATGGTTGAATTCCTAATGTGAAATCAGTATACCTTTCGTTGTCATGGAAATAAGAAAAACGGAAATTAATTTGCAATCTGTCATTTTATTTGACGTAACAAAGTACTCCTGTCAAATCAATAACCAATAAGAATTCACGTTTTTCAAATTGATGATGATGCCATGGCAACTTTAAAACACGCGCGTTTTTGAAAGCGCGATTTAAACACGCTGGAGCGTGGTTTAAAAGGCTAAAATAGGACACCAATAAAAAAAACATTTTTTATTCAACAAATCTAAGACCGCTTGCGAGTTTTCTTTCTTGATACTGACACGTAAGCGTTTTAAGGTATCTGAACATCTCTCAGCGTTTATGTTAACACCCTTGTAATAAAAAAATACGGTCACCAACCGAACGTTGTGACCCAAATTTTTTGGGGGTTGTAGTTTCTTCCACTGCTTACTCTGACGTTTGGAGTCTGGTTCATAGTGGTAACTACAAAGCTTATCACCGGCAATAATTTGGTGTATAAAGGATTACCTTCTTGTTGATAGCGTATCAAATTTTGTAATGATAAGGTGGAATTCCAATTCTTCTGATCATCAGTGAGCAGTCGTGAAATTCACTGAGGCGCAACTTTGTGATAATCAATACTATGAATTAATTATGAAATGAGCAGTTCCAATACTAATAGTGAACTGCATACGCCTATTTCCACGTAAAGCTGTTTCCAGCTGTCTCACATTTTTATAGGATGCAGCATACATGACATGCATGAAGAGCGGGTCAAATTTTGAGGGAATTCTCTTTCTTGCCATTGGCGGACGACCCACAGCTGTCAAAAACTGAACCGATTTTCGATCATTAATCAAAGAAATGAATTTCGTTGCCATGGTGAAAAAGTTCCAGATATTCTGATCGACGTGTTTCTATTGAACAGTTGTATGAATGTAGTTATTTCCCTCGCTGAGCTTGGTTGCTACTTCTCCTCGCAACTCAAGTCATCCCACACCTGAAATTTACTTGAGTCGGCCAGGGAAGCGGCTCTAATTGTAACCACGTCCGACAAGTTTAGTGTAAACTTGTAAAGTCTCGTGACTTCGCCAAGATCCCTTAAAGCTGCTCTTGCAACATTCAATTGCATGTAACCTTGTGCCGGACCAATTTATCTTGAGTTGTTAGGTTTTTTACAATTAGTACTACTAGTCCAAGAGCTGGCTGCAAAAAAGCTGGCCTATCGAGTAACAGCATGAAATGATTTTTAAAAGCTAGTACTTATACAAACCATCCATAACATCTTTGGCTGCCTGGGCGGAACTTGTGCAGAAATTCGCCATGTCCTCTCTCCTGAATATTTTTTGGCACGTTAATGTACCTATCGAGTAACAGTATGAAATTACTCTTAAAACATAGCTTTTATACAGTTAAAAAAAAATTATCTGCCTTGTTAAATCTTGTGCAATGCCTAGACAGAAAACTTTTTTAAATTTTTTTTTGGCACGCTTCTGTACCTATCGAGTAACAGCTTCAAACTATAACCAAATTATAGTTTGAACATAACTCTATAAGAAAAATCATGGCTGCCTCGTTAAATCCTGTGCTAATGCCTAGGCAGAAAACATTCTCTTTCTTAAAGTGTTATGACACCACTAATACAACTATCATAGAAGTACTTAGGGATAAACAAAGAATCGTCCAATGAACAATTATAATGATTTCGACAAAACAATTTTATAATATAAAATATTTAGTAATAGTATACAGGGTGTTTTTTGGGAGCGTTAGTTAGACATTTCTGGGAAAGTTTTATAGATAGGTTTTTGAAATTTTGAACTTAGGGGTTCTTCTGAAAACCGAATCGATGTAAAACATTTTCAAAATGGTAGCGCTTCCGGAAATGCCGGAAGTAGCTGGAAACTTCGTTTTTTTTAATGGGAACTATTGCATTTTTGGATGCTACGTGACATTTCAGTTCTTTTAATACCCACATGTCAATATCTACAAGTTATGGTTTTTAAGTTATTTTCACTTATTAAAAAAAAAATGGCGATCCCGTTATCTTTGTTGCGTTTTCTGGATTTGCTTTAGTATCTTTTTGGAATTCCACAATCGCACGATTTTTAATATTCCTGTTCGTTGAACTTTCTGTTAACACGAGAATCCCACGATTTTTAATATTCATGTTCTTTGAACTTTCTGTTAACACGAAGTGGTATAAGTGGTGCAGTGCTGCATAATCTAATTACAGAAATATGTGTCCTTCTACTTCATATCGTCGCAAATTCTTTATAAATATGAATCAACCCTCCGTTGTTTTAATCTATAGTCAGTTTTTTGGCACCCACCTTAGTGATATTTGATAAAACAGGATGATGTAATGCTTTGCTCATATTCACAACTTCTTCCTATGTTTTTTTTGCGTATAACTCGATTTTTTTTCACCAAGGGGTTTTCTGCTGCAATCGATTCAGGCGTCTAAATTTTCATTCGTATACTTTCCATTTCCATATTGCAGTTTTTCCGATGGATGTTGATGGGTAAAGTCTCTCCACTCTACAAGAAGCGAACGTTGCTCCTTCTTGGTATAGTGTGTAATGTAATATTAACCCGTTATTGTGCCAATACTTTTAATTGTCACGCATCTTTATTCATTATTTTTTTCGCTTTATAGTATCTATAGGTAATAATTTACATCAGAAAGTACAATTTTTCTTTGTAAAGACTTCATAGGGGAGCTGGGGGGAATTGGAGCCAGTGGGGAATGGGAGCCACCTTATTATTGCGTATTAGAATGCCATAATATAGCTTTCAACGTCTCTAACCCTTGACCTTATCCTCTACTGGCTGACTGACATCGCGTAAAGTTACATTAGTTCGTTTTAATTAGTTGACTGGCCTGAAGTGAATTTCGTGTAAATTTGTAGTAGCGACACGTGAAAACTATTGGCGTGGTAAGTACCTAATACTGGTTTTTGTCTAATCCAAATTATTTTGTCAGGGTAGCTTGTTACGTTCCTCGTTTATTGGCTTAGTTCGCAAGAATCAATCATATCAATTTCTCTATCAGAATTACAGATTACAATCTCTTAATTCAATGTTTTGCTAATAGAGTCCACTTTCAATACTTTTGGTACTACTTTTCCTCCGCATTTGCTCTATTCTACGCGAAGCGTTATCTCTAACCACTTCGTCTTCGTTGGTTCCCTTACAGCTTTTCTACTCGGCAACGAAAACAACTGATATCGCTGTACTGTAAATTATTCTATTGGCTGTCAATGTAGTCATTTAGTTTCTGATTGGCTGATCCTCGGCTAACTAAATAAAATATTTCATCTTAAAAACGGAACAAGCACTTCACTAGGGAATATCTCCGTGCTGATATAAATAGCAACTCGATTTTCAACCGCGTATCTTTTTCTATTCTACTTCCTAACAAACGTTACTAAGTGCTACGGAAATTTCACAAGTTTCTCATATCGATATTAATCGTCTATAAGTGAAAGTTTTCCACAAATAGTGATTATTTAGAATCATCTGCTTATTCTAAGTACCATTAAAACGTGATATTACGTCTTTTTGCATTAGTACCGCTACGTTAAAAGTGTCCACGCTCTAGGATTAATTTCCTTGAGGTATGTAGAAAATTCTTTTGTAACAATTACCGTGTCATTCTTAAAATTCCTCGACAGTAATTTATATTATTTGTCCTAGCGTTTCCTACCCCGTTTACTTTTGGATTACTACATCTTTACTTTTGGTTACCACCATTTTGTTAGAAAATTGATGTCAACTTTACTCGAAATTATTGCTGATCCGTTACTATTGAACATCGATGGTTATTTTCCTGTGAAACTACATATTTGCTGTTCCACAAATCATCTTTAATTATTTCCGCATTCCTGTGAAGAAATTACTACTTTTGGGAAACTATATGCTGCCATCTGGTGTCAACCTTTGAAAACAAGATTTGATAAGTTATTTAAATTACTAACCCTACATTTCTTGCTGAACTTTATTTGAACTCCTGTTACTGTTTATTATAAAATTTGATTATACTAAATTACTTAATCACATTTCATATTTTTGCTTCAATTTAAAACATTTAATTTATTCATTTTGTTTACTATTCAATTAATTTTGCATTAACTTTGTTCGTTACTTTAAAAATTACTTTTATTATTTGTGTATTATCTTTTACCTTGAAGATTTAATTTGCTAAAGTTAAAGTTTAAAAGCTAATTGCTATTATTTTTACATATCAACTCTCGGAACGAGTACTGACCAAAGTCGGTAATTATTATTTTCAGTCGGTCTGCTTGTCGCAGCCCTATTAATTTTTCTTGTTAATCAACCTTTCTGTTTAGATAACTCAGCGATATTGACGTTGCGCAACGGCGATAATCGGATGTGTTTTTGGTAAGCATTGTTTAATGACAACTACTATGTACTGACTTTCGTACAGCTACCGAGACGGTTGCTGATATATTTATGTGTATTATTTTTGTGTTATTAATTGTACATTGTTGTAATATGTAAACTTCATTCCCTGCAAGGTAAAAGTTAAACCCCCTTTACTGCTTCACTCCTGTGAAGATTTGTTTTGTAAAATTTGTTCCGATTGTGTCAATGTTATTTTGTTTTGATTCATTATAACCACCACTATCATTACTTTAGTGTATTTCTTTATCGAATACCCACTTTCTCTTTCAGAAACCATATCTCTGTTATTATTATTATAAGCTGCTAAGCTCTTCGTAGTTCTGATTACCAGCTTGTCTTTACTAAAGAACTATCGTGGCGCCCTAAAAGATATTTGACTATATTTGTTAACTATAACTTGCTATAAATTTAAATTCTATACTCATTATTCCCACGCCCATTAGATTGCCCCTTATAACTGAGCTTATCGAGTCATTGCATTTTTCCTGATTACGGTACCGATCATTTGTTGCCGTAACAAGCTTCATAAAGGTATGTAGTTTTATTAAATCACAACTGATTTTCTGTTAAAATTATGCTGCTTTTTTATTCTAACCATTTAAAAACAAAATGAACGGTGGGGTAATTGGAGACACTGACTCCCATTACCCCCAATAGTTCCCTTTTCCTCAGTGGTCTCATTTTTAAATTTTGAATGTTTACTTCAGATGCCCAGGACATGGCAGAGAACAACCAAAAATGATGAATTGTGGTATCGGTGCACTAGTTGCGAAATTTGGGCACATTCTGAATGTTCGGGAGCGGAGAGCCCTGAAGGATACCTTTGCGATTTTTGCATGGACAGACAAAACTGGATGTCATCTTATTTCCAGCATTTTCTAAAAATAATTAGAGCTTTTCCTTAGATTTAATTTGTTGTATGCCTTAGTTAGTCAGTATTGTTACTTTAATTATTAAAATAAGTGGTGGCTCCAATTACCCGGATCATTGGGTAATAGGAGCCATATGCATTTTTTTTTAATTCTTTTATAAATTCCATATAATTCGTTTTTTTCTTTTAAGTGTCATATATAAATGAACGACATACGTCAATCTTCCTATATATGAATTTAAATTTGAATAAAGGCTAATATTATCAATGTAAAGAGAGTACATATTTCCTTAGGTGGCTCCAATTCCCCCCAGCTCCCCTATAGCAAAATTGCTTATGGTTCCTTTGCATTTATACCTACATGTCCTGAAGCTATCAAACAGTAACTGAAACAAAATTGTTTGACAATTTCAAACAGTTTATTTTGCAAAAGAAAAATAATCAAATTTCTTATGTTAAATCAACTATGTGACACACACACACACACACACAAAATTATGAACAATACAGTTATAACAATAATAGGATATGTTTCCTGCATTATCAATGGGTAGAAAGTTATTGTTACGTGTATAATAATAATAACAACGCCCTTTGAGCTACTTATTTACCTTAACTTTATAATGATTGTATTTTAACTTTTAACTGGAAGAATGTTTATTTTAGAATAAAGTATTCTTACGGAAGCGAGTGTATTTTACCATTAAAACGACTACCTGCTATGTTTCGGCTTTGTTATAATATAAGTTAGAATAAACGATATTGTTTGAATGCTTTTATGAGATACTTAAACTTTTAAAAACGATGTGGGATATTTTACAATCCATTTATGAATTTATGTATGTATTTCAACATTTTCGTTCCTTTCGGTTTATTTTCTTTATACTTCATTTTTAAATCGATAAGGTGGTTACTAATTGAAGGTAATTCCCCAACTTCTATACTATACCTATTTTTCTAATCAAATTTACCGTAATTAATCAAATATTGTTAATTTCACACAGTACTTTGTAGGATGGTAAGAATTTAAAAATGGGCGTTTTTCAACGTAAAATGAAATATATGTACATTTTATGGAAAATTTGCCCTCATTCGAAATTCCATTTCATTAGTTCCATAAGAATATTTTTACTGAATCACATTCCATACTAAAATTTACATATTTAGGTATGTTGATTTCACTAAACATTGAAAATTGAATTGTATTAATATCTCCATCACAATATAGGTACTCGTATTTTATGATCGACACCAATGAAGCATTTTTCTATTTATTATAACGGTCATAACGGAGTTGGATTGGAGTGGCGTATCAACATCAAAATGTGTTTCTTTAACCACACCATATCGAAGGTCATAGGTAATCTATTCAATATCTACCTAATTTTGATATTACCTTCAACTCTATCTGGATTTTGATCGTGTTACAAATGTGTCACTTCACTATTGAATATTACAGGCAATATTCTCACGGCTCTAGATTTTGAAAAGTTATAATTCCTTGCTCTGCTCAATTTTCGCAAGACCATCAGATACTAATTATTAGCATCTTACCTTACAACGGTTTCAGGATGAACCCCTGTCAATTAGTTTAACGGAAAGACCTAACCTAACCCTACTCCAGCTGTAGAGGTGACACAGGGGTGTGTTCTTGCCGCACTGTTATTTACAATTTTTCTGCAAAACTGTTTGGCAAAATTAATTTCAAGGCGTGACGGAATATGAAATTTCTGTTAGACGTCAAAAACGATAAATTGACTACTACCCAAATAAAGAAAATTAATGACAAATACTGAATGTGTTTTTGATTAACCGCAACAACCACAAAAAATGTTTGAAATTAACTATATCATCGCCAATTAACGTTGGCTAAATTGCTTGGCTTTGAAAAGGTTTTGTTTCGGAAGGAGGTCGATTAGAGGAATATCAACGTATCAAAGTTTTATTTCTTTTAATGGAGACTTCCCTTATACTACTTCGTTACTGCAAACAAAATAAATTGACTGAATGTAAGAAATTTAACGTGGATCAAAACCTCGGTGAACGTATCAATATTTGAAGATGACCGATATACGATATTTGCTTCTTTAAAAATTCTCATTTGGTGTCTTTAGAAGCGTATGTTTGTTTTCCAAAATAATAGTTTATACAAAAGAAGAACGAATCGATACGATTTTTATACTTTGCAAATGTATGCAAAACTGCTTACTTACTGGCATTGTGAGTTTACCTCCCAAAGATTTTCTAACAGAATTTTGATGCATTTCTCTTTTTTGAAACATCCTGTATATTATGAAAATAATTTTAAAGCTTACCTTTAATTTGGCCCTATCTACTTCAAAAACAAAACCTTTTTAAAGTCAAGTAGTTTCGTTATAATATTCCTATTACTTGGACTTCAGCTGGGTTATACTCAATTGTGCTGCTTTTTATGTGAAGGGAACAGTCATGACAGAACAAACCACTATCATGAAAAAATATGGCCTACGCGTGCATCCTTAATTTTTGGATAAAAAAATGTGAAGTATTTACCCCTTGTAGAGCCATCCGAAGTACTTCTTCCACCATTGCATATCAAATTAGACCCGATCAAAAATTTTGTAAGGGCAATGGATCGCAATGGGAGTGGATTTTTGTATCTAAAAGAAAAATTTCCTAAAATAAGTGATGCAAAGAGGGTATTTTCGTAGGACCTCAAATCGAAGAAAAATTGAGCGATTTAGAAAAACCAGCATGGAAGTATTTTAAGAATGTTGTTGCAAATTTTTTGGGTAACCATAAGAGTGAGAGCTACAGAGAGTTGGTTAGCGAGCGATTACTTAAGCATTGGGTTGCAACATGACACTGAAGATTCATTTTTGGGCTCATACCTGGATGTTTTTCCTGAGAATTTGGGGGCTGTGAGCCAGAGCCGCAACTAGGGGGGTGCGGAAGGTGCGACTGCACCGGGCGCGCTCTATTTAGGGCGCCAAATAAGCAATTCACTCGCACTTGAGCGCAATTTACACAGAGGTAAATTTTACGTTAAGGCTGTGGAGCCTAAACTACTAGACCGATTTTGATGAAATGTAAAACTAAGGCCTATAAAAAAACCTCATCGATATCGGTAAAACAAGCTTTTCTTCAAAATCGGTCCAAAGGCGCCCAAATTAGGGGCGTTATTTTGGGAGCAAACATTCAAATTTTAACTCAATCTAAGTTCCCTTCGTGAAACGTTAGTACACATGGTTACAAGTAAAACGCCGTTTTTCGTTTGTTTTTAAATTCAAAATGGCGACAAATATAGCAATTCTCCCTGTTTTTACTTTTTAGGGTGTAGCTTAAGATCCATTTAGCTTAATTAAAATTGAAAAAGTGGAATTTATAGCCAAAGGATGGTCAGAACTTTTACTTGTAATTGGTAAAGAGCAAAAATTAAACGTAGCCAATTTATTAGTGCCCAAAATTGGTCAAAAATTAAAAATAGATTTTCTCAAAATCTGCTCCGAGGGTTTTTTTAATTTTTGAAATGTTATACACATAGTTCATGAATATTGGCACTACATTTATTTCTTTATTTCCCATAGGGGAAGGGGGATGAATGTTTGAAGTTGAAAATTTTAAATCTTCATAAATTTTTTGCTAACAAAGATGAAGAAATAAAATTGTACAGTGAAGTTGAGGACATTCTTTTAGTACACCAATTTACTTCCGGCGTAGCCGGAAATGAAAATAATATTGAAAATATTTATGACAAACCCCTGTATATTATTTTAGGAGAAAATCAGAAATCGTTTTCTGATTACAACTATACCACACACTCTATATTATTTTTTTTATTTTTTCGAGTTATTATTACCCAAAAACTATTTTATTTTGAGTTATTACGGAAAAATCTATTTTATTTAATACGTCATTGTTGTAAACAGGGGAAAGTTGTGTGCCAGTTTACTGGTCATTTAATTTTAATAAGTAGGTACTAAGATTTTCGAGCTTATATAATACTAGATACGTAATGCAAATTGTCAACTAAAATAGTCTGTCAATACATATTCACACAGGCGTTCAACAATTGCACAATTAAGTTTTATAATAGGGCCGCATCTACAAATCTTGCACCGGGCGCCAAAAAGTCTAGTTGCGGCACTGCTGTGAGCGATGAGCACAGAGAAACGTTTCATCAGTACATTTCTAAGATGGAGAAACGTTACCAGGGCAAATGGAATCCAAATATGTTAGCAGATTACTGTTGGACAATCAAGAGGGACCAACCAGGAGCTAAATTTGCTAGAAAATCTTAGATCGTAACCTCATAATAGAATATTTTTACATTTTTGGTGTAGGAGGTCATTGTTTTTTGAAATATTTTAAATTACATAAGAAAATAAATCCTTGGCTAACACATTTTTTAAGTGTTTGTTTTTACTGCCAATTAATTAAATAAATAAATTAATTAATTAAAATAAATTAAGGTAAAAAATATCATAAAAATCCGTGTGGCACGACAAAATTACAATTTCGTTTACCAGTGTTTCATCGTATTAGATTAATGTTCATTTTATTATTTATTATACCTACTGATATACGATCTTCAAAATATGCTTTATTCACAGTACAGTACCTAAGTACAAAAAGCTCATTTTTATACATATAATATATATAGTTATCGTTGCAGGCTCAAAATTACAAAAGAGTTTGTGATAGTAATTAGCCATTTGATTGTAATAATAAAACAAGTAATTCCACTAATTTTTTTTATTTTAAAGATGCAGAAACGCTTTGAGTTATATTTGAAATAAATAGTTAGAGGCATTACTTGTAGGTATTTGTTATATGACAATTAATAATGTAGTTCAACAAAATAAGTTTGGAGAAGATTAATTCAATCATTTCCCCTTTTTAATTACATACCACATACCTTAAATATAATTACTTAAAGTAAATTACGTTAAGTTAATTAATTACCTAATTGAGTAATGACATTACTACTATTTATAAAATTCAATTTCTCTTCCTAAATCATGTACAGTTTTGGCAAATCTCTGGACCTAACTGTAGGTAACTGTTTAGTGACGTGTGTTTATAACACAAAAAGTTGCTATAGTCTATCTAGTAATACCGTAGTCATACCGTTGAGTGAAACACTCAACACGGTCATACCTACATTTTCATCCAGAGTCGTAGCATTAGGGGATAAAGTAATAAAATTCGCAGATAATTAAGACAATGCAGAAATAATTGCAAATGTTTTTATAATGTAATTTTTTTTTAAATTTTACTCCTTTTGTTATACAATCAGCTAGGAGTGCCTCAGGCTATAAGGACATTGTATGACCTCCTATATGTCATGGAGGAAATAGCCCATTGGTTATATGTTATATCCTAATATAATGTAAATACCTTATACGGGAAACAACGGGAGAGGTAGAAAATTTAAAAAAAATATTTTTTGCTATTTACTGGGTGTTATAGTTATCTACTATCTACTATTATTTAAATCTCATGAAAAAAACTATGGCTTTATTATTAATAGTCTTAAATGTTAATAACGTGGAATTTTTTTATAATTATCCTTCGCTAAATATATATTTTGATGTCACAATGTCTCTGTTACATAAATAGTGGGAAAACAGACAACATAATGTAATTAATAAGTCCAATTAAAGCTTATGTAATCAACTAAAATTCATGCTTACCTACACATATAGAATTGCAGGATTCATTGTTTTAAATGATATAGAAGTTGTCATAGGTGATGGGAAAAATTCTATTTTTTAAAAAGAATTAAGAAGTACGTTTGAGTTTTATTTCATTCTTTCAGCTGTCTTCAAATTTATATTATAATCTCGACAGGTTAACTTTTAGTAGTTTTAAAACCCTTCTATGGATTGTTGAAGTTTTCTATTTGGCAGTCAAATTACTTAAATAAATATTTAAGCAATTATTGATAATGTTGTTTTCTGATTGTCCATGACGATTCTAACATGATATTATTAGAATAAATGTACCTATACCTATGCAATCCTGAAAATACACCTGACAGATATTTTCGACACTTGATTTTGTCAAATCCTAATTCAATAGAAACATACTGCTATCAATAATTATATTAAAAGGTATGTTGTCGTTATCATTTCTATAAATTGGTGTAATGCCCCATCTTGAGGCATTTGGGGAAATGGCTACAGCGCAGTGCGAAGTTTATCAGTTTGGTTAATGAATTAATTAATTAATAATAATAATAATAATTAATCGTATTGTGAGAACGAAGCGAGATGTTACATAAAGTCATTTTTCATAAATTTATTTTTATTTAACATCAGGGCAGAAAGTGTGGCCGTTCCCCAAACCGCCAACAGTTACAGAGCGAACTGCGTCGTAAAGAAGACAAAACGTTGCCTCAAATTTAAAAATATGGCGATTGATGGATTAATATTCAACAGACATGCCGTAGTTTCTATTACCTACTAGATAAATAATTTTCCAAAACGCCAGTGGAGTTGAAAAATCCCCCAAAATCTCAAAAGCCTTTACCTAAGTACCTGTAGAAATAAAAATGCGTTAGAACAAACAATAAACAAAAAAAGTACCATTCCAGACTGCAGTATTTTAAAATGTATTTTTAGGAAATTCTAAGAAGGCGCCCGTAACTATACAAGGTAAGAGTCAAAGTGCTGTTTCCGATTTACTGGAACGATAACATCGGTATTCTTTATGGAGAGAATGAAGTTGTTGCTCGTTGTGACCATTTTCAGCTGAATAACGAAACTGTTGTGAGGAGCTTCCGTAAGTACAAGCAAAGCAAAGGGATAGTGATCGGTCCTGAACTGAGTGACTTGCTGATGTGTATCAAGTGCATTCCAATATCCAGTGCCGAATGCGAACGAGCCTTCAGCGCATTGAACTTGATAATTACTGACTTAAGATCTTCACTGGGATTCGAAAGAGTGTCTAACCTTATGTTCATCTTGTTAAGTGGACCACCACCGAGTCTGTTTAAATAAAGCCCTCACGTTTCGTTCTTGGCTTACAAAAGGCAACACTAAGTGCCGTACGTTGTATTCATTAGACTTTCTTGGTGAACATTTGTCATGTAATATCATTTGATCAATTGACATATTTAATTAATCAAAATCGCAATGTAAATACGGCCACGATAATTTAATATAAATTACCTTATTTTACGCCACTTTCCTTTCCATCCCTAAAAAGTGCCCTTTTGTTGAAAATGCGAACCGGCCCACCACACTGTTTAAAATGCTCCTTCATAGTATCCAACATTCATTAGCATTACATTTATTATTTATGTCCCTTGGTATGAAAGTGTTGTAGTTAATTAATTAGCTGAGGAAGGGTCCAATTGTTTAATTTGCAAAAAAAATTTCTCAAACCTCCTTCTGCCGGTGGCAATCTTTTAGTCAGCATTTACCAACCCACCAGTACTGCATTCTGGATTACGATAGGAGGGTGGACATAGTTCACGCGTACTTAGGCCACAAGTTGCGCCCTTTGTACTACCTCCCTGACTATTAGAGTCATCCGACCCCACAATGTCACTCAAGCCATCCCACACGTGAGATGAACCTGAGAATGCTGGAAGGGCAAGCGATTCTAATCGTGTCCGGCCAAAATACCCCCAACATGGATCGTCCCAGTTGGACAAATGCGGTACACTCACAAAGTATACGTTGTGCCGTCTCGTCGCCTGTGCAACATCCTTTACATTGTAGTGGTGGCCAACCCCGCGCCCACGGGCCTCCGCGGTTGGTCTGTAATGCGCCCGCTGCAAGATTTCCAAAATACTAATTTAAAAATACCATTTTTTAAAACTTTTTTAAACCATATGAAAATAATTTTAAAGTAAGTAATAATAATAATAATTTATATATACATTTATAAATTTGTAATATTCTTGAAGATCCTAACTGGCTATGTGATTTACCTTTTTTAGCTGATATTTGTCAGAAATTGAATCAGTTAAATCTTGAACTGCAAGGTGAAAATAAAGATCTGGTAAATATGCTATGTAAGTGCTATTAAAGCATTTAAAGCTAAATTAACCCTTTGGATTTCACATTTTCAAAACAAATCGTTGACTCATTTTCCTGAAATGTCAAAAATATTTCTACAAAATCAGATAGATTGCCGAATATATGTTAATTATCTAACTAAATTAAGTAATGATTTTAATGAAAGATTTAAGCAATTTGACGATTTGGAATTGATTTTACTTTTCTTTCAAAATCCTATGAATAACGTTGATGTTACTATTTTAAGTGCGGAAGCCGGAATTAAATAAATTTAATACCTATAACAAATATAGAAAATTTAGAATTAGAAATTATAGAATTACAGCTTTGATAGCTGTTGTTAACATGGACATGACATTTTTGAAATTTGTTGATTGACATAAATATCCAATATTAAAAAATTGCGCTCTGAAGGTAAAATCGCTTTCGGGTCGACTTATCTAAGTGAAGCCACGTTATCTTCTATGCAATTTATTAAAAATAAGTTTAGAGCAAGTCTTAAAGGCCCTACAGACGGTACGATTTGTTGTACAACGTGTAGTGCGATAAGTATCGTTTTAACTTGTCGTACGGCGTAATTCCCTACAAACGTAAACGATAAATCAAACGACAAATGTCACAAACGGGGTCTGCACACAACGGCCACTGGACACAACGGCCACACAGAATTTAGTATGCCCATATCGGCCATACTGGACACATCGGCCAAACGTGATGTGTGGACACAACGGCCACCTTGGACGTAACGGCCACATATCAGATACGTAGATTGACACTAAAGCGTTATTTGCAGATTTAGTATTTTTTTTCAATTGATACAAAACATAATGCTAAACTTAAACGTAGATTGACACTTAAACGCCTAGGTTATTTGCAGATTTAGAATTTTTTTTTCCTATAAATAGAAAACTCCTATTGTTTGTGAAATCTTTATCGCAAACACTACCTTACAATTCTGTGTGGCCGTAGTGTCCAGTGGCCGTTGTGTCCAGCTAGAGCTGTGGCCGTTACGTCCAAGGTGGCCGTTGTGTCCACACATCACGTTTGGCCGATGTGTCCAGGGTGGCCGATATGGGCATACTAAATTCTGTGTGGCCGTTGTGTCCAGTGGCCGTTGTGTCCTAGACCCGTCACAAACTATAAAATAATATTGTTGATCTTATTTTTCAAAATATCTAGTGTGGCGTTGGGGCATATTTCCTTGTACACACTTTTTCAACAACTCTTCGTAACTGGACTTACGTTTAATTTTATTCGCACAGTACATAAATTTTATGTTGTACAAGTTTAGAAATTCTTCCCAAAAATCTTTGTTTAGAATCCATTAATAAAAGTAAATATAAACGTTATACACAAAACAATCGACTCTTTTTCCTTGAAGTCGTACTAAATTTTGTCACACATCGCAAAACTGCATACACACGATACGATCTGGAAGTACCAAATCGAGTAGTACGCCAACTTTTATGGCAGGTTCATACCAAGGTTTAAACCTTGGGTTCATACTACCATCCCATACGATTTCGACTTACGATACGATGCACGACAAGGCTACACACGGCACGATTATCGTTCAGACCGTAGTTATCGATCAAAGTCGTACGAGAAATCGTACCGTCTGTAGGGCCTTTTACCGATGAAAATTTGAATAATTGCTTAAAAATAGCAGTATCAAATTGTGTGAAGAAATACAGTATCAACTTTCTCATTAAAGAAGATAATTGCTTTTTTTATGTTTATGTTTACTTCTTATTTACCATTATTTTATGTATTATTATTACCATTTACCGTGTACTAATGTACTAATCATTTTATTTTATTATTGTAACGCTAATACCTATATGTTTATTTTTATTCTCTCTCTTACCCACATAAAAAAACACCCACCCACCACGCTGTAAAAATGTTTCATTGCACACTTGCTTCAAAAAAAGGTTGGCCACCGCTGCTACAAGATGGTGATTCTACCAAGCCCATGCGGTGCATGTGCTTGTTTAGTTTACAGTGTCCACAAGTAGCCGCACTGCCGCAGGTTCTTTCTAGATGGCCTTGTGAAAAAACGCGCCAAGCTACGAGATGGTCCTCTGAAGGCCTCTCTCGCGTGATGGCAGTCTGACATCAAGTTCCACCTAGCCTTGTGCTGGGCTTGGGTGTCTTGAGCGTCTTGAAGAGTTGACAGTTGATACTGTAAGTGAGAGAGCCGGCTCTGGACCTGTTTTGAGACCAGTCGGGCCAACGCGTCGGTTTTCTCGTCGCTTTTCGTTCCAGCACGCCGAGCTCAAGCATGTTACTGCTTGCTACTTTCTCTAGTGCATGGTGACATTCAGAAACCAACCTAGGGGTAATTTTACAGTGACCAAGTGCCTGTAGGGCAGCCCTGTTGTCACTGGAAATTGTAATAGTTCTGTTCTTTACGTTATGCATAAGAACTTTTCATGCCCTAAGCGTTAATCCTACCAATTCTGACTGGAATATAGTTGGAAATTTGCCTAGTGGTTGGCTGATGCAAGTTCAGTTTTTTTGAATAAATACCAGTACCTGTTCCTTCCATTGTTTTAGATCCATCCGTGAGGATGCCACTTCCGCATCTAAGAAGATGTAGTAGTTTTTCCCTAATATAAATTGAGGGATGAGTGAGTCAGATCGCCCCTCTAGGACAGGCAGTCGTTTATCTGTCTCGCCCAGAATTCGAGAGTGGCCCACCTCAATGCCTCTGCTATTCAACAACTCTTTCGTTTTTAGACGCAAAGCTGTCAGCATGGTCTGCTCTCTCACGTGGAGATCTAGTTGAGGCAGACCTAGAAGGGCTTCGATAACGGCTGTGGGGGTTGTTCTCATTACGCCTGTGCCCACAAGGTTAAAAAGTTAAAAAGTGCTATTGTTGTGGAGAGTCTGGTTCTCGCCCACCAGACAATTGCTCCATAACAGAGCATGGGTCTAATCACAGCAGCCACATGACAGCCTTTGGAGATGTACCCCCAAAGTCTTCTAATTGCGCGGCGGCATTGCCAGAAAACCCTATTTGCTTTATCCGCGTTAAGCTGGATGGCTTACTCCAGTTCAGTTTGTTGTCAAGTGTAATGCCATATACTTCACTGACTCTGAAAACTGAAGATGTTTTTGGAAGAGTAGAGGAGCTTGAAGGCGCCCCCCCCTTCTTTTTCTTGTGAAGAGTATTACCTCCGTTTTTGTCGGGTTTATGGACAAGGAGTGTTCCTTAAACCCCACCATTACCGAAAATCTTCTTATTCTGAAGGAAATTTGAAAAAAATCGGTGTGTCTTTCCTGTAAAATAATATTTTTTTAATTCTTCTTCAATTTAATGTCACTTTTAATATAAAATTAATAAAGGCTTGAAATTTAGTTGGGTATTTCTTGACTGCTTTGTAGTTCCAAAAGTAAATATCACCGCAATTACTTTTCGTACGGATTATGTATGAAAAATTCGATTACTTTACTGTTGTCGCATTATTCATACCGTGTAACACAAAGAACAAACCTCATAGAAGATTCACTTTGCAATAAACTGAATTATTTATAAAAGGAATAAAATATGTAAGAGCTACTACAAACATTAATACATTTAAGTTTTTAACTTAATGACATCCTAGAAGGAAGGTAATCCTTCATCCTTTCCTTAGATTAAATAATTTATATTTTGTAGTATCCATACGAACTAAAAGTACAGGTTTAGAATGTGGGAAGTACATTTTTTAAGGAAATCGAAATTTCGTTGTAACCCTGATTACCTAAAGGTTGAGTTAGGTTAGCAACAAATTAATTAAAGGTTAAATATGAGAACGTACGTTGAATGTAAAGAGTTAATACTGGTTATTTGTAATGGAAAAACTACAAAACCTGCTTTGGTTATTGGAACACCTGAGTTGAGGTAAGAGGGCAAGCGCGCAACTTTGATCATCGGGCAACCGGCGGGACATGCTTTCAGTTGCGGAGCGGCGCGGTTCGAAGTATATTATACATTTTGTCAATTTCTTTGCCGGCGAAATCGCGAATTTTTTTTAACATTTTACGGTAAACGCGTAATGTTTATAAAATATAATTAACAAAAATAAAACAGTGATTAGTTTTAAATCGACTTTATGTTTTTATTAATTTTGTGTTTTAGTGAGTGTGGTGTTTTATCATGAAGTGTGTACGAAATGGCCCTACTTTGTGGGGACCATTATTTGGGGTTACGACGTTTTGCTGGATTCTATTGCAGGTGTTTGCCGATACTCGAGGATTATCAGGTTAGTTTTGCATTGCAATATGATATATAGTATGAAAAATGTTAATGTCTATAAGGCGGAATTTAGAAATTACGTTTTTTTCCGCTAATTAAGTAACTGTAGAATAACCAACGATTCGAATACGTGGCACTTTGGAGTGATATACCTACCCATTATCTACCTACTTTGAAGGTACAGTTAAATGCGGATAAATTTTTTTAATTAAAACCCTTATACGTACACCTTTATGTTAATGGAAAGGTTATTCACCTGTTATTAAGTCATATTCCGTGGTTGAATTGATTTTTTTTTCCTATTTGGTTCTTGCGGCTTTGCGCTCTTACACAAATTGTTATCAATTATAATCGGTGCGGTTCATAAAGGAATGAATGGAAAGATAAATTAGTTCTTTCCGGTCGTAATCGTAACATGGGCGAAAGTAAAATATTAAGGGTGTACCTTATTAACAAGTTAAAGAATGCGTGTCAAATGTTTTGGGGTTGGTTATATTAGTAGGGGTTGTAGAACATTATTTGATCAACAAATGTTTGCAGTTTTATTAACGTTAACCATGAAAGAATGTGACGACTCACGAAGAAGTAGTTTACGTACTCTTCTAGGTCATTTTACAACTCAACCGGTTCTGATGGTGCTTATCTCTACCTGTTACCAAATAATACGCGATTCGTCTACGTCACACCATCACCACCATAAAGATTTATGTATTAGAAATTTTTCATTAAACAATCGTTAAGATTTAACAATATAATTTGCACTAGCTATTCAAGGTTAAAAGTTTTGATCATTAATTAAAATGGGGAAAATTGTTATCGATTCATATTTAAATTCAATTTACGCCCCTGTAAAATTGATTATTAAGTGGATTTCAGGCGTAAGATCAATTTTACAACTTTTAACTTCATTAATTTCTGCTTTATTTAGTTATTATTTTGAACTGAGAAAATTCAATTTTGTCTCGATTTTATGTTTTATAATGCATATGAACATGAAAATAATGACGGCCTGCTACAAGATTAACAGCGGGAAAACTTCCGTGTAAGAAACTGGAAAATTCCAATAATAAATTAAATTGTTAACACGGTATCATTATTCTTAATTACTTTTTAAATGTATAGTGATTAATTTCTACATGTTATAGTATGGAAGTATAGAAAAATTTTGTATCCAAGTTGTGGTCGATTTTGCAACAATTAATAAGTACAAATTGTGCACATGGCACACATATGGCGTAGAAATAGAAAGTTTCATCCCTGTAGCAGAATTAGTTCCAAACCACAGATTAGATCCGCTTCAAGTTATATCAATAGATTTCAACAATAAGCATGTTCTACACTGAAATTTAAAAAAATAGGGTAATTCACTATAATTTACGCAACGGGTATAATAGTAATTAAGGTACCTAGGGCGTTATGAACTAAATAACGCCTAAGTTTGACAGTGTATAGCCCGAGGGCCTAGGCCCTCGGGCTATACACTGTCGACCTTAGGCGTTATTTAGTTCATAACGCCCGTGGTGCCTTCTTCACTTTATGTCATACTTGCAAGAAAACATAGCAGCGGGTGTTATAAAGATATAATAAGGTAATATGACATAAATAATATAATTGCGGTAGGAAGGGAATATGAAAAATAAGGGCAACTTTGCAGGTGCAGAATTTTTTATGATTTCAAAAAGTACGTATGAACCTTTACTGACAATGATGTTATAAACAAAATATAAAATTGTAATTTCTTATTAGCCCAGTAAAATGAGACGAAATTTAACGATTTGGATGAAATAATGGTTACAGCTTTGAAAATTTGGGAACAGGCTTGTTTTGTGATCCCTTTGAAGTGTTCAAAAGTCCCCACCGTACCTCCCTTCGAGAGAAATGGGGGGCTACTCAAAAGTAGCTACAATTTCTGTTAAAATTAAATATTATCTGCATCTTCAATCGTCAGTTTCTCGTCGCTGTTTACAGAAAACCATACGCAACAAAGTGTTTTTTATAGGAAATTTTGTAAGCTTTCAATTAGTTTATATAAAGGTTTGTCGTAAAATAAATGGGAACGGAACGAAGATATTTAAGAAAAACTGAATACAAATATACAGGGTGTCCCAGGTTTAATGATCAGGACTTTGACATTTTGTAGAAAAACACATTTTAAGGCGAGTTGCTCCTATAAACGTAGTTCCTAAAATTCTTTGTTTCTGAGATACAGGGCGTTAAAGTTTTCTAAAAAATAAAGTTTTTATTTATTTATTTCCAAATTGTGGCAATAATTCAAACCAAAATTGGCACACAAGATACAACGACAGAGGGCCACAAGACTGAAGCATATCAATATTTTTAATCAACCAGTGGCGGAGATATGGGTAATCCGTTCTACTAATTTGATAAATAAAAAGAGTACGGCCCTGAATTAAATATTCGAAATATACTTTTCGATGGAGCATTCAATTCTGAACAAAAAATGTCTCTAGACTTTTTTCGTTTCTGTTACCGTGCGGCCGCAAATTAGATTTTTGTCATTTATTTGACGAAAAATGTATTTTGGCTGTGTACAAAAATTATAGTTGCCATGGATCTTATGCTCTGTCCATGTATCTTGTGTGCCAATTTTGGTTTGAATATTTTCAACGGTTCGGAAATAAATAAATAAAACCTTTATTTTTTACAAAATCGTGACGCACTCTGTATCTCAGAAACAACGAATTTTAGGACCTATGTATATAAGAGCAACCCACCTTAAAATGTGTTTCTCTACAAAATGTCAAAGTCCTGATCATTAAACCTGGGACTCCCTGTATACAGTTTAGTTACATTCTGTGAAAATATATAGTTTTCAAAGATGTATTTTCACAATAAAGTGCAACTTGCGAACGATTTATTGTATTATTTTACCTTTGTATATAAATATAAAGTACTGAAAATAGGATAAAACCAATTTTTAACAAAAATTTAACGGCCATTTTTTAGCGAAAATCGGGATTCTTAATAAAATGTCAATTTTTGAGTATACCTACCTTCAAACAGCTGTAACCAGCGAACTATTTGTCGTACGAACTTTTGCCGACGTTCATTTTACAGGTACATTAATTATCATTAAAAAACTATAAGACACTTTACTGTCTACAAGTAGTCAAAACATAGTAATTTGTAAAGAAACGCTTGAAAATGAGAATTTTTCATTATTTCTTCCTCCATCGCCTTATAAAGATCAGGATCACCAAAATGATATTTTGTGTATACATGTAGATTTAAAATTTAATTCTCTACAACTTTCATTATAATAATAATAATAATAATAATAATAATAATAATAATAATGATTTTATTAGTCCTGTGGATCATATATGATATAGGATATGTCAAAACAAACAAAATGATGAACAAAAAAAAAACTTAAGTACTTAAAGTAAAAAAATTTAAAAAAAAAACCAAATCAAAAAGTACCTACTGTAAGTAAGTAAGTATTCCTCTACACTATAAAAGGCATTAAACAACAATATATCTTTTACACAGGTTATAAATTGACGTATCGAGTAAGATTTTATGTGTAACGGCAGTTTGTTGTAAACTGTAGCTCCGATGTAATATGGATTAGACTTATAGGCCACAAGACAATGCCTTTCAAACTGCAAATCTAAACCATATCTGGTATAATACGTGTGCGTGTTATTTAATAAAGTGAAATCTTTTAGATTAATTTTAACAAATTTTAATAATTCAAAAATAAATAAACATGGAAGAGTAAGAATTTTCTCCTTCTTGAAAGTAGTTTTACAAGATTCTCTGAACTTCAATCCAAACATACACCTAACAGCTCTTTTCTGAATTAGAAACACTCGTTGTGCAGCAGAAGAATTACCCCATAAGATGATACCATATCTTAGTACAGCTTCAAAATTTGAGTAATAAAAAATTCTAGTAGCACTAAGTACGTAGAATCAATAGTTTTCGACTTATTATTGATTTTATTATGCAAAAAGAGCAGCGATTGTGTCTTAGAAAAAGGTTTAAATGATTATATCTCTATCAATATTAATCGTATGGAAATGTTTAAAAAAGAAAATTATTCGTAATTAAATTCTCTACAACTTTTATTAACGGAAATTAATTTGCAATCTGTCATTTTATTTGACGTAACAAAGTACTCCTGTCAGATCAATAACCAATAAGAATTCACGTTTTTCAAATTGATGATGATGCCATGGCAACTTTAAAACACGCGCGTTTAATAGGCTAAAATAGGACACCGATAAAAAAAATGATTTTATTACCAAAAGTAATGTACCTACAATCAAGATTACTTCTCTACATAATCACCTTGATGCTTGAGGCCTTTGTTGTGAAAAGCTTTGCAATACTCTCTTCATAAAATGTAGCCGCCAATGATTTAAAGTGAGTTGTGACGGTTTCTTTGAGCTCTTCGTCAGTTTGGAAACTGGGCCCGAAGCCACTTTTTCAATTCAGGGCATTGTCAGACAATTCCAGAAGTCAGCTTGTTTTGAATAGCTTCCCGCAATAAGAATCTGCAGCAATTGTTGTCCCCAACTGCATAAACTTTTTGGTCCCAAAAACTTCTGGAATTGCTCCATGACAATGTCCCGAATTGCAAAAGTGGCTTGGAGCTATCGCACTTCGAAAATGAAAACTACAATTTAAAAAAATCGTATTTAAGGCCTAACATACCCAGTTTATCAGAATGAAAAGAACAGTTGTGCTAGTTTGTGCCGCAAATCATAGTTCGATTTAACGTAATTAGTTCATTAGAAAATTTCAAATTGAAAAATAGGCCCAGTACCTACCGCCATTTTGAAAGTGAAAGAAAATAAATATTGCGTTAAATTGTGCTAGGGTTGTGCAATGCTCTGTCGCGAATCACACTTAGATATTTTAAAAATACTGCAACTAAAAAAAATCGTGTTTAAGGCCAAACATCGCCATTTTGTCAGAATGAAAAAAGCAGTTGTGCTAGTTTGTGCCACGAACCATAGTCAGATAGTCCGATAACATAATTAGTTCATGATAAAATCTTAAATTGAAAAATAGTTCCAGCACCGCCATTTTGAAAGAGAAAGAAAATAAACCTATGATTGACAGAATGAAAAAGGCAGTTGTGCTATGGTTGTGTCTCAAACCATAGTTCGATATAACGCAATTAGTTTATTAAATAATCGCAAAAAAATAGCTTCAGCGTCGCCTAGCATAAGTCGCATTCCCACTGTGCGGGGTCCTTCAGTCCTGCGGGCGACTCTTGGCGGAGGACTTTTTCTGTTCATTTGTCGGGTTTGTAATTAGTCAAGGAAGCTGATGTATCTTACTGTAGAATCTGCAGGTTTCGCCTGGGATAATGACATATATTCAGGACTATTTTTTAATCACATCTCAATGGTCTAAAAACGTTTTTAGCTTACGGAGAAATTTAAAAAATGCAATTATTTTTAAGTAAATACTATGAAATTTATGTTATTATAATTGTTAAAATTGTAAGAAACTGTGATATTTTCACTCAGGTTTGGAGTATCAGTTGGTTCTGTTACTGTTACAACTTTATAAGGTTTTTCATAGCTTTGCACATTGGTGATTTGAGTCTGTTAAGTCTCTCTTTTACATAAAATTGATCGTTGTTGGAAACAGAAATTGGTTAAAGGGCCTCCCAGCCTTTCGCCGTTTACACGAACTGTTAATAGAAACAACGAAACAATTAGGAAATTTACGAATCCAAAATATGGACCCGTATATTTTTATTTTCAGGGTGACATATTTACACATTAATTCCATCCCTTTAACATCATGGAGTAAAACTCCATGAAAACTACCAAATAAAATTAAATTGTGCAAGAAGCAACATTTTTAGTATTTTTATTGTTAATACTTAACTTTATTTAGTCGTTTTCAGGGCATTTTACTTTAAAATGTTTGCCATTTTGAAAATTGATAGGTAATTAAAAAAATATATTTTTGAAAATTTTAGACTTCTGAGAAAGGAAGATAGGTATATGCCAAATTTCATAAAAATATTTTGAAGTGTTTTTGAAATAATAATTATTTTCAAGAAAATAAAAAATGGCTGATTACGGCTAAAGTAAGCCGAAATGATAAAAATGTTACTGAACATTTTAGACTTATTTTCATATGTAGAATCCGGATATGCATAGCCCGCTGCATCTTTTTGTAACACCCTGTATATCAGGATTGCAAAATTGAGGGAACTTTCTTTGTCGTCTCATTTTCCTGATAGCAAGCTTGTTGTACTTCGCACACAGTAACAGATACATCTGGCCTTGATCTTTGAAAACATGACGATCTATGGTGCGCAGAAACCATTGATTGGTCTCTTCTTCTTCGCCAAAGAGTTCGATTGGTTGGTACATTGCAGCATTGACTTTTAGTGTATAAAGTCAATGATTGCAGTTACTTTCTCCGTGTTATTTTACTGTAATATTTGTTTACGGGATCCATAACAGAAACATGTAATCGCGGAAGTCTATACACTACAGTATGGAGTCAAATATAATTTTTTTTGAACCTAGGTACTCGTAAAATCCACATTATTTCTATATGTGTTATGGCCATTAAGGATCACGAGAGCAATTCATCGAGGCGACAACTCTGGGCATTGTTTTTTTACTAGTTGGTATGAAGAGGCATTCCCTAATTCATTTTTAATATTCGCATGGATATCTTTAACCTTCCTAACACCGGGTGGGGTCCGCGCGGACCCCAAGAGTTTTATTTTTGTTATTACATGTGCTTAAATTTTTTTCAAAATCATGAGACTCATTTACATTTGTCCTTACAGTTCTATGTACCAGATAATTAACTAATAACACAAAAATGTTGAGTATAAAGCCGAATATTTTAGAAAATCTCCCCAAAAATGCGGTTGGGGTCCGACTGGACCCCACCCGGTAACAGGTGTAAGTAACATTTTTGTCGAATATTGTTAAAGTTATGTATTCAATACGTTTTGGTTAATGTTTTCTTTACATTCTTTAAATATTATCTTACAATCTCATCATCATATACTATAATATTATCAAAGTATGCAAATTATAAATGATTTGCTAATTGGCGTTCTCTTTTGTAATTTGGTATTAGATAAAGATTACTCAAAATCACAATCATTAGCTTCCATTTATTTATTTTTCGAACGATCTCTAATAATTCTGTGTAATTAGAGTTACTAAAACAGTTACTGTGTGTAATAATTGCGAAAATTAAATGTAAATATGTATAATTGTATATACCTACTCCAATTTCCTTACTTTTTCATTAATATACGTTTATTAAACATGTAACTACCTTTTTTCATGCAAAAAGCCATTGATATCAGTTCTACTAAATAACAAAACACTCACAGAGGTGTAATTTCCAGGAGAATGTTTGATTTGAATGAAAAAAACACTGGGGTCCGCGCGGACCCCACCCGGTATTTAGTGTTATAAAAATCACCCGGTGTTAGGAAGGTTAAGCGAGTAAGTAACCTTTCTTCCGAAGATATTTTCTCACTTCGTACAACTGTCTTTTCCATAGTTCGGCAACTAAACGAAGAAATTCAATAATTTTTCTTATTGTACCAGCCATTTCTCTCAAAATTCGAAATTACTGTCATAAAATGTCAACAGATGAGCGAATGGATAACAGTATGTGATTGTTAAAATTCGCTAAAACGCTATTCCAGAGTATTTTGCCCTCAGATTTTTGAATAAAATTTCTTTGAATGTTATGAATCGTGAAAGCGAAGGAAGGAACATTTTTTCGTGTATCAATTCGTATACATATAACAAACATGTATTTAGGATACGGTCATGATTATTTAAATTTACAATTATTGTACTTGTAATTATAAAATTACAGAACCGTTCAGTGAACACCGACATTTTAAGTATCTGGTACATTTGTATACACCATACATGTATAATTGCGTTACTTCTAATCTTACGCACTAATTCCCATACTAATATTCTTCGACTTGACACTCCCTTCAATGTTGAGATTTTTTAAATTTTGGTTTCGTCTATAACAAAAAACTGTTGAATTTTTTGTATTAAAATTAATGAACAGTGACATCGATTTTCTGCACACGTTCGCTTCTGTATTACAATAGTTGTACTAGGAAATTCCAGTTTAGTTAACGGTACTGTTTTCAATGAAAGTAGTTTATTGTACTGGTGACTGACAACTGAGTTTTTTTTAGCCTTTCAACCAATACAATCTACAAAAGGATGAAAAGAATATTATTTAATAATGAAAAATTGTTATGAAAGTATAACAAATGGTACGATCAAATGGCATCAAATTAGACTTTTATCTAACCAGAATGTCGGTATTTTCAAGTCCAATATCGTGATGATTTTTATCGATTAACCATGTGGTTCTGTAAATATTAGAAATTTTTAATTACAAAAACGAAAATCAGTTCATATAAGTTTTATAAGAGCATAAGATGAAAACGCACGAGATTCGGTAAGTAAAATGGCTTTCATATTTTTTTGAAGCACTTTCGTTTTTATATCACTACACTTTTACTCTTTGTCACTCTGCCTTAGAAATTAACGTATCAACTGCTGAAAGCCAAAATTGTTCATCTCATATTTTATTTTTGATCATTTGAAACAGAAAAATGTCACCTTCACTAGTGACTGTTGAGAACATGAGTTTAGCAAATAATAAAAATAAAAATAATGCTTCATCTCCAAAAGTGAAATTAAGTCAGTCGATGTGTTGTTTCGAAGCGATATTCCCGAGGGTATTCCTTTATCACTTTTCCAAAAAACTTTCAACTGAAAAAAATCTGAAATATTACAAATTGACAGTTCAATAATGGCACCTACCAGGGCTAAACCGAAAATTTTTATTAGGAACCTATGTACCTCTTACGACCGAAAAGAATGATCTTACTGTTGTAGTATTTAGATCATTATGTAGATGTAAAAATACCTGACCCTAAAAAATTTCAATGCAAAAAGCGAAAATAAGTAAATTCAGGTAATCCTTTTATGGGGTTGTTCACGGTCTAGACCGTGGGGGTTGTTAATATTATATTTTTGTTGTCTCCTGAAGTCTTGTATATTAACTTGATGTTTTACTGTATCGAGTTTCGTAATATAACGTGCACAAAGAATTTTTTATGAATACAGTTTTCGATATTTTAAGCAGAACTTATGAAATACAACTTTTTTCAATTTCCAAATCGTTTACCCTTAAAATATATCCCTGCTCAACTCTATAACGGAGCAAGTGTCTTTAATGTATTTTTTCTTTGATATTTAAATTACGTCTGGTATTCTCTCTTCTTTATATTCTTTTCGTTTCGTCTCTTTTATACATCATTTAAAAGGTTTTTCATTTCTCTGAAAGTGTATAAGAAATTAAAGTGGATAATTGTTATCTGTTTTCCGAATATTCAGTTTTTTTCACTAATGACTTGATTCGTTCACTTTCTATAAATAATAATTGAAATCGGGAAAAATTTGGTTTGGGAATTAATTAAAACAAGCATAAAACTTTCCTCGAACTGAACATTTTTGTTTTACAAGTTTTTATTACACACAGTGTGGTTGTTTCGTATGGAAACATTTTTATAATCATATTTCAAAGTGCTCGAAATTAATTCACAGATTCTCGAGATTCCTAAAAGGATTTTTATACGACTAAGAAACGTCTTTTAATTCGTAAGAAATTTTTTTTGGTACAGAAATTTTAAATATCTACAGAGTTTTTAAAATAAATTTTATACGTCAATTCTCCTGAAATAAAATACGTGCATACTAGTGTGTTAGAACCGCGTATTTTTTTCTTCGATTGAGGTCAGAACGTGAATCACTATGGCGATTTAGGGTGTGTTTTGTCCTTAAATAACTGACTCTGGAACTTCGGCATTTTTTCAGTTTTCACCTCCGTTACCCAACAGAACTCATGGAAATGCTTACAGAGCTATTGCTCTACGGTAAGCACGATTAGCAGCTTTAGATTTTAGGCTCGTCATTAAGGCTCCTAAGGAGAGCTCTGTAGTTCATATTGGTAAAATGGCCATTTTGGACGTAATCGTCTAACAAAAATTAAAAAAACGATGCATAGGTCCAATTCTATGTAGCATAGTGATCAATTCCTCAAAACCTTCTGATTTCAAATTAAATATTTAAGTTACAATCTTGGTCGAAAGTTCTGAAAGAGAAATACTACATTTACGCAACTTTAATTTAAAACCAGAAAGCTTACATTAATTGATCACTATGCTACTAAGAATTTGACCTATGCATAGTTTTTTTAATTTTTGTTAGATGATTACGTCCAAAATGGCCGTTTTATGACCATTTTAGCAATATGAATTGCAGAGCTCTCCTTAGGAGCCTTAAGGTAATATATTGCTTTCCCTCTTTGGTCATTTTTGATAGTTATCCCATCACAATTTCTACTCAATTTTGTAAAATTTCTTTTCCGATATTGGTTTCAAGCCAGTAGTAAAGAAAATGTGACAGTCATAACCCTTATATTCTTAGTGCTGATCCATAAGCACCCCTTAATTTCACCCTCTTCCCCTTCGCATGTAATACTTTTACACCGTTCTGTAAAGAATCACTAGAAAATATTTATCAGTACTAACAGGGTGTCTCAAAAAAATGTACTCACACTTCGAATGAGGAGAAAAATATTAGGTATTTACGAGAGTATTTATTAACATAGAGTGAAATGGAATAGCTTCGAATACAGAAATCAAATGTAATTGAAGAGTCATGTTCGTAAATGTTCAAATTAATGACTATTATTATCCGGACAACGCGCACCAAGGGATTCGCAAACGTCACGAAACAGGTCATTAGGAATATCGCGACATTGTCTTTCAATTTTTAATTACATATAAACTTTGTTTTTGAGATATCCCCACAAAAAGAAGTTCATGTGCGTGAGGTCTGGGGAATGCGCAGGGTATTCAATCGTATCTCTTCGTCCACTTGGAAAAATTGCATCTAGGTGAGCTCGTACATGGTAGTGGGGAGGTGCTCCATTTTGCTGTAAGTAAATATCGCCATCACCAAACATCTGGACCGACAAACTCCTGAAGCAATTGAGGTAATTCTCACCAGTGACAGTTCCGTTAAAAAAATGCTCCTATGATACTCAATGCGAATATCCCACACCACACCGTTACTCCTGTTAAGTTTACATGGTGTTCAAGTGTTACATGAGGATTTACAGGACCCCAGTACGTGCAATTATGGCGATTAATGGAGCCGTTTAATTTAAAGGATGCCTCATCGCTCCACACAATTTTGTGTGGAAACCCTGCATCTTCTGCACATTTTTCCAGATTTCAGGATCGTCTTCGTTGAGAGCATGGATTAATGTTGGAATGTAGCATTTCCAGTGCTTTTGAGATGTCAGTTTCCCGAGCAGTTTGTCGAAGAGATGTCTGTGGTGATCGAAGTAGTATTTCCTGCACCTGTTCTTCTTTTCTAGGGCTGGTGGATGTTCGTGGTCGTCCAGCAGAACGTTTTTTGTTGACGTTCTGGACGGTTCCATCTGCTTCAAATTTGTCTGTGATGCGAGCAATGGTTGGTGGCGGTTTTGTGAATTCGCTGCCACATCGTCTTTGCACTTCAATGGTGTTTTCGGTCTTCTAATGCAAACTAAGATGATTTCCTGCCATGCCATGATTAATTAATTAGACCTGCAATACAAATAAGCATGTTAACGGCAGTTAAAGTGTGAGTACATTTTTTTGAGACACCCTGTACATTTTCTGCGTATCTACACTTCAAAAATAATTAAAACCATATGTTCCCTTCTCTTTCATATCTATTCTTTAATTTTCTTCTTTCCAATGCTAAGTTTGGAACGTTTTAAATGCAGTCACTATGGACAATTTGGCAACAAGGAAGTAAAACAATGTAATTATCGCTTTAATTCAAATATGTAGTATGGTTGGCTAACCGCGTTTTTTAAATGATCATCTTTATCATCATACTGCACTGAATCATCTAAACTAAAGTATTATAACGTGATTTTAGCGCATTACATATTCGTTGTTTTGAAATCTTGTGCATTTGTTCATTAGCTGAACTCGGCTGAACTACAGTTTCACACGAATTATTACAAAAATTAGTTCATTTAAAATTCATGCAGTGTGATTCATCGAGTCATAAAGCAGTTTGATTTTGGGTAAAATCCTATTGTTTAATTATTAGTCATGACCCAATTACACCTATTATACTGCTTGTAATGTCTCAAAGGTGCATATTAGTTTGTTGGTTAATGAAAGCGTCGATATGCTCTGTTAATCTACTTCTCACTAATTTACATCTTTATTTGCCATTTCCGACATTGTTGAAATTGATATCAATGTTTTAAATCGCTCTGTACCGTTTTTCTTCTCAATAAGAAATATTTTTCGAGAAAGATTGGTATGCGCTATTAACTATACACAGGTAGTTAAAACTTTCTTTGACATTAATTAAGCGGAAAGTGTAAATATTAACTAATTATAATCCAATGGCCATTTACATTCCGCTTCAAGTGTGGTAAGTACCCTTGAAGGTACAGAAATTTATTTCTCTTTCTCATGAGAATTAAAGACTTCCGTTAGTTCATACAAAATTCAATAATTTGCTACTTTTCTACGTAGTTCATAGGATTCTAACGGCTTAACTTAAATTTGCTTAGTATGAGGGTTGATCGGGTTCGGGGATTTAATTCGAAAATACGATTAAAGAGTACGTGCCATCTGTTATATATCCTTTTCCCTTTGTCTTCTATTCCTATCGGCGATTTGTAAGAATTTTTGTATCAACATTTAATGCTTCACTGTGCATTTGTGAGCTTTGTTTTTATATAAGAAAAATTAATAAAATGTACGTTTTGGTTATAATTTAAGTTTAATTTCTGATCTGAAATGAAGTAAATACGTAGGTAGGTATATAAAAAAATGGAAAACTTCCCACAATTTCCACCTACTTACATTTCGCATGTAGTTAACAGATGAATTAGGTAATGGATATAATAAAAGCGGATAACTCGACTGTAGGCATGTACCTTGAAAGCACTTCATACTAGTTTTCCCCACAGATTAACATTGTACGAGGGTGCAAAAAGAGATTATTTGCAAATCTGTAGTAGCAATAAATTTATATATTTAATGAGAAGTTTCGGCAAGAAATATGCAAAACCGTATATAGTAACAATCTACTTACGCTAAATTTTATTGGAAAAAAAATTAGCACGTCTATATTTTTTATATCAGGATTGTTCAATAGAAAAACGTTCAGAAGCTGTATAATATTTGTTATTCAACAAATATAAAATAAATGTCCATTATCATTAAGACACGAGTCCCATATTGTTTAGTTAATTAGTGCTGAAAAAATGTTTTCGATTTTTGACAGAACCATTCCCTAACTTCAATCAGGGACGTGCCGAGCGGGGGCTATGGGGGGTGTCTCATCCCCCCGGTTTTTTCGCAGTCGGCAATTTCGGCAAATTGGACCAGTCAGTCGGCAACATGGCAAATATTCTATTTTTACAAATTTTGTATCTGTAGAAGTCGTCAAAGAAATTTTATAAAATTACAATTTATTAATGCCATTGGATCGTAAAGTAATAATGATATAACAAATAAATAACAATCAATGTAAATTTTTCCAAGTAAAATTATTATAGTAATTAAAGACTTGCAAGAAGTTGATTAAGATGATTAAATCAGATGATATGAATAAAATCAGTATAGACTCACATTTAACATCCGCGATGAGGCATAACTTTTACATTTGCGAGCGTTATAAGAAATAACGCCCGTTGCTATCTAAAATCCGGTTGTAATGTAAAGAGGCGTTATTTAGTCATTAATGTTTCTTATTTCAGCAGTTGTTATGGTGAAATAATAAAGTAGTATGACATAAAGTCTGTTAAGTCAGGTAGGTACTATTACCTACCTGACTTAACAGAAAAAAAACCGAAGTCGAATCGGGATTAGACTTCGATGTGCAATGGTCATTTTAGCCCACGTAAATTGAAAATAAATCCATGGTGGAGTCAGAGGCTCAAAAAGGGGTAGTGATTGAATTAATAAAACAACTTAAAACCTCCCCTTAGACAATGATATTTAATTAATCAAAAATTTTTAATGAAGCGAAGGATGATGGTTTATGTTTTTTGTTTTTTAGATAAGTACCCGAAAGTACTGAAAGGCCAGCCTCATCAATGGCAAAACTGACCGAATGTGAAAAAATTTAAAAGATTAATTAATTTAAGATTCCCTTAAGTTTTATGGAAGCCATATTGGATTATTTTGTTGCTTTGCTGATGAGAACTTTTTATTCTCTTCAACGATATAAGATAATAATGTATCATTAATAAAAAAATATCGACACACAACCTTCCCCTTCAATTTTTTAATTTGATAAATTAAATTGTGATGTGATTAATTAAGATGGCGACATGTTTCGGAATTACCTGATCACATTATCAAGCCAATAATATTTTTGTTCGAAAAATTATCTTGATAAACTATAGTGACGTAAAGCTAAAATTACATGGTTAGGAAACAATAAGACATAAAAAATAGCTTAGGTACCTGAGGGGAAACTATTCATGTCGAAACGCGGTTAATTTGTTAAATGTTTATTGTGGTTTTTGGTGTTTCCAGTATAGTATTATGTTATTTCTATTTGTGCTATTATTTTTTTGATATTTTATATTTTGGTAATTAGCTAACTTTAAAATATGCACTGGTAGGTACACGAAGCCTTACGGCGCTTGATCTATTTTTCTTCGTGTTCAATTTGTAACCCGTTATGTAAAATATTATTCCCTAGTCACGTAGTGCACTTTTGATGTAACTTATTCTTTATATCATTACACTTCACAGCATTGAACAATTTTTAGCTAATGCACCGGGTCTCTCTTATGCACAATTTCAGTTCACAAAGCGACATATGGAGTGTAGTTTTTATAATAAAGTTAAGGATACGTGGCGACATTTTTATATTAATTTAATGCAGTAAAAAAAATTGTAAAATATTTGTATACATATGCAGCAAATTAGTAAAACTTCAGTACATAATTTATTCCATTTATAATTACCATTGTCTACATTGACTTAATTAACTACTTAATTATATATTATAGTTTTTCTCTGTATTTTCTGTAAGAAACGATTACCTCCTATCAGTGATACGCGGAGAAACTTTTCTCTACATTAACGTACGGAGGAGGATTGGAAAGGGATGATAAAATATTCTTCGTAATTTCCAAATCTTCCATAAAATTATCATGCATGACAGTTAAAACATCATTTAAAATTTGATAGCCATTGTATTATATTTACTTAAAAGAACAATGAACTTTTTTGAAATGCAATTCCCAATTCCCATTAACACTTTTTTTTAGCTCCAAAAATGCCTAATTTGCAAAATATGTTTTTAATGTGAGCTAATTGCTGGCTTAACGGAGGCTAATCGATTTCACTTACTAATTACAGTCAATGACCCCTCTTGCAAAAAATAAAATCGCTTCCACTATTGTGGAATTATTAGATTTTGACTTATTGAAGTGGAGTTGACGTCACGTTAACACTTTGGCTTAATGGGGTTGCCAACTTTACTTGCATCTTTATTATGAAATGGAGAAAGCCGTTTTGGAAAGTTTGCATAACTCTGTTATCCTTTTCTATGTTTCTCAGCGATGTTGCTGTTCTTTTCTCTTCCTAAACAGCGCGATGGGAAATTTTAAAAGAGTGTCTTCAAGAAAACAAAGTAAAACAGGGGGGGGGGGGTCTCTGGGAATCTTAAGCGATCTTACATGGAGGTAAGAACTGAACTGAACTGAAGAACGTCTTACGTAATTTGTGCACGGCCCCCTAATGTAACTGCAGAATTACATATGAGGAAACAGCCGAAACATGTATATGGCGACTTTCTTTGATTTCATGCATAAGGCCCCCTTCATATTTATAAAATCAACTTCTTTCACTTTCAAAAAGAATGTGATCCTTTTAGTTAATTTATTAAAAAGACGAAAAAAAATTTTGCTAACGTTACTCAAGGTGCAACTATTAATTTACGTCTTTCATTTTGGATTAATATTGAGCTACTCATACTAGAAAAAATGAACGAAATTGTGGCACATGAGAAACTAACTATATTTAATTTAATTATTTATGTTCACTTATCAGTTTTCCTTGTTCGTATCCTGTCGAATACATGACAAATTATATACTTCAAAACTGCTTTTTTCAATTTTTCGCTTAAAGTGTTATATCGGTTAGGAGTGATTATTACATCATCTATTTGTAGAGTAACTGTTACTATTCACATCTAAAGTGCACATTAGTGTCTGAAAATGGAGGAAAGGCAATAATTGTAGGTTAGTACCCACAATTCTATTTACAGGGTGATTTAAAAATCGTGTAAAATATTAGATAAGTGTAAAGTATCAACAACGTGAGTTGAAAAGTACGAAAACCGTTTTTGAGATGTACGATACTCCTGATGTGAATATATTATATCATTAGTGTCGAAATCTATGTGCAGGGTGGTAAAATATGGTATAATAAGAATTGGAAACGAAATAGACCCACTTAATAGTGTTGAAAGTCAGTGGAATCTATACTCTGAAGAGTAAGAGGGTAAATACCGTCAGACATTTTGAAATTCTGTTTCTTTTTTGCATTATTTTTATTATGTTAACGATGAATTGTACAGTGTCTCGCACTTTAATAACGATAAATCGACGGAGAAAGGGTTATGGGTGATATTAGGAAATATTGGATTCGGTACAAGTATGTCAATTACTCAGATGCTTTTAAAACGGAATATCGACCGGGTTTGTTGCTTTTCTAACTGGACGTCCATCAATATTAGCAAAAGCTTCTCTTCTGTGTCATACGATTTTTCGCACACCTTCATTCATCATACTATCCATGAATTAGGAAATGTTTCGTTTCAACGATTTCGTACTGTTATTTGACTATGTGGTGGTGCCTCATCGTGTTGAAACCATTTGAACATACCAAGTAGGTCTCTGTAAAGGTAATTCGTCTAACATATTTTCAAAATCGTTCTGAAGAAAGTGAAGATAACGTCCACCAGTTAATGTATCATCAATGTATGATCCAAGAATTGTTGAGCGAATAATGCCGCACGAAACTTAACTTAACTTGGGGCCTTCCGGGGCCTTCTTTGTTCGACATGATGCGGATTTTCTTGCATCCATAAATGTTAATTATGCCTATTAAATATGCCCCAGTTTGTAAATCGTGTTTCATCCATCCATAAAACTTTAAATCTAAATCGCGGACCACCTTCACACAAATGTTAATAAACCAAGTACAGGGTGGCCAAATTTCGATGTTTTTGTTATTTGTTCTTGGTTCGTAGAAAAGTTACATAGTGTATGAGTTTGTTAAAAATAATTATTATTACTTTGAATAAAAAATTATGTCCTAAAAAACGATTTTTTGCTGAAAAGCAGTAAAAGTGAATAATTTGACCCCACATAATATACATTGGAATCAGAAAAAAATTAGTAATTTTTTGATGCCATAGCCAACTAAAACTTTATGCTATAACTCGAATTTCAAGAATATTTTTAAAGAATTGACTACACCACTGCATTCTTATCAAAAAAGTGCCTGAAGAACGTGGAAATTATTATTTTCTATTTTCATAAATAAGCGAGATATGCGAGGAGATATGGCTATAAAATGACATCGCGAAAATATGAACTTTTGGCCATAACTCGAAAACAAATGACGTTAGCCACCTTTTAAAAACACCATTGAGTTTTTCTCAAAAAAAAGAGATCGAGGATGCGCGATGCATTTTTTCATACGACCTATAGTTTACGAGATTCCCTATTAAAATATCGAAATTTGACCACCCTGTACAATATCCAATACACTTACTGTAATCGTCAACTGATCATTTATAGGGATGAAACCTATGCTTTTTCAGTATCCGTACAACAGTACGTTGTAACGTACCTGCTTCAATTTCACGGATTGAACTCGATGAAGTTTGCATTACATGTGCCAATACGTATATTTCTACCTCTTGATTAATGTCTTTTGCGGGATTATTTGGATTATCATACAATCTCTTAAAGATTAGGTAAAGAAGGCTGGCGGCGATCAATATAGCGTTCGAAATATTGTTGTAACGCTTGAACGGCATTTTTATGGCACAAAATGTAACACTCAATCATATCACGCTTTTCCTCATTAGAAAAATTCATAATGATATTTTACGAAAGCTCAAATTATAACTTTTAATAATTGAGTAAAATGTTGTATTAATTAATAAATTAATTAATGTATTGTTTCCACAGCCTAGTACTACAGAAAAAACAAAATATTGCCCAAAATTTCTATATTCATGAAAATAAGTATGTCAAGTGATATGTTAGAATCGTTGCAAAAGGGCCTTTTTTATAAAGTCATGGCCAACTATGGTTTCCATTAAAAAAAACACATTTAATCGCCTCTCTATCACTATTAGTTTGCAAGATCACCATGCCAAACATCGGAAAAAACTCACGCTGTATAATTGTGATGAAAATATTTCGTATAATTTCAGAAAAATCCCAAAAAATACCAAAGAGGCGCGAGTACAAGAAACTCGTGGCTGAATACCTCTTGATTTTTTCATTTAATATGTTATGTGCAATGGATTGCTTGTCGAAGTGCTTTCAATGTGTACATTTTTTTCAGTGAGCGATTTGTGAAGTTGAAAACTTTGCTCAGAAAATAATATCAAATTTTGGAAAATACATCGATTGCATTGATTTATGAAAAGGTACGCTTATTTGACGCCTTTAAAGCACTATTTTACTTCAATCTCCTAGAAGAGTTGGACTTCAGCTCTAAAATCTTAAAATTGGCCTAGCTATTGACAATTTTTTTTTAATTTAAATTTTAAAATTTTAATTTTAATTAAAGTACGACATTCGGCTGCGCGATTTACCCCAAATTTGAAGGCCTGTAGCGATAGGCGTTATTCGTTAAAGAACCGCAGAACCGCATATCAAAAGATCTACGGGCGCATAGTCAGTAGATTTAGCTGGCTATAATCGGCTATAATGCTTATTCAGTACTGCCAATGTTCTCGGAGTTATTATAGGAAGAATAATGTGGGTCCAAAAGTAGAGCCTTAAGGCACTCCCTCCTCTACAAGTGTTGCAGTAAAACACAACTTGTGTCTTGTAGCCAGCGCGAGGAAATTGTTCCAGAAGCAATTGTTGGTGGAGGGAATTGATGACCTTCGAGTAGGTAAGTATGACAGCAGCGATTTTAAGATATTGTCCAATATGTCAGCAACCCGTTATTTGAAGAAAAGTCAATTGTGTTTAAACATTCCGTTTAAGGTGTCCAGTCTTAAATTGCATAGCGTTGCATTTGAACTTCGAACAAACATAGTTAGACTGCCGATGGCACGGGTTCAATTCCTGGTCTTACCAGAATAGCTTTGATTCATTTCCTGCTGGGGCTCGATTCAGCACTGGGGATATTATTAATACTTATAGTAGGTTTGAAATGAAATGGCGATTAAATCTTTCACTCAACGCTCTAACATCGTCAGATTTGCAAAACCCGTACCATTTTTACCTATACAGTAATTCTGTTAGCAACACATTAACAATTTAACGAAATCATTGGCAAAACCCTACTTAATTCGTTGAAAATTGCAGAACGTCAGTAACTTTATTTCGGCGAACGATTAACGTTTCCCATTCGTATACTCATGCGGTCAAATTTAATGTTAGTATTATATAAACGACTTTGTTCTTATCTGTACATAATCGATTTAAAAGACAATGGAAATATCGAGTTATCCGCCAAGATGGTTTTTTGTTTCAGCTTCGTGTTTGGGAAACTATTGTATTTCGAAGTTTACGTAAACACTTAAAGAACCCCTTGTGTGATTTTATCGTGGCACTGATGAGAAAAACGAAGTAAATATTGACAAGAATATTGTATACAAAAAACATTCTAGAATATCAAATTTGTAATACATTATATATTATAAAAGTACGATAACGTCGTATAAATAAATAATTTCGAAATTAATTATTCCTCCCTGAACCCTTGCATTTGAAGGGATTTGCAATTAAAATGTCAAAATTCACATGCGCGTTATGTTACTAGGTACCTACCTACAGCTTTCAAATTAGCACGGAGAATAGACTATTATTCAATTAAACAGAACACAGAATTTTTATGCGTGCTTTGTATTGGCTTGTTTTTTTTTGTAATTACAAACACATACACGCACGTCTTTTACAAAGAGCACTTATAATTTTTGTCTTTGACCTGTAACCACAGGGGATTGTGCTCATTCCACTGAAGCAAGACAGGTTTGGTACGAACGATGTATATCTGCGAATGCTCTTTGAATATAAAAAAGCTTTTTAGAGGTTCTAATTTTTACTATACCATATAACAGCGACATCTTTCACCACGTTTCCCTTTTCAAAAGTAAAGTCTCATTTTTTTCTAAATACTGTATAAGCTATTCATAAGTACCATTCGAAATTTGGCAACAATCAGCTAGAATGATTGGAGAGGGTGCGATATCCCTCTCTAAAAGATTAAAATTGCCATCTCTGCATTGTAAGCAAGGAATAAGGTACACATGGAGCTAATTAAATAATCTAGAGTCTGTTTGCATTTTTACCCTCATTTTTTGCCGATTAAGTTTTTAATTCATTTGATGTATAATGAAATGAATACAAAAAATGGGGAGTAGATATATATAAAGTGTCATCCATCATCTTTTTGCTATCAACACACTTGTTATCGTAACGAAATCTCATCCGTAATGGAATGGAAATATTTTTATAAATCTGACAAATTTCAGAAAATGTATTAAAGAAGTTGCTTTTTCAGCTGTTTCTATAACTAAAGGGTTCCTTTATAAAATAATATTTTCAAACTCAAATGTTTAATTTCGCTTTCAACGGACCGAAATTAATTATCGTCTCATCCATTAGTTATCTACGCCATTGATGTTGGAAATTAATTTACACGAAGGCTTTTAATGTTTATTTTACAAAGAGTCATTTAGGACACTGACATGTTTTCAAAACAACTTATAGTCGGGTATTCAAAGTTACCTTCCTAATTACACATTTCGTTAGACAATTAATGTGTTTGAGGAACCTTCAGAGCTTACGTCTCTAGGAATGTTTCGCTTTATAAACACATATCTAGCTACTTCCGAGCCTTATAGCTAATCCTTTGTGCCCCACAATATTACGTAGACATTTTTCATTATTAATATACGTTTTGTTACGTTCCTGAAATCGAGGAAACCTGCCTTCCATTGGAAAAGTAACGTCTACTAGCGGTTGGCGAGACTACCTGGCTGTTGGGACCCTAAACACACATTCTTAAGCTTCTTAGGATAATTGACATTAACGTAAAAGTGCAAGTTGTGGAAATCCAGTGGCGTCACAGTGATTACACCAGTGAAAGTGATGACGAATATTATAATGACAGTGGTCAACGTGAAAACAGTAAATGTCCATTAGTTGCCCTTATCTTATGTATCTTCTTTTAGATCTCGTTCCAAAAAGCGATCAAACATTCTCGTGTTCCATGTTTTTCAATAAATGATATTATCAAAAGGTCTACTAGTGAACGACCATTTCTGAATGGGGAAAAAATTTGCTTAGAGGTCTAGTTGGTATAATCTTGTCTTTGATATTAGATAGTAGATCAAGAGCTAACATTTCTTCCTTGTTGAGTGGATTTATTTCCTTGGCCTTATACCTATCACCCTATCAGTAACACATTAATATGTAGACACTTGTGCAACTCACCTTTTTTGTAAAAATTCAGAGTAGAACTTCCACGAGCATAATTAAGCAAATATCACAGCATTAGATTTGTTCCAGCTATTGTATTTAATGTGGGTGCTCTTAAAACGAATTTTGAGCGACCTTTTCGATCGATAGTTGCTTACAATTTCACATATTTCTGATTTGTCCTTGATATCCTCTTGGTTTTTAGGGCTACATAGTGTTATTTGTATATTAACTTTTGAAGTGATTGGTTTTTAGTTTTTCGCCGCCAAAATATATAAAGTTGAATTTCACAATCTCGGTTTTTTGCGAATTATGAACCCTTTGCCCGAAGTAAGATTTTTGGCTATAATGAAAATTTCGCACATGCATCACTTGGATGTCGGTTAGTCTGCCCGTCCGTCACTTTTTCCTATGACGCGAATTAACTCGAAAACCTTAAGAGCTGGAAGGCTGAAATTTTGCATGATTATCATACACGAGCCTCGGGTGGTTTTTCACCATTGACCCGGTCAAGGTCCCTTTCGGTTCTCAGGGAGTCAACATGGACTTAGGTATACACAAATAGGGCCTATTTGATAGTGCCCGACGAAGTGAACATTTTTCATATATCGTATGTGTCAACTTGTCTCAGTGAATTATTGGTATTGTTCAAGAGGTAGTTCCGATTGGTTCTCTCACGGGGACCTTTTGATCTATTGTGCTCCCCGCTATTGTTTACCCTTCTAGAATACCTGTATCGGTAACAAAGTCCAGGATTTTAGTAGGGCGAATCTTCGTTACTTCCTCTTGTGTAATTTTTTCATTTCCAAGTAGTAGTTCCTTTGTCTTTATGAATGCCTCACATTGGCAGATGACGTGGTATGGCGTTTCTTCTTCCTCACCACAACCTCTGCACAATGGGCTGTCAATCAGTCCCATGTTGTGCAGGTGTTTGTTCAGACGACAGTGGCCTATGACCGTCGTTCTCGCAAGTTTTATCTTCGTCCTACTTAACTTTAAGATGGGCGCTAAGTTCCCATTTGGGGTTTCCAGAAAGATCTTGGAATGACTCTGTCCTGGAATTTTCGACCAGTGCTCTTTCACGAGTGTTGCCTGAATCTCCTTTTTGGCTGTATTATATGTAATCCCACAGGGCGGTTCGGGTTCTATGAGTGGTTTCGTGCTTGGCAGCAACCTGGTTACTTGCGATTTTCCCGTGCCCAGGTAACACACATAGTGTGGGCACACTAGTGTGACTGTGTTACACTTGCTTAGTGCGTTAAGCATTTGTGTGTATTCAAGGGCCCGAATTTACCACATATGAGTCTACTGCTGCAATCGATGCTTTGCTGTTTGTAATTACATATAAAGATTTTCCTTTTGGCAAGGTTCTCTTATAATAGCTGAGCAGCTACTAAGTGAATGGTTTGGCCACGATATGGCCGAGAAGTTTTCTTTAGCGAAAACTGCCAGACCGCTGGCGAAGCTGCGGATAAGCGACGACTTGTCATAAAATACTTTTGTTTGTTTTTTGGCGTTTTCAGGTTTGTGTTTCACGTTTTAAATTTAATTACTTTCTCATTTTCTTTTAATATAACTTCGTATTTAATTTGTTAATGTAATAACATTAATATTTCATTTCTTCTTTAAATAAAAAGCTCTACCAATTTTGCTATGAAAGCGCTATCCAAAGCGCGTAAGTTTGTGTCACAAAATTAAATTTAAATAAATTAAAAGCCAACAATTAGAAAACTAACAGAGCGGAAAATATATTAAAGTTTAATTTGAAGGTACAATACATACATGATGTTCCATTTTAAATTAACAAGTTATAAAACTTTAATTCTAATTAGTATTCAAACGACTTTAGACCAAGCTCAAAATATTCTGTAAATGTATTTTTTATTATTATCTTATTAAGTTGATCCAATTTCTTTTTATTATTGAATATAGCCTTTATTCGCAATTATTTAGGCAAGTAAACGGTAGAAACTGTACTCGGATTCATTTTTTCTAATTTTACAAAAAATATTTTATGCTCCATTAAAAAATATAAATATTTTTTAGGACACTCTCTGCAGCCTAAATTAGTTTTAAAATACATATAGTTCTCTACAGTTCTCATATCATATCAAAAGTACCACACTGTTCTAGTAAATCATTGAAAGACATAAACAAATAGTTGGTGTTATACTAATGTTCAATTTCACAAATATCTTTAGTGGATTTTGGTACTTTTACCTTTATGTAAGGCAGTAATGCAAAGGTTCTTTTAAGTTGCCAAGAATGGCATAAATAAAATAGTGAATAAATGAAAAATCTATGTAGGGGGCGATCCCGTATTCTTCTCCCTTTCCCAAAATATAGCCAGCACGAGCTTGGTCGTGCCAGATCGAGTCCCAGATAGTGTCTATGAATTTTTACTTGTTTCAGAACTGTTCTGTCATTTAAATTTTCACACTGGCACTGGGTTGAATGGATGTAATAAGTTGAATATCATCAATATCGAATTAAGCTCTCGCACAGGTTTTAATCATAAATTATAGAGTCTGAGGACGATCGTAGATATGTAAACCTGTAGACATGAGGAAGGCTTACTAAGCAATCAGATGTCTTTGACTTACAGCTGGTGATATGAACTTGAGGAAATTTTTGACAAACTTCAACATTAATTCGTCTTCTGCAACTGCAACTGCAAGGCAACGTTGGAACGATTCATTGTGAAAAAAACCTCATCTCTTTAATAAAAAGTTAGACATAAATATGTTTTCGACAATACAATGCTAATGTATTCAGATGTCTGTTTTAAAACCTTCGGACTAAGTAATGGTAATTATGGACTTTCATGATGTTTTTCCATTCATTTGTCTACTCCAAAATATAAGAAAATGAAAAAAAATTGTGTTTACATATCAACAGAGATTTATTCAAGGTCTGGTTAATTTTTATGACAACGTACCTTAGGGAAATAATTCACACATTACAATTATATTCATAATAAATTAATTCCGCTTCAAGAAATCTTAACGTAAAGCACTCAACGGTAGAATAGAAACCAAATCCAAAGGCGCATTTGAAATTGCAGAACACTTTTGGTCTTTAACTTACCCATATTCTCCATAACAATACCAGAAGTATTGTGTTTATGCGTCGTGGGCAAGGCTAGACTTCCAATGGACTCAACTAATTGACACCTTATTAACATAATTTTTTTAAAACGACAGCAGAATACCGTTTTCGGTATTCAATCAAGAGAATCGCGGGATCCCAGTATTGACTTTTTTACTGCTGAAACTATAAAATAAAAATAAAAAACGCATAACTTAGAAATTCATAGTTCAAAATTCCAAATTCAAAATATTCAAGTTATTCAAAGATGTAAATATAAAATGTAAATTAAATAAATCCACATAAAATTCAAAAATTATATGTATTCAAAATAGAAATTTGAAACAAAAAATTGAAACTCAACATATTAAAGCTAATGAATCCTAAATTATAATTTGAAAATTCAAATTTCAAAATTCGAAACGCAAAATATTACTCCCACTTGAAGTTAAAAAGTTTAAATTAAATTCAATATTGAAATTGGAAATAATAAACTCGCAATATTATAATTTTGTAAATGCATAGTTCAAAAATTAAAACGTAATAAAGAAACATTGGTAGTGCCATTTGAAAAATCAAGTTACCGTTTATAGAAATTTTGTCAATTGACGTAGTAATTTCTCCGAACACAAGAAGATTTCGGATTTGACCGTCCGGTTTACGATAGTAGGTACATTTCATGTTTTAGTAATAAGTACTATGTGTGACGCATAAAGTCGTACTAGAATTGACCAAGGAATATACAGGGGGTTCCATTAAAAAAAATGCAACTTTGATATAAATTATATTCTATAAACTTTGCTGTTCAAGTGAAAATATTTTAGATTTGTAGCCTTACCATATCCCATGAACGAAATGTTCGTTAATAAACCCACAGTCTTCCATCCACACACTATTGGCCCACCCTGTACACATACAATATTTTGCATAATCCAAAATACTTTCTACTAAAATAAAATTTAAATTAATACCGAAATACCGGTTTTAAATATTGCATCAATTTTGTCCGGAATACCGGTTTTCGAAATCCTGGAATTCCGGTATTGTAAGCTCTACAATCAATCATATGCTCTACTTTACTCAATACTAATTCGTTATTGTAGTTTGTTTTGGGCACTTTGTACTTATTTTATTTTGTTGTCGAATGTGTATCACATAGTACCTATACCTTTACAATACCAAGAGCCTCAGCTTACTTTACCATTGTTACATAGGCACAATTTTTGAATGATCCTCAATTAATACACACAATTTCACACTAAGATCGATTTTGTGATATACTCGTATTTCTGATAAATGGAAATGGCATTATCCGTTTCTAAAGTAAACCTAAAAAATAATTTGACTGGGAAATGGCTTCCTCGAAGTTTTGGTTTGTTTTTTGTTGGTATTAGTTTAATGGTCATTATTATGATAAGGATATATTTAACAAATAAATCTCTTTTATATAGTTAAGTTCACAACTTTGTTCTTTAAATACCATTACTACATTTTTTATGGTATGAATAACTTGCTCGATCCATTTAAGGCTGAATTATGTACTGCCTACCGACTATTCACTTTATGTGTGATTTCATGTTTTATACTTACTGTAATTCCAATAAGCTTGCCTTTCTTAAATGTTTTATTAATGTTCTTATTAATGTATTTGCAAAAGAATAATGAATTAATATCCACATTTACTTCACAATAATTAAATTATATTTTACCGGTACATATTGGAAATCCAGCGTGAATGAAAAGGTACATTTTTACTTAGTAGATTTTAATTTTCTTGGGTGCAATGGAGAAATATTACTTTTACAATCACAAACTCAATTTATTTATACCTCTTTTATGTTTCAATTTGGTCATTCTTTCTACTTTTATGGGCGAGTTTTAAAAAATAAATTTAAGTTAATAATAATGTTAATAATGGCATCTGTAACCGCTCGTTTTTGTTTCGAATACCGACCGTATGGTGTAAAATACCTCTGGACATTGATGTTTGTAAGCGTATAGGGGCTAATAAACATTACAGTTGATGCCCTTTAAGGGATGGACGTCGAAAAAAAAGGGCACCTAATGTTACACCGTAAAGCGTCCAGCCAATGTAATTTACTGTCGCTTCTGCTCATGCTCTAATAAAAATCGCACTCTTCCCTAATTTTTTGATAATCTAATATCCTCTATTGTTACTTCCTAAACTGTACGACCTATTGAAATTAATTACACGTGTTAAACTCAACGAATTAGGAAAATTTAGAAGGAATATTGCAATACTGGTATACGTACTAAGTAGGGTGTAAGTGTCCATCTTGGTTAACCTAAATGGTGATGTAATTCCAACTTTCTTATGTTCTTTCCATCCCCTTCTAATTCGTTGGTTAAGCTCTATTGCATGTACCTATCGGTAGAGGAAATTTCTATATTTCGTTAGTGAAACACTTACGTTTGATGGTATTATTCATCTGCTCGGATTTATAGCTACCGCCAAAACTTTGAGTTTACACATTTCAATAATATTTTGAATACAAAATTAAGTAAATCATAATAACAAATTTTACCTTATTTTCTAGAAATTCGTTACTATACGTAGATTTTTGGTATATAAACTATGTTTATACAGGGTGATTCAATATTCACTCCCCAGCCCTCGGATATGTATTCTACAACTAAAAATAGGATAAAAATAAAGAATAGTAAAATCCCGAAAGTCTAACCGTTTTCTTCGGAAATCGCTCTCTGTATAAACGTTCGGCAGCACGGGCGTTATCATTACAAGCGCCTAAAACTGTTATCATATCGACGTATTCTCTGTTAGTATACCTTTCCATTATTAATTTAAATGCTTTTCCAGCTTTCAATACTTTATAAATGATATTAAGTCAAATAAACAAACAAAATAACGACAAGTAAATGCATTGCAATTTGATTGAAAATTTTGAATTGTTTTATTCTTTATTTCAATTTTACCGGAAAACGGTTAGGCTTTCGGAATTTTACTATTCTTTATTTTTCTTATTTGTAGTTGTAGAATACATATCCGAGGGCTGGGGAGTGAATATTGAATCACCCTGTATATTAGTTGGGGTATGACCATTTATTTTTTATTACATATCAGTTTTGCGCGCATGTTTGTTTGTGCACTTTTTCGAACTTCTTATCACTTTTGTGCATCACAACTTTGAATGTAAAATTAGAAAGAAGGATTATGTGTAACCCCTTGAGAGTACCTCGAACTACAGATGGCGACACCTATCATTCATTGATAATACATCAACAATGGAGTAATTTTAATTGTATCCTTCGAGAGTTTGTGCGGGCTTTCGAACGTTGTCGATGGCTTTTGCTATTATCAGTATTTCTTTTAGCACAAACAGTAAATATAGGTAGATTGAATCCTTGCTTTAATGCTGTTATTTCTCTGCTTTCAAATCATACCACTGCAAATTAAAATTATCCATTAGGTAGAAATTGATGTGCAAAGGGCACTATAGTGTCTTAGGCGCATGTTAGAATATGAAAGATGAACAATTTGGCAATGAGGGATCAGGAAAAATTTCCAAAATTAATGACAAATAGTTAAACAATGTAGAAAACGTTGACAGCATTGCATGATTTCCGTCGACTGAAGACATCTCCTAATCCTAAGGTTTACAGCGCCAATCTAGTTCAAAAATATGCCTTGTTATAGTTGGAATTGAGTTGACGTTCCGAAATTTCCACGGAGGCTTAGGCGTACTTGACATCGGACTCAGCCTACCAAGCTCGTGCAGATTAGACGGTGCTAGTCGGGCATCCCACAACTCTTCTTAAGTCGCGGGTGACGATCCTGATCTCTACTTGAACTGTTTGACATTCTATGTAGTTGAGCTGGAAACACGAACTGAATTTGTTTTTTCCATGATCAGGTTTTAAATTCTGATCAGGAGGGATTAATCATGTCACGGCCTGTAACTGTTCTGGCAGATTGCCGATGGGCAAACTACACTAGTTTGAAATCGCCCTCGTTCTTTAAAGGCGAACCAGGACGTTCTTTATCTCGTTGTTCCCCTTTGCAAGACCGTCAACTCTCAGTTCTAATAGAACAGAGGTGTTATCCTGCACCGGTTGCTGCAAAAGAAGCTCTTTCACAACGAAGATGTCAATGACGTTGTTACTTCATCCAGAAGTGTAGTAGTTTGGATCCAGAAGCGCCTTCAGATCTCCAGAGAAAGAAGATCGCCGCAAGTGGAAAAATCTTACGAAAAGAATTTGTCATGCTCGTCGCCGAGTCTTCGCGATGGTTCCATTTGTACTTTGAAAAGCTAAGGTAAATTTCCGACTCCAACCATAATTGCCATAATTGAGCCATAAGTGATTAAGACTACTTTTCTCCTCTTAAAGTTGGTAGCCGTGGTACGGCCAGAATCATGAGCAGGATGCTGATCTCCTGACAGTGATATTTATCTTAAAAAAACCACCTTTCCTTCCCGCGAAGGACGATGGGAGGCACACAATTTTACAGTATTACCTCCTTGAGTTGTTCCAAGTTATTCAAAAGGGGGTACAAGAAATACAGCTCTTTAATACTCAGTGGAGCGGTGTCTTTGAAACAAGAAAAGTAATTGCAGAAAATCTGAAAATGAAATGGCAGTCAACTGATATTATTTCTAATTTACGCGTGGTCTAATAATAGTAGCCATCATACTTACACTGTTCATTTGCTCCTCGTCTCTACACATTCTTACCTTCCTATTATCTGGATTTAAGCACTGTCAGGATTCATCATCATCAAAAATTACAACACTACAGTGTATTTCATACATCAGAGTCAGTATGGCTATGATAGGGCTGTGCAATCCTTGAGAGATTTCTTGTCGACGTTGCAAGTTCTCGGCAACAAGCGATGTTCTAAGTTTATATACTTAGTCAAAAATGTGGTTAGTCAAGGAAAAGGCATTAGTAAGTGATTACTACTTCTTAAGCGCTCAGGAATGCAAAAGCAGGGTTTATTTATGATTGACAGGTGTAAACTCACCTACAAAGTGTTTTGTGCTGAAATTTGGCTACATCGCTTTTCATTAAAGCCCATACTGACTCTGATGTATGAAATGCAGTATAGATCTTAATCTTCTCTAAACTCAAAAGCTGACGGTCACTGGTTTGTTGTGGATCGTGCAACGTTTATGTAACCATTTTACTACTGTCTGCCGATAACCTATAACGGTACGAAAAACGATGAACTTTGATTACAACAATTTCTCGGCAGGTTTGATTTTCCAATACTAAAGTCACCGGTGGCAACGTGAACTTTGTCAAACAAATTTTGAGATAAGATAATGAACGATTCTCCTTTTGAAATTGAGCAAATCTCAACTATTTTTTTTACGATTTACCGGATTGGAATTGAAGTGGCGTCACATAAACGCAACTCATGGAATAATATATTTATGTACGAATATTTCGAACTATGTATTGTTTTTGCGTTTCTCTGAACTTGTGGACAAGTTCAGTTACATTCAACTTCGAAAGGCAGCCACATGAAGTTTGGTATCTTTAAACGACACGTATAATATAGGGGGAAAGTTATCTTAGCAAGAACGATGGCAAGTAAATGTTCTAGTACGTTAACACACAATGATGCCCTATCAGGGAGACTTGCGGCAACTACGCAAAAAGTTATCTGAAACTATTGTTAAGGCGAATAGCTTTTTGTTACATTCCAACTTCTACCCTTCTTATACGCTTTCTATGAATATAGGTGCCGTAGTAATTGGCAATTTGGTCGAATATCGTGTTTTTACTTCAATTAATCGAATGCGCTGAAATGTAATCCTTAAGCCATGCAAACGCAAATACTTCACGAAAGTTACGAGCTTTAATAAGCATTAAGGGCTGGATGCCGATTTAATTAATACAAATAATTCAATCTAATTCAATAGGGTTTTACAAGTTAAACTTAAACAAAGCATTTACAGATACCCAATTCACCATTGAACAAACAAATTAATTTTCTACATTTTTTCAGTTAAGCGCGATTTCGGAATTAGAGTATTAGCAAATGAAAACTTCAATACGGATCGTAGCTTGTATACTCCTTATAAGCTTATATAAAATTCAATTTTAAAACCGTCAATCTCCAGAATGTACCAACGATTTAAAAAAAAACAGGAACGGGAGTTAATTAAAATGAACTATACAAAACGACAATAAAAAACAACGCTCGTTTAGAAAATACGTCACGTGTTGTGGTAGGTCAGGTTTTGGATGTCAACAAACCGAACATTCATATAAGATTAAGTACGCCCTTACTTGAAAAATGCATTGAAATTATTAATATTTTCATTTAACTAACTGGTAGATACATTTTATGCATTTTACATTCAGCTATTACTTCTATTTAAGTCGCCTGGTAAATAAAATACAAGTAAGGTTATGTTATTTGTCACAATCATATACAAACGTCATAAATTACAGATTATTTGTAATGTATTCATTACAAATCAATTACTGGCTTAAATAGAAGCAATACCTAAATGTAAAATGTACCTACCAATTAATTAAATGACAATATTAACTATTTTCTTTAGACTTTTGCAGTAACACTGTGTTTAACTTTATGGATGTTTCGTTTGTTGACATCCAATATGACGCGCACTAAACGAGCGTATTAGAAATAGATGCAGACAAACACTACCCCGTATGTTTCGTACTGTCAAATCATAAATCATTTAAGAGCCACTCTACGCTAAAACCCTCCTAAAAAACGATATGAAAGCAACAGGGGTAAAGTTCCGTATTAATTCGCTGGTTGATGATAAAGTGCATTTTAAAAGTACATAACTTTTAAACAGATTTTTAATATGAGCCAGGCTAAAAGATATTACTTTTTAAAGTGGTGCTAAATTGGCTCATAAATAAACATACTTATTAAAATAAGAGTAATTGTTTTGAAATCATTTTTCATTACAAACTGTTTTGTTCGCTATTTCGTTTTTAGTTTTTAATTAAAATACCTACTCGTAATTTATGATGCAAAACTACTCATCTCTTTATCATGTTTAAGTTATCAATTTTTTAATATATATTTTGTAATTGTAACCTTGTTAATTTATAACGTGTAATATTCACCTTCATTAAACTTTTAATAGACGAATTACAATTTAAGAAACCCCTATCAAGCTTTGTATGCTTTCTGATATTTTATAGTAATTTTCATAAATCATTCCCAAGATAAAAGCACATATTTCCCTAACTCCTACTGATGAGCTTCTTCAATCACGGCGGACGTCCTCAGCTACGTCGTAATTGGGGTGGATTACTAAATGATCCTTGTCAATGATTGCTGTGTTGATGCAGTTGCGCCACACAGAAAGTTAGGGGATGGTGTGTCCGTACTTATATTATCATTGTTTTCTAATGGCGGAATGTTTTAGAATGTGCAACAAGGTGGATTAATATGTTTATTAATCTAGAAACGTTATTGAGCCAAACTAATGGTGTTGCAGTTAATGCCTTGGCATTGGTCGCCTTGACTGCGACTAGGCTTCACGTGGCGAGATTGTAAGTGATCTTTATAAGGTTTTGTCCACTCCAGCAGGCACCGGAATTTATTCCAAAGAACTGAACTTCCATATCTCCAGTGACAGCAGAACCGCTCTGCAGGCACTACTGTCGGAGTAAAAATGCCTTTAGAAGCTTGTATCTCAGTAATTAGCAATCATAATTTAATGAAATAAAGTGCATTTAAAAGATCATTTATTCCTACAAAAAGGTGTACAGTTTTAGATTTTTGCAACACGCCGTTAATTTTCTGTATCAATGTATACGGATACGCTACTTATGACTCAAATCGCACAAGCGCTCGACTTTAAAAATTAATTACGGCTATATAATTGAAGCTGAGTGGCAGATACTGTATTTGAAAAATGTATACTCATTTGTCGACGTGAGATGCTTTTGAGGCCAATTAGTTTATAAGTCTTAAAGCTATAATAAAAAAACGACATCTTGTGAGACTGAGTACCCGATAGTTCGATATTAATAATATTGACAGTAACATAAAAAGTTAAACCAATTATGTTGTGATCTAACACGATTTAAAAAAAATATCATTATACATCGTTTTTTTTTAAAGAAATTTGGAAAAAAGGATGGATGCTTCGGTTGGCGCGGTGAAGTGCAGTGCGCGGGGAAGCTGTTGTCGTATCAATTGCTATGAAGCGCATGGTTTTGTACAATGCAAAAGAATAATCACATTGTTATTGTGGCTTTCCGCTCGCTGTTTACGATGTGGTAGATTACCTCTCGCGGGAATATGTGCGTCTTTCTTTCGCGATAATCATAACATTTACTTTGAATTACAAGAAAACAAATTATGTTTTCAATAAAGGAATAATGCAGCTTGATTTCAGTAACTGAGTAACACAAATTTAGCATTTAAAACAAGAATTTTTTCTTTAGTTTCCGTATATTGGAAAATAGTAAATTTTCGATTATAGCACATAAAACCAGTTAATTGTATATTGTATCAATAATCAACATTTATGGGTTTTCGACTTTTGGGAAGTATATGTGCTACAAAATTTTTAAATTTGGTAACAATTTATGGAACAATAACAATTTTATGATAAGTTAAAACTGACCGTCAGCCAGGTAAATGCTAAATACAGTGTTTTTATTGCTGTTAATTAAAATAATAGTTAAACAATTTATTCTACCATTTTGATTTTTAAACATGTTAAACATAAGTATATAAATGACTAATATACTGTCCAAAAATGAAAAAAACTTCACCTCCCAGTTTTTTTATTATGACCACTCAAAGTCAGGGACCTTGCATTTTTACTCCGACAGTAGGTCAATACAAAATCACCTCTAGGCTGGTTTCCGAGTGTCACCAAGTACTAGAACAAGTGGTAAATAGCAATGCCCTCGCGCTCATATGGGTTAAAGGGCATGCTGGAACAATATGCAATGAAAAAGCCAATAAGTTAGTCCGACTGGCCTCAAAACAAACGTTTTATGGTCCAAAACCGGCTCTTCCACTTACAGTATCAACTGTAAACAACCTAATAACATAAGTCACCGAAGTCACCACAAGGCTAGGTGGAACTGAATGTCAGACTGCCGTCACGCGAGAGAAACCCTCAGAGGACCATCTCGTAGCCTGGCGCGTTTTGTCACAGGGCTATCTAGAAAGAACCTGCGGCTACTTGTGGGCATACTTTATCTGACCTTTAGAATATAAATGAACTGCAGAAACGCTTGTTTACATTCGTTTGTGAAGCCAAGACAAGGATAGCGTAATTGCAGTCGTATGTATTCATTTATGGTAGTTTGGGCTAGGACAAGGACAGCGTAATTCAGTCTATTTATTGTAGTTTGCAATGCAATGTTGTCCAATTGTCAACATCACAACTAACATAGTAATTAAAATCTATAATAATGTGTTATTGAAAATGATAAACTAAAACATTAAGGGATGTGCGAGTATTAAATGTGCACACTCTCTCGTCAGTGTTGGTTTCATGTTTTAATAACGTTCGTATATGGAAAGGCGTATCTGCACCTTTTTATAATCTAAGATCTGGCCACTATAAACTTAGCAAGCACATGCTATGGACTTGGTCGAATCACCATCCTGTAGTGTAGAGGATGCTATATAGACGACGAGACGACGCACCACATACTTTGTGAGTGTCCCGCACTTGTCGAATTAAGACGAACCATGTTGGGGAATCCTGGCCGGACATGGCTACGATTAGAGCCGTTTCCCCGTCCAGTATCCTCAGGTTTATCTCACGTGTGGGATGGCTTGAGCGGCGTTGCGGAGTCGGACGACTCTAATCAGGGAGGTAGCATAAAGGGCCCGATCGTAATTCAGTAATCCACTCCAGTCATATTAATAAGAGATGGTCCAAAATAACGTAGGACAGTTTGAATTTCCCCTCCGGCCGCATTGGCGCAGTGCAGTGAGCGTTGCATTGTCCTCAATAAGGTCCCTGGTTCGAATCCGCGTTAGACAAGGATGTTTTGTAAATGTATGGTGGGTTATGTTAGTGGAGCAGCCCTGGCTAAAATCACGCCCACTCAAAAAGAAAGACAAATAATTTATCAAACGCGTTTCCTCATATTTCGCTGTCGAAACACGTTCGATAAATATTTATTGTGGTTTTCGTTTCTTTCACGTTTGTGTTCCAGTTTTTTCAAGCCAAAAAATTGAAAATATCGAATTTTAATCACTAAAAAACAAGCGCGGAGAATTGAAACTGTTCTCAGTAATTTTGGATCAGAGGCTTATTTTCTAAATAGCGCGGAGAGACAGCATGATCCTTGTTCAATTGTTTGATATGGTTTACATATTTTATTTGTACTGCAACATTCTTGATGTGCTGGAATGGGCATTGTCTAGGATTTTAGGTACAATCGAATTTTTCTTAACTCTCCGGTCCTGATTCAAAAATGTGCGGTGGAGTGTGTAAATTTACGAATAGAAGTACTTCTGACACAAGGTGTATATTTATTAGGTATTTCTTAAGCGAATCCTTGATTTTTTCTATTGCGCCATGTCTTTACCACCCATACCCGTATCCATAGGTACAGCAAGGCAGAGGTAAGAGGCTTTTCTATATTATTCGAAAGCTTTTATCAGAAATCAAAGTCTCATTTCTGGTTCTGACACAACGTTTGGCTTCTCGCTTTTAGTAATTTTACTCATATAAACCACCTTATTTAGTTTCTTTCCTTTTTTAAAAGGTTGTCTGCACCGGCGGACATCGGTTTCTTAAATGTATTTTTACGTTCCGAAAGGAGCTCCTCAATGTACCAATGGCTGGGTCAAGATTAGTAATTTTCCACACGCAGTGGTTGTGTCAAAAATACCAAAGTAAACCTAGAAAGCTTAGTAATTGGTGTACCTGTAAGAGAAATTGGAGAAAGACCGTATTTGACTACTTAAAAATAATAATGGTTATAATATAATAATTATCGTTGATACCACCACATAAACAGGTTACAATAATACCAAATGTTGGTATTCGGCACTAGCTAGTGTAGTCAGCACACGATCTTGTAAATTTAAATGAATGGAAATTTCCTATTAACAGCTGAAAATGGCGTCGGTATGATCCTATGATTTGAGAGCAACTAATGGAATCTTCTCCTTTAAATGTAAAGAAGCTGCTAGAAATTGTTCGTTGAATTTGTTCTACTATGCAACGGTAATTTTCCAATTTCATAAATTAGGGGAAAATTACGAGATTCGATTTTTGGGCCTATCGTAAACCACCCTGTAGAAAATAGAAGTAATATTATTTTTCAAGTAAAATTTGAGATATGAAATAGGGGTTGTAGAGCTTTTAAATGTTTAAATGCTCCGTCACTAATGTGAATTTGTGAGTACTGATCAAACGCTCCATAAAGAAGAATTCTAAAATTCAACCCCCATCCCCGTGGCGTGGTGTTATGACAATTTCCAAGTTTGTGGGTAGCCATAAAAGAATAGCAGTACAGACGGACGGATAGACATCACGGCCACTAATGGTAAAAGCACGATACAGTATCGCGGGTAAAAGTATTACTTTTCAGGGATAAGTTCATAAGATCAATAATTTTTTTGGTGTTGCTCATCATCCGTAAGGAGAACGAGAATTACAATACGAGCGAAACAAAATATTCTCATAATATTCTGTTGCGGGTTTGCTGCTAGTTATAAAATAAAAATAAATTTATTATTTATTATGTATAAAATAAATATACCTATACTTAATACTTTAGTAGTAGCATACGTTGCTATTATTAGATAATTTTTAGCTTATTCCCTTAAATCAATAATAAAATTATTTGGGGGATTGCTTCACGTTAAAATATTCCCCTTTGTCATTATAATGTGGTGATCAAAGTAATTTTAATCGTATTACGAAAAAAAAGCGAATGGCAAGCGAAACGTCTATTTAACCGATAAGGCTGTCGCATATACATTGCATTTTAGAGACTTTAGAAGGGATTAGAAGCCATGACAGTTTAGATCACTGATTGATTACACTTACTTTAAATAATCCCTTACGTTGGGATTATATGAGAGATATCGTCATCTATTTCTGAAATTGACGAAAGCGATGGGGTTATTTAGCTTAGAGCTCGATGAAAAGGATATTCAAGTACATCAAAATTCTAGATTATATCTTCTACTACCTATTAAATTTGTAATTAATTGTTAGAGAATAATGTTTCAGGTGTTTCCAAACTCTCCCTTTCCGACTGAATTTCATTATTAACTTTATGGCGGTTGCATATTTTCGAAAATATGCAAATTAGGCGAGTTTCAAAACGTATACGCGTATCGCTTGAACTTTTATTACTGAAAAATAACTGAAATGTTAAGCGAGATTGTGACAAATGGCAAGTACGCGACATTCTTATCAGATTTACAATCGTAATCTTGTTGACCATATTTTGTATGTAGACGTTTCTAATCTCGTTAAAATATAAGCAAAGGTTAATCTAGTTTTCCAACCAATTGAAGCGGTTGATGGACAGTTTCTATACTCTACACATTCTGTCATTCAATTCTAGATTGATTGTACTCAATTGTTTCAATTTAATATAAATAAATTCTAACTATAAATAAACCATAAGATCTAATTAGAGATGAAAAAGTTAAAGGAACGTTAAATTAAACAAATTGCGAATACGTTTAGTATTTTATTAGATTAAGTACAGTTCAGCCGTTCGAAGTTTTAATTCGACAAATTGCAAATAAATTAGCATGGCCGAATACTTCTAGAATTTTCCAGATTTCACCAAGAAAAATGTATGCCAAATAAGCGTGAGTAAGTTAAAATTTTAAAACTAATGGGGAATTTTACAGAAGTAACAGAAAATAAACTCGCATATAAAGTTAGCTACTAGAAAGGTTGACGTTGTTTCATGAGTCCAAAGTGAACAAGTTGTTATACGATATCTTTAGCGAATCGAATGTACAGAAAAAATCATTTAAGTTCAATTCCAAAATCTCAAAACTGAGCTTGAGCGAGACTCGGAAAAAATGGGGCTTGGAACAGTTCACATTGTTCGTTCATGAGTCTAAATGTTTTGCCCAAGTCCACAATTTGTTCTACGATACCGTTAATAAATCGGAACTCCGAGCGCACCGGGGCCTTTTCCTACAAATCGCTTTGTAACTCGAAAACCGAGTGTCCGGCGAACTTTGGAGAAAGACTATAATAAAGTAGGCAGTCCAAACAACGGAAAAAAGAGAAAATTTTGAAAATTGCTGAGAAGGCTACTCCCTTAATATGATCACGGTTGCCACTTTCTGTCTCTCGTATTCGTGGGCAAGCTTTTTCTTCGATTGAGAACACTGGGTATAGCTTGGGCAAAATACTGACCTATGTTATTTCTTCTAACTCGCTCATGGGGATGACACTTTCATTTGTGGTTGGAGCATAAATTTTCCTTGGGCAAAACTAGAAGTATTCAGCCATGTGGCGGTTAATATTAAAAGGGTGGTAATTTTCGCGGCCCCAAGAATTGTCACTCTAAGCCCAAAAATTATTATTTTTACCCCACGAATTTTTTTTCGACCCCAGCTTTTTAATTATTTTGGTCCCAAGATTTCTGATTCCAAGAATTATTATATTAGCCCCCAAAATTATTATTTTAACCCACAGAATCATTCTTTTGGCTCCAAGATTTTATTCATTATACCCCATGATTTTATTCATTTTACCCAAAGATTTTACTAATTTTATCCCAAGGTTTTGACATTTTTACCTAAGATTTCCATTTTCACACCAGCCTTAAGTTGTATGCCGAAGGTTTTAGAGACTTCCTAAATAAAGTACGCAAGGAGTTTCTATGTAGCCATTTTAAATTTTTTTTAGTTTGAAATACTGTTTAGTATCATATTCCCGTTTTTGTATCAATTGAAAAAATATATACTGAGTGGCCCTATACGTTTAGGGTGGCATTTTTTTAAGTTTCAAATGCTGTGTAGTACCATATTCCCGTTTTTGTATCAATTGAAAAAAAAATATACTAAACCTACCTCCAACCTAAGCAATAAAATAAAATCTTGGGACCGAAAGAATAATTATGTGGGCTAAATTAATAATTTTGGGGCCTAATACAATAATTCTTGGGAACAGAAATCTTGGGACTAAAATAATAAAAAAGCTAAAGTAGAAAAAATAATTCTTGGGGTAAAAATAATAATTCTTGGGGTGAGAATGACAATTCATAGGATGCATTAAATAATATTTCATATTAAAATAGTAGTAGTTGTAAAATAAAAGGTTGGTTACCATGGACATGGGTGTGTTTAGTTTGTTTTTGGCCAGGTCTTTCATCTGTCTAAGTCTAAGCCCTAACGAGTTGTGATGGACGTTTGTCGCCCAAGTTAAGTTCCCGAAGTAGTTTATTTTCTTTGGATGGCAAAACTGGGCATAGCTTGGGTAAAATAATGGCCTATGTTATTTCTTCAAACTCGCTCACTCGCTACACAACAGAAATTCGATTATTGGCTCATGGGTTAACCAGGGCTGGGAAAAATGAAATGACTATTGGGAAAAGCTGGGGATAACATAGGCAAAATTATGCAATAGTTTTCCTCTTGTGCTAGAACTTTTTCGGTCCCCTGAATTCGAGAGGGACCAGGTTAATTAGATGCTGATGTATTGGACTTTCTGGAACTGAACGGACTGTTTCTCAATATAAGAAAGCGTGATCCAGTACATTGTCAGGTTTGAAAGATTCAATCGCAGCAACCTCGAATACCCACTGCACTTTGTGATCTGCTACTGATTTTGAACAGGTGTTGCCTAAAAACCGGCCAAGAGCAATATTAGTCGTGCGACAGTCTTTCTAGGTAACAAAAAACTTAGCCAATCCAGAAGAATGTCGCAATTAACGTAACCTAACTTTTTCTGGCATTTGAATTCAAGATCCTGAGGACATCCCGTTAAAGCATTCTTCTTTCTCCTTTTTTTCCTTTAAGAATGTATTAGGGAGTAAAAGGCTCCTTCTGCATTATAACATGCAATCACGCTTATAGTTTCACCTTTTTCAACTGAGGTATGCGTTTATCCTTTTCTAGTAAGAACTTGTCCGTCCCTCTTTCTACATTAATATACCCATTTCCGGGCTTATTGCTCAGGGTATTTTCAGTACAAATTGTGTGAGGGTTCTTCAAAGAAATTGCTTTCGACATTTCTAGGACTCGTGTTGAAATATTTTCAGCTTTCCGAAGTGAAATCGTAAGACTGTAGTCATTTCTTAGCCATCGTTAAACGTTTTTAAAATAATAAATATTATGTGCGTTATTTACATCTATTTCACCTGATGTACAGCTAAACTAACCTAGTGTGGCGTATGACCTCGAGATACGTACTGGGTAATGTTTGAAGTGGGAAGCGTGCTTTTAACTTAATCCTCGACTCGTTTACTTCGACGTTTTCATGTTAAATCTTGCTTGCTACTACTCACACTACCCTTACCGTACTTTATCTTTGGTGTTGTATCCTTTGTTATCGTCTGCGCATATCGCAAGTCAAGCTACATTGGGAGAGCTGCATTTACTCAAACAAGGAAATGTTTTAATGGAATTTTGAAAATCAGTTTAGCTCCTATTCGTCACTTCAGAACTACAAAAAATGCATATCATCTGGAGCAGTTGGGGGTGGTGTGAATTAACCCTTCTTATTTTCAAAATGAAATTAGAAACTTATTGGCAGAATTATTTTTATAAATTTGAAATTGGGGAGTACACATAGATAAAATACGTTAAGTTGCACAAAAACAATCAGTTAGTAATGGTCATAATTAATATTGAGCAAACTGGAAACTTTGCTTTCGTAGGCATTTTTCATTTATTCTTTGTTCGAAATTTACAAGCGTGCCAATGAAAATATTTTAAAATATGAATATTCATATTGTGAGATACAACCGAAATTTAGCATTTGATAAAAAGAACTAATTAATTTTGGCGTTCATTTTAAAAGGTAGTGTTCACTAAATCAGCCTGTAAATGATTCTAGTTTCTTGCCTCAACAATGAAAAGAGTTAATTTTGAACGGTAACTAAATTTACTGCCTACTAAAAATGTACTAAACCGGATGATTTTTTTATTGCCAATTTTGGCAGTCACAAATTAAGCTCTAACGAGGTGTACTTTTGAAACTGACGCAAAGTTGGGAAAGAAACTTATTTGTATTTAGACTGAAGTGTTTAATGAAATGTTAATTAGGAAAGGTTTACGATTTATTGCTTTTCTTTGGTACAAACACCTTTTTGTAGCCTAAAAGTTCTTATTATTGATTTTCTACGATAATGAAAATTTAATTAAATCCCTTGAATATTTCAATAGCTTAAATACAGGGTGTCTCGCGGTGACCGTCGGTTAGAAGTATATCAAGAACGGTAAAAGCTAGAAATTTGAAATTTTGCACATGCGACATGGAGTGTTTAATCTATTAAATAAAAATATTTTCCAAATGGCAGCACTTCCGGAAATACCGGAAGTGAGCATCAACTTCTTTATTTTAAATACAAACCAGGCAATTTTTTTTCACATTCTGATGTGTCATAAAATGTTCAGTAAGTATGCTTAAAATAATCGGCGTATCAATTTTGATTGTTGAGAAAAAAAAAATTTTTCAACAGTAAGATCATAAGTGCTCAACTCTTGTCGGCAAGATTTTTATTTTGTTGAGCACTGGTTGCTTGGCAATTAAACGAGATCAAGAATTCCCAAGAATTTGATCGAGTTTAATTACCTTTTAGCAATCAATGCAAATACAAAATAAAAATCTTGCCTGACAAGAGTTGAGAACGAATGATCTTCGGTTGGAGAATTAACTGAATGAAGCGTTAATTTACTTTTGTCAAAATGACATTTGATTTTTTAAAATATTAATCAATACCTACTAAAACAATGAGGTAGCGGCAAGAAAAGTAGCATACATTCTTTTCAGTTAAAGAAATTTGTGATTGGTGCATGTGACACTGTTCTTAATGTCTCATTGGTCTACAATACTATGAAGTTAATTATCACTGTAAAAATGTCAAAATCTTGTTTAAGAAATAAAATTGAAAGTCGAAAGTGGTAAAAGTTAGGGAAATGAGATTTTAGGTTCTCAATGTCAAAAGATTGAGACACAATTGTCTGTAATGGATAATAAAAAATTGCCCGCGGTTACGTATCTATTTGACGTTATTTCCAGACTTAAGAAAAACTTTAAAAAGTCTCTTTTTTTAAATGGAATGCCTATTTAATTATCAGCCCATTCGATGCAGAAATAAATTTCCTTTAAATTGATATCTATAGGTACCATGTTCCTGTACCTAAAATCAATGGTTATAGAGTTATTTACATTTTTCTAATTAAATTTATAATTACATACTTTACAAAACATGGTTGGCTTTGAACATTTTCAGAAAATTGTTATTCAGTTGTTTCTTATGATGACAGTTGTCAGTTAGCTATCAGTTTGAAAGTTTACGCTACATTTACGTTTTTTATCAGTGTTATCTGTTTGAATTTTGATTTTTGCGCTTAATATTTCTTTTTAATTGGGAAATATGGAATACACAAACGCTGATATTCTAAATTTGTTTTACATTCATGGCGAGTCTGGTCGTATTACTTTTCGGACCTACAGAACCTTTAACTATTGAATAAAGAATCACTCAACACTTTAACGAAAGATATCCGCATTTACCTACAATGACAGAACGAAAAATCAGAATGATTGAAAAGAGTTTTCTAAATTTGGGCGAAGTAAATGCGCCACGAAATTTGGCAAAGCCAATTATCCCCAATGACGCTGCAGATACCAATGTATTGGGATATTTTAATGTTTTCCCTGAAAGTTCTGTTCGTTCGGCGGAAAGAGACCTTGGATAGTCAAGAAGTTGCATAGATAGAATTTTAAATAATCATAAAAGCCTAAGCATAAGAAACAATTGAATAAAAATTTTTTTGAAAATTTTCAAGCTCACCATGTTTTGTAAAGTATGTAATTAAAATTTAATTTGAAAAATGTAAATAACTCTGTAATCATTGATTTTAGGTATAGGAACATGATATATCAATTTAAAGGAGATTTATTTCTGCATCGAATGGGCTGATAATTAAATAGGCATTCCGTTTAAAAAAAGAGACTTTCTAGAGTTTTTCTTAAGTCTGGAAATAACGTCAAATAGATACTTAACCGCGGGAAATTTTTTATTATCCATTACAGACAATTGTGTCTCAATCTTTTAACATTGAGAACCTAAAATCCCATTTCCCTAACTTTTACCACTTTCGACTTTCAATTTTATTTCCTAAACAAGATTTTGACATTTGTCAGTGAAAAAATTTTTTTTTCTCAACAATCAAAATTGATACGCCGATTATTTTAAGCATACTTACTAAACATTTTATGACACATCAGAATGTGAACAAAAATTGCCTGGTTTGTATTTAAAATAAAGAAGTTGATGCTCACTTCCGGTATTTCCGGAAGTGCTGCCATTTGGAAAATATTTTTATTTAATAGATTAAACACTCCATGACGCATGTGCAAAATTTCAAATTGCTAGCTTTTACAGTTCTTGATATACTTCTAACCGAAGGTCACCGTGAGACACCCTGTATACTTAAACTGCGCACCAATAAAAAGGAAAAGTAATGGTTTACATTTTGTGCTTTAAAAAATAACATTTTAAAACCACATAAATTAATTTTTTGAGATAAAAACAAGTTTTTTTATTTTATTTCCCAGCAAGTTATACAATAATTTCTAATTGTAATCAAAAGCCTAATAAAATGCAAAAATGTACAAGGTGGTGCCTGGGAACGGGCGATTTTGAAACGATTAGTACAAAGTCATACTGTGGTATCGCCATTTTGTTCCTTATTGTTTACCATTTCAGTTGCAAGGGAGAGCAACGTGTTTTCGCAGTGAAAAAACAATTTTGTTATGAAACTGCGCGATGAGAATTTCGGCGTCATTTCCAATTTGGCCATCATGATCCGGCTGTTAAACAAGAAGGGCCCGGGACCAAGAAGAACTGTTCGAACGCCAGAGGCAATCCAAGCAGTCAAGGTCGCAAACAAGCAGAGTCCATAGCGTTCTGCACGGTGACATGCTGTGTCATTAGGTTTGTCTCGTCGCATTGTAGGCAAAATATTGTTTTCGGATCTCAAATTGCATCCATATACCTAAGCTTCAAATCGTTCAACAACGCCAAGCCGGTGATGCCATCAATCGATTAGGTTTCGCTCAAAATTTCCTAGCAAAATGTGAAGAAGATGAACTGTTCCTAGGCTGTCTGATGAAGCACATTTCAACTTAAACCGTTCTATCAATAGAGAGAACTTTCATTATGGGGTTGCAGAGAATCCCCGCTTCTTACATCAGAGAGCGTTACACACTGAAAAAGTAACAGTGCGGCGTGCAGTGCCACCAAACGGGATAATGGATCCATATTTTTTTGAAGATAATAATGGTCACGCAGTTGCAGTTAATTCCTAACGGTACGTCAATACTATTGAAGCGTGTATTTTCAATTAAATTGCTGTAAACCAGTCCACCTGGTTTCAGCAAGATGGGGCTACAGCTCACACGGCGAGAATGTTCATGGCTGCACTGCATGGCGACTTTTCTTCGAAGAACGTTTAATCTCGAGAAACAGCAGCATGAATTGGCCTGCCAGGTCGCCTGATTGATTAATGTGTGATTTGGGGTTATGGATTTGAACTAGATTTTCTACTATTTCGAGCTAACCTCATCTTCGACAAGCCCCTAAGAAAACAGATGGTATAGTATACGGGTTCCTCGGAATGTAGTGGTTCGATTGCGAATGATATTCTAATTTTTGCAACCGCCGCTCGGTCGGATGACTGGTTATGGGAAGAGGAGCTGGTTCTTAAAGGATGGCGCAGGTCTTAAGTACCGAATTTCTCCGGTGCATTTCTCCCTACCATCTAGTCTTACTATCAAATTAGGAAAATTTCTTCCAAATCTTTTCTTACCTGGGTTTCTTTACGCTGCGTCCCTTGTCAAGTGTGTCACATTTACCTCTAGTTACTTCATTATATGAAAGCTTATAGTCACGCATAGTGTGGGTTCACAATATGCACACTGTTGGCCTCCTTTTGTAATAATTGACACATAAAACATTATCGGATCGTTTAGCATTTAGTATCGTCTAGACTAGGGCCCTCTTGTGTGAAATAAGCAAGTAATACAATGACCACCGGGAACTAATATTGGGAAGGAGCATCAATATACCTTTATTATACCGTTCCTAAAATCAGATCAGATTGAATCACAAAGATCTGGAATTTTACCTTCTTCGGGTATGCTGAACAAAATGAAAAATGATGCTTTGAAAAGCATTGCAGCTTCCAATCACATTGTACCTATGCCATGGTACAGCAAACGGCAACTTTACATAAATCAAATTAAAATGTTGGACAAATTATTTTTTTAAATAAGCCTATCGATTTGAAGGCTAAATTGGTGAAGATCAACTGTCGATTCACTTGCAATTTAATAATTAAGGAAATTATTGTTGTTTGGTTGTTTCCAAAGGAGCCCACGCAGGCAAAAGTAGCAATATCTCGCCTGTGTGATTGATCAGAAAAATGGTAACTAATCCTTGCAGATATCAGTTTCTTGAGCTTGTAATCTCAAGTTATATGACAACCTCCACGTATAGGTAGGTTGTAGTTTGAAAACAGAGTTTTAAGTACATACCTATAACAACTCATTCCTTTTTACGGTGCTTAGTGAGACAGTCGAAATTGGGATTAAATTTCAGTTAGTGTGAGGGGAGATAGAAAAGGCGCTCGGTGGACTACTTTTTTTTTCGTTTTGAAATTTTAAATTGCTTTTTATTCGACTTTAATCGTCACATTTTCTCACTAATACCTTTGCAAATATATACAGTATTTTAATCAATAAACCATTTTCCGATTTCTAATTTAGAAATTCTACCCACGAAAATATTTTGTGCGAAACCATTCTGTCAAATACATGACAGACATGAACGTGAGGAATGAAATAAAACTCGCGTTGGGCGTTTTTTTTCATGTAAACGCACGCCTACGTAATAGCAACGAAAAGAAACTTTTCTCTGAAATATTGTCACGCTTTTAGAATCCTCTAATTAAGGAATTACATTCAACTCGTGCGATGTCAATGATACACAAGTCAGGTTATTGTAGGTGGGTTAACTTTTGGACCGGGTAGACATTTCAGCTTCTCAAGGTTAATTCTTGAAAATTTGCCGGCAGCCGAATTCTTACTCGAGGTTAAGAAGACATAATTACATTTGTAGGGATCATCTTTATTGAGTCGATAATTTCTTTTTAAGTTATTAAATTTGGACCCCACCCCGTGTAAAAAGTTAATTTTTCGCGAAGCTTCATTTTGTAATTAGTTAAATGTACCCAAAGGAAATATGAATAATGTGCCCAAGTGTGGTTTTTGCTACGTATAATTCTAAAGTAGATAAATTAACCACAAAAGGTTTCAGTTTAATTAACGCTATTTACAGTCCTCGTTAGGATTTATTATAGTAAAGTAACAAAAACAATTGCCATTGCTACTCAATATGCAAGCCGTAATTGCCACTAAATATACGTACTAACACGTCAGTCTACAAAGGAATTCAATTTAAATTTATTAATCATTTTAATACGCAATTGTAATAATTGCACAATTGGAAACAGTATCGTTATCGAACAGAATTCTGTTTATCCAAAATCTCTTGAGTGTAGAATATGTAAATGTTGACTCTAGGAAACTAACCCATTATGAGAGAGTTTAGAGTCAGCGGTTTCTCTGCCCATTCTTTATTTCAAAGTTTAAATTGTATTCTGTATGTTGTTTAACCCTCCGTTGGTTCAACTTATTATATCTGTTTACTGTCAACTGCTCATAATTTGCCGTAGAATTGTTTTAATTATTGCGGTTTCTATGCGTAAACTAAACACTTAAAACTGTCTTTTTTCAACACTTCATTCCCGTGTTTGTTTGCTGGAACGAACATTTTAACCATCACCCATTCTCGAATGGCGATTAGTGGATATTTGGAAGTCTTAGTTTTGTGTCTTCCGAAATTGTTAGATTCAATCGTGCAATATTTACGTGAGTCAACCCCTAAGCGTTAATAGAAAAAAATTATTATTGGTAAAAACGGCAGAAAGGACGTATTAATTGTTATTAGGTAAGTTTTACTGCCAATTAAGTAATTTGATCCACTTTTCATTGAAAGTATAATTGTCTAATAATTGAGTATAATAGACGACGTTTCGCCAATAATAATTGGCTTTTTCGAAAATGTGCACTGTTATATTGATAATTATACAATCAGAAATAGTAAAAACCTGCATAAGTAATCAGGTTAAAAAAAAATTTCGATTTGAAAAAGCCAATTTTTGACGAAACGTCGTCTATTTTGTACTCAATTGTAATTTCAATGAAAAGTGTATAAAGTTACTTAATTGGCAGTAAAACTTACCTGATGACAATTACAAAAAAAATTACGTTTTGCTTTACTTTTTTTAAATTGTATTAAGATAAGAAGTGGAAGTACAGTTGAATTTCAATGTAATTAAGGTTGAAATTTTGGCAAATTGTGATGCAGTTTTAACTAATTTAGATGAAATTTTGCGTTTTATTTAGACACGCAGTCGTTCGATAACGGGTTAATTTGTTATGGACATGTCATCATTTGATGCGATTGTACTTTTCAATTAATCTAAATCAAATAAACATTCGTCATTTTTTGTTGCGTATTTACGGACTCATTAACAATTTATGGATTTAGATTTTCAAAAATTAATCACGTTACTTCGATACAGGATGAAAACGAAAAATGTGCGTTTTCGAAAACCCTCCATATTAGGGTCTTCAAAATGGGCTTGAAAACATTTTAGGGCTACTAAGTTTTACACAACCATAAGGAACTTTTGTTTTTCTCATGGGCCCAAAATCGATTTTTACATTTGTGAAATATCACAAAAAATCAAAAATGGACGCTGGCCGTTTCTAACTGTCAGAACACGCTATTGTCAGCGCCAACGTAGGCCAAATTGAAATGTCGCTCTTTGTGGTTTACATATAGGTTCGCTACGCGAACCTATTACAATACCAGAAACATGTAAACTCGACTTTTTCGTTAATATCTTCCAAAAAAACTATTAGATTTTGACGAAATTCGGCGAGCGCGTAGTACTCGCGAGGGCGCGTCTTTCGAATGGGGTTTGCGGAAAATCGTTGGCGCGGTTTACCCCCCGTCAACCCCTAAGGTAGAAAATTCGCAGAGGCCGAACGGTGCGAGATACCGTCTCGGAGCATAGAGGTGTTTAGGTAGGGAAGGGTCGGGGCGATCTTTCGTCCCGGGGCGAAAAAACCCCTACGACGCTTCGCAAGCGAGGGGCGGGGGGTGGAAAACGGCAAAAATGCGAAAAAAAACTCCCAAACGGGATCTTAGATCTCGATGGCGAATCGGGTACGAACGTCTCATTTCGATACGAGCTCGTCGCCCCCGGTCCCATCCGGACGGTTCGTATTGGGAGGGGTGATTTTGGGGCGAGAACGAAATCGCGCGTTTTTCGGCATTTCGCGCACCGCGGGGCGAAGGGATGAGCTAGAGGGTTGCGGTTTTCGGTTTTAGATTCGCCTTTAGTTGGCGCATCTATCGGCGCGGCGATTCGGTCTCCGCCCCCGCAAGGGGGCGGGGACCGAATCGAAACGCGATGGGGAGGTCGGGGTGGAAAACTTCGCGGCGCTCTAAAACGAAAAATTGGAAACGTGGCGCCGCGATTTTTACGGTGTCGATACTACCGAGGAGGACGAGTCGAACGCGGTACGCGGCGACGTTTCGACGTTTACCGTTCGACCGCCATCGGTACTCGAAGTTTCGAACTTCGAACGCGCTTCGCGGGCGAACGGGAGGTCGCAGGGGGGCCGTTTTTTTTGCGTTACTCTCACGCGGGGGTGGGCCGACGGAAAATCGACGCGAAACGATTTCGTCCCCTCGCGAAGGGGTCGCGAAATTTGGCCATTTTTCGCCGCGCACCCTCGGCCGTAACTCGGGCATCCGTGGTCCGATTTTGACGAAACTTTCGCGGAAACGTTTCCTTTCGCGTCCGGCTTCCGACGAAAAAAAAATCTCGGGAAAATTCGAAAAAAAAAATTTTCCGATTTTCGGCGGCTTTTCAACGTCGCGGTCGCATTACGAAACATAATAAAGGTGAATCGCCAAAACTGGCACTTCTCGCTAAAAATTTGGAATTTTTTTTACGCGAACGAGTAGGTAGATGTTCCCAGTCGCACACGATGCCTTTTTTTTGCCGATAGGGCCTTCCGATTTTGAGCGGCGTCGAACTTTGCGTTTCGCGTTATATCTCGAATTCCAAAGCGACGACCCCCCCCTTTTTTCGCATCGTCGGAAAGAGGAAACTTCGGCCTTTCTTCGGTTGTGAAAATGATCGCGAAACTCGGAAAATTGACAAAGATATGGGGAAAAGAAGGTGGAAATTTGCTCAAATTTCCGTAAATTTCTTTCCGAAACGAAACAAATGCACTTTTTTGACGGCCCTTTTTCCAGATTTGCGACTTTTTACATATTCTACCGCGTAAAGGAGGTTTCGCCCTTTCGTTTAAGACCCCGCCCGTCTTTCTATTCGATCGGGTGGCTTAAATATAAGAAAAACATCTTTTTAAGGGTGGAAAAGTGACAAAAGTAAACGTCAGAATTTAAACGTCGAAATTTTCCCCTCAAATCGAATTTGTAAATTGTAAACGGCGTCGGGGTAGCTCGGGGGTAACGTCCTTTAATTTTTGAGACGTAAACGAAAGGGGTGGGTGACGTTTTACCCTTAAAATTTGCGAAAATTAGGTAAAAAACGTTAAACGCTCGTAATTTCGTCATTAAACCAGTTATCGATATGAAAATTGTTTTGGGACCTTGGAAATTACTCACTTTAAGTAGACGTAATAAAATTTTTCGAAATTATCCACGAGGGCCGTACCCAGCTCAATAATTAGAATTTCGATTTTATGTATAAACTGTACCTTCATATGGTGCGAGAATATAAATCTAAACATATGACCGGGTGGTCGAGTGCGATGGGTGGTCGCTTCCGAACCGTCGGGTCGAGCGTTCGAACCCCTTCGATGGTAATTTTTTTACATTACATTTCAATAAATACAATGCAGTTTTTAATGTTTTTCTTTTAATTTTTCAACTTTTCCGCAATAATTTTCTTTTGCAAAGCGACGTAAAATTAATTATTTTCGTGCCCAATTCTAAATTCGATAAAGTTAGATCGAAAACCTTCTTCGTTAACCCTCAAATGAGGGGGTGAAGTTGGGGGGATGAAAATTTACTAATTTTAAAATAACTTTCTACGGCCATTTTAAAAGTTAGAGTGTCCATTTTTTGGACAAACGTACCTTTATGACTTTCTCAACGATACCGTAAAGGTGGCGACGTTTCAAATTTCTTTCTTCGACCATCTTCGGGGCTTCAAACGAAAAACGCACAAATTCGCATTCCACGCGAAGGGGAAGTGCTAAAAGGGCGCGGTTTTTTGCGTTCGAGTGAGGACTCGATATTGCGGCGACGTGGTTCAACTTCGAAATTAGTTTACCCTCAAATAAGGGGGTGGAAATGGGGATGGAAACGTGCACATTTTAACGCAACCTTTTAACTACCGAAGAACGGTAATTTGACACTTTAGAGCGGCCATTTTTTGTACTCCCACACCGTTTCACCTGAAAAATGAACACCCCCACCCCCACCAACCCCCTATTTACACATTTATGAGTACGTCGTGTCGCATATCGTTTTCATATCATTTTTACCAACGCGGAAGAATACGGTATGGATTTTAGACGCACTCCTCACATAATCGTGTAACCACCCCCTTACTAAAAATAAACGATCCACTAAAAGCTAATTTTAGTTAAGTGCGTGTACGGCCTACCGTTTTACGTTACTTATAATTGCAGAAAACTAATTCGGAGGCCGAAAGTCATCCATCGCCCTCCCGCCCCTTCGGGTAACCTAAATAGCTCAAAAACGTCCACGGTGGGTGCGGGGCGTCGAAATTCGGTACGTAGCCTTTATTTGCGACAGCACGCCTCACGAAATAGGTCGCGACGTTTCGCGACCCTTATTTCGATCATCCTCACGTTACCGTATTCGTGGACGACGCACGTACATGCGATACGTCGTTCCGGGCTAATTTCGGCCGGGAAAAACGAATTTTTTGCAAAAAATTGCGTCCCGCGTCCCCCGCGACGACGTAGGTATAAAAATGTGCTCTCGACGTGCGGCGTTTCGCACTAGAAACTTTTCAAACGCCGTGGGCGCCGGCGCGGATAAATTATGACAAAACGGTCGAAATTTCCTTTCGTTTGCCGCACCGATGACCAAAATCGATTTATATTTGACCAAGATATGCCTCATTTAACAAATTCTTAAGATATCGAAATAAAGAGTGATTGTAGATGGATTTCGAACCGTTTTTTTAGTTTAATCGACATTTCCTAAAACAAACTAACATATTTTAAACTTTTTTTAGGAAAAAAGGCGATTTCGTTTCTTTCAAAAATTGGCCAGTGCTTTATATAAGAAAACTTTTTCGAGGATGAAAAAGTCTCGAAAATTCACCCAATAAAAACATTTTCGTATAGATTTTCGGAAGGCGATTCTAAAATTCTTATTAAGTTTTTTGATCGGGCGCACCGTTTCGGACATACGGCCACATCAAAAAACCCAAAAATTTGGACTTTTCCAAAAAATAATTCGTATCTTCGAATGTAAGAAAGTTAAAGAAAAGATCTTTCGCCAATACAAAGTCAATTAAAGTGGCTTTCCAAAAATGCCATAACCAACGCGATAACTAATACGGGGTGTTTAAAACGAGGTGTCAAAGTCGAAGTTCAAAAATTGGGAAAGAACGGCCAAAATGAGTCACTTCCCGATGGAATTTTGTCGATCTTTTTCCTTTAAAAGATAGATCTTTTAAAGGACTACGATTTATATGACATTTGGTTTCGTCAAATTATCTCTAAAGGCGTCGAATGTGGATTTTTCCGAAAACGACAATTTTTTCACATTTTCAAACGATTTTTCGACCTTCCTCGACCGAAAATAAATTTGTCGAACCGCATATCAAATTCCATTAATTTTTTCCGTAGAATTCGATTATGGCCATTTAATTTGAAATAAAATAATATTTGGGCCCTTGGAGGGGGAAAAATCTAAAAATCTGTCATTTTTGAATACTTTCTAATTTTTGCGGCGGCACGTAATTCAAAAATGACATGTACTTAAATGTTACATATTTAAGGATTAAATGTTTTATCGTTTGGCGCGAAAATTGTGAAAATCGGTTAATATTTAAAGAATTTATAAATAAATTTAGCTATAATTACTATTATTCCCTTTACCTACAAATTAGTCATTTCCATATGAATTTCGAACCGCTTTTTTAGTTTAATCGACATTTCCTAAAACAAACTAACATATTTTAAACTTTTTTTAGGAAAAAAGGCGATTTAATTTTTTTCAAAAATTGGCAAGTGCTTTATATAAGAAAACTTTTTCGAGGATGAAAAAGTCTCGAAAATTCACCCAATAAAAACATTTTCGTATAGATTTTCGGATGGCGATTCTAAAATTCTTATTAAGTTTTTTGATCGGGCGCACCGTTTCGGACATACGGCCACATCAAAAAACCCAAAAATTTGGACTTTTCCAAAAAATAATTCGTATCTTCGAATGTAAGAAAGTTAAAGAAAAGATCTTTCGCCAATACAAAGTCAATTAAAGTGGCTTTCCAAAAATGCCATAACCAACGCGATAACTAATACGGGGTGTTTAAAACGAGGTGTCAAAGTCGAAGTTCAAAAATTGGGAAAGAACGGCCAAAATGAGTCACTTCCCGATGGAATTTTGTCGATCTTTTTTCTTTAAAAGATAGATCTTTTAAAGGACTACGATTTATATGACATTTGGTTTCGTCAAATTATCTCTAAAGGCGTCGAATGTGGATTTTTCCGAAAACGACAATTTTTTCACATTTTGAAACGATTTTTCGACTTTCCTCGACCGAAAATAAATTTGTCGAGCCGCATATCAAATTCCATTAATTTTTTCCGTACAATTCGATTATGGCCATTAATTTTGAAATAAAGTAATATTTGGGCCCTCCGGGGGGAAAATACCTAAAAATCTGACATTTTTGAATATTTTTTGATTTTTGCGGCGGCACGTAATTCAAAAATGACATGTACTTAAATGTTACATATTTAAGGATTAAATGTCTTATCGTTTGGCGCGAGAATTGTGAAAATCGGTTAATATTTAAAGAATTTACAAATAAATTTAGTTATAATTACTATTATCCGCTTTACCTACAAATTAGTCATTTCCATATGAATTTCGTATCGCTTTTTTAGTTTAATCGACATTTCCTAAAACAAACTAACATATTTTCAACTTTTTTTACGAAAAAGGCGATTTAATTTTTTTCAAAAATTGGCAAGTGCTTTATATAAGAAAACTTTTTCGAGGATGAAAAAGTCTCGAAAATTCACCCAATAAAAACATTTTCGTATAGATTTTCGGATGGCGATTCTAAAATTCTTATTAAGTTTTTTGATCGGGCGCACCGTTTCTGAGCTATAGGCACAATTCAAAACCCAAAAAATTGCACTTTTCCAAAAAATAATTCGTATCTTCGAATGTAAGAAAGTTAAAGAAAAGATCTTTCGGCAATACAAAGTCAATTAACGTGGCTTTCCAAAAATGCCATAACCAACGCGATAACTAATACGGGGTGTTTAAAACGAGGTGTCAAAGTTGAACTTCAAAAATCGGGAAAGAAGGGCCGAAATGAGTCACTTCCCGATGGAATTTTTTCGATTTTTTTTCTTTAAAAGATAGATCTTTTAAAGGACTACGATTTATATGACATTTGGTTTCGTCAAATTATCTCTAAAGGCGTCGAATGTGGATTTTTCCGAAAACGACAATTTTTTCACATTTTGAAACGATTTTTCGACTTTCCTCGACCGAAAATAAATTTGTCGAGCCGCATATCAAATTCCATTAATTTTTTCCGTAGAATTCGATTATGGCCATTTAATTTGAAATAAAATAATATTTGGGCCCTCTGAGGGAGAAAAATCTAAAAATCTGACATTTTTGAATGTTTTTGGATTTTTGGAGCGGCACGTAATTCAAAATTGACATGTACTTAAATGTTACATATTTACGGATTAAATGTCTTATCGTTTGGCGGGAGAATTGTGAAAATCGGTTAATATTTAAAGAATTTACAAATAAATTTAGTTATAATTACTATTATCCGCTTTACCTACAAATTAGTCATTTCCATATGAATTTCGTATCGCTTTTTTAGTTTAATCGACATATCCTAAAACAAACTAACATATTTTAAACTTTTTTTAGTAAAAAAGGCGATTTCGTTTCTTTCAAAAATTGGCAAGTGCTTTACATAGGAAAACTTTTTCGAGGATGAAAAAGTCTCGAAAATTCACCCAATAAAAACATTTTCGTATAGATTTTCGGATGGCGATTCTAAAATTCTTATTAAGTTTTTTGATCGGGCGCACCGTTTCTGAGCTATAGGCACAATTCAAAACCCAAAAAATTGCACTTTTCCAAAAAATAATTCGTATCTTCGAATGTAAGAAAGTTAAAGAAAAGATCTTTCGCCAATACAAAGTCAATTAAAGTGGCTTTCCAAAAATGCCATAACCAACGCGATAACTAATACGGGGTGTTTAAAACGAGGTGTCAAAGTCGAAGTTCAAAAATTGGGAAAGAACGGCCAAAATGAGTCACTTCCCGATGGAATTTTGTCGATCTTTTTCCTTTAAAAGATAGATCTTTTAAAGGACTACGATTTATATGACATTTGGTTTCGTCAAATTATCTCTAAAGGCGTCGAATGTGGATTTTTCCGAAAACGACAATTTTTTTACATTTTCAAACGATTTTTCGACCTTCCTCGACCGAAAATAAATTTGTCGAACCGCATATCAAATTCCATTAATTTTTTCCGTAGAATTCGATTATGGCCATTTAATTTGAAATAAAATAATATTTGGGCCCTTGGAGGGGGAAAAATCTAAAAATCTGTCATTTTTGAATACTTTCTAATTTTTGCGGCGGCACGTAATTCAAAAATGACATGTACTTAAATGTTACATATTTACGGATTAAATGTCTTATCGTTTGGCGCGAAAATTGTGAAAATCGGTTAATATTTAAAGAATTTATAAATAAATTTAGCTATAATTACTATTATCCGCTTTACCTACAAATTAGTCATTTCCATATGAATTTCGAACCGCTTTTTTAGTTTAATCGACATTTCCTAAAACAAACTAACATATTTTAAACTTTTTTTAGGAAAAAAGGCGATTTAATTTTTTCCAAAAATTGGCCAGTGCTTTACATAAGAAAATTTTTTCGAAGATGAAAAAGTCTCGAAAATTCACCCAATAAAAACATTTTCGTATAGATTTTGGGACGGCGATTCTAAAATTCTTATTAAGTTTTTTGATCGGGCGCACCGTTTTTGAGATATAGGCACAATTCAAAACCCAAAAAATTGCACTTTTCCAAAAAATAATTCGTATCTTCGAATGTAAGAGAGTTAAAGAAAAGACCTTTTGGCAACACAAAGTCAATTAAAGTGGCTTTCCAAAAATGCCATAACCAACGCGATAACTAATACGGGGTGTTTAAAACGAGGTGTCAAAGTTGAAGTTCAAAAATTGGGAAAGAACGGCCAAAATGAGTCACTTCCCGATGGAATTTTTTCGATTTTTTCCCCTTAAAATATAGATCTTTTAAAGGACTACGATTTATGTGACATTTGATTTCGTCAAATTATCTCTAAAGGCGCCGAATGTGGATTTTTCCGAAAACGACAATTTTTTCACATTTTCACACGATTTTTCGACTTTCCTCGACCGAAAATAAATTTGTCGAGCCGCATATCAAATTTCATTAATTTTTTCCGTACAATTCGATTATGGTTATTAAATTTAAAATAAAATAATATTTGGGCCCTTGGAGGGGGAAAAATCTAAAAATCTGTCATTTTTGAATACTTTCTAATTTTTGCGGCGGCACGTAATTCAAAAATGACATGTACTTAAATGTTACATATTTAAGGATTAAATGTCTTATCGTTTGGCGCGAGAATTGTGAAAATCGGTTAATATTTAAAGAATTTACAAATAAATTTAGTTATAATTACTATTATCCGCTTTACCTACAAATTAGTCATTTCCATATGAATTTCGTATCGCTTTTTTAGTTTAATCGACATTTCCTAAAACAAACTAACATATTTTAAACTTTTTTTACGAAAAAAGGCGATTTAATTTTTTTCAAAAATTGACAAGTGCTTTATATAAGAAAACTTTTTCGAGGATGAAAAAGTCTCGAAAATTCACCCAATAAAAACATTTTCGTATAGATTTTCGGATGGCGATTCTAAAATTCTTATTAAGTTTTTTGATCGGGCGCACCGTTTCTGAGCTATAGGCACAATTCAAAAACCAAAAAATTGCACTTTTCCAAAAAATAATTCGTATCTTCGAATATAAGAGAGTTAAAAAAAAGACCTTTTGCCAACACAAAGTCAATTAACGTGGCTTTCCAAAAATGCCATAACCAACGCGATAACTAATACGGGGTGTTTAAAACGAGGTGTCAAAGTCGAAGTTCAAAAATTGGGAAAGAACGGCCAAAATGAGTCACTTCCCGATGGAATTTTGTCGATTTTTTTTCTTTAAAAGATAGATATTTTAAAGGACTACGATTTAAATGATCTTTTGTTTCATTAAATTATCTCTAAAGGCGTCGAATGTGGATTTTTCAGAAAACGACAATTTTTTCACATTTTGAAACGATTTTTCGACTTTCCTCGACGGAAAATTAATTTGTCGAGCCGCATATCAAATTCCATTAATTTTTTCCGTAGAATTCGATTATGGTTATTAAATTTGAAATAAAATAATATTTGGGCCCTCCGGGGAGAAAATACTTAAAAATCTGGCATTTTTGAATGTTATTGGATTTTTCGAGCGGCACTTAATTCAAAATTGACATGTACTTAAATGTTGCATATTTAAGGATTAAATTTCTTGTCGTTTGGCGCGAGAATTGTGAAAATCGGTTAATATTTAAAGAATTTACAAATAAATTTAGTTATAATTACTATTATCCGCTTTACCTACAAATTAGTCATTTCCATATGAATTTCGAACCGCTTTTTTAGTTTAATCGACATTTTCTAAACGAAACTAACATATTTTAAGCTTTTTTTACGAAAAAAGGCGATTTCATTTTTTTCAAAAATTGGCAAATGCTTTATATACGAAAACTTTTTCGAGGATGAAAAAGTCTCGAAAATTCACCCAATAAAAACATTTTCGTATAGATTTTGGAACGGCGATTCTAAAATTCTTATTAAGTTTTTTGATCGAGTGCACCGTTTTTGAGATATAGGCACAATTCAAAACCCAAAAAATTGCACTTTTCCAAAAAATAATTCGTATCTTCGAATGTAAGAGAGTTAAAGAAAAGACCTTTTGGCAACACAAAGTCAATTAAAGTGGCTTTCCAAAAATGCCATTACCAACGCGATAACTAATACGGGGTGTTTAAAACGAGGTGTCAAAGTTGAACTTCAAAAATTAGGAAAGAAGGGCCGAAATGAGTCACTTCCTGATGGAATTTTTTCGATTTTTTCCCCTTAAAATATAGATCTTTTAAAGGACTACGATTTATGTTACATTTGATTTCGTCAAATTATCTCTAAAGGCGCCGAATGTTGATTTTTCCGAAAACGACAATTTTTTCACATTTTGAAACGATTTTTCGACTTTCCTCGACCGAAAATAAATTTGTCGAGCCGCATATCAAATTCCATTAATTTTTTCCGTACAATTCGATTATGGGCATTAATTTTGAAATAAAGTAATATTTGGGCCCTCCGGGGGGAAAATACCTAAAAATCTGACATTTTTGAATATTTTTTGATTTTTGTACGGGTAGATATTTGTGATGTGGCGGCTAATTAACATTCCTAAAATAAAGGATTAAATTTTCTTTCTTTTGGTGTAAAAATTACAAAAATCGGTTAAGATTTAATAAAGATATGACAACTCATAAAAATCTTTTTTTCTCGATTAACTATTGAAAGCATACAAAATGTGTTTAATCTTTGCGAATATAGCTTCGAATCATTTCAACTACTTCAAATAATAAAATAGCGACAATAGCAGTTATTTACTGGACGGAAGTCTAAACAACAATAACGCGTTTTGTTTTACATCAATTTCAAATTCCCGTTACAGTTAGATTAAATATATTTTTTTTCAATTGATACAAAAATAGGAATATGATACTAAACAGCATTTGCAATTAAACAAAATGCCAATGTAAACGTATATTGGAACTCGGGCGCTTAGGTTAAAGGTAGGTTGAGTATGTTTTTTTTCATTTGATACAAAAATACGAATATGATACTAAACAGCATTTGAAACTAAACAAAATGCTAATCTAAACGTATATTGGCACTAAGGCGCTTAGGTTAAATGTAGGTTGAGTATGTTTTTTTTCATTTGATACAAAAATAGGAATATGATACTAAACAGCATTTGCAATTAAACAAAATGCCAATGTAAACGTATATTGGAACTCGGGCGCTTAGGTTAAAGGTAGGTTGAGTATGTTTTTTTTCATTTGATACAAAAATAGGAATATGATACTAAACAGCATTTGCAATTAAACAAAATGCCAATGTAAACGTATATTGGAACTCGGGCGCTTAGGTTAAAGGTAGGTTGAGTATGTTTTTTTTCATTTGATACAAAAATAGGAATATGATACTAAACAGCATTTGCAATTAAACAAAATGCCAATGTAAACGTATATTGGAACTCGGGCGCTTAGGTTAAAGGTAGGTTTAGTATATTTTTTTTCAATTAATACAAAAATAGAAATATGGTACTACAAAGCATTTGAAACTATAAAAATGCCAAACTAAATGTATATTGGGGCTCAGGCGCTTAGGTTAAAGGTAGATTTAGTATATTTTTTTTCAATTAATACAAAAACAGGAATATGATACTAAACAGCATTTGAAACTAAACAAAATGCTAATCTAAACGTATATTGGCACTAAGGCGCTTAGGTTAAATGTAGGTTTAGTATATTTTTTTTCAATTAATATAAAAACGGGAATATGACATTAAACAACGTTTGAAACAAAAAAAGTTAAGGTTAGTTATTACCCCCCAAAGTAACGACTCACCCCCTCCAACCCTTCTGACAGATATTGTTCGGTATATGGCATGTCGCATATCGTTTCACACTCAATTCGGTCAACTTGAATGAATTTGTTGTGTTTTTAGAACTATTTTGTCACTCGGCCCTTGCATCACCCCTGCGGTGCGAAAAGAAGCGAAATCTTCGAAATTAATCGACGAATTCTAGCGGAGACTTGAAATGCGAAGCATTTTAACACACAACGAACACACAATTTTGGTCTAACATTTTTTGGTCCTTCGAGGCGTAACAAATTTTTTTTTTTTTGGTCCCCTAACCCGAACGAAATTTTTTTTTGTTTTCTTCAAACGACGAATACGCTATTTTGTGCTACAATTTTTTGGTCCTTCGAGGGGGAACGAATTTTTTTGTTGTTTTTTTTTTGGTCCCCCGGTACAGGAACGAAATTTTTTTTGGTTTTTTTTGGTCCTTCGAGCGGTGTCGAAATTTTTTTTTTTTTTTTTTGGTCCTTCGAAAAAAATTTTTGTTTTTTTTTCGTAATTTACACCAACGGCGTACCATGCGTATACGTGGTCGAAAGGCCCGTTAGGGCCGCGCTAGTTAAGAATATAGGTTCGCGCAGCGAACCTATAAACAATAATGTAATAAGTCGTTAACGTCTATTTCGTTAATATCTTCCAAAAAAACTATTAGATTTTGACGAAATTTCCCGGACGCCGAGAACTCGCGAGGGCGCTTCTTTTGAATGCGGTTTGCGGAAAATCGTTGGCGCGGTTTACCCCCGATCAACCCCTAAGGTAGAAAATTCGCGGAGGCCGAACGGTGCGAGATACGGTCTCGGGGCATAGAGGTTTTTAGTTAGGGGAAGGTCGGGGCCGTCTTTCGTCCCGGGGCGAAAAAACCCCTACGACGCTTCGTAAGCGAGGGGCGGGGGGTGCAAAACGGCAAAAACGCGAAAAAAAACTTCTAAACGGGATCTCAGATCTCGATGGCGAATTGGGTACGAACGTCTCATTTCGATACGAGCTCGTCGCCCCAGGTCCCATATGGACGGTTCGTATTGGGAGGGGTGATATCGGGGCGAGAACGAAATCGCGCGTTTTTCGGAATTTCTACGACGGTGGGGCGAAGGGATGAGCTAGAGGGTTGCGATTTTCCGTTTTCGATTCGTCTTTAGTTGCCGCATCTTTCGGCGCGGCGATTCGGTCTCCGCCCCCGCAGGGGGCGGGGACCGAATCGAAAACGCGATGGGGAGGTCGGGGTGGAAAACTTCGCGGCGCTATAAAACGAAAAATCGGAATCCGAGCGACGCCGTACTTCGGGTGCACGTACTACCGGGGAGGACGAATCGAACGCCGCGCGCGGCGACGTTTCAACGTTTACCGTTCGACCGCCATCGGTGCTCGAAGTTTCGAACTTCCAACGCGCTTCGCGGGCGAACGGGAGGTCGCGGGGGGGCCGTTTTTTTTGCGTTACTCTCAAGTTGGGGTGGGCCGACGGAAAATCGACGCAAAACGATTTCATCCCCCCGCGGAGGGGTCGCCAAATTTGGCCATTTTCGGCGCACATCCCTCGGCCGTAACTTCGGCATCCGTGCGCCGATTTTGACGAAACTTTCGCGGAAACGTGTCTTTTCGCGTCCCGCTTCCGACGAAAAAAAAATGGTCGGAAAATTCGAAAAAAAAAATTTTCCGATTTTCGACGACTTTTCAGCGGTTCGAGAAATCGCACCAACGTCATAAACGTAAATCGTCAAAAATGGCACTTCTCGCTAAAAATTTCCGAATTTTTTTACGCAGACGAGTCGGTAAATGTTCCCAGTCGCACACGATGCCTTTTTTTTGCCAATAGGGCCTTCCGATTTTGAGCGGCGTCGACCTTTGCCGCACGCGCTATATCTCGAATTCCAAAGCGACGACCCCCCCCTTTTTTTCGCATCGTCGGAAAGAGGAAACTTCGGCCTTTCTTCGGTTTTGAAAATTATCGCGAAACTCGGAAAATTGACAAAGATATGGGGAAAAGAAGGTGGAAATTTGCTCAAATTTCTTTAAATTTCTTTCCGAAACAAAACAAATGCGCATTTTTGACGGCCCTTTTTGGACCTTTTGAACTTTTTATATATTCTACCGCGTAAAGGAGGTTTCGCCCTTTCGTTTAAGACCCCACCCGTCTTTCTATTCGATCGGGTGACTTAAATATAACGAAAACATCTTTTTCAGGGTGTAAAAGTTGCAAAAGTAAACGTCAAACTTTAAATGTCGAAATTTTCGTCTAAAATCGAATTTGTAAATTGTAAATGGTGTTCGGGTGGCTCGGGGGTAACGTCCTTTAATTTTTGAGACGTAAACGAAAGGGGTGCGTGACGTTTTACCCTTAAAATTTGCAAAAATTAGGTAAAAAACGTTAAACGCTCGTATTTTCGCCATTAAACGAGTTAGAAATACGAAAATTGTTTTGGGACCTTGGAAATTACTCAGTTTAAGTAGACGTAATAAAATTTTTCGAAATTATCTACGAGGGCCGTACCCAGCTTAATAATTAGAATTTCGATTTTATGTATTAACTGTACGTTCATATGGTGCGAGAATATAAATCTAAACAGACGACCGGGTGGTCCAGTGCGATAGGTGGTCGCTTCCGAACCGTACGGTCGAGCGTTCGAACCGCTTCGATGGTAATTTTTTTTACATTACTGTTACATAATTACAATGCAGTTTTTAATGTTTTTCTTTTCATTTTCTAACTTTTCCGCAATATTTTCTTTTGCAAAGCGACGTAAAATTAATTATTTTCGTGCCCGATTCTAAATTCGATAAAGTTAGATCGAAAACCATCTTCGTTAACCCTCAAATGAGGGGGTGAAGTTGGGGGGATGAAAATGTACTAATTTTAAAATAACTTTCTACGGCCATTTTACAAGTTAGAGTGACCATTTTTTAGGAGAGCGTACCTTTTGACTTTCTCCGTCGTATCGTAAAGGTAGCGACGTTTCAAATTTGTTCCTTCGACCATCTTCGGGGCTTCAAACGAAAAACGCAGAAATTCGCATTCCACGCGAAGGGGAAGTGTTAAAAGGGCGCGGTTTTTTGCGTTCGAGTGAGAACTCGATATTGTCACGACGTGGCTTAAGTATGAAATTAGTTTACCCTCAAATAAGGGGGTGGAAATGGGGATGGAAGCGTGCACATTTTAACGCAACCTTTTAACTATCGAAGAACGGTAATTTGATACTTTAGAGCGGCAATTTTTTGTACTCGCATACCGTTTGACCTGAAAAATGAACACCCCAACCCCCAACATCCCCCTATTTACACATTTATGAGTACGTCGTGTCGCATATCGTTTTCATATCATTTTTACCCACGTGGACCAATACGGTATGGATTTTAGACGCACTCGTCACATAATCGAGTAACCACCCTTTTCTTTCACCCCCGTACTACAAATAAACGATCCTCTAAAAGCCATTTTTCGTTAAGTACGTGTACGGCCCACCGTTTTACGTTAATTTTAATCGCGGAAAACTAATTCGGCGGCCGAAAGTTACCCAACGCCCTCGCGTCCCTTGGGGTAACCTAAATAGGTCAAAAACGTCCACTGAGGGTGGGGGGCGTCGAAATTTGGTACGTAGACTTTATTTGCCAACGCACGCCTGACGAAATAGGTCGCGACGTTTCGCGCCCCTTATTTCGATCATCTTCACGTTACCGTATTCGTGGACGAAACACGTACATGCGATACGTCGTTTCACGCTAATTTCGGCCGGGGAAAGCGAATTTTTTGCAAAAAATTGCGTCCCGCGTCCCCCGCGACGATGTAGGTATAAAAATGTACCCCCGACGTGCGGCGTTCCGCACTAGAAACTTTCCAAACGCCGTGCGTGCGGGTGTGAATAAATTATGAGAAAACGGTCGAAATTTCCTTTCGTTTGCCGCACCGATGACGAAAATCGATTTATATTTGACGAAGTTATGTCTCATTTAACAAATTCTTCGGATAACGGACAAACGAGTCATTGGAGATGGATTTCGAACAGTTTTTGAAAATCTATCGACATTTTAAATTGTAAACTTACATATTTTAATGGTTTTTTAAAAAAAAAACAATTTCATTTTTTTGCAAATTTTCCTTATACGAGGCTTCAAATTATTTTTGGAGGCACAAAAATTGTCGAAAATTCATCAAAGAAAAACATTTTTGTATAGATTTTGGCACGGCGATTCTAAATTTCTTATTACTTTTTTTAATCCAGTGCACCGTTTCTGAGTTATAGGCACTTTTCAAAACTCAAAAAATTGCACTTTTCCACAAAATAATTCGTATCTTCGAATGTAAGAGAGTTAAAGAAAAGATCTTTTGGCAGTACAAAGTCAATTAAAGTGGCTTTCCAAAAATGCCTTTACCAGCACGATAACTAATACGGGGTGTTTAAAACGAGGTGGCAAAGTCGAACTTCAAAAATTGGAAAAGAAAGGCCGAAATGAGTCACTTCCCGATGGAATTTTGTCGATTTTTTTCCCTTAAAAGATAGATCTTTTAAAGTACTACGACTTATATGGCCTTTGGTTTCATCAAATTATCCCTAAAGGCGTCGAATGTGGATTTTTCCGAAAACGACAATTTTTTCACATTTTGAAACGATTTTTCCACTTTTCTCGACGAAAATTAAATTTGTCGAGCCGAATATCAAATTCCATTAACTTTTTCCGTAGAATTCGATTATGGCCATTTTATTTGAAATAAAATAATATTTGGGCCCTCCGGGGGGGAAAAACGGACATTTTTGAATATTTTCTGATTTTTGCGGCGGCATGTAATTCAAAATTGACATGTACGTAAATGTTGTATATTTAAGGATAAAATTTCTTATCTTTTGGCGCGCGAATGACGAAAATCGATTTATATTTGACGAAGTTATGCCTCATTTAACAAATTCTTCAGATAACGGACAAACGAGTCATTGGAGATGGATTTCGAACAGTTTTTGAAAATTTATCGACATTTTAAATTGTAAACTTACATATTTTAATGGTTTTTTTAAAAAAAGATCGATTTCATTTTTTTGGAAATTTTCCTTATACGAGGCTTCAAATTATTTTTGGAGGCACAAAAATTGTCGAAAACTCATCAAAGAAAAACATTTTTGTATAGATTTTGGGACGGCGATTCTAAATTTCTTATTACTTTTTTTAATCCAGTGCACCGTTTCTGAGTTATAGGCACTTTTCAAAACTCAAAAAATTGCACTTTTCCACAAAATAATTCGTATCTTCGAATGTAAGAGAGTTAAAGAAAAGACCTTTTGGCAGTACAAAGTCAATTAAAGTGGCTTTCCAACAATGCCGTTATCAACGCGATAACTAATACGGGGTGTTTAAAACGAGGGGTCAAAGTTGAACTTCAAAAATTGGAAAAGAAGGGCCGAAATGAGTCACTTCCCGATGGAATTTTGTCGATTTTTTTCACTTAAAAGATAGATCTTTTAAAGGACTACGATTTATATGACCTTTGGTTTCATCAAATTATCTCTAAAATCGTCGAAAGTGGATTTTTCAGGAAACGACAATTTTTTCACATTTTGAAACGATTTTTCGACTTTCCTCGACGGAAAATAAATTTGTCGAGCCGCATATCAAATTCCATTAACTTTTTCCGTAGAATTCGATTATGGCCATTTAATTTGAAATAAAATAATATTTGGGCCCTCCGGGGGGAAAATACTTACAAATCTCACATTTTTTAATATTTTCTGATTTTTGTACGTTTAGATATTTGTGATGTGGCGGCTAATTAACATTCCTAAAATAAAGGATTAAATTTTCTTTCTTTTGGTGTAAAAATTACAAAAATCGGTTAAGATTTCATAAAGATATGAGAACTCATAGAAATCTTCTTTTTCTCGATTAACTATTGAAAGCATACAAAATGTGTTTAATCTTTGCGAATATAGCTTCGAATCATTTGAACTACTTCAAATAATAAAATCGCGACAATAGCAGTTATTTACCGTAGTTTCATTGTACGGAAATCTAAACAACAATACCGCGTTTTGTTTTACATAAATTTAAAATTCCCGTTAGATTAAATATATTTTTTTTCAATTGATACAAAAACGGGTTGGCTTTCAGCTCTTGGGTATGAGCGTCAGTAGATGTTATGCGAAGTACATTTGAACTACAGCCTACAATGATAACACCAATTCGTTACGTCCGGAAAAGTAAAAAACGAAATAATTAATAGGCTGTGTCTATTGGCACTTAATAAACGCGAAACGCGAACTCGAAAAACTACAAAAACTACAAAAAACGCGATACGCGAAATACAGTGTTGCCGGTGGCAGGTTCGCTACGCGAACCTGTTTTCAAAAAAAAACTTAAGAGGTCCTAACAACGATTCAATATGCTTCGCCCCCATGTACACAGAGGTCCGCCCTCACACGAAGGTTTTTACAATGGTCTATAAGAACCATCGGCGTATTCGCGTTTATTAAGTGCCAATAGACACAGGCTAATTAATAAGTAGTTCAAATGTACTTTTTTTGATACCCAAGAGCTTAAAGCGTACCCAAAAACGGGAATATGATACCAAACAGCATTTGATACTAAACAAAATGCTAATCTAAACGTATATTGTCACTCAGGCGCTTAGGTTAAAGGTAGGTTTAGTATGTTTTTTTTCAATTGATACAAAAACGGGAATATGATACTAAACAGCATTTAAAACTAAAAACAATGCCAAACTAAACGTATATTGGGACTCAAGCGCTTAGGTTAAAGGTAGGTTTTGTACCTATATATATTTTTTTTTTCAATTGATACAAAAACGCGAATATGATACTAAACAGCATTTGAAACTAAAAAAATGCTAATCTAAACGTATATTGGCACTCAGGCGCTTAGGTTAAAGGTAGGTTTAGTATGTTTTTTTTTTCAATTGATACAAAAACGGGAATATGATACTAAACAGCATTTGAAACTTAAAAAAATGCTAATCTAAACGTATATTGGGACTCAGGCGCTTAGGTTAAAGGTAGGTTTAGTATGTTTTTTTTCAATTGATACAAAAACGCGAATATGATACTAAACAGCATTTGAAACTAAAAAAATGTTAATCTAAACGTATATTGCCACTCAGGCGCTTAGGTTAAAGGTAGGTTTAGTATATTTTTTTTAATTGATACAAAAACAGGAAACTTAAAAAAAATGCTAATCTAAACGTATATTGGGACTCAGGTGTTTAGATTAAAGTTAGCTTTTGTATGTTTTTTTTTCAATTGATACAAAAACGGGAATATGATACTAAACAGCATTTGAAACTTAAAAAAATGCTAATCTAAACGTATATTGGGACTCAGGCGCTTAGGTTAAAGGTAGGTTTTGTATGTTTTTTTTTCAATTGATACAAAAACGGGAATATGATACTAAACAGCATTTGAAACTAAAAAAAATGCTAATCTAAACGTATATTGGCACTCAGGCGCTTAGGTTAAAGGTAGGTTTAGTATGTTTTTTTTTCAATTGATACAAAACCAGGAATATGATACTAAACAGCATTTGAAACTAAAAAAAATGCTAATCTAAACGTATATTGGGACTCAGGCGCTTAGGTTAAAGGTAGGTTTAGTATGTTTTTTTTCAATTGATACAAAAACGGGAATGATACTAAACAGCATTTGAAACTAAAAAAAATGCTAATCTAAACGTATATTGGGACTCAGGCGCTTAGGTTAAAGGTAGGTTTAGTATGTTTTTTTTCAATTGATACAAAAACAGGAATATGATACTAAACAGCATTTGAAACTAAACAATATGCTAATCTAAACGTATATTGGCACTCAGGCGCTTAGGTTAAAGGTAGGTTTAGTATGTTTTTTTTCAATTGATACAAAAACGCGAATATGACATTTAACAACGTTTGAAACTAAATCAAAAATTAAAGTTAGTTTGTCACTATGACGTGACGATTTTGAAGGGAGCCGTTTCGAATTTTCAAATACGCCCCCCCCCCTCCCCCCCCAAAGTAACGAATACGGTATATGACATGTCGCATATCGTTTCACACTCAATTCGGTCAAATTAAACGAATTTGTTGTGTTTTAGAAATATTTTGTCACTCGGCCCTTGCATCACCTCTGCGGTGCGAAAAAAAGCGAAATCTACGAAATTAATCGACGAATTCTAGCGGAGACTTGAAATGCGAAGCATTTTCACACACAACGAATACATAATTTTGACCTAACATTTTTTGGTCCTTCGAAGCGGTACCAAATTTTTTTTTTTTGGTCCTCCAACCCGAACGAATTTTTTTTGTGTTTTTCTAACGACGAATACACTACTTTGGGGTACAAATTTTTTGGTCCTTCGAACAGGGTCGAAATTTTTTTGTTTTTTTTTTGGTCCTTCGAACTCCAACGAAATTTTTTTCGGTTTTTTTTGGTCCTTCGAACAGGATCGAATTTTTTTTTGGTCCTTCGAACCGCAACGAAATTTTTTTTGTTTTTTTTCGTAATTTACACAAACGGCGTTTAATACGTACGCGACGTCGAAAGGCCCGTTAGGGCCGCGCTAGTTATTTTTATTAACAGAACATAGGGATATGGTTAAAAAGCTCTTTTAATGACGATTTCAACATCCAAAATAGGGTCCATAAGAAAAACAACAGTTCCATAGGGTTGCGTAAAACCTAGTTTAGATTGTTTTCAAGATTATTTTGATATCCGCATATCAATAAAAATTGTACATAATATGTTGTATGGATTTTTGTATGGCAATTCGTGTATACTACCACCTCCTAAAATTTACTATTCCTCCTGAAACACTCTGTACCTATATAATAATTACAATAAATAAAGTATGGGGGTTTTAGGAAACGCGCACTCTTCGTTAATAATAATAAATAATAATAATTCTATGCATATCAAAAGATGAATAAAAGAGTTACAAGACAATTTGGAAACTATAAGAAACACAGAAAATACAAACTTGCTGATTAATGGGCTAGTAATCGACACATATGTTCATGTAGCAATAAACACTTTTATAAAAAGAAACATCTAAGTGTAGAAGCCAAAATAAAAACTGCCCACGAATTAGAAGATAAACAAGAAAAAATAATAGTGGTAAAAGTGAAAGATATTTAAGAGGAAAAAATTAATGATCATACAACGATGAGATTCAGAAATAAATGGGAAAAGAAGGAATGTGATAAAGGAAACGAAGCTAAAATATGTGAAAGGAAAATAAGGATAAATGGTATCGAATGGATATCGAACAGCAGAGAAGCTAAATAGAGAAAAAATTGATAAATGAAAACGGTAACGAAAAACCGATGACGAATCAGGCAACGAACAGGGATATGAGTGCTGAAAAGATCCAAAAAAACGCACAAAAATGAAAACAAAAAAGTGACAATTAGTGAAATGGTGGAATGTAGAGAGAAATCAAAAAGTTCCAATTTGATATAATAACAAGAAACAAAACAACTGAGTTAAGTTAAGAAATGCTGGGGATTGAGCCTAGAGTCCAAAATATATTGTTGGCTACCGGATTCATTGTAAATAAAGATCTTAAAACAAAGGAATGTAGCCAAAAGATTAATTTATTAATATCTGCTCATCCTCCGAAGAAAAAGATTGTATTAAAAGAGGATTCTTATATTGATGTCTACCTAGATATGGTCCAAGAAAAAATAACCTTGATCCAATTATTCGTCGAATGTTACCGTAGTAAGCTATAGCGAAGAATTTTATAGTATCGAAAATAATGAAATATTACCCTTTTAGGTATGCCCAAAAGTATTAGCTCCCTTATATTATTAACGTAGAAGATACAGTCTCGTTAATTTTCGGTGATCCCTCAGGTCGGATGAATGAAGTAATTTTCCGGAGCGTTTGATGGTCTATAAAAAAGAATAACATGCTCCCTTATGAACAGTGCAATGAATAACATAATCAGTACTGTAATTCCTTAATAGAAACTTGCGCTATTCGAAATCGAAATAAAAGTTTTCCTCAAAGCTCAAACTGTGGGGAAAAACACTTTAATCGATTGATTTTTCGAGTTCCACGATCTCCTTCAAAAAGCATAATTGCTTTTAGAGAAAATGGGGTGAAAATTGAATTTCGACTTTTATTATTTATTAATTAAACTGTAATTTTTTGTAAACCTGAAAAGTTAAGGTCGAGAATTGGGCGAAAAGTCCAACCGCTTTTACAAGAGTTTGATAGTGTTGATTTAAAGGAAAACGATCGGTATTTCTAATATTGCAGTTTATTCAACATTCTCATAATAGATTACGTTTGAGTTCACGTGATTCAAAGAAGAACAATTTATATGATAATAGGAATTTTCTGTGAAGATTGAAACTTATCACAGAGAAATTCCTGAATTGAAAACGTATAATCTTTCAAAATGGGTTCTTTAATTTCAAATAAAGATAGTTATGATTTTTTTAAATTTTGTTCTTTACTATCAATTGGATCGCTTTATTCGACTTAAAATTTACACAACAATCCTATGAAACTTTGAGTATTTGGAACACTAAAACCTTGAGACTTAGCCACGCTGATGCTTTAGAGTTTAGAATCTTAAAATTTAAACGGAAGTAATAATTAGAAATGAAACCTTGAATATGGAACTTTAAAACTTCATAAGTTTGTAATTGTGAAAGATTGCAAATATGAAACTTTAAAATTTAAAACCATGAAAATTTAAAGCTTTGGCACGTCCAAATTTTGAAAAACTCATAACTTTGCAGTTTTTAGAGCCTTGCACTTTAAACTAATACTTTTGAATCTGTACTACTCTTACATTTTTGACATTCGAAAGACCGAAACTTTGAAACTCAAAAATTGTCGTTTGATGTATTTAGAAGTTTGAAGCGTTGTTTCTGTAGATTCGAAACCTTTAAAGTTTGCATACGCTGAAACTTTTTGGAAACATGAAACTAATATTTGCATTAACATCTGTGGTAATAGTAAATTTCATCCGTCTGACTTAACCAAACAATATTTTGTATTGAATGGCTCAATAAACTGATTTTGATTTTTTGATTTTATTTTAGAGTAATGAAACATTAACATCTAAGAAGTGACACTTTGAAATCTTATAACTTAGATTTTATAATTAACAGTTTGAAAGTATGGTGTTTTGAAACGTCCAGTCCAAGTCTGAAACATCATAACTTTTACAATGGTGTTTTAGGAGATTTGGTGGTTTGAATCTTTGAAACTTTGCCACCGTACCTTCAAGTCAACATATTGAATCCTACATTTTAAATCACTGACACCATTGTAGTTCGAGTATAACAGCAATGTCGTCGAAATAATAAATAAAAAAGAAATAGAAGTAACAAAAGCGAATTGGTAATGTCCAAGCATTGAAACGTCACAGCTTTATAGTTTTGAAACTTTGACAATGAAGTTGAGGAGGTTTGAAACTTTCCCACTTAAGAAACACCTTTGAAATTACACACATTTTGAACCATATATTTTGAAACATTGATGCCATTGAAAATTTCTAACCTTGAAATCCGATCAAATCAAATGAAATCATACAGAATTCTTAAATAAGGAAATGTGTAGTATAATAATTGCAATATCGTCGACATAATGGAAAAGACCACGTTCAAGAAACAATATTTACAGGAACGAAGCGAAAGTACAGCTAGGTGGTAATGTAAGTACCTACTATCAAAAGGAATAGAACCTAGTAATACCTAATACTTATGCGCTGTTATCAACGTGTTTGTCAAAATTTAAGTTTGGTGCAAACGTTATACAAGAATACTATGAAACTTTGGCACTTTTAGAACTTTGAAATCTTCAAATTTTAACCGAAGCTTTCACATTTTCAAAATTAGAGCAAACTTTTTACAAATTTTGGAACTTTGCACAAACTTCATAAACTTTGGAAGTTTAAAGCGTTGAAGCTTCTGCACAACTTTAGGATAATTTTACCGTGAAATCTTTAAAGTGCAAAGCTTTGGAACGTTCCCAAGTTTGAAACTTTTAAATCTTGAAGTAAGTGAAGCTTTGCAAATTTGAACTTGGAAGCTATGAAGGTTTTTAATCGTGACTTAAGCAGTTTAAGCTTTGCACAATTAAAGCTTCCTGTTCCGGAAAGGTACGTACTGAGAAAAAAGAAACACTAGAAAATGAAAAAAGAAAAGACTTAACGCTACTATATCCAAGAAAAGAGAAAGTTTTCGGTTCATTTTGACTCTTCCATTCGAAATATCATTTATTTTTCATTGTTAATAGAGACATACTTAAAACAATTTAAGTATCGCTACAGGATAATGTTCAAATGACCTGTTCTTTATCAAATTAGTAATTATAATTAGGAACAATTGTTAAGTGTAAAAAACGTGCTACTTTAAACATGCAGTAAAATATTTTATTGCAAATTTCTATGATTAGAAATATGATGAATACGATTTCGTAGTCACGTTTTTCCAGTTTAAATAATTATATTTGCACCATTTATTGTCGAGCCTTATTTAATTTATGTTAACGTAAGGCCACCTAATCGGTAAATTTTAGTACTTGCACTTCGTGCACAAATTCGGTTATATTTTAATTACATTTTTTTTCGTTTCAGGTAATTTGGAAGCTTGTCAAGAGAATTAATTATGTGAGAGTAAGTTTATTAATTTTCGTAAGATTTTCTAAATGTTTCCTTATTCCTTTTCGTTATAAGTAAATAGAGATAAAAAGTATCTACGGAAAACTGTACGTGCCATGATTGACATTTCATTAACTCACACACAGGAAAATTTTGCATTGTATATCATAAAATTGAAAACTTTAAAAACAGTTTCGATCAAATTACAAGTTTTCAATAACCTTAAGTGGAAAAATTCACTAAAAGGTTTAAAACTTTCATCTTGGGGAGAGTCTTTATTAAATAGCTACCTGATATTCGAAGTTTTCAGCTTCTCGCACAAAAATTTACTGATACTATGACGTTTTATTAACTTTAAGAATTCTACTTGGACAAAAAAGTTAAGCTAAAAAACGATTTTCTTTAATGCAAAACTGCATGTGACTACACCTACCTATGTCTACATTTTATATTTGTTTATCACAACTGTCTTGTGCAGATCGAACTTAAAAAACTCCGAACTTCGAGAATATATTAGGATATTTTTGTAGTATTTCAGTTATTGGAGAATATAAAATTTTGATTATTTTGGAAATTACTATCACCATTTTTATTTTAATTAGAATACCCATAGATTGCTACATTTTTCGATTATACATTACATTTGTGTAATCATCCTGCGTTTGTACTGCACGAGTCAACGATAGGGTAAAGTTAAGGTACATATGTACTTTGAGGGTGGAATTTAAAACGGAATATGATAGGGCTTGTAGGCACATATAACTATACAAGGTTCGTGAAAAGAATAAAGTAATTAAAAGAATGTTTCCAATTAACGTTTCAAGAATAGTGAAAACTCATTAACCTTCCCCATGGATAGTTATTTTCGTATTAATTAAGACAATTCTGTGATTGTAGCGACACGTTTCGATAAATTTTTTTAATTATCATCATCAGACTACTTGTTAACAATTAAGGCATCAAGTATATTTGAGTGTAGCACAAATTAATACTTACAATAATTGATGCCTTAATTTTTAGCAAGTAGCCTGATGATGGTAATTTAAAAGATTTATCGAAACATGTCGCTACAATCACAGAATTGTCTTAATTAATACGAAAATAAAACTATCCACGGGGAAGGTGATGAGTTTTCACTATTCATAAAAGGTTAACGTACGACCCCATTTAGAGCATTCAATTATGAATTCATCACACCACTACTTCACTTTACGAACTACGATGGACCCCATCAGTTTAATGTTTCCAATTTTTTATTTTATAATTTTATCATCTTTAGACCTTTTCGGCTTTATTTGTGGCATTTCTATTTTGAACTTTACGTTAAAATAATAAACACCATCGCTAATGCCAATAAGTTCCATTAAATTTCTTCTTTTTTTGGAGACGTCTCCCGATGTGCAGTTACTGTATAAAATTTATTGACAACAAGGCAATTTTTGCGTCTCATCTAATGCATAAATCATAATATGTAGATATCAATTTATTTTTAACAGTAGTTTTTTGTGGCATTTATTTAATTAGAATTAATTCTTTCAAAACTTACTTTGTGGAACTTCATGATTAATCAAAATAACAAAAACAAGTAATTTCACTAATTTTTGCATGTAACTCGACGTATTTCGACACTGTGTCATTATCAAATGATTAAATAATCAAACAATTGAATTAAAATTTTAATCTATCACAATCCGTTACGCTTGAGAATGACACATATTGTTGAAACGCGTCGGGTTACATTTAATAATAAAAAATTTGTAGAATTATTTTTTTTGATTACAGTTTATTTAATTTTTAGCATAGCTACACTGTTTTAATTTTCCGTGCCCAAAGCTACGTGGGTAAAGGTGATACTCCAATATAACAGGTGTTTCATATTTCAGAATCCGTATGAGGTGGATACAGAATGTAATTAATAGAAATTAGAAAGGATTGTATAACATAATAATAGACGGAGTCTATCGTTTGAAGAAACTTTATAACTGTTTAATATTTTGAAAGGGGACAATTATTATTGAACACCCTATAACTCCATATCAAATATTGTGTAGGGCAATTCTCTTCTAATCATTTCTGAATATGTACTTTTTTTCTGTATAAATGTCTGAATAACCGATGGAATATTGAAAGTAAGGATTTTTATCAGCACTTTGTATATCTTAAACTATTAATTTTAGCCATAGGAGCCTTATAAACGAACGTCAAATACAAACATCAGCTTATATACAGGGTTTTAGATAAGAAAAAAAATGGTTACTCTACTCTTTTGGTGTAGATACTCTGTGTGGTTGAAACAGTTTTTAAAACCCTATGGTATACTACACAACAGGGTGTTAAGTTTTTAAAAATTAACTGTTTGCTTTAAACGAAAAACAATATCTCCTACAAACGCGGTACGATTAATTAACGTTAAATTATCTTAGTTTTTTTAATCATAAATCGCCATTTCTAAATAACGCAGTGGCGTAGAAGCGGGGGATGCAGACACTATTTTTATCTCAAACTTCTACCCCAATTTCTTATTTTCTGTCTTAAATTCATAAAATTATTATATATTCTGTTTTGCAGACTTTACTATATTACTATTACTTATTATTATTATTATTATTAATTGATAAAAAACAAAGGTTTTATGTTCGGGAGGGGGTTGCGCTTTGTCTTATGATTTAAGTACCCTTCTTGGAAGGCTGTTTCAGGCATTATATAATATGCAAGCACGTAGAGCGTCTATCAATATTATAATTTGGAAAAGTTTCTTCCTCTAAGAAAGGAAAATGGTAGCATCCGATTATTTCACCATTCAAGTGTTAAAGCCTGTAACTAAACAGTATTTATTCAATCGGAGGAGTTGCGTCATTATTTAAATAATTTATGAACCACCTTAACTACGACACAGAAGCCTAACTAATTGTAGTTTTAAATTACGTGCTAGCACTTATATTGGGAGCACTTTGCTGCGTTGCCACTACTACTACGTTACTGCAACAAAGTTATTACTGTGACATTTTTAAAATGTAAACAATGTTAATTAAGACATGAGAGCAATGTCGATTCCTGAGGTCATTTTTGATTATGACGCAACTATCCTGTTTGAGTAAATAAACAATTATTTAATTTTCTTAAATAACTGTTCAATAGTTAATACTTTTTCCAAGTGGAAATTAGAATACCTACTTGAAAATTTTTACCTATTTTTAAATCAGTAAATCAACAGGGTATGCCGTATGCAGGGTCACCCATAGAAAGAACATTATATTCCATTGTTTTATTGTTAGCTTTTAATATTTTCTAAAATGGATTTACGTGATTTATGAAATTCCAGGGAGGGGCCCGAGCTCCCCCCCCCCCCGCCCATTAGTAGTGGTGCCCCTGAAAATTATTATTATTATCTTGAGCTATACGTGAAATCATAATGAAGAATGGTTTTTCCACAACCCCCGGATCAATCTCAAAACTGATATCATCACAGCCTTCCGGCATAAAAAAATGGACGAGTTTGCCATAAAGACCAGTAAGGTTTTTGTAGTCAAAGTATTTTGCGCGAGACAGATCATCAAGAGATTTTTTTGCTAATAAACCCAATTTTGATCATTACTAGACTTCACCAAGCCTTTTTAGTACTGTCAAGCACAGGTTAATTACAATAATACTGACATAATATTATGTAGTAATCTTATATTTTGTCTATAAACTTGAAAATGATTCATCAGCTAAGGCCCGGGTTTACATTTTTTTAAAAACCTGTAATATTTAAATATATATTTTATAAAAAATGGCAAATATCTTCATAAAAACCTGTAATATTTTTTAAATATTTCAAACTGAAACCAAGAAGTCAAACACATGTATTCATCAAATCATCATATTCATAATCAATTAATCTAGAGAGAACTAAATTTGTGGTTTTTTTGGGCAATGGTAAGTCGTTTTTCGAATAACACTGGCTTGTACCGGACCCCACTTTTTAAACTACAGTACCCTACAAGGTATGCTTATGACGTCATTGGGATTAGGGGTGAGATTTTTTCGCATTTTCTATACACGTGTAATATTAACATTTATTTTTATTCAAAAATCGAAATTTGCGCTATACCTCCTGCTGCGAACCTAACCCTTAGCAAGTATAACAGGTACCTATCCATCCTAATCCTTACATTGTTTACTGAACAAACAACTGACCATTTATTTTAAATCCTCCTTTACAGGTGGTATTTTAAAAATACGTATAAATTATGAGTCGGAGAGAAATTCACCAAACATTTTCTGTAACGTTCAATACACGTATCTAAAAAAATAAACGTGACACGTTCTCACCACTAATTGGGATAACCGGGCTCTACCAATGCACCTTGTTTTCATGTTGTAATTCTTACAACCTTTCACAATACAATAGGGCATTTGAAAATCGGCAAAATATTTTAAGAAAAATATGAGAAGTGCGAAATATTTTTTTTACTTTCCAATATTTATTAAAATATTTGTGTATTTTTTTGTACTTAAATATTTTTAAAAATATTTTGATATTTAAAAAAATATAAATCCGAGCCCTGTATCACTAAATGTGTCGCGCAAGGCTCACCCTTTGGACCATTCATTTTTCGCAATGAGTAACCTTTGTAAATATTAGACCGATTACATGTAAATATGTTTTTTAATGTTGATAATATTCATTTTTGCGTTTGTTTCTAAATCCATTAAGGATCAAAGAATTTTAAAATGTTTAAAGGTAAATCTTATAAATCTTATAAAATGTGGATAATCGAAGAAAAAATAGTGCATAATTTGGAATTGGTCCACTATTGAAGCTCTTTGTAGCATGCAAAATGGACATATTAGATAACTTAGTTTTTAGTATAGGTATTAATAATCTTTTTTTGGTTGGAATATTTTCTTGCGAATTCACGAAATGAAAATTATGATAAATTTTAAAAAGCGCTTTTCGTGTGTAAGTAATTGCATAATATATAGTTTGCGACTTTCTCAAATTAATGTAATTTATAATTCCAACTTTAATGCGAGAAACGCGTAGCCATAAAAAAAAATATAAGATAATGTGGCACGTCCAAAAGAAAGAAGTTCATAATTTGTTGTGTTTCTTTTGACAACTTTGAAGTCGAAGCAAAAGGTGGAAGGTGGTGTACTTAATTTGCTAAGCTAAAATGAAAGCAGATAACGTAAAAGGCATTGTTCGGTTACTTTGTTTCATTCTTGAAGTTGCGGTCTTTGAATTGGCTGATACAAAAGGATACCGTTTCTAATTAATTTCTAATATTAAACGAGGACAGTTTCATTTAATGAATATTTAAGTAGCGTGTTTGTATTTATCTTAAAATCAAAACAAAAAGCTTCTTTTCTTTTTCACAAAAAAAAAAAACGAATTCGTTTCGTGTTAGCGAAATAATGAAGAGCGGGGACGAAAAAGGATGCGTTTTGTAATTTTCTCGGTGGTTGAGTCATTTCTCTGGGTGTAATTTGAATACGGAATGCAAATTATTTAGGGCCACCACATTTGTAGTCAACTGTTGTCTCTCGCTATGTTAAATTAGGCACATTGAAGTACTAAGATAAATGTTTTCCCTCATATTAGTTCTTCAAACCCCTGTCTCCATAAGTACGTCCCTGTTTTTATAGCCAATTTGAGGTGTATTTTACGAACCCGAAATTATCCACTTCATTTTTTTTTATTCCTTCTAATTAAATATACCAGCTCAATTTTATTCGGCAACTTCGGTCCTTTATGAGTAAGAATCATGAATGGAGAGCAACTACGTAAACAGATGTTGGAATTAAAATTTTACTACACTTTTCTTTTAATATCGGAGGGTTCCTAAATTAAAGTAATACCGACTCTTTTCAATTGCCAATTATTTTATACGGGCAAATGTCGGCTTGGCGTAATTAAATTAAAAAGAAAATTATTCATCTATATAGGTACAGTAAAATATTATGTTAGTGTTCTGTGGTGGCGATGTTCAATGGCATGATTCGTCAGTGGCGTAGGCAGAACTTATTTTCGAGGAGGGATCCAACAATAACCAGACACAGCTCGATATTTAAAAGTTTGTACGTAGTTAAAACAGACAAATTTTTTCGTCCTTACAGAAATTTCGGGGGGGGGGGATACATTCCGATATCCCCCCCCGTGGCTACGCCCCTGTGATTCATTATATAGACTGTTTGATTGGGAATGTATTAGACATCGACAGTGGAAACATTAAACTTACATTTCTGTCTCTTCAGAAGAAATAACGGGCGCCGGTACCCTCACAGGAAAAAAATCACCTGGAACATGAATTGATTTAGAATTTAGAATACAATGTGACCATCATTTCAAAATGGTACTTATTCGGACAACTCCATTCCGAAGAGCGTTCTGTATCCCTTACAGCAGTTACGGAGGCTCTCTTGAACCTGCCGCCACTAAACCGAGCAATTAGGGCAAAGGCGCTCAGAGGGGTATACCGGCTGAGAGTCAACAGCGAGGAGGGATCTTCAATGGCGGGGCACTAGGTTGCTGACGAGCTTGCGAGAATGGCAAGGGCAAAACCACTCATGGGACCTGGACCAGCCAAAAAGGAGATTCAGGCAAGATTCACGAAAGAGCATTGCAGAGACTGTTCGAAAATCCCAGGACAGAGTTATTCCAATTCTTTTTGGAAATCCCAAACGGGATTTAGCAGCGTCCATCTTAAAGTTAAGCAGGACAAAGATAAAACTTGCGACAAAGATGGTCACAGGCCACTGTCGCCTGTACAAACACCTGAATAACATGGGACTGATCGATAGCCGATATGCAGGGGTTGTGGTGTGGCCGAAGAAACGCCCTATCACATTATTTGCCAATGTGAGGCATTCACAAAGGCAAGGGAACACCTACTTGGAAATGAAAAAATTACACAAGAGGAAGTAACGAAGATTCGTCCTACTAAAATCTTGGACTTTGTTAATGATACAGGTATTCTGGAAGATAACAATGGGGAGCACAATAGACCAAAAGGTCGCAATGCAGGAACCAATAGGGACCACCCCCAGCAATAATAATAATAATAATAATTTAACTGATTTGTCAAAGATTGAGAATATCAAAAATAGAATAAACATTGAATCAGGAACCAAACCACTTTTTGAAAAAGAATTTTTAATGTCCGCTGTTGATTCTTTTTGTACGAAAAATGTGGAATCGTGGAATAAATTGTTAGGCCACGAACGTAATTTTGAGGTAAAATTCTATCAAGACCTTATAAGTTACTAATTTATAAAGAAAAAGAATTGATGGTGGATATGCGCCACAAGTACCATAGAAGCAAGTCGTCGTGCAACATTACGTCACACACAGTAAGCTGTAATGGAGTAAGTAGGTTAGGAACAATGAGTGGGGATTAGATATAAGGCGGAGCAGAGTAGTATTAGGAATTAATTATTATCACTACTGTTAATTGTTAATTATATCTAGTTCAATGTAGAGTATATGAGATGTATGAGAATAAAGTAATTAGATATTAGTGTAATACGAGGTTTCAATCCATTGTCTATGAAGAGACATCACATGGCGACCCTGCCAGGATTAAACAAAGTGGTTTATCAGCACCTGCCCTAGAAGCGGTGTTGAAATCTTTGTTCGAATTGAGTAAGAAATACGGAATTCCGAAATTACATATTTTTAAAGATGAAAGAAATGAAGCGCTTCTATCAACTATAACAAAAAATATCGAATTCTTTAAAGAATGTAAGATTAAAATAATTGTCATTAGTAAAGCCAGAAAAATTGAGTGTAAAGAGACAAGGGAGTTAATATTAAATGATTTCCATATTCTTCCAACGGGAGGACATAGTGGAATTAATAGAACGTATGCAAACATAAAAAAGTACTATTTTTGGAATAATTTAAAGAACGATGTAATAAAATTAGTAAACAAGTGCAATGAATGTAAACGGCATAAGCATGTAAATCGACAAAAAGAACCTATAATAATTACTACAACAGCATCATCGGCATTTCAGAAGGTATATTTAGATCTTGTAGGTCCATTAAACCAAGATAACGAAAACTATCGATACATTTTGACGATACAATGCGAATTAACAAAATTCGTTGAGGGGTATCCACTTGAAAATAAAGAAGCGGAAACGGTTGCAAAAGCATTCGTTAACAATTTTGTTCTAACGTATGGTATACCAGAACAAATAGTAACTGATCAGGGTACCGAATTTTTAGCAAAAATTTTTAAGCAAACATCAAAATTACTAGGCATAAATCAAATAAATTCAACAGCGTACCATCACGAGACATTAGGGTCATTAGAAAACACACATAAAAATTTAAACGCATATTTAAGGATACAAGTAAACAAATTTCAAACGACATGGAGTAATTGGGTCAAATTTTGGACTTTTGCATTTAACAATTCAGTGCATACAGAGACAAAATACACTCCGTATGAGCTTGTTTTTGGAAAACGTTGTAATTTACCACATAATTTGTTAGGAAAGGTAGATCCGATGTACAATTTTGAAAATTATCCAATAGAATTAAAGTTTTGATTACAGTCAGCATGGGAAGATGCTAAAAATAACCTGATCAAGTCGAAAATCAAAAGGAAACATAGGTTAGATAAACATTGTAATAGTATTAAGTATAAGTTTAACGACAAGGTGTTTATAAAAAGCGAAGAAACCAACAAGTTACAACCAGTGTACAACGGACCGTATAAGGTAATTGAGGACAGATCACCAAACGTAACATTAAAAATAAACAATAAACTAGTTACAGTGCACAAAAACAGGGTGAAACAGTGATAAAATAAAGTGAAGTGAAAAAAAAACAACATGAGAACATTGCTTACATTTAAGGAAAAAAAAATATTTTTTTTCTTTTAACCTAGGGTCTTTGTCTTCCACAATCCCAGGGATGGAAAAAAATGACTTGAAACGGATCAAGAATGGGAATATATGGAAGACGGTGCACTTTTAAAAGGAAGACGTGCTGATTAGTCCCAGACGAATATTATTTAGAGTTTCGACATACTTATCAAGTAGCGGAGCAGAAATTTGGCATAAAAAACTGAAGGAGGAGGGGAACCAAAAAAATTAATGTGTGTCAAGTGGAAGCTTGGGCAGATGAGCAAGAATCAGTGATTGACCTAATGGTATTTCATGTACAACGATTTTCAGTATGATTTTCCATTTTGACATTTCTTATTTGTTATTGATAGATCGAAAAATAAAATTTCTATGAAATGTGTAAGTCAAGGGTTGGTATTTATGTATAATAACCAAAGCAATCTGCAATTTTGGGATCTTTCAAAAGCTGCAAAAAGTTTCTTTCACATACGAATTATGACGTTAGGTTCACAATTCAGGAAAGGTAAATAAATCTAGTGGTAAGACTTTGGGTCTCTTCATTTTACAAAATTATAGCTGGAAATTATATATATTTTCAAATATACACTTCTTAAGGCTCTACAATACTACTCCGAAAATGTGTCGAAATTGACTGATTTCTTTGGAAAGAATTACGCTTTCCTTGGAAAGACTTAAAGCAGCTTGATGTTTATATGACTCTGTACCGCACAAAACTAAGTAGGTATCAAAACATTTTTTTAATTTGTTAATTCGTACGGCATTTATTGATAAAAAGTTGTAAATCGCTTTGGAAAGATTTAAGGCAAACCAAATATGATATCATACATTTGCTATACCTGCGTTATAGATAATTGTAATATCTAACTAGGTATGGACTTCTATTTCGAATGTACTTAATGCTTTTGGAGTTATTAATTAAAATTAAAATTAACTTTATGCAACCAACATTGATCCTGCAGCATCTTTTTTCTTTTCGCGGAGGGCTGTTAGTTCTAAGCTCGCCCATCTCAATGGGGAGTCTTATGACAAAAGCAGTACTTTTCTACCTGTTCCATTGTGTGATAATCCTACTTATTACAAGGAAAATTGTAAAACTATGCTCTCTGAATGAATGAATGAATTAAAGAAATTAGCAAAATTTTAAGGATACCTATGAGATGCAAAGATTAATTCTGAATAAATATAAATAAGGTAAATAATATAATGCGCAACCGAACTATGTATTAGTTAGTAGTAATGCGATTTGGAGGAAATTTATTGTTCATAACTTCTAAAAATATAAAAAATACAATCATAATTTATTACGGCGTTAGGTACCTACATAATCTTTTTTTAAAATATTTCTAAGCGGTTGATCTCGACTATGTGTAGCGTCTAGTAGTTCAGGCAACATGGCATTTATGTAAAATTTCTGCAAGTAATTTATCATGCAATTCTGCCAAAATTCATCATCTGCAGGTATGATAGCATATTTTAAATCTTTAGAAGTAGGTAACAATAATCTACAATCTTTACACGAATTAGCTTTATTCAAATGTCTAGGAAACACTCTTTGACTTCGGATGTAACAAAAATTTAAATACAAGTTCCATAATAGTATTATCTATTCAGGTAACTATTTAAAAATACACACTTGAACTAAACAGGTACCTAAATGTTTATGACCATAATCCCTTTACAATATTTACAACCTGTCAATCAGTCTTAGTATAAATGAATGTGGGTGGCTTTGCGGTTAAATGTCTGCATTTTGGGTTGCATATTTTTCAAACTAGATATTTCACTATAGTATTGTAGAGCCTTAATTAACAATATTATATACTACAGGGGTGGGCAGGAACAAAATACTTGTGTTGAAAATACAGTATTTAAAATACATTTGTATTTTGTATTTTGTATTTGATGATTTTTCTCTAAAGTATTTTGTATTTTGAATTTGAAATACTCTTAAGAGTATTTAAACTGACCTATCTTGCTTTTTTGAAACTGATTACTTATAGAAACAGAAAGGTATTTTTGTATTTCATATATTGTATTTGATTTTGTATTTTTAAAAAATATATCAAAGTATTTTGTATTTCAAATACCTTTCTAGGAATATTTTATAATTTGTATTTGAAATACGTTAGTGCATGTATTTTGTCCAGCCCTGAGGTACTTATAGGTAGTTATTTTAATCAACTTTAAGTTTTGATGGTGAAAATGGGCTTTCTGAATGCAATATCAGCGGTTTCAACAAGACGCCGCTACAGCAAGAGTGCCTCTCAAACGCCATTTTTTAACTCTGTATATTTTGCCTCTTATTTAATAAAAGGGTATAAAATCTGTTACGTTTCCAGACAGCCTAACTAGTGGTTCCAAAATTCTATTCAAAAGTGAACGACGTTAATTAAACAATAACAAGTAATTCGACTCAAATTTTTTATTTTAAATATAACCGAACGCGTTTCAACATTATGTATCGTCATCAAGAATGAAACAGATTGTTTATAATAATAAATAAGTGGAATGACTTATTTTTATTATTATAATTACTTATAGAGTTCCACAAGTTTAAAAATTAATTATGAGGAGATTGAACTTAAATCTACAGAATTAATTTTAAGAAAAAAGCCTAAAGATAAATGTAACACTGATGTACGAAGTAATTGACTCAGCAGAAATTATCGTTGATACGACATGAAAAATTTCTTATTGATAACAGAAAATGGTATGTAGAAAAGATTAAATTTGTTCTTGTTCGCAGAATGGTAGTGAATCCGTTATTTTCTGGTGGACAATATTAGATAAAATGTGAAAATGTTTCGGCATGCAAAAAACCGGTCTGTGAGGAAATTGAAGTACCTAATGTTAGTTTTCAAGTAAATTTGTAGTTGAGTGTAGTTGAAATGTAATTAAACCACCCAAAAAACTTGAAAATTGGAGAAAAAGTAACGAAGTAATTAATTGGTATTTGTTGAAACTCATAAAAAAAGAATTAAAACAATTACTACAACAAATGCAATGTGGTGGTTACCTTCTATCTAAAGTGGGAATTTATTAACCGTTATATTAAAATTTGTGCATAGATTTAAAAAAAAAGTCGACGTTTGTGAGTTATCTGTTTAAACATTCATATCGTTAGTTTATGGATGCAGTGGTAATTATTATAAATATTACTCGACCCATCTATATGCTAAACGATGTATATGTGATTATTCACATTTGGATTAATTTTCTCCAAACTTACTTTGTGAAATAATTGTTATTCACAAAATTTAATTTAATAAATTATTGGAATAATTTGTTTTTATTATTACAGTGGTTGACATTTTGGCGGTCCATGATACGTTGGTATATGTAATTAATCGTGATCTCGTAAAGCTTATTGTAGATCTCTAAACATCCAATTCTGAATGTGTGTCGAGTTAAAGGATGTTTCATTATGACACATTTCCTTAATTAGGTACATCGAACTTCAATTACTATGCGTTTCGTGAGTGTGCGAATCATCTACGTGAAATGGAAAGTGCATATAAATTGCATATTTTAATAATTTTCTTTATTAGCTTCGTATCTCTGTAGTTTAATAATATAATAAGATTCCGTTTAAGGAATTGTTAATGCATTGAAATTTCCAAAGCTTCGTACATAAGGAAAGTGTGCAGTGCACCTTAACAGAACTAAACAATTCTAAATTGCGGATGTAAATCGATTACATTACCTACATTAAAAAATTTACATAATAGGGAACTGTAATGTCATTTTATTAGTTCTTAATTTTGTTGGCAAGTATTAAGTAATTTCATTAAATTAATTAAGAAATTGATTAGAATTTATACATACATTTTTTAAAAAACTCAAAGATGTATGGGATTTTTTTAAATTATTCGACTTTTTAAGAACCTAAAATATAGGTACCTAGATGGACATTACGTAACTAATTTTAATTTAAGAATAATTACAGTTTGTTTGTCAGAATTTTGAGGAAAAAACGAAAAAAGTTGCTTAATTTCCACTTTTACCCTTACTTACCAAGCTTTCATGGCCTAATACGATTTTTAATTTTTTAGAATCTATGAAAATTATTAGTTTAGTTATTTAGTCATGATAGGTATTTTCTTATAAAAATTATTATTATTAAATCCTTACTGTTGAAAGTATCAAAAACGGCATCTAATTTATTAAAAAAATATTAATTAGGGCACAGCAAAAGTATCATTAATTTTCTCTATGCCGTGCCATTTTGACATACTACTTCACCCCGCATGAACTATTGATCTTTTTCCAGACTTGTATCGTTTTATTTTTCTTCAATTTTCCATACTATTTGTTTAGCCGCACATTGGATATTGAAGTTTATCCATATTCCACAACATTGATCATGACACTTCCTCATCTTCTCAAATTTGTAAATTGAAGTGGATAAATATTTCTTAAACAACCAGTTTGTCAAAATGTTTTAGAATATGTCCCATTTTGGAATGGGCAACAGGTGTTTTTGAATATCGTTCAGAGAAGATAATAGCTTCACGATTAAGTAGTAGGTACCCTATGATCCATTTTATGGCTAGTAGAAGTCACATATCTTTTAAATTTAATTGTAAAGACACCTAATTATAAGACCTTTCATGTAGAAACTATTTTTGTATGTATATTCATTTTTGTACTTGAGCGGATTTGGCATATTCCTTTTCTTCCCACCGTCTTTCCAAATGATTATAATATTGAAGGAGTTTCAGATATTAATAATAGTAATAGTTTATTTCGTAACCAGTGGTATTGAAATATACATATATGCATAAAATAAAAATAATATAGACATAAAAAAATTCAAAAACAAAATTTGACAGAAACGTATGATAATAAGTTATTTTAGTTGTAAAAATATGTACCTAAACACTTAAAAATAAGTAAGCAATTAGATATTAAAATATAAGCTTATAAAATATACGCTGACTAGATTTTGATAGTGTTTATAAACAAAACATGAAAATATAGCATATTAAATATATTATTGTTCAAGGTACTCATTAATTAGCGTTTGACATGGTATACAATTTGGTTATTCACACCTGCAATATTTAGCCTAAAAAAATTTAAGAAGCAACCTGCAGCTTCAGTTCGTCCAGTGTTATTTTAAAATGTAATGATAACAGGTTTGCAGGTGCCACAGCATCGATCTCATCTGCATAATGTGTAAAACCAAATATGCTTGTATTTGTTCTCCATACCTTTACTTTTGTGGAAAAAATTTCAAGAATTTTTGACCTATTATTTCTTGGGGTTCCTACCAAGATGGAATTGTGTTTTTAAGGTAACGTGAAGCAATTATTGCATATTTCTCCCAGTTTCAGAGATTGTTTAAATTTTATAGAAGAGGTGTTGTTTACTCTGTAAGGTCTATCCGGCTCAGTTCCAATTCTGCGTTTAAATATATCTATTAGTACCCTGAACTTTTTGTTCAAGAATAGAGTATGAAAAATATAATTTCGAATACCATTCAGGACCGTTTTCGCTTTTTTGGTGCTTCTGGTAACTTCGGCGCCTTAAACGAATACATTCTTTTGCTATGGTTTCAATTTTCGATGGAACCACCAGACCCTTACCTCACAGTATCCTTATCTTTCCCACTAAAATACTAACCCGGTCTTGATCTTTTGAGAGTTACTTCTGAGATTTCCGATCTTTTCTCTTTTTCATCATTACTCCTGCTTCATCGCTTTCGAGTTTGTTCTTCAGTTTCAGAAGACGTCTTCTTATAAAAATATAAACCACAAAAATGTAAGTAAATAACTTACTTTATGGTGACTTTCTCAGTTATGTTCCTGAACAACAACTAAACATTCCTAGAACTATAAACTCATCCCTTTTCTAAAGACTGGATGGAATTCCCAGGCAATTCGTTATATGGTAATTGCACTCGGGACGTCTTCACTTTTAATGTGGTTTAATGAGTATTTTTCAATGAACTTTTTTTGTAATTATCCACATTATCAATTCAATAAATCTGAACATTTATAATAATTCAAAAATACTGATGAACTTGGTCGATATGTTTATTTTAAGAATAACTTCATACTAAGGATTTTCGTAAATTATTATAAGTAACCAGTTGAAACCCGCGGGATTACAGAACGAACTTCGAATGCCGCGTGTGTGCGAAAATTTAACAAATAACAGAAAACAATACAATTTTTATTATTTATACATATTTTTGGGCACTTTGTTGATTGTGTTTGAATCGAGTCAAAAATCAAACGTTTAAATAAAATTAAGACGTAGTTTTGAAATTATAGCGTACTTTTGAAAATAAGGCGTAGTTTCGAAATTTAGGCATAGTTTGGAAAATAAGACGTAGTTTCATAATTTTATTAAGGCGTTGTTTCGAAATTAAAACAGATAAAATTATTTATTATTGCAAATTAATTATTAAACAAATACAACTAATAAATTTATCAAACTAAGTACCTATACAGGGTGGGCCATTGAAAAGGTAACACGCCTGTTTTGGGACACTTAGACAAGTTTCATAAAAAAACGCTCGGACACGTCAATTTTTTATTTTTTGGGGACAACTTTTTATGTCAAATTTGACTTTGTCAGATCAACCCCCTAGCCCCAGCAACCCCTAACTCAAGAATTTAAATAGGGAAAGGGAGTCGAGCGACCCCTCATTTGAAGCGTCTTTTAATTCTCTATTCGACAGTATGAATGAAAATTAGTTTTATTCCATTTTTTTTCACCCCCATGAAAAACACTCTCTAGATTAACTAAGGTGGGGGTGTTGTTTAGGAAAAATCCTGAAACACGCCACCTTTCACTTTTTGAACGGCACATTTTATGTCAAATTTGACTTTGTCAGGTCAACCCCCTAGCCCCAGCAACCCCTAACTCAAGAATTTAAATAGGGAAAGGGTGTCGAGCGACCCTTCATTTGAAGCGTCTTTTAATTCTCTATTCGACAGTACAAATGAAAATTAGTTTTATTCAATTTTTTTTTCACCCCCACGAAAAGCACCCTCTAGATTAACTAAGGTGAAGGTGCTGTTTAGGAAACATCCTGAAACACGCCACCTTTGACCTTTTCAACGGCACATTTCAGGATTTTTCCTAAACAACACCCTCACCTTAGTTAATCTAGAGGGTGCTTTTCATGGGGGTGGAAAAAATTGAATAAAACTTATTTCTGTCATACTGTCGCATAGAGAATTAAAAGACGCTTCAAATGAGGGGTCGCTCGACACTCCCTTTCCCTATTTAAATTCTTGAGTTAAGGGTTGCTGGGGCTAGGGGGTTGACCTGACAAAGTCAAATTTGACATCAAAAGTTGTCCCCAAAAAATAAAAAATCGACGTGTCCGGGCGTTTTTTTAAGAAACTTGTCTAAGTGTCCCAAAACAGGCGTGTTACCGTTACCCTGTATGTAAAATTGAGAATTTTTTAAGTATACATTATACAGGGTGTCCAGAAATGAAGGTGCCAAACGAAAATCCCAGTTAGTAGACATTATTTTATGTCGATTTAACCCAAATTACCTTAGTTCAAAAATGCTTCTTAAGCGAGCTGGAGCTCCTTATAGATGGTGCCATGAAATACTTTTTTTTGTAATATCTCAAAAACGTTTCGATCGAAAATGTCCAAACTTTGCACAATGACTTACCTTCTGATCACACATCGGTCGCTGTAAATAATACTTCATTGCTGCGGCCATTAGCGTCCCATGTGGGAGGGGCCGCAGACATTTTGGATGGTATTTTTTGACATTTTTTGTGTCAAATTCAAATTCTCTAGAGTCTTTTCTAAAAATAATGTGCTCTTGTTTCAAATCGTTAGGATGCACTCTTCTCGAGAAAAATAAATTTAAATAAATTACTAATTTATTAATTTATTTAACTAATTAAATTACTCTTATGTCAAGTTATATCAAAAACAACAAATTTTACAGTAAGTGCCCTACCTGTTTCAATACATATTACAAAAAAAGGTACTTCGTGGCACCATCTATAAGGAGCTCCAGCTCGCTTAAGAAGCATTTTTGGACTAAGGTAATTTGGGTTAAATCGACATAAAATAATGTCTACTAACTGGGATTTTCGTTTGGCACCTTCATTTCTGGACACCCTGTATAAAACAATGGAAACATTATTATTAAGTTCATGGTGGAGTCAGAGGCTCAAAAAGGGGTAGTGGTTGAATTAATAAAACGAGGTTTTAAGTCGTTTTATTAACATTATTATTGTTAAATTCATCAACAACAACAAAATTTGCTTATGTTGACATTTCGATTTTGAAGTCAGTGACGGTCAGCGCTGATGACTTAAGTACATTATATCAAATGAAGCATTTCAGACGTGTTCCGGACGGTCGGCTCGTAGAGATTCGTACGTCAGGCGTCGGTCGAGTCCGAGCTGATGGCGTATGATTTTTACGATTCAAGTCATTGCGCAAACGACGTGTTTCGCACGTTCGCTGACGTTGACATCTGCATTATAGTCTCGATCATTTGAAACGGTGTTGCGTTGTTGACTAAAAATGTAATAATAATAATAATAATATTTATTGTGTACATAATATGGCCGCCAATGTTAACAAATGCACTTTGTAAAATTCTTACCATCGCAATAGGGTGCACCAACATTCTTTTTTTTCGATTGGTGTCTTTTGCTCCGTATCAAAGCGGTAACAACTTGCCCATTATGTTGCGTCGCAAATGCATGACTGATGTTAACTTAATCAAGAATTCAACTGATCGTCCGCAACTTGTGAAACAAAAAAGCATTGATATAATGCTGACAGTCAGCGCTGACGATCAGTGCTGACCGTCAGTTGCATGTGAAACGGCCCCTAGAGAAAACCATTGTTTAACTTTGCTCTATCACACTGGGAACCATGCGACGGACCAACGAACCGACCGACCGACCGACGGACGGAATATTGAATACAGTAACGACCAAAGTTCGTTGAAGATTAGATTAAGGACATTTTTTGCTGGAATCGCGCTATTAATGATAAAAGCACCAAAATTTGAGGAAACGTTCATTTTGATATAAGGAACAAAATAAAACCGGGCGGCATTCTCAAAAACCCCTCTGACGGATTCGGCAGGGGTGGAAAGGGGCGGAGGGGGTGAAGCATGGTCAAATGCGTATTGCAAGCAAACGGTAAGAGCTGGAGCTTTCTAATAAAAACCAGTAGATGCGTAATTAAAGTGTCTATGTAATATGTTTCTAGTATATTTTTCGTATATGTACAGGATGTCACGAAAATCACGAAAAACCCAATAAAATCGCCTTTGTTGCGATTAAAAACGGTCCTATGTATCGTAATAGAATAAACGGTATTGGCTCAGCTAATGAAACCCGATTTGATAGTTACTGACAATAACTATATATATCTAATAACATAATAACAATAACACAATAACAAAAAATAAAAAATAACAAGAAGTGAATATGCAGTTAACGTTGTTGAGCCATACATTCGATCACAACTGAACACCACAAGCCGTTTGGACATTGTATGGGACACGTACATTCCAGACAGTTTGAAATGACAAACCAGGACAAAATGAGGAACTGGTGTTCGCAGTACGGTTAATGGCAGTAATGTTGCTCCTCGTGACTGGCAGAAATTTCTGCAAAATGCAGGGAATAAGCAAAAGCTAATTCAATTACTCACCAATCACTTGCGAAACATGAAAGTGGAAGATAAGACTTTGATAGTGACATCTGATGAATCCGCTTTTTGCACATCGAACGAGCCAATACAAAGTCTATATCCATGTATGTACTCACGAGGAAGCTGATACCCGTATGCTGCTTCATGCTCTTCATGCTGCAAATAATGGGTACAACTCTATCATGATCCGAACAGTTAATACTGATGTTGTGCTTGCAATAGCTGCATACCAACAACTCAAAATCCAGAGGCTGTACGTTTGTTTTGGCATGGGAGATCACATAAAGTACTTATCGATTCATGAAATCACTCATCGACTTCAGTCAGAGATGTGCAAAGTTCTGTCATTATTTCATGCCTTCACAGGTTGTGACACCGTTTCAGCATTCGTTGGACATGGAAAGAAAACAGCATTTGCCGTGTGGAAAACCATGCCAGAACTCACAAGCACATTCATGGAGCTGTATGACCAACCTGATACGATTCCAACTCACGTATTCAATACAGTAATGAGATTTGTCATCCTAATCTACGACGGAACCAGCGCAGAGACCGACATCGACAGTTGCAGAAAGCACATCTGCACAACGAAAGGAAACAAACTGTTTGAATCTCTTCCGGCCACACGTTCAGCACTTATGCAACACTTGAAGCGTGCCGTTCTACAGGGCGTTCACATATGGGGTCAGCAGTTGGCTAGTGATCCTCAGGTACCGTCACCTAGAGCATTGGGGCTGGACCAAGGACAAAGAAACCAGCTTGTGGAAGCCCTTCTGGACCGAACTTCAACCTGTTGCCAAAAGCTGTGCAGAGTTAATAAAATGTGGCTGCAAGACCAACTGCGCCTTCAACTGTAAATGTGCTAAGGCCAACATCCTATGCACAACTCTCTGTGTCTGCCAAGGGAAATGTGGTGATGACCTCAATTTACCCTAGCAACAACAACTCTAATAAGACCATTACAGGTCAGTGTACAAAATTGCTTAGTGAATAGTATTTGTTTCTTCAGCATTTTTTTTGTTTTAGGGCCTAATTCACTTGTTCATAACTGTCTTGAAAAGTTATATTGCATTGGATTTTTGAGCTACCCTGTACAGTACACTTATGAGAAAGGCTACTCTATAACTGTATAATGCAATAATGCTTTTAAAAACTACTTAACTGGCCGTTAATTCTATCGCGAAATATTGGACCGTTTTAACGCTGCGATAATGCCGAATTTTGGAATATTCGTGATTTTTAGGACATCCTGTACATATACGAAAAATATACTAGAAACATAATACATAGACATTTTAATTACGCATCTACTGGTTTTTATTAGAAAGCTCCAGCTCTTACCGTTTGCTTGCAATACGCATTTGACCATGCTTCACCCCCTCCGACCCTTTCCGCCATTGCCGAATCCGTCAGGGGGGTTTTTGAGAATGCCGCCCGGTTTTATTTTGTTCCTTATATCAAAATGAACGTTTCCTCAAATTTTGGTGCTTTTATCATTAATAGCGCGATCCTTGCCCTAATCTATCGTACTAATACACTTGTTTTAGTTCAATACGAAAAAATGAGGTATCGTATTAGATAACTAAACCTTGCTAAATATTTGCGCCACTAACTATAATTGCGTAATTTAATATTTTTAAATGCCCAATAATCACCTAAATACGCTTGCAATTTTACACCAGAAAATTGGAAAGTTATTCGTTTATGAAAAATCATTAAATCAAACAATTTCATGCGTACCTATCTTTCCTTTCGCTATGCCAGTTGAAATTTTGCTATTTGCTTGATATTGCACACACATACAGATCCTTTCCTATTGATGCCTCATGAACACGTTTCACAAAGTAAATAATTTGTTGAAAGCTTCTCGTTGTAATGTACCTAACTTTAGGCGAAATCCTCAGTAAATACGATAAAATAGAAATTACATTATTATTACTTCGGCAACAAAATTAACATTCGGTTACATCTATACATATTTATAAATTCGCTACATTTAAAGGATTTGTAATCATAATAATAACAGATGCTTTGATGAGCTGATCGAGATTATTATTCGCGTAGTAACGAAAAAACAAAAACTGAAATACCTATCTACTTAATTAGTATAAAAATTACATCAGAATCAAAATCACGACAAATGCGCTGACACGTGAACAGGACGTATAATTGTCAAACTGAAGGACTACGTGAAAATATTAAATTCGATCGGTTTTTGATGTGATTTACTCGTGATGAGATGGCATTACCGAAAAACTTGCGTCGTGTCTCTTATCTTTCAGTTTTACTACGGCCACAAATTCCACTAAATAGATACTAAACTTATCCGCCACGTCTACGTCTTTAATAATAATCGAAATACACAAATACACACACGTTTTTGTGATGCCATTGTGAAGTTTCTCCGCTTCTTTAGTAGATTTCTTAATACTGTTTTGACTCCTTTGTTGTCGAATTTTTTATGTGGTAGAGCGTAAAAATGCGTGTTCCAAAAATTTTGACGTATTTCTAGTTGTTTTGAAAGGAATGAACATATTATGTGTACGTAATGGTTATTTTGTAATCAAGCTAGTTTGAAAAGTTAATAAACTCTCGAATTTTGTAACTTTTAGATTTTTTTTTTTTACTATCTTTATATTGGAAATCCTTTGATGTACGACTTTCATCTCGCCAAAGGCTTTGATATAGTAGTGACCTAACTTCTTGTTTCTCTTTTTTTAAGTCAAAAGCGAATTTCAACACGGAGTGTAATAAAACTCATTCCTTTTGTCTGATAAATTTACGGTTGAACTTTTGCTGCTGTACGCGGATACTGAACGGTCGTAAAGTGTCTAGTAACAATATATTTTATACCAAAAATTGGACAAGGACTCTTTCAAGTATACTCGTACTTCCCCTATCTTGAACAATAAAATATAAGATCTCTTAGTATAGTGTGGCTGTGGCATATTCTATAAAGAACATCAAATGTTTCTCGATGGAAACCGTATAATTTTGGTTCTCCACATTAATTTTTTTCTTCTAACGTTACACTTTATGAATATTTACAATGGGATCATATTAATGGTGTGCAACAGAGAGCTTAAATTATATTATAATCAATGACAATTGTATAAATTTATTATTCGTAAAATACTTACGGTTAGCTTTTAGCCCTTAAAACGTTTAAAAGACAATTAGAGGATGCTGATCTGTTGTATTTCTACAAGTCAATCATTGCCCCGTGGCAATAAAAAATGAAACAATTTTCAATTATCTATCATTTATATTGATGCATCGTCGATTCAACTTCGTCGTAATTAGAAATCATTGTAGTTTATTCTTGAGGAGAGAAGTCTTTATTAGACTTAAATTACGAGCTCGAGCCCAGGAAAGTCACTGGTAGTGATTGGGGTTGTCACAACCCCCATTACATGAAATCTTTCAAATTGACAAATGTGTAACTGTAATAGAAATTAACAAAAAACACGGGCGTCATTTAGGAGGGGGGGGGGCAGGGTAGAGCAGTTGACCCCCCTGGAATTACTACTACCAAAAAAAGTACGTTAAATGTATAAAACTGACAATCACGCCCCTTTTTCAAAAAAAAATTCCCCTTTCCATTTCTATTTGATATTGATATAGAAACTGCCAGTGCCGTAATGAATTTACAGATTTACAGATTTTTAGAAAAGATCAGAAAATTACATAAGGGTTGACTAAAAAGATATTCAAAATATTGTAGAACGGCATTTGTCTGAAACATCTCTGACCAGAGTATCTGTTTCATCTTGTGTGTCATTGCGAAAGATCATCGTTTTTTATTATTTTGGATTACCGTTGTGTAGCGCTGATACATCGATGACCATTGTTTAGGAGCATAGGAAATAAGAATTAGATTAATGGCAAATCCAAATAATGAAGAGTTCTTGATAGAAAAAATCGACCGTTTTGTTCCTTCAAAAAGTTGCGCCCTCTATTGGTAAACGGAGATAAGAAATTGTTGTGGTTTTTGAATTTTTTTGGTAATATCAGGTATTCTCTTTACATCGAGACTAATCTTGACAAATTCAAGCAACCCGTTTCGAAGTTACACGATTTTTTCCAGTAGCACGTTATATGGTTCCTCTCCCTTTATTTTTCGCTAGTTACGCCACTGCAATTAAGTAATCAAAGCAAAAAGGAACATGAAAATAAAACAGAAAAAATGAGAACACTGACGCTGAGAAATTTCGTGATACTGCGACGTTGAGAGGATTTACAAGAAGAAGATTTGAGAATAGAGATCTACTCTAAAACCAACTCGTCAACCTAAAATACAGGGTGTTACTTAATGGTATGTACTTATTTTAAGGGAGCATTCCTGAACCTCGAAAAGTCGAAAAGTTCATATAAACGTATGTCCTAAAATGCTTGGTTTTCAATACACAGGGTGCTAAAGTTTTTATCTTTTTTTTGTTTTTTTTTTTAAATCTCGAAGACTGTTTAAGCTATTAAACTTAATTTTGGCACAGGTTATTCCGGTATAGAAACACACTTTTTGATTTAAAATTATTTTTATTTTTTTAACCAGTGACGTAGCTATGGGTAAAACCCGGTACAATTTTAACGAAAAAAATATTACGCCACTGATTTAATTTAATTTTAATTCCTTATGATATATAATGTATTTCCATTTTAATTTAAAAATTAAATGTTTTCTTATGTCCTACAGTTGTAATATTAATTTCTATTGAACGTAAATTTTTATGTCTTTTGAAATCTTGTTATGATAATTCTATTCGCATTCGTTATCATTTCCAATTTCAATTCTATTTGAATTTATCATGATATTAGTGTATTTTCATTTTAATTTAAAAAGTAAAAACGTTCTAACGCTATATTTATTTTAAAGTTTTATCAATCCGCATGCCATTTGAGATGCTCGTTTAGTGTTTTTATTTCAATGCGATGTCTATTTCATTTTAATTTCATTCCCATTCGACTTGAAGGTGTTCAACATACGCGTAAGAAATGAAATTTAAACTTAGATAGCGCCCTCTACTTTGCGGAGGATAAACTACGAAATCACAGAAAACGTGTGTGTGATCGCTCGTTTAGTGTTTTTATTTCAATTCGATGTCTATTTCATTTTAATTTCATTTCCATTCGACTTGAAGGTGTTGAACATACGCGTAAGAAATGAAATTTAAACTTAGATAGCGCCCTCTACTTTGCGGAGGCTAAACTACGAAATCACAAAATACATGTGTGTGATCGCTAAATAAACCAGTTCGTATTTCAAGATAAGGATGAACGTTTATTATGGTTATCTAAATGTAATTTGTTAAGATAGGTAGATTGAATATTAATTGGGGGCTTTGGTGCATCTACATTGTTTGTAATTAAAATATCTTCTCAATGGAAGATTTTGTGTTGCCTACCATCATCACAAAATTATCACGGTGCGGTGTCAAAATTTGAGTCGTATTTTCCATGATAACTTATCTATTAATGCCTTCAGGGCAATTCTCAAAGATGCTATAAGTTTGTAACGTTATACTTAGGCAATAAGGTCAGCAAAATTTGTTTTCTTTTCTATTTTTCAAAATGTGACATTTTACTACTCTTTGGCGTTTCTACAAAAAAAAACATTATTTCTAAAGATTTATAAAAAAGAAATAATAGTAACTCTATACTGTATGTACTTACATAGCCCATAGCATAGGTAACAAAACATAAACTTAGACATGTATCTATCTTTTCCTCCACAATGTAGAGGGCGCTAGCTAAGTTTTAATTTCATTTCTTATGTGTATGTTCAACACCTTCAAGTCGAATGGAAATTAAATTAAAATGGAAATAGACATCGAATTGAAATAAAAACACTAAACGAGAATCTCAAATGGAAATACGGGATTCATAAAATTTTAAAATGAATATATCGTTAGAATATTTTTACTTTTCCAATTAAAATGAAAATACACTAATGTTATAATAAATTCAAATAAAATTAAAATTGGAAGTTATAACGAATGCGAATAGAATTATCAAAACAAGAAGTCAAAAGACATAAAAATTTATGTTCAATAAAAATTAATATGACAACTGTAAGACATAAGAAAACATTTTTATTTTTAAATTAAAATGGAAATACACTATAAATGTCATAAGAAATTGAATTGAATTTATAATTGAATTGTAACAAACATCAAGAAGACAATTAAATTAAAAATGAAGAAAAGAAACTTATATCCCATGAAAATTGACCCGTACATTCGAGTTAATAGAGGAAATGGTATGATAATACTATGAATTAATTGGCTAGCGCTAGATTATCGCAACACTTAAATAACTAAACGAGTAGTCAAGTTTTACACATTTAGTTAAATCTGTTTAAAAATTAAATTTCATTTTTCTTATTTTATTTAAACTTTAAATTTATTATTTTGTTTACCTTAAAGTTGTTGTAACAAAACATTTGTTTTAACTATGAATAAATATTTGCAGTAGAACTTAAATTGTAATATATACCTAAAATTATTAACGAACTTCGTTCGTTACTGAAATCAATATTCCGTCCGTGCGCCTGTGCGTTGCAAGAGATGCGTATTGTCTACAACCAAGTTAAGATATGGATCTTATGTGAAATTTTATGCTGATTCAAGATCCGGTCCCAATTTTTCAATATCTCAAGTACTTTTCGAGATATTCAACTTTAAAAGTCGAAATTTCGAAATTATCATATAGGTACTCTTTTGAAGTCGCATTTTTTTCCATTGTTTTCTATTATATTATTTTATACATCCTAGGAATTGTCATTCTCACCCCAAGAATTATTATTTTTACCCCAAGAATTATTTTTTCTACCTTACCTTTTTAATTATTTTGGTCCCAAGATTTTTATTCCCAAGAATTATTATATTGGCCCCCAAAATTATTAATTTAGCCCACATAATTATTCTTTTAGCCCCAAGATTTTATTCATTTTACCCCAAGGTTTTATTCATTTCACCCCAAGATTTTTTTTATTTTACCCCAACATTTTATTTATCTACTTATCTTATCTAAGTATTTGAAACTAAAAAAAAATATCACCCTAAACGTATATTGTTACTCAGGCGCTTAGGTTAGAGGTAGGTTTAGTATATTTTTTTTCAATTGAATACATTGAATAAAATGGGGTAAAATGAATAAAATCTTGGGGCCAAAAGAATGATTCTGTGGGTTAAAATAATAATTTTGGGGCTAATATAATAATTCTTGGGATTAGAAATCTTGGGACCAAAATAATTAAAAAGCTGGGGTCGAAAAAATAATTCTTGGGGTAAAAACGAGGGTAAAAATAATAATTCTTGGGCTCAGAGAGACAATTCTTGGGGCTGCCAAAATTACCACCCATTTGTAAATAATTAATTTTTTTATACTTTCGTTACTGCGGTATTCGAAGTTCGTTCTGTAATCCGGGGATTTGAACTAGTTTTTATGGTAATTTAAAAGATTTTGGTTAATGAAAAATATACTTTCGTTCAGGTAAATTCCTAAATTTTTTATAAGGAGAAATAGGTTTTATGTATTTTTTTTCGTAATTAGAATGAAAATATGTATTTAAATTTTAATTAAGAATAAGAATTGCATTCTTCGTAACGAAAATAGCGTAATTTTCATTATTCCAAATGACATGGAAATAGATTTGAATTAAAATGACAGATTAACGTCTAAAGTAAATAAATGGTAAAAGGACTTGCCATACCTGTGCCACAATTAAGTTTAATAGCTTAAACCGTCTCCGAGATTTTTAAGGAAAAAACTTGAGCACCCTGTATATCGAAAACCAAGCATTTTAGGACATACGTTTATATGGACTTTTCGACTTAAAATTAGTTCAGGAATTCGCCCTTAAAATAAGTACGTATGTACATACCATTAAGTAACACCCTGTATATTTACATATTATCGTTGTTTAAAAATTAGAGTAAACTTTAAATGAAGACATCAGTTCTAAGTTAATGAATTACAATAATAATAATAATAATAATAATAATAATAAATTTATTCGTCTAGTAAGATCAACTACATATACAGGGTGTCTCACGGTGACCGTCGGTTAGAAGTATATCAAGAACTGTAAAAGCTAGAAATTTGAAATTTTGCACATGCGACATGGAGTGTTTAATCTATTAAATAAAAATATTTTCCAAATGGCAGCACTTCCGGAAATACCGGAAGTGACCATCAACTTCTTTATTTTAAATACAAACCAGGCAATTTTTTTTTCACATTCTGATGTGTCATAAAATGTTTAGTAAGTATGCTTAAAATAATCGGCGTATCAATTTTGATTGTTGAGAAAAAAAATTTTTTTCACTGAAAAATGTCAAAATCTTGTTTAGGAAATAAAATTGAAAGTCGAAAGTGGTAAAAGTTAGGGAAATGGGATTTTAGGTTCTCAATGTCAAAAGATTGAGACACAATTGTCTGTCATGGACAATAAAAAATTGCCCGCGGTTACGTATCTATTTGACGTTATTTCCAGACTTAAGAAAAACTTTAAAAAGTCTCTTTTTTTTTAATGGAATGCCTATTTAATTATCAGCCTATTCGATGCAGAAATAAATTTTCTTTAAATTGATATACCATGTTCTTATACCTAAAATCAATGATTACAGAGTTATTTACATTTTTCTAATTAAATTTATAATTACATACTTTACAAAACATGGTTGGCTTTGAAAATTTTCAAAAAATTTTTATTCAATTGTTTCTTATGATGACAGTTGTCAGTTGCTATCAGTTTGAAAGTTTACCCTACATTTACGTTTGTTATCAGTCTTATCTGTTTGAATTTTGATTTTTACGCTTAATATTTGTTTTTAATTGGGAAATATGGAATACACAAACGCTGATATTCTAAATTTGTTTTACATTCATGGCGAGTCTGCTCGTATTACTTTTGGGATCTGCAGAACCCTTAACTATTGAATAAAGAATCACTCAACACTTTAACGAAAGATATCCGCATTTAGAAAATTCTTTTCAATCATCCTGATTTTTTGTTAATGACAGAACAAAAAATCAGGATGATTGAAAAGAATTTTCTAAATTTGGGCGAAGTAAATGCGCCACGAAGTTTGGCAAAGCCAATTGTCCCCAATGGCGCTGCAGAAACCAATCTATTGGGATATTTTAATGTTTTCCCTGAAAGTTCTGTTCGTTCGGCGGAAAGAGACCTTGGATACTAAAGAAGTTCCATAGATAGAATTTTAAATAATCATAAAAGCATAAGAAACATTTGAATAAAAAATTTTTGAAAATTTTCAAAGCCAACCATGCTTTGTAAAGTATGTAATTATAAATTTAATTAGAAAAATGTAAATAACTCTGTAATCATTGATTTTAGGTATAGGAACATGGTATATCAATTTAAAGGAAATTTATTTCTGCATCGAATGGGCCGATAATTAAATAGGCATTCTATTTAAAAAAAGAGACTTTTTAAAGTTTTTCTTAAGTCTGGAAATAACGTCAAATAGATACGTAACGGCGAGCAATTTTTTATTGTCCATGACAGACAATCGTGTCTCAATCTTTTGACATTGAGAACCTAAAATCCCATTTCCCTAACTTTTACCACTTTCGACTTTCAATTTTATTTCCTAAACAAGATTTTGACATTTTTCAGTGAACAAAATTTTTTTTCTCAACAATCAAAATTGATTCGCCGATTATTTTAAGCATACTTACTAAACATTTTATGACACATCAGAATATGAAAAAAAATTGCCTGGTTTGTATTTAAAATAAAGAAGTTGATGGTCACTTCCGGTATTTCCAGAAGTGCTGCCATTTGGAAAATATTTTTATTTAATAGATTAAACACTCCATGTCGCATGTGCAAAATTTCAGATTTCTAGCTTTTACAGTTCTTGATATACTTCTAACCGACGGTCACCGTGAGACACCCTGTATAATAATATAATATAATAATATAAAGTTATTGATGAATTAATTACAGAGGCGTAAGAAAAAGAGGTCTATCGTTATTGCAGTAATTAAAAGCCGAAAATCCGTTTGTGTTTTGTCGATATCTTTGAACATTTTTGAGCAGGAAAAATATTGGCAATGTCAGCGAGTGTATTTATATATATACATCCCGCTATACACTGGACGTCCTTTCATAGTCAGAACATGAGACGTCCACGAGATATAATAGCAATTCGTCAATATACATTGAAGTATATACAACTAACCGGAATTACCTATAACGCACGCTAAAAGGTTGACCTAAAAAAAAAATTTACCTTTCATCGTGACATCCATCGAACGTCATTTTACTGGGGAGACATTCCACGTCCAGAGATATTCATTTGTTTTTATGACTTTAAGAATTTGCTATTCATTCGACGTCCAGCAATGTTGCAACATTTAACGCGTGTCTTTACCCTTGAGTAAGCGTTTTGTATTTAAATATAAATTTAAAAATAGGAAGTTCCGTATGCACAGTAGAGGATATATTATGCGTATTTAAACAACAAATGAAAAATCGGAATACACCCAATGTTCAAGTCTATTTATCAGTGTGCTTGAACTTTCGCCTGCCGGTTCCAATAACAATTTTGTTACGATTTAAGATCCGTTGATCATCCAAAATTTTAAGTTAATCAAAAGACAAAATTGTAAGGTTCAGTACCAAATTTCCTCCAGCAACTCGTCATAATTATTGCGCTGTGGCTCCCCATCGTTTATAGTCAAATTTCACAGCTTTCGTCTTTTTCCCAAGTCAGGCATTCATGATCAAAACTATTGGAAAATGTTGCAAACCAAAAATTCTTTAAAATACATGCGCAACCTATTTGTTTACGATATAAGATGCATTGACCAAGTTGATTATCCAAAATTTTGAGTTAATCAAAAGACAAAATTGTAAGATTCAGTACCAAATTTCCTCCAGCAACTCTTCATTATTATTGCGCCGTGGCTCCCCATCGTTTATAGTCAAATTTCACACCTTTCGCCTTTTTCCAAAGTCAGGTATTCACGATCAAAACTATTGGAAAATGTTGCAAACCAAAAATTCTTTCAAATACATGAGCAACTTATTTGTTTACGATATAAGATGCATTGACCAAGTTGATCATCCAAAATTTTGAGTTAATCAAAAGGCAAAATTGTAAAGTTCAGTAACAAATTTCCTCGAGCAACTCTTCATTATTATTGCGCTGTGGCTCCCCATCGTTTATAGTCAAATTTCACACCTTTCGCCTTTTTCCCAAGTCAGGTATTCACGATCAAAACTATTGGAAAATGTTGCAAACCAAATATTCTTTCAAATACATGCGCAACCTATTTGTTTACGATATAAGATGCACTGACCAAGTTGATTATCCAAAATTTTGAGTTAATCAAAAGGCAAAATTGTAAAGTTCAGTAACAAATTTCCTCGAGCAACTCTTCATTATTATTGCGCTGTGGCTCCCCATCGTTTATAGTCAAATTTCACAGCTTTCGTCTTTTTCCCAAGTCAGGCATTCATGATCAAAACTATTGGAAAATGTTGCAAACCAAAAATTCTTTCAAATACATGCGCAACCTATTTGTTTACGATATAAGATGCATTGACCAAGTTGATTATCCAAAATTTTGAGTTAATCAAAAGACAAAATTGTAAGATTCAGTACCAAATTTCCTCCAGCAACTCTTCATTATTATTGCGCCGTGGCTCCCCATCGTTTATAGTCAAATTTCACACCTTTCGCCTTTTTCCAAAGTCAGGTATTCACGATCAAAACTATTGGAAAATGTTGCAAACCAAAAATTCTTTCAAATACATGAGCAACTTATTTGTTTACGATATAAGATGCATTGACCAAGTTGATCATCCAAAATTTTGAGTTAATCAAAAGGCAAAATTGTAAGGTTCAGTAGCAAATTTCCTCGAGCAACTCGTCATAATTATTGCACTGTGGCTCCCCATCGTTTATAGTCAAATTTCACACATTTTGCCTTTTTCCCAAGTCAGGTATTCATGGTCAGAGCCATTGGAAAAGGTTGTACAGCAAAAATTCTTTCAAATACATGCGCAACCTATTTGTTTACAATATAAGATGCATTGACCAAGTTGATCATCCAAAATTTTGAGTTAATCAAAAGGCAAAATTGTAAGGTTCAGTAGCAAATTTCCTCGAGCAACTCGTCATAATTATTGCACTGTGGCTCCCCATCGTTTATAGTCAAATTTCACACCTTTCGTCTTTTTCCCAAGTCAGGTATTCACGATCAAAACTATTGGAAAATGTTGCAAACCAAAAATTCTTTCAAATACATGAGCAACTTATTTGTTTACGATATAAGATGCATTGACCAAGTTGATCATCCAAAATTTTGAGTTAATCAAAAGGCAAAATTGTAAGGTTCAGTAGCAAATTTCCTCGAGCAACTCGTCATAATTATTGCACTGTGGCTCCCCATCGTTTATAGTCAAATTTCACACATTTTGCCTTTTTCCCAAGTCAGGTATTCATGGTCAGAGCCATTGGAAAAGGTTGTACAGCAAAAATTCTTTCAAATACATGCGCAACCTATTTGTTTACAATATAAGATGCATTGACCAAGTTGATCATCCAAAATTTTGAGTTAATCAAAAGGCAAAATTGTAAGGTTCAGTAGCAAATTTCCTCGAGCAACTCGTCATAATTATTGCACTGTGGCTCCCCATCGTTTATAGTCAAATTTCACACCTTTCGTCTTTTTCCCAAGTCAGGTATTCACGATCAAAACTATTGGAAAATGTTGCAAACCAAAAATTCTTTCAAATACATGAGCAACTTATTTGTTTACGATATAAGATGCATTGACCAAGTTGATCATCCAAAATTTTGAGTTAATCAAAAGGCAAAATTGTAAGGTTCAGTAGCAAATTTCCTCGAGCAACTCCTCATAATTATTGCACTGTGGCTCCCCATCGTTTATAGTCAAATTTCACACATTTTGCCTTTTTCCCAAGTCAGGTATTCATGGTCAGAACCATTGGAAAAGGTTGTACAGCAAAAATTCTTTCAAATACATGCGCAACCTATTTGTTTACGATATAATATGCATTGACCAAGTTTATCATCCAAAATTTTGAGTTAATCAAAAGACAAAATTGTAAAGTTCAGTAACAAATTTCCTCGAGCAATTCTTCATTATTATTGCGCTGTGGCTCCCCATCGTTTATAGTCAAATTTCACACCTTTCGTCTTTTTCCCAAGTCAGGTATTCACGATCAAAACTATTGGAAAATGTTGCAAACCAAAAATTCTTTCAAATACATGAGCAACTTATTTGTTTACGATATAAGATGCATTGACCAAGTTGATCATCCAAAATTTTGAGTTAATCAAAAGGCAAAATTGTAAGGTTCAGTAGCAAATTTCCTCGAGCAACTCGTCATAATTATTGCACTGTGGCTCCCCATCGTTTATAGTCAAATTTCACACATTTTGCCTTTTTCCCAAGTCAGGTATTCATGGTCAGAACCATTGGAAAAGGTTGTACAGCAAAAATTCTTTCAAATACATGCGCAACCTATTTGTTTACGATATAAGATGCATTGACCAAGTTGATCATCCAAAATTTTCAGTTAATCAAAAGGCAAAATTGTAAGGTGGAGTGACAAATTTCCTCGAGCAACTCATCATAATTATTTCGCTGTGTCTCCCCATCGTTTTTAGTCAAATTTCACACCTTTCGTCTTTTTCCCTAGTCAGGTATTCACGGTCAAAATTATTGAAAAAGGTTGCAAGCCAAAAATTCGTTCAAATACATGCGTAACCTATTTGTTTAGGATATAAGATGCATTGACCAAGTTGATCCAATATCATCCAAAATTTTAAGTTAATCAAAAGATAAAATTGTAAGGTAGAGTAACAAATTTACTCGAGCAACTCGTCATAATTATTTCGCTGTGTCTCCCCATCGTTTTTAGTCAAATTTCACACCTTTCGTCTTTTTCCCAAGCCAGGTATTCACGGTCAAAACTATTGAAAAAGTTGCAAAACAAAATTCTTTGAAATACATGCGCAACCTATTTATTTATGATTTAAGATGCATTGACCAAGTTCACCCAATATCATCCAAAATTACATGCGCAACCTATTTGTTTACGATATAAGATGCATTGACCAAGCTCATCCAATATCATCCAAAATTACATGCGCAACCTATTTGTTTACGAAATAACACGCATTGATCAAGTTGATCATCCAAAATTTTGAGTTAATCAAAAGACAAAATTGTAAGGTTCAGTAACAAATTTCCTCGAGCAACTCGTCATAATTATTGAGCTGTGGCTCCCCGTCGTTTTTAGTTAAATTTTAAATACATGCGCAACCTATTTGTTCACCATCAAACAAATATTAAGCAAGACAGTAATCCGTAATGTTGAACCCACCAACAATGACTTTTGGTCTATCAACATCATCATCTCGCCCACCTAGACACTCGCTAAGTATCTGGCCAATTATTTGACGTATTACATGCCGCACGTCATCACACATTCTGAACTCCGGTCATTCAACGCATCTCCGATCTTCGCTTGAATCTCCAAGATCTTCTTGTGAGCTTCGATGTTACGTCTCTATTTACCAAAGTTCCAATCATGAATTCTATTTCTGAAGGGTCGCATTAGTTTTCTTCTATTTATTTTCAGCTGCGGGGTAAGTGTAACGAACAAGTTTCTGGCGCTGTTGTGCGTTCTGTGCTCTCGCCGGTAGCTAACGTCTTCTGGCGGCGTTTTTCGTATCGTTCGTTTTGGAATCTTTTCATCTTCAGTTCAAAGTGTGGTACAATAGACATGTCGATGATACCTTCTTAATTTGACCACACTGTTATGACGCTTGGTTGGAATTCCAAGATCATCTTTAAATACCCAACATCCCGACATCAAGTTTACCATGGAAGTTGAGGCTAAAGGATCACTTCCTTTTCGCGATGTCTTAGTCACACATGTTCCAGAGTGTGCAGTTTAGTATAGTGTGTGTGTGTGCGGGTGTGTGCGGGTGTGTGTGTGTGTGTTCCCGTTGGTTCATTTGGAAAGAGTTTTTATAATAACCAAATAATCACGAATCCTCCCTCATGAATAACATTTATTATGATTAAATTGTAAATCGAAGTGGATAAAATTAATAAATTGATTAAGCTTATGACATTTTTCGACTACCTATATGGTGTCATCATCAGGTCTAGTGTAATGTTGATGTAGAAATGGAGTAATGGGCATGAATGAAGCGAAGTAAAAATTTCAAAAAATTACAAATTGATCATTGAAATAGATAACGTCGAGTCAGTCCATCAATGGTTGCTGAAAAACGGAAGCCACTAGGAAGGTCAGCCGCAGGTTACAATGGGGAACGAATAATAATAAGTTAACAACGGGCGAAGCCCCAACTTATTTGGTTATTATCAGTTCACCCCATTTGGAGATATATCACTTTACCACCAGAATATGGATCCTATCAATTTAAAGAGTTTTTATATTTTATTACGTAAGTAATAAAACTCGACTTTTTCAACATGAAAACGGTCCTGGCCTGAAGATCGTTTTTATTTTACCGAATCTGGCCATGGAAGCCTCCGCTCTGACATAATTTATTTGTTTATTACTGATAATTTATTATTATATTTGGAAAAAATAACGTAACAAACTATTTGCATTAAATAAATTTTAACTTTGATGTGTCTAAGAGTATAATTGGGTTCAGGCATGACATTTGATTTTGTTTGTTTTTACAGTTCCGCAAAGAAATAATATTGGTTAGTAGGTAGTACTTATTTGCGAGTTAATTTTAATTGTTAAACGGTATTAGGCATTAGACCAGGATATTATAGTTCAGCAGTTAATTATTTATTTATTCGATATTTGGCAAGCTAATTTTAATGTCGCATTTCTCCTCAAATGATTTAGGTAATTGCAATTGATACGACCAACAATCTAAAAAGAAAGGCGCAGTACAAATCGTCGGTTTCATAAAACATCGGTGTTGATACTATTTATAACATGTAGAATAAAGTTTGCGGCGTTGCCATGTTTTCGGACGTCCGATTCCCTTAACATCGTAGCTAAATGTATAATGACAATATACGCGAATCGAATTTAGCGCCCTCTTTATAAAATTTTGTGAACTCAAATCGTATATTTTTTTTCATATAGGCACCATCGGACGTCCATACGAAATTTTGACAATCGACTTAGATGGCGGTACATGGCTCAAAAAAAAATTATTAAGGAATTCCATCCGACGTCCGTATATTGGACGTTGTATGTCACATGGACGTCGGATGTATAGCAAATCGCCAATGTAAGGACGTCGGATGGATAGCGGGATATATATACGTATGTGTATTCTAGACGGATATACGTATAACCAATAGTCGAATGCTATTGTGGGAAAATGGATGTAGCGCGGCGTTATCAAATTTATAGCCACATTAACGTTAATTGAGTTTATAACATCCAAAAAGCTTGTTCTCAAATTGTTTGTAAATAAATTGCATTTCAATTTAGAAGCTATTCAAAATCGAATTCGGATAATGAACCTGACAAGGATGAAGTAATACGATTTACGTTAATACAAATTGCACGCAAGTCGTGATTCTCCCACAATGTTTTTGATTGGCGATATTTAATCTCGTCCTAAATTCAATAGTGAAAGTATATCAATATTTAAAAATCGCAGATTCGTTTAACTTACTTTAAAGTTACTTTGATATATAAGAATTAAACCTTTTCAAATTCAAATCGAAATTGCAAACTCGAAAACCTTTTGAAATTAAAACTCATTTAAAATTGCCATAGTCAAATTTCGTAGCACTTTCTTTATACCGATATAACGGTTCAATGTCTTTTAATTAAGATTAACATTTTCTTTCATTTACTTCGCGAACTTTTCTTAATTAAAACGAATAAGAAAACAAAAACTTTACCAACTCGAGATCGGTTTATTAACATAAAAAAAAAGTGTTTTTTACAATGAAAAAAAAGACGATTGCATTTTTCAGTACGTATAGTTGTATTTAACTGTTCAATGAATGTGGGTCGTGCCATTTTTCGCCGGAAATCTAAGTCACAAATACAAAGAAATGGCTTGTAAAAAGTATCGAGCTTTGTTGAAAGTTCAGTTTCGAAAGCTTTATTTCTTCGAACTATATTCCACAATTCTTTTATTTACCAAAAGTGCATTTACTTATTCTTGCGAAAAACTTCTTTAAAGTTTTATTTTTGTTACTTTAAGCTAGAAAATAACAACATACGAATTTTTTTTGTAAAGGCAACATTGAATCGATCTCAAAGAATAATGGAAAATATTTCACTGAAACTTATTAAAGAAACCGTACGAATAATGTTCTTTTGGAAACAGGAAAGATTTTCGCCGTTAGCTCAATTTAACTGATTTGGACGAGAGACCTCCATAATAATAGAATCTCCACTTTGACTAACCAGATATAATGAGGCGAGAAATAAATTATCATTTATATAATGGAAGAAACAAATGAATACGTTCTAATAGAATTCTTGAATATTTATTAAAAAGCTAATCTTCTGTTGGACACATTTTGATGGGATTATATGCATAACTCTCTTAATATTAGAGCTAAAGACTTGTAGTTTCCGCTTTTCTGTGCTCGATTTTTGAGATAAATTAAAATAAATGAAAAAAAATAAAAACTTTGGCGCCCTGTATATCGAAAACCAAGCATTCTACGACATACGTTTATATGAACTTTTCGCCTTAAAATTAGTTCAGGAATGCCTCCTTAAAATAAGTAGGTACATACCATTAAGGAACACCCTGTATAATACCTATGAATAAACAAAATTCAAACGCTGTAATGATAGGTATTGGATAGCACTTTAATTAATTTAATAGACGAGTTTTATTTTAACTGGTCTTATTACACAATAATACAAGTTTTTGATTTAAAATAATATTGTGGCTATCCGGAACGAAGACAACCTAATAAAAAAATAAATAGACAAATAGAGGATCGAAAAATTATCGAAATTAATGTATTAGGCCGCATAGAGGCGACCAAAATTTTAAGGAAAAACAAACTTCCTTGTAGCATTGGAATTTCGTTTATATGTACATATTATATCCAGGACCGTAGCAAAAATAAAATGAAAAATTAATGTTTAATGGGCATTTAAGAGGCTAAACGTGAATATATCGCAATTTCTGCCTTACTATTTTTATAATAGCTAAAAAGCAAACAAATCCCTGATGATGTTATCTAAAAGCCGAAACGTGGGAGTGCATATCTGGCGATCCAACGTTGATCCTCTGTAAAAAGTGCCTTAAGAATGTGTTTACAGAATGTAAATATCTTTTATAATAAGCGAGATATGACACCATGGCCAAATTGGACAATTTTCAATTTCCCCCTGTATCTTTAAAACTAAAATGTTAAGCAAACATTTGTTTACGTCATCGATTTTATCTCAAAAATTGAGCACAACTCGTTAGCTTTAATTTTAAGAGAGTTAAGCATTTAATCCCATTGAAATATGGACATACTGTACAGCCGTTGTAATAAATGTTTTGCTGGAGAATCGAAATACAGGGTGGCAGGAAATAAGGGAATTAAAAGCCTATTGCATCCATGGAGTAGAACAAATAATTTTTAGTTTTATTGAATTCTCCGCACATTTTTGTTTAGTATTATTTTTTGTTTTTAATGATGTCAAACAAGCGTTAGTGCCCTTTCTTCAAAGGAAACGCCAATATGAAATTGTTCGTCTGCTTAATGTGCCTCAGCAGGCTAAAGTTCTAAACCTTGACCATAAAGGCAGTCGTCTGGGGAAGATGATTCGGAAACGTGCATCGAGAGCCGAGGATCTGGATGAGAAAAGTCTCTCTCGTCGACATTGGTCAGTGCTACAAATTGCTAAAAAGGAGCTGGGGTTTAGACCTTGCAAGGGCCAAAAACGTACAGTCCCGCACGAATGTGAATACAGTCACATTACGACAATCGTGGAACAAGAAACTCATTTATATTGAAGTTCATGAAGACGGCATCACACGTTTTTGTTCGCAATGGCGCGGTAAAAAAGTCGTATGAAGCAGCCACTTTATAAACTGGTGGTAGGAGTTGTGGCCCATAATCGAAAATTTCCTCGTGCCCTATAAATATATATAAGTAGAGATAATATGGAAGTAACATAGCTCATTATCCGGAAACGATTTGAAGTTTTAACGGTGCACCCTGTAAATTAATATTTATCCTTTTTGGAAGAAGTGCAACTCGTGTGGCCGTTTTTGGTGTTTTCAGTGTTTGTGTTATTTATCCTTTTTGGTTCGCAAAACAATCCGTAGCACTTTGAGCTGATCTTGAATTTACTTGATTTTTCATTTAGTCTCATTTTCCATAATAAATCGATTGGAAAGCCAGGAGGGACAGAATTAAGTTTAAATATTAATATTTTGTTAATAATAAATTGCAATAGTTATGCTACAGTTCAAAAAATAAATCAAACAGCTTTCTAATGGCAGCACCACATTTCTCTTCTTCAGTTACAATATTTGGGTAGGAATCTTACTGACCACTGACCTTTGATTATAAAAATTGAAAGGTTTCTCCAAATTTTAATATTAATCACAACATCAACAGATCTTTTGCTGGGAAGTTTTCAAAACATTTCTCTGTATATATGCTTTCCCTCTGCCCCAACCCTTTATCATTTTTGAATGTCTGCACCACACGATTTTCCACTTTTTATTATGTGTAGAGCTTTTCCCATATTTTCTAGGTCTTCTCTTAGATCTTATTCCCTGGCATTTCATCTCTAGTTTTCTTTCTTCTTTTACTAGTGCTATGTGGAAATCTTCTTCACATTTTAAGCATAAAGTATGTAATCTAAAATCTAAATGCGTTTAGCATTTTTGCCTTCTGCTTCTTTTCTTCCAGTGGCTGAGTGGCTTCGTGTTATTAGGTTCTTGGCGCGATCGACAAAAGTGGAAGCGCTTCTGTTCGTCGGTCCACGCTACGGTTAAGTCCCTAGACAACGTCCGGACCTTCGTCATAATGATATCTTATGCAGAGCGCAGAGTTTCTCTCTTCTTTGTTCACGTGAAAGGTTTGCAATATTTTAGTGTTCGAAAGTTTGCTTCATCCTTCCCAAAATTCAATTCCACACAGGATGTTCCTAAATGTCATGTACATACGGAAGGGGGTGATTCTTTGGCTTATTTCACAACTAAAAGTTGATATAAACATCGGTTCGCAAACGCTTCTTTACTAACCTATAGGGTCTTGAAATTTGAAGCTTTTTTTTCGTTTTTTCTTTATAGCTCCTACAGTTTTTGAGATATTTAACTCAAATTTGGAATACAAGTTACTCTTTAGGGCTTAAATTATTGCAAAAATCTACAGGGAGATATTCTTTCAGGGTCATGACCCATTTTCTTCCCCAGAACTTTTTTTCGGTGCGCCGCTGGTGGATTCCATAATAAAAAATAAATTGTCTGTTTTGTTTACAAACGTTTTTTGTCTCTTGTCGTCTTTTCGTATCTGCGACCGTCATTGGAGGAAAAATTTAAGAGCGTATTTTTGTAAATAGCGAGATTAAATTAATATTTTTAAAAATGATCTAGTAGCAATAATTTGTTACAATACAAAAAAACTAAATAATAACCATAACAAAAAAACTATGTTACAACAATTGTTGAAAATGACCACCAACAGTTATAAGAAACAGTGAAAAAATTTTCCTTTCGTTTTCGGACCTATGTTTATATAAACTTTTAGTTATGAAATATGCGAAAGCATTACCCCTGTCGATTTAGGCACACCCTGTATATCTGGATTGGTTTGAGGATTATTTTACAGATTTGTGCCTTTTTTCTAGTGAAAGTTATGATCTTTGCCAAGAAACACATTTGTCTCACTTTTAAGTCTAATTGAATTTTTATAGGTTCTTCATCGCTGATTTTTGTGATATTGTGGTGTTATCGCCTTGTTGTGAATGTAATTTTCGGCGTTGGCTGGTTCAGCGTTCTTATTACATTCTCGTTAAAATTGACATTTACATTGGGTGTGAAGACATCATACAGCAATTTCCACTGTTATTCAAATGGTTTTATGATCCAACACTAAACAATTCAATGTTAAATTATGATTATCATTATAAAGAAACTGATGAGATTTTGTGAATATTTCTTTTAAAATACCGCCCTAATATGTGATTATGCCTTTACCTGGGGCTCTTGGAACAATCCGTTAATTTAATAAAGCAGATCATTCTTCAATTTGGGTTGGATGGTTTTCTCGCCATTCCGTATGGTTTTGGTGATGAATATTCAAAATTTATACAGTAAAATTGCATTCTGCAACTGCAAGTCATAATCAAATCAGTTTTGAGGCCTACTTAAAACGTGTAATAGTCCATAACAATAAATGGGAATTTAGATGAACTTTCTAAACATTTTCGTAAAACGATTAATTGTGTTAGTAAAGATGTAAATGAGAAAGTAGTTCACGTTGTGTTAACCAGATAGAGAAGAAAAATGTGAATTTCAAGAATTATATATGATTTAAATGTATTCAACTTCCTCATCTTACAACTAAACTAATGGCCAGGCGTGGGAATGGGTTAATGACCTGTAAAAGGTACAGTTAACCGATTTAAGACTATTTGGACGATTATAACCTACACCTTAGGGCAAAAACTGCAATCTTATTTTAATAAAATAAACATATGAAAAGTAATATTATTTAGGCTTCCTAATATTGAGGAAGTCTGCAAATTAACGAAACTATATCATTAATTGGATTAGCACAAAAAGTAGTTCAAACGTGTACCGGTAGTACGAGGAGGTATGTGCTTCATTTACCAGAGACTTTGTGAAAGATCATTTACACATTCAAATTGTTTGTGGTTTTCCATCACGATTTATTCGTACCTATTCTATTGAACAAAATGGTCATTTGGCTTTTGATTATTATATTAGTAGGTATATTTTCTTACAATGGTCTATGTCTATGTGGAATTTCCTGCCCCCCCCCCTCCCCCCTTCCTGTCCTAGTATTACGGAATTTCCTACGCAACAAATTAAATCTGTCATAGTTGATTAAGAATAAATGATTACTCTAATGTTATGTTAATCACTCTTCAAATCATTCTCTGATGGAGCTCACATAAAACCCACAGTCAATGACCCAATCATGGTGATGAAAAGAAGTCGAACAAGTATTTAATTCACCACTAATAACAAGAAGAGTTTCACTGTTCTCTTTTCCATGATTGCTAAGCTTTACTTGCATTTTTCTTCAGCTTCTTATGTATCACGATAATGTCATGTCGAAACAAAACCAAGCGGATGGTCTCTTGATCAAGTTATCGGACCGATATCAACCAGCTTACGCCAATTGTTTCTCTGAGATATAAACTTTGGGTTAATATCTTGATTATCATAGGAAATATTGTTGTATATGTTCCTTTGTACATGATCTGAACGGACGAAGAGGAACCAGTGATACAGCTTCACGTGCCATTTGCAGTTCTAATTGCGTAAAGTAGCGATTAATTAGAGAGAACTCATCGTCGATCAAAGGATGTGTCAAGGTCTGTGCTGATAAGTTATGTGTTTCTAGAAATGGAAAATGCTGTTGCAACCATTCTGTGGTTTTTGTTGAGTCTTTGTTGCGATTCTACAACTCGTGATGTGATTCCATGACCATGAGTCAATCCTCATACTCCTCATTAGGGACTGTTCAATATACTGTGCCCACCGTTTGGCTGTAAGTTCACGTTGTTGCTGGTTATTCTCAAATAGTTTAACACAGTATTTTTATGAGCTGAAAGAATACGTGGCTTGTTACAATCGCTCAAAATTTTTCACTACGCGTTGGCCCGTTCTGTATGGGCCAAAAGTTGTGCTCTTATTGTACGCTGCACAGAATAATTCTATAAAACCGCCTACACTTACATCCATTAGATCGTCGGATTTAGTTGTGATTCATACCTTCTTAACTAGTTCAGAATTCTTACCTTCTTCGTGGCAGGTATTATTGCATTTTTTTTCCATCTAGCAATCCAACTTGAAGATTACAAATAAAATAATTGGGCCAGTGTAGTGCATACTTTGTTTAATTTTTCAAAGATTTCTTCATCGATAATGCAAATCCGTTCTTCTTCTTCTTCAGATGCTCGTCGTATCACTCAGCAATTTGCTGCCCGAATTTTTGAAGACACACTATCGTAGGTATACTATTGGTATCTTTTGCAATGTGGGTTAATTGTGCATCATTATGTGAGGAAAAATTTAGCTCTGCACTTCTATTTTGTTGTTCCAAAACCTCATCATTGCCACTGATGCAAAAGGGTTACATTCATTTGTGCGTGGTCGAGCCGATTCATAGCAAATAACTATTTCATCTCATAACTATTGATTCTCTTATTTGATTCTACAAGTTAAAATAAAGCGAATGACACCTCTCCCATACTTTTATAATCCAGACCGGCCCATAATTATTATTCGTTATGGTATATATCAACTTAATAGTGAAAGTGAACAAATTGAAACCAAATAGTTGTTTTGGTTCTTCATGCCATAGCCATACCATGTTCTATTTAGAAACTTAATTATACCCCTCCTGAAATTAATATTCTGTATATGTATGCTTTACTCTTTTATATTATCGACCATATTATAGTAATTAAGGTATCTAGGACGTTATGAACTAAATAACGCCCGTGGTGCCTTCATAACTTTATGTCATACTTGCAAGAAGTTGATTTAAGATGATTAAAACAGACGATAACGATAAAATCAGTATAGACTCACATTTAACATTCTTGACCGTATTTATAGTGATGAGGCATAATTTTACATTTGCGAGCGTTATAAGCGGGCGTTATAAAAAATAACGTCCGTTGCTATCTAAAATCCGGTTTTATATTTAGTCATTAATGTTTCTTGTTTCAGCAGTTGTTATGGTGAAATAATAAGGTAGTATGACATAAACTAATATTCATTTACCCTTTGGCTGCTAACAAAAAAAAAGCAGCCAAAGTGTTAATAGTAAAGTAATTCTTAATAATTATCAATGCGAACAATACATGATACTAAGTTGCAAGAGAAATACCATTTTAAATATCTTTTATGGCCATTCCCATTGACAGGTAAGTGTACGAAGTACGATTATAATCATCTTTCAAACTTCAATCACAAAAAAGAAACAAAGAGAGAGAATATTCCTATTCCTTCAAATCCTTCGCCAGTTTTCCAGTTTTTATCATTGCCTTAGGGCTTAGAGCATGTCAGGTGAAGGATGACAGTCATTTTCAACATCTGTTACGTCAAGTCGTCAAATGAACATCAAGTTAAGCATTTCTCATTTTTAGAAAAAAAAGTATTACTTGCCTGGCCTTTACCCAAATAATCCAAAACCAAAAGTTTTATTGAGACTCTTGAACTTTTCTGACAAGCCTTCCATTAAACCCTCTAATGAGAAATAACACTAAGCATTTATTCGCTCCTGTACCATCATGCATATTGTTTTATTTATGTATGTCATTTAAATCGAGTGATCAAAACGCACTAGTTTATTATATTTACGCTACCATTTAATGATAGGTACTATTTAATTTTAACATATTTAATTTAATTAGGTATAAATTTAGTTACATGGAATAATTACGTTTCTAATTATTCATGCTGACGATTACGCATAATTAAATTTTAGACCATCCGTTTCGTTAATTATCTGTATACATATTTGAATCGTTATGTAAATTAAACATTGCACCGAATAACGAGGTGCGTCGAATTAAATAATAGTAACTCAAATTTGGAAATTAACTTTAATCGTTTGAGATCTTCTCTTATAGAAAAGGTAAAAGCGGATTAAGTTTGATTGGTTGATCATCGAAAAGTCTAAACTGGAGAGTAATTGCTTTCCCAAAGGAAATTAATCGCTGATTGTGAAACAGGTTCAACTGAAACGGCGGCTTTTCGAGGGAAAATCCCTTCAGCGTCATTAATGCGTTATAATTGTGGAAAGTTACAACGTTGCCGCAAATCAACAAACTTATTTTTCATATTTATATGCTAATTTGCGGATATATTTTACATTAAACGGGGATTCGAGTGTACATAGGTATTTCCAAATATGAATCCGTGCAAGAACGCTAATGATAATTTAACGGCTGTCGTTAACTGCGATAGGTATTAATGCGTTGCAATCTTCATTTAAGACATTAAGAGGGATTTCTAGAATTACACAAATGAAAGTAATTCTTCACTTTGTGTTTTGCTTACGCAAACATTGCCGAGTTACGAACTAATTGTTTTCGGGTATGAAGCAGAATGCCATAAGCAAAAAGTCATAATGTAATAATACGGACACAATGTCAAATGGGCAGAGAATGGTGATGTATATAAGACACTAACATCTCAAAACATTGAAAGCGAACACTTGATTTGCCAGATATTTGCAAATTACTCGAGGAGGACATAACAAGCATGAGAAAATTAACGATAAGGTGAAAATTAGGTTGGCGCACAAATATGAATAATTGTAGTTGTGAGACTTCCCTCACTTTTTTCAAAATATAAGTATATTGCTGAATTCAGAAAAAAAATACTCTTAAACTACATAAAAAAACTGTAACTTCATCTTATAAAAAATGAGTGCCGCCATTTTAGCTTATACCGGAAGTGACGTCATCAAAGGTAATATTAGCATTTTCGCCCTTGGCCCGAATACAACGATTGGCGAAAACCGCATTTCGATAACTTTAATAGTTTCTGAGCTGAGTATAGAACGTTGCAAGAAAAGGTGTACGGACAGACTCCAGACGACAGACGGAATTTTTTTTTTCATTTTTTATTTTTTTGGTCAAGTTAAATCAAAGTAAATATGGAAAAAAGTGTCAAAGAAGACAGGTATCATCAGTAATTATTCAGCTTGGAGATTCAAAGTAGAGTTGATTTTAAATGAAAAAGGTCTACTTGAAGTAGCAAATGGTAATGAAGATAAATGAGCTGAAATTGATGAAGAAAAATTGAAAGCATGGAATAAAAAAGACCTAGATGCAAAAATCATCATAGGACTTAATGTCGAAGAAAGCATTATAGCGAGTATAAGAACTTGCAAGTCAGCGAAAGAGATGTTAGGCAGGCTGGAGACATTATATGGCTTGAAAGAATATAGGTATATCGAAAGATGGTCTACGTACATTGTTCAATTATTATCAGTATGATGAAAGTAAGACAGCAATTGCTTGGACAGACCATCATCAGCGATGAATGGATTAGGACAAGAATATTGCATAGTTTACGTGAAAAGTTTCATCACTTTCATGCAGCTTGGAATTCTACGGCAGAAAAAGAACAACATCCAATCTTATGGAACGTCTGCAGAAAGAAGAAAAATTAAAACCGAGTCCAGAAGTAGAAAATGCCCTGTTGGCAAAAGGAAAGGAAGGTCAATCGAAGAAAAAGAATTCTAGCGGAATCATATGTTTCAAATGTGGAAAAAATGGCCATGTTAAGAAGGATTGTCATTTTTACATTGAATACTGTAAATAACTGCAAAGAAAAAAGGTCATTTTGCAAATGAATGTCCAACGAAAGAAAAGGGAAGCAAAAGCTTGTTTTACAATAGCACTGAAAGCAAGCGAAGTAAGACAACAAAAAAATTTCAAAGAAAATTGGTACATGGACAGTGGAGCACCAATACATATGACTGGAAATTTGAGTTTATTGTCAAACTCCATTGAATGAAATTCAAAGGATCAAGTTAGTAATTCAACCATTCCTGACAGCATACGATGGATCAAAATGGCAAAAGATAGTCCTTCGAAGTTTGTTCCTGTTTGTTAGATTTCAATCTATTTTCACTAGCTACTGTGTTAGATAAAGGTCTTAAACAAGAAGCAGATACAATAGAAATGAAGGTTGTATTGTGTTATATGTATGTGAACAGTTTTGACTTATCCGATACAATGTAACATTGTTTACGGGATTAATAAATTTATTATTATTATTAATGTTGTTTAAAGACAAAGGTCAAGTTGTAATCACGGCTAGAAGAGTAAAAAACCTTCAAGAAAGTCAATGTGACTAATTATGATTTGTCTGTGGCATGAACGTCTGGAACATCAAAACGTGAGATGTCAGAGATGTATTGAAAAAAACTAACATCAAGTTCATCGATGACTGGAATGATTATGTCTGCGAAGGATGCATTATTGCACCATTGCTCACCATAAAAACCATGTAGTTGCCAAGAAATATTTGAATATGGTACATGTTAATCTTGGTGAAATGAATGTAAGATCTCGTGGAGGCAGTAAATATTTTCTGATCTTCAAAGATGACTACAGTCACTTCAGAACTATAACAGAAATCTGAACCAACTGACAAGCTGAATATACAGGGTGTACAGGGTTGAATGATTAGGACGTTGACATTTTGTAGAAAAACACATTTTAAGGTGGGTTGCTCCTATAAACATAGGTCCTGAAACTCTTTTATTCTGAGATACAGGGTGTTAAAATTTTCTAAAAAACAAAGTTTTTATTTATTTATTTCCGAACTGTGGAAAATATTCAAACCAAAATTGGCACACAAGGTACGGACAGAGGGTCATATAATATCCATGGCAACCATCATTTTTGTACATAGCCAAAATACATTTTTCGTAAAATAAATGACAAAAATCTAGTTTGCGGCCGGACGGTAACAGAACCGAAAAAAAGTCAAGAGATATTTTTTTGTTCAGAATTGAATGCTCTATCGAAAAAGATAATGAGAATATTTTATTTAGAGCAGTACTCTTTTTATTTATCAAATTAGTAGATCGGATTACCCATATCTCCTCCACTGGTTAATTAAAAAAATTCATATTATTCAATCTTATGACCCTCTGTCCATATATCCTGTGTGCCAATTTTGGTTTGAATATTTTCACACAGTTTGAAAATAAATAAGTAAAAACTTTATTTTTTAGAAACTTTTAACGCCCTGTATCTCAGAAACAAAGAATTTTAGAACCTGTGTTTATAGGAGCAACCCACCTTAAAATGCGTTTTTCTACAAAATGTCAAAGTCCTGATCATTAAACCTGGGTCACCCTGTATAGGTAGGTATCTAAATTTGATAGAAAATCAATTTGGTTACAAATTGAAAGTATTGAGGTCAGATAATGGCAAGGAAATAGAAAATGTCAGAAGCAAAGATGTACTCGACGAATTGAGCATACACAGCCACAGGTCTACACCGTACGCTTTAAAACATTCTGACCCCTGATCTAGCCACTTTGCGAACACTAAACGACAAAAAATTGCTAACCTAAGCGTAGTTTGTCACAAAAGCGCTTAGGTTATTTGCAGATTTAGTATATTTTTTTACAAAAACGAGAGTATAACACTAAAAACGACGTCGGCAAGCTCCGCTCCGTGGCTAGATCAGGGGTCAGAATGTTTTAATGCACACCGTACACTCCTCAACAGAATGGAAGAGTTAAGAGAATTGAGGACTATTGTAGAGATGGGACTTTCTGAAACATACGCCAAAGGACTTGGAACCAAATGATGGACAGAACTTATCACTAACATCCCCCCTCATTGCCATAACCTCCTTACACCATCACACTGTATTTACTATTAATCAAACTGGAACCAGTGCAATGAAAGGAAAAGGTCCCGCAGATTTATGGTTTGGTCGACGAGTGAATGTGAAGAATTTGGATGTAACTGCTACGTTCTCCTTCTCATCCATAGTCAGAAACTGAAGAAACGTGACAAAAAGAGTCAGAAAGGTATGTTTGTTGGTTATGATACAGAAGAACTTGGTTATTGAACAGAATGTTATCGAAGTGTCAGTGCAATGTCAATTTTTATGAAAGTCGCAATGTAGAAAGTCCAAAAACTGAAATAGGTATTGATTCTTTGATGAAAGAATGTGTCTTACAATGAAAGCGAAGAGGATGATGATTTCGCAGAAGGCGACAGTGATATCCAACAAGAACAACATCTACAAGAAAACATTCAAAATGAAAATGGTAGAAAGTTGAGAGATGACTCACATAAAACCTCATCCTAGATATCATGATTATGAAACTAGCTACTGGCATTAATTGGACTAATTTGCCAGATGGTCATAAACCTCCATCTTGTCGTTGGTTATTTCGAGTCAAAGGCAATGGTGTTCCACAAGCTCGATTAGTTGCCAAACAATATGATCAAGAGTACGGAGTGGATTATTTTGATATACCTATTTGCTCTTGTTACTCAACATGTCAGCATCAGATTACTATTGAGTACTGAGTTATGCAGCCTGCAAACATTGGTGTATCAAGATTTTTGACATTAAACTGCATTTCTTTAATGGTGACCTTGAAGAAGAGATAAATTATGCTTATTCCCTAACTTCAAATCGAATAGAAATGAAGCAAATCGAATAGAGGTTGTATGATCGAAAAGAAGTTATTTCTGTTTCGTATTCCGTAACTGTCAACCTCAACAATTTCAATTGTGTAAATGGACTAAACAAACGCGATAGAAGTTTGTCATTACGATTTAGTCAAATTCCGATTCGATTTGTCAACTTCTATTCCATTTGTGAAATCGAATAGAAGTTAGGGAATAAGACTAATTATATACAGGGTGAATGAGACCATCCGTATCAGTATTTTATTTAAAGAACGGTGAGTCAGAGAGGTGGGGTAAAAAATGTGATTATAAAAGCCATAATAAAGAATCGATTGGTGATATCATTATTTCTCGGAGAAGTCAGCATTCCTCCAGAAGGCCTCCAACTTCAAAATTTTAAATGGCACCATAAGTCGAAAAAGGTATTGTTTAAAAGATTGTTAAAAAAGAAGAAAGTTTTATAGGAAAAATTATTTTATTACTGCCACCCCTTTTCAGTAATATTCGACTAAAGTTATTAAATTTGAAATTCACTGTTAACAAGAAACATTGAAAAGTCAACTTTTAAAATCTAGTTACCAATGTTACATGTGTTCTTCCCTTTCACGAAGTACTTATTAAAGCCACTGAATCACTGATAGTGTACTTAGAAGAGCCCAACAGTGCTTAGCAGTAAATGGAAGATATTTTGAACACATGTAACATTGGCAACTAGATTTTAAAAGTCGACTTTTCAATTTTTTTTGTTAAGAATGAATTTCAAATTTAACAACTTTAGTCGAATATTACTTAAAAGGGGTGGCAGTAATAAAATAATTTTTCCTATAAAACTTTCTTCTTTTTTAACAATCTTTTAAACAATACCTTTTTCGACTTATGGTGCCATTTAAAATTTTGGAGTTGGAGGCCTTCTGGAGGAATGCTGACTTCTCCAAGAAATAATGATATCACCATTCGATTCTTTATTATGGCTTGTATAATCACATTTTTTACCCCACCTCTCTACGACTCACCGTTCTTTAAATAAAAGACTGATACGGGTGGTCTCATTCACCCTGTATATGTCAACCTGAAGTTTACAATGTTGTCTAGCAAACTACCCCACGGAGGAGTGTTGGCCCACAAATTTGAGTAGTTTGTAAGACGAGAGGGAAAGAAAAGATATTTGATTAATTAATTGATGATGCTACTTGATTAATTAATTGATGGATGTCATGTGTCAGAATTAGAATTAAAAATGAAATTGTCTGATTTTCATTCAACTAATTGCGTTTTGTATTCAAAGTTAAGTTAATCAAAGTTTCATATTTATTATACATTAAACAAAATCCACTACGTATCTGGTGAATGAACAACAATGGAAAAGCACGCAAGCGAAAAATTTGTTTGGAAATTACCAAGAAGAGACACACGAGGTGAATGATGAAAACTTAAGGGTATTTGCGGAAGAGTCACCTTGTAACTGCACGCAATAGACGCAAACCACAAAAACACTTTAATAGTTAAGGAAATTTCATAATGCGGTTAAGAATAAATTGAACTAAAAAATAATATTTAAATTTAGTAAAAATTGTATAACATAATTAATAGTTAACAAAATTTAAATTAAAAAATAAAAATTATAATAATTCGTATTCGAACAGAGTGGGCGCTATGAACAATGGAGGCTGTGATCACCTAATTCACCTATACTAAATTTTAGATCCATTTTAAAAATAGATATGAATGAAGAAAACATTATTGTCACATTGTGTTTATTGTATTCTTTACATTTCCTGTCACCACTGCCAAGCTAAGAATAATTAAAGTACAATCACCGAAAAATATTCTGGAATCATATAATTATGTATAAAGTATGTATTTGTACTCTTGAATTACAATTTTTCAATAAACTAAAGGAAAACATTCAATTTTGCACATCAATCACTAGCTCGCAATTTGTTTCGGCTGTGATGTTAAAGAGTTTTTTTTTTATGCGCCAAAACTCCGAGCTACGGCGCTAAAAAGTGGTAGTCGTTAATGAGTGGAAATTATTTCAAATGTTTATTTTTGTACCTATAATTAAAATGTATGAGATAATTAATGATCATTACCTTGTTTCAGGTACCTATGAATAATAATACAAATTACAACGCTCGTAGAGATACCTACCAGAACCAGACGGAATGGTACAACATGGTACGTATAAAACGTGCCTTGTCACTAAAAACTTGTTTTCTAGTTGTAAATACCAAAGATTATCATTAAACATTTTTAAATATTTATGGTTTAAATAATTAACGCTTGTTTAAATTCCGAACAAGTTGTGGAATATAAAAATGTGTGAGGATTTATTTGATTGTATGTCAAACGTAGAAAATTATTACCGTGTGTCATTTATTTTCATGCGAATCGATTCGGAAAACAATATATTTTCAGAGATTAAATTTGCCATTTTAGGATATATGCTGGAGTATGGCGTATTGTCTATATTAACTTGACAAATAAATCTGTAGCGAATTTAAGGGTATTAGTGCAGCTTCGTATTATTTGTGATTAGATGCTAGAAATCAATTTGTTGTTGCAATTTATCGTAACTACACAATATTACTTGTAATACTTTTTGTTGCAGAAAAACAGTTTGCTGTAGTAAGACTTAGATTTAAATAATTAATTAATTCATTTTACCTCAATCATTTCAATGATACAATGAAGGGCATTCAATCAGAATTTTTCAGAATCGACATTTTGTGCACAATTATCTTTTGTAAATTTGCATGATAAGAATAATTGACTAATTTAACTCGTTTTTTTGTGGTCAGGATTAAAAAAATTCGTTTCGTTCGTTCTGGTCCGGGAGCCGGCCACCTTTTTTGCAATCAATTAATATACTTTTTATACTTCGTGAGCGGCTTTATTTTAACGAGACGCCAAACTTTTTCCTCTGCGAAAATTTTCGCAAATGGGTCCTACGGGGTGCGAAGGGGTAAAACACGTTAATGTGGTAATTACAAAAAATTGATTAATAACAGTTAATTTTTTAGCTAACTGTTAAGTTTTCAAAATAACATTATTTGTCCTATAACAAAAATGTGTCCATCAAGAGTGCCCCCATCTCAGATACATGTAGATATTACTACATTAACAAAAATAATGAATGTCAAGCTGATTTTTTTTCTGTAGCTATTAAATATTTGCATAATTAAATCCCCACTTTCTCCAACAAATTAATTGCGCCGTTTTCCCATGATATTCATCCATTTTTTGTAATTTCTAAATCAACGTGTTTTTCCCTGGCCACTCCCGTAGGACCCATTTGCGAACATTACCGCAGAGGAAAAAGTTTACCGTCTCGTTAAAATAAAGCCGCTCGCGAAGTATAAAAAGTATATTAATTGATTGCAAAAAAGGTGGCCGGCTATTCCTTCTGGATGCGTTTCTGCGATTTTCAACTGCTCTACGGTCCTATACACCTAAAACATTTGCATTACATATCCTAACCCTCAAACATGTACCGGGATCCTTTCAAATGTTTCTGTTTAAGGAAGCAGCTCCTCTACAAATTATTTCCTGAAGAACCTTTTCCACAACTGAAAAGTTAATCTACATGTGATTGACTCAGCATAATTCCCCAGTATATTTTGACTAAGACGTCCGCTATATTCGAATTCGTATTTGTAGGACAATTGGAAAAATTCCAAACGTGTCGCTTCAATGGGGGTAGAAAATCGTTTACTTCAAAAATATGCAAAATCTTGGTGATGCCCAAACTTTTTATATTTACTTTGATAATATCTAAAATCTCCACTCGTTTCGCCCCTGTTTGTTTCTTTTTTATGTGGTTTTTTAGCGAAATTTTCAAGTATTTGACTACAACGTGGTAATTGTTTGTTTGTTTTTTACCATGTTTGTTTAGCACGTGTTGCATCATGTAGTATATAGATGTTTCTCAATAAAAAAAACCCAATGTATCGGATTACAAACTCCTATTTTTCTTTTTGATTTCTGATAAAGCGACTATACATGGTATTTTTATCCAAAAAACTGTTATTAATTTGTTGGGTGCATTGAGAATTTTGGTCCATAATGCATTTTTTAGGCGGCTATTACATAAATAGTTATTTTACGTATCTTTTGAAAGCCGTAAAGTATAACTTTTTTTTAAACATCTGTCATAAACAACTTTACGGCCGCATTTACTTTACAACCGCTTTTTGTTGTCCAGGTGATGGAGCAAAGCACTCTGTAAGTGACATGAATAATCAAATATATGATTGTATTTGTCATGTAACTGTCACTGTCAAAATTATGAAATTGATTTTTAAATTAAAGTGTATATCTTTTTGTGATAGTCGCCCTAAAAAATGTTGTGTGCACCTCGGTTAAAAGTTCTTTTTTAGCCTCATCTGATTTGTGCAATCATCAGATTCGGCCAAAAAAGATCACTTTTACAACCTTGATACATAAATAACTATTATTTTTGAATCAACATCTAGAAATAGCGAATTTTTAAACGTTTCATTCATATATTGTTTTAACGCTGTTCCTACTCGAGTTGTGCGTTAATTAAGGGGCAATAACATGCACCAGACTTTTAGATTGGCTTGCTTTTTATCTGGCCCTCGCTTTCCTTTACAATTTACTAACTCTTTTGCTCTGTCTCAGTTGACCTTAATACTGCCTATTGTTTTTTTCTGGAACGTGAATCTTGTACTTGAAAAGAAGTGGAATCTGTTTTTCAGAAACAGTGATGTTGCATAACAGTACTTAACTTACCGCCGCCAAACATTTTAAAGAATGATGGGGGGGGGGGGGGGGCAAAGACATGCAAATAATGATAACAATAACGGACCGAGGATACTTCCCTGCGGAACATCAGTCTCCACGTTTAGAATATCATAGAATGGTTTACTATGTTCGGAAGTAATTTTAGTTGTTGTGTGTTCATTCTAACACATAATTAGATGATGTGACGAATTACCATTCAAGAGTTGGTGGAAATAGTTGTTAGCTGGAGTCTGATGAAAAATTGGCATCGATTTGGTGTCACCATAGCAAATTTTTCATTCGCTTGTTCAGTCTCCATCCCGGTTTCAGACAACTTTGACCTTGATATCTATTTCAGCATGTTTTCAAAGATTTTGGTGTTTAAGTGCATGGTTAGTACAGCTTGTGAAGGTGTTTTATCAATAATTTGAGGTTGGTAATTATTTAATTAATTATTTATTAATGTACTATAAAGCCGAATTTTCCATTAATTTTATACGTGCCAAAAATGTTTCAGTGTTTTTCTTATTAATTAGCACGTTCCTTTGGTGTTTGATTATTATTAGATTATTACTAATGGCCATGGTATTGACAATTTGGATTCGTTTTTAGCTAAAACTGTAATCATAATATGTTATTATTGATTAATTAATTCATTCATTCTGTTGTTTTAAGTTAATAATTAATTCTCGTTTAAGGATATACCTACTCTCATTTATATTTATATATTTGGGAGGTTAAGGTTAATTCATTTCATTTTCTAGTATTTTTAAGTTGTGATGGCGTACGCAAAACTTCTTCTCAGCAATTCCATGAGAATTTAATTTCCATATAGATTATCTAATTTCTTTTTCTTTGCCTATTTTTAGCATATATTTCAGTACAAGGTTCATTCATTGACAGGTACTCTTTTGATTATGTAATTTTTTCGGATATCTACTCACATCATTTTTCATGCCCAATGGTACCAAAATAAAAAATTAACCAAAAAGTGCTATTTTTGTAGAGCTCAATAAGTCTATAATCTATAGCTTGTTATGATTTTCAAAAATATTTTACTAACCTTTCCAGAGAAGAGACGCTAACTAAAGTTACCCCACAATCCACAAATTTTTTTTACCTTTATTTTATTAAAATACTACATGATAAGTGTTCAGACAAAATTTACAAAAGGTTACACTGCCACATAGTAAAAACTGTGCGTGGCAAAGGTTTTGGTCTTTACAGTTTAGTGTAATAGTGTTTATTTTTATTATTGTTGTTTATTTTATTTGTGTTTTGTTCTTGTCCTGATGAAGCCCGTTACGAAAGTGGGCGAATCTTTGATTTTCTCAACATTGTCCTACCCCGGAAGTCACCCTTATCTTATTTCGTCACTTATGACACCATCAACCTCTGCCACCTGTCTCCTCCCCGAGTGCTTCATTTTTTATCCAAAAGCCTTAATATTATTATTATTATACTATAAGTGGTCCCATTGGTTCCTACCGTGTTTTTATATTTTTTAATATTTTTTTTTGGTTGTGTTATATGTAATCCCACATTTCCACGGTTTGCGTCCTACGAGTGGTTTTACGCTTGCCATTCTCGAAAGCTCGTCAGCAACCTGGTTACCTGCGATTTCCGCGTGTCCACACTAGTGTGACTGTGTTACACTTGGCGAGTGCATTTAGCATTTGTGTGCACTTAAGGACTAGCCCTGAATTTACCACACATCGCTGCTTTGTTGTCTGTAATTATAAAGAATTTCCAAAAGCCTTATCCTACCGACAGTGTCGAAGGCCTTGGATAAGAAAGACCCCCAAGCACGAGTCACTTCAAAAAGGGCATCCAAAGTTCCTCCACCAATACTGTTCGTCGCTAATTATATTATTACTTTTTAGATAAGTATTTAATTGCCACTTGACACGATTTTTCCAAATTTTCGAGAAAACATTGAGCATTGACATTGGGCGATTACTGATTACGTGTATAATGGGATAACTTTGGCAAGTTTAAATTTATCCCACAATTTACCTTTATTAAAATTGAGATTAATAGGTAAGTACTATATCTAAAGGTCTAAAGTTGCCTTCTACCTCTACCTCTAGTATCTTCTAATCGATGCCGTTAGACCAGGAGTAATCCAGAGCGGGTCTAGTACAACTGGCCACGGCCAACCGGCCGCGGGACAAGTGGCCGCGAGACAAGTGGCCGACAGACCAACTGCTTCTAAAAAGGGTCTAGGCCAATTCGCCGTCGTCGTTTCGCCGTCGGGACAGTTGCCCGTTGGTCAAATTCGCCATACAAATCGAAAATCGAAAATAACTTATAATCTTGAGGGACTGTTATGAACTGAAAAAAACTATACCAAATATACCTCTAACCTAAGCGCCTGAGTGGCAATATACGTTTATGTTGGCATTTTTTTTAAGTTTCAAATACTGTTTAGTATGATCATATTCCCGTTTTTGAATCAATTGAAAAAAATATACTAAACCTACGGCGAATTTGACCAACGGCTTACTCTCCCAACAGTTGTCTCGGCGGCCAGTTGTCTCGGCCGCCAGTTCGCACGGCGGCCGCGGCCGCTAGTCCCATCCCAATCCAGAGCTTGATCGATCTATTTCTCCGTTGAAGCCTGAAAGAACTTTTGTTGATATCGTCAAATAGTTTACTGTAAGTACATATTAGTCACAGTCGTATCATCAACTGAGTCCTCCTCCATCACAACCCCCCAGTCCACTGTCTCCAGTTCCGATTTGAGCTTTTCATCATTAATTGGAGGCACCTCCGCGTTACCACTATTATTCATGATATCCTTTTTGGTTAACCTAACGAATAACTGGTAATGATCAGTGGGTATCGAGACAAGTTCCACTACTGGGTCTAGTAAGCTCATTAGTGCGAGTTGTCCGTAAATACGGTCTCTAATTTTTTTTCGCGAAGAAAAATACGTTTATTTTTGGAAAGTCCGGACTTTCTGTTATTTTTCTACATACTAATTCCCGTCGCGATGTTTGCATGCGGTGTAGCACTTTTTGTATACCCGTGTCATTGAACTCTCCTCCTGCCACGTAAGGGAGATAGCGTACCTTCCAGGTGTGACTTCAACGTAGGAAAAAGATGATAATCACTTAACACTAACCGGACTGGCAGGGGGGGGGGGGGGGGGAATGATGTTATCCTATTCAAATTGGTTGATGAGGTTGCACGAGCGGTGTGGGGATGAGCGTTGTCCTGATGAAAACGCGCTCACCAACATACTCCTTCTCTTGTTTTGAATTGCACGGTGAAGGTTCTTCAAAGTTTGACATTAGCGATCGGCGTTTATTGTTGCCCCGGTAGGTATGAACTCGCGTAACAATATCTCCCTTCTATCGCAAAACACAGTCGCCATCACTTTTCCGGCAGAGAACTTTCGCGGCTTCGGCGATCCTGACTGACGGAACTATTCTTTTGTCTCTGCTGTCTCTGCTTCGATGAGCATTCTGGTGACCCATCTTGCACACACCTTCTCACAATTTAAATGTTCTGTCAATATCTTGTCAATAGTTGTCTTATTGACATCAGGGATCAATGCGTAGAGCTCTCGAATCGGCACTCGTCGATCTTCAAGCATTACCCTCTCCACTTTTTCAATCGCTTCTTCCGAAACCGATGGCCGTCCGGCACGCTGTTCATCGTGGACGTCTGTACGTTCGTTTTTAAACTCTCTGCGCCATCTTCGCAGGTTTTTGATGTCCATACACTGCACATAACTGTGGATAAATTTCTGTAGGCGTAATGTCCTTAGCACACAATACTTAACCGAATTACAAAACGTAACTCACACCTGGGGGTAGCGGCAAATGGAAGCTCCATCACGAATGGAGATTAAGCGTCGAAGGCAGATTCGAGTGGTGGGGATTTATAACCATTGTACACGCCAGTGTTACGGGATCACGCGTTAAAGCGTTTCTCGCGCCTACAGCGCCTTGGAGACCTTATTTTATGGACAACCCTCGTACATGATATCAAACTTCTTTCTCTCATACAATTAAGATAAGACTCACGCGCCCTTATCACGAAATTGTCAAACTAGGCTTACATAAATCTATGTAAAATGCACTATATGGTGTGGTAGTTATTGGGCACGGATGTAACTGGATCCAGTTTCGCCTTTCAAAGCTTAAGGGAATTTAATCGAGGAAATTTAAATATGATACCCTTTACTGGAATAGGGTTCATTACTTATGTATCAACATGTAAAGTCAATTAATGTTCTCAACGTTGTATTGACACACGTGATTACGAAGTTCTAATTTTGTTTAAAATTTTTAACAAGCAACGTAGTAACGGATGTAACATTTATCAATTTCTTATGATGGAAAGGAGTGCTTTATATAATTTACTTTCATTCTGGGTATTCCCGAATGTTGTTTCTTTGATTACATTTACATAAAATACAGATTTAGCGATGTAACTATAACAATAAACATTAAAAATTAGTTGCAAAATTAGCAGCGAGCTGATAAATAAAGGTACGACTCTGATCCTTTCTAATTTTGATAGTGCTTATTCGTTCTAAATTTACAGACTTTCTAAGTGAGCGTGGGGTTAGGATCGTCGAAACTCGGTTAAATTTTTCAAGAGGTGCACCTGAGTTGGCGCGTGACTTCTCACGAAACCTGATAAATTCGCTGTAGATACGTAAAAGAAAACTTTTGAGAATTGCGTCAGGGAAATCGCAGATGGTGTATTACATTTTCATTCCTTTTCCGCAATATATTTTGATACTTATTACATCCTCGACTTTTTCCTAGCTTTTTTTTTTCGTCCGAAGATATCCTTCTGAATATTAAAATTTTATTTTGGGATCATGTCATTTCCTTTAAACACTTTCTAATACGACTTGATTAAAATTTGATCGAAAACGTGTTCGATTCGATTACGAACAATGATCAGGACATCAGAAATTAAAAGGACAAAAGTACTCATAATTTTCCAACTGAGCTTTCCTTATATTCAATTGAAAGAATGTATTTATTTTTCAGATGGTACTTCTAGAGTATATCCTTTCTCGTATTTTCCAGTAGACACTTATATGGATTTATTAGCACACCCTTCGAATGCAATTCGAGACCTGTAAAATGCATTAGTCAGTGGATCCAAGAATTTATATCTTTTAATACAGTTCAGAGTTTCTTCCTTTCATTACAATTGTAATTATAAATTATGTCCTGTAATATCTTTTCTTTTATAATCAGGCCCTACCTAATTATTTTCAGTTGTTTTCATGAAATTTTTGTTTTACATTAAAGCTCTGTTGTAAGCTTTAAAATCGCCAGCATTTGCTTGTTATAATTTTATGAACATTCGCGCTTACAATCCCAGGACACCATCATCAACGATCAAGCACTCTTACAAGTTTAGCTGAACAACTCGTGTCAAGTTGACAATAACTTTGCATTTTGCATACTTAGTGTTAAGTTAGTGATAACTTTGTAGTAATGAATATGCAAAAAAAATATGCTCTCTTCTTAAACTGTTAATTGAATCGCACCATATTCATAGAATTAGATAAGATGGTAGCCAGGTTGAATTAATAATGATTTCATTTTTTTGTTCTTAATTATATGAGTCGAAACTCTCATACAACCATTGTTGAACAGTTGAGGAAATGGAACTTGCCCCTCGAAATCTTAAAATGTTATTTTATACATCTAGTACAACGGATTTTTGAGGATCGTCGGAATATTACTCACGACGCCGACGCTGAAATACACTGTGTCCAAGATAAGGAGGGCCACTATGGGGATTTCGGAAACGGTAAGAGATAGAGTTTCGGTTAAATGGGAGAAAAGTTGGGCAATTTTGAGTTTAGTAAAATGAAATTTTTAAACTGACGAAATTCCGAACCGTTCCGAAGTTATGCGACAAAAGGCGAATTTTCAGGATTTCGTTTTTGACCAATTGTTGCTTTGTCGTTGATGTTAACTAAAAAGTAAAAGAACCTTATACAGGTACTTTTTAACGTTCTTTAACATGGCGTACAGCAAATTGGAATCCGACGTTTCGTTTTCGAGTAACCATCATCAACTTTATTTTTTTAAATACGGTCCTGATTTTTTTATGCATAATATTAGAAGAGCTTTTTATTGTGCATTCAAGCATGTATCACACTTTATGGTTTAATTGCGATTTCATACTTATTTTACTATTGTACTTAAATTTACTAGATTCTACTTTGGAAGATGCTCTGGATATTTTACCCTAAGCCGTAGTACGCAATTGTTGGTTTCAGCAGGATGGTGCACTTGCGCACAATTCACAGGTGGTTAAGGATTACCTTTCAAATACGTTTGCCGAAAGAGTTTTTAAGCACCAATTCTGAAACACCCTGGCCAGCTTGTTCTTCCGAAATAACCCCGCTGGATTTTTTTCCTTTGGGGTACATAAGAAATTATGTTTACAAAGATATCTTTGGAATAGAAGAAGAACTCCGAAGGTTTGTACTTAACGCATTCCAAACTGTAACAACTGCAATGTTAAAGAATGTTTTGGATTCTACAGTTAGAAGATGCTATTTACGATTGGAGAACCAAGGGGGGCTTTTCGAGCATTTATTATAATTTTTTTTTAATTATTGGTATGTGTCATGTTTAAATTTTCGTTTCATCAAATGTTTTCTGTTGATTTATGACGTGTTGTTGATTGTTTGTAATTATGTACTTGGTTATAAAATTTGTGTTCAAAATTGAAAATTCTGTATCATTTCATTAATTTGATGAGTAAAACACAGTTAGCAAAAGTCCATTTATACATAAAATTCAGTTTGCATGGTACTGAGAAGGGATACAGGTTCGTACTTAGGATTTTTTCCGCTAATCGTAAAGTAAGTATAAAATCGAAATTAAACCATAAAGTGTGATACATGCTTGAATGCACTATAAAAAGCTCTTCTAATATTATACATAAAAAAATCAGGACCGTATTTAAAAAAATAAAGTTGATGATGGTTACTCGAAAACGAAACGTCGGATTCCAATTTGCTGTACGCCATGTTAAAGAACGTTAAAAAGTACCTGTAGAAGGTTCTTTTACTTTTTAGTTAACATCAACGACAAAGCAACAATTGGTCAAAAACGAAATCCTGAAAATTCGCCTTTTGTCGCATAACTTCGGAACGGTTCGGAATTTCGTCAGTTTAAAAATTTCATTTTACTAAACTCAAAATTGCCCAACTTTTCTCCCATTTAACCGAAACTCTATCTCTTACTGTTTCCGAAATCCCCATAGTGGCCCTCCTTATCTTGGACACAGTGTAGTTGAAATAAAAACGGCTGTCATACTATCCAGAAGCCTGTCATGGGCTTTTGTTCAATAATTTTTGCCGTGTCCGAAAAAAGGGTTCATATCCAAGTTGCGCAACACACTCTAATCAAATTTCTAGCAAAACAAAGAATGTGAATTCAAATTTTGAGGAAACTTTCTGCACAGTTTGAAGAAAACACTCTTTTAAAGACTCCAGTTCGTCTTGGTGTAAATAATTTCATGAAAGAGGAAAACGGGTAGAAACCTACATCCGTAACGCTGGAAATCATTCAGCGAATTCATGATCGACGGATTTCTATACGAAAAATGGGAAGATCTTTTGATACAGTGAGAAGTGTCGAATACATTGTTCGCAAAGAGTTAAAGTTCCGTAAAGTTTGTGCAAGATGGATGCCAAAATTTCTTAGCGACGCGATGCTCAAAAGCAAACACGTCTTGAGGTGTCAATTACGCTTTTTCTCCTTTATGAACATGAAGGAGAAGTATTCTTGAAGCAGAAATCTCTGTCTGTGAACATGAACCGAAGCATAGTAGACATTTATGAGTACAGTTGTAGAAGTATTTTAGACTGACTGGCGAAGAAGAAAAATCTGCACGTGGGGCACAACAAATTCGACGGAACAGATTATTGAATAAATCGTTATACAGGGTGTCTCAAAAAATGTACTCACACTTTAACTATTGCTAACATGTTGCCTTTTTTGCACTGCAGGTGTAATTAATTAATCACGGCATTACAGGAAATCAACTTAGTTTGGAAGAGCTTCCTCTCTTTTCCTGTATTGTTATTGGAATACCGAAGCAGATGGAACCGCCCAGAACGTCAACAAGAAACTTTTGGACGATCACGGCCATCCACGAGCCATGGAGAAGAAGCGCAGATGCAGGATCACCACAAAAATCTCTTCGACAAACTGCTCGGGAAATCCACATCTCAAAAGATAGCGTCTATTGCATCATGAAGCGTCTGCACTGAAAATGCTACATTTCAACACTAATCCATGCTCTCAACGAAGAGACGAAGACGATCCTGACCGGAGAGTTCAATTCTGTGAATGGTACCTGGAAAAATGTGCAGAAGATGGAGGATTTCCACACAAAATTATCTGGAGCGATGAGGCATCCTTTAAATTAAATGGCTCCGTTAATCGCCATAATTGCATGTACTGTGGTCCTGTAAATCCTCATGTAACACTTGAACACCATGTAAACTTACCAGGAGTAACAGTGTGGTGTGGGATATCCGCATTAGGCATCATAGGACCATTTTTTTAACGGAACTCTCATTGGCGAGAGTTACTCGAGTTACCTCAACTTGCTTCAGGAGTTTGTCGGTCCAGAAATTTCAGAGATGTTTGGTGATGAGAGCGAGATTTACTTACAGCAAGATGGAGCACCACCCCACTACCGTCGCGATGTACAAGCTCACCTCAATGCAATTTTTCCAGACACATGGATTCGATGAAGGGGTACCATTGAATACTCTGCGCGTTCCCCAGACCTTACGCCCGTGGATATCTCAAAGACAAAGTTTATCGCAACAAGCCACGAACAATTGATGCATTGAAAAATGGAAATTGAAAGACAATCCATTGGTGCGCGTTTTCATCGTTGTCTGGACAATAATCGTCATCAATTTGACCATTTGCGAACATGATTCTTCAATTACCTTTCACTTTATGTTAATAAATAATGTTTTTCTCGTCATTCGAAGTGTGAGTACATTTTTTTGAGACACCCTGTATATAAGAAACAGTAATGGGTCCAATATGATGCCTTGTGAGACATCATTGCGTGTTAGTAGCCTATTAAAAACATATTTTTCGCATATTATTAGAATTTCATGTGAAACTCAATTGAATGTCTTGGATAAGTCTTGGAAACGGGCTACAGGGTGTTCTCAATTTTCGAAAGATTCAAATGCCTTTAGTAATAAATTAAAAAGAGAAATTCTGTAGACGTGGCACAATTGGCTGGTTCACATTTCTAGGACAAATCTATTAATGTGATTAATGGCATATGAGTGAACAATTTAACCATCTTCTTAAGTAGACGATTTTGGGAGGATGCACGCGTAGCAATACAATTTTTGGAAGAATGTTTTAGATTATTTTATGTTTCTTTATTTGAAAATTTAAATAAACGCTTCGACTTGTTATTTTCCCATATGAGAAATGAACAAAAACGGAAGGAGAGAAGAATACTCGGTCAAAGCAGGAATTGGGTTGGAATCAATCATTTTCCAGTCGGATTGAACCAAACTTGGCATAAGAATGGATGACACTAAGTTTAGGGAAAGCAAAACCAAAGTCAATTTTATAAAATTTTACTAATTGAAAAAACATGAAGAGAAAATATACCAAATGAAACTTGCTATCCTATACGAACCTGAGTCCGTATCTGTGCAGTATACGTTTCGGATTTATGTGAGATGACGAACGACGACATTTTCAAGGTCATCAGAGTGCAGAATCTTCAAATGGGCTGATGGCTCGCCGCCTGCGCACGGCTGAATGTTCATTATTTTACCACATCGAGCTCCACTACTACTACTAACTTGTACAGGGTGTTTCAGACCACCCGTACCGGCCAAATATCTCGCGAAATACAAAACTCATTGGAAAAAGAAAAAATATGTCTAAAAATTTTTTTAAGATTCTATTGTTTGATAGTAATAGGATGTCCCCACTCCCACCCCCGGGGGGTGGAGAGGGGGGTAACTTCGTAATCTTAAACAGCACCCCCCAGTTTATTATGCAGATTTGAATTCTGCGTTAACAAATAGGAACTTTTTGTTTGAAACATTTTTTGAAGTTCGTGACAGATGGCGCTATGATCGCCGAAAGAAGTTTTCCGACTACCTATGCAAAATTTGTTGTCAGTTTTGTTAAGTGACAATAAAAAATGTTAATGCTTTGTAAAAGGGAAGAGGGGGAGCTTTATTTACCCTCCCCTCTTCCCCACACCGCCACTTCACACCTAATTTTAGATTTAAACGTATCTCGAATGTCAATGTGTTCTTTACTCGTGAAATCAAAGTAAGTATTTCAATTTTTTTTTTCTATTTTCCATCAAAGACAAAAAAAATTTACAAAATTTAACTTCTTCAATCGTGGTATTGAACAGTTGTTTAAATCTAAAATGGTTGCGTTTTCCCATCCTAGGTTATGGGCCGTAGGGCTGAAGTGGCGGTGTGGGGAAGGGGGAGGGGTTAATAAAGCTCCCCCTCTTCCCTTTTGCAAAGCATTACCATTTTTGATTGTCACTCCCCCGGGGGTGGGAGTGGGGACATCCTATTACTATCAAACAATAGAGTCTTAAAAAATTGTTTAGACGTATTTTTTCTTTTTTCAATGCGTTTTGTATTTCGCGAGATATTTGGCCGGTACGGGTGGTCTGAAACACCCTGTATAGGTTTTGTTACTCTTGAGACAGAGGGAATATCAGACTATACTGTATGCCAACGGTGGCCTATTTATACCCCAGGATTCTCCTTTTCTAACGAAGTCCGTACGACCTAAGGTACTTGGGGGGATGAAATCCTTTAGGGTTACCGACTCCATCGCCACTGCCTAGTAGAGAATAAACCTTTTGACGTGGTGATTCCGGAAAGCGGATTTTGAAGAAACATTCAGGTTACGAGAAGAACTTTTGTTAGTATACGTATATGCGGATCGAAAATGGATGTCAAATTTCTTCGGTAGTACTCTTTAAAACGATGTTTTAGTTTTCTATTTATTTGTCCAATTTATACTTCGTTACATTTATCACAGTCGATTTTGTATCTTCCCGATTTATAATTGATACCCACATGATCCAAAAATCTTTGTGAACTACCTTCTGAAGGAAGTAATTTAGTGATTTCTGACTCATTGGAATATTCCCCTGGCGTTCCACTTACTATTTTCTAATTAAATTCATAACTAACTCTTCGCGAAAAGGTTTGCATACAGCAATTTGCTTTGTTAATGCTTTGGTTGCTTAATATAATGTTGCTTTGAAAGAGGAAAATGTTGAAATAACCAAATTAGTACTATAGTAATGATTGGAATTGTTCCTTATGAATCTTAGTGCAAATATCCATATCTAGTTAATTGAAACAAGAATAATGAATATCAAGAAACTGTAGCCTATTGTTCCGTCTGATGAGCAAACTGAATAAATAAGAATTTAGAATTTAGTTGAGTAACAAAGTCCCGAGAAGAGCACATTTTCTTAAAAATAAATAATTTAGTGGAATTACTTGTTATTATTTATTGCGATCCTAATTACATACCTATGAAGTTCTACAACTGAAGTGTTAATAAAATTAATTAAATTGCATATTGAATGACATATAAGAAGGTAACCAATTTGTTGCTTTCATATTTTTGCGAACTATAAATGATTCGTAATTTTGTTGAATATAATATAACAATTTTCACATTGTACTTTGCATTATATTATATTGTAATAGCCACAGTTATTATTGCAGTACAATGTACAAAGATCTTGTTTTTGAAATTTATTCCCACATTGTTTATTTTATAACGGTTGCAGTTGTGAAGGTAGGTAATTTCGCAATTATGTCAATGTTAATGTAACGCATTTATCAAGAAGGTAAAAATGTTGTCACTAAAAGTAATTAGAGAGAACTTTTTCAATTAATTAGTGACTGTAAACTTCCCAGTTTTAACTCTTCCACTTCAAAAATTTGCAAATTCTTTGAACTTTTAAAACTTTAAATTGAAAATCGGTCTATTTGTCCATTTTTATAGAAAACATTCACACTTTATCGGCAAATATTTTATTCTGTCATCTTTATAAGTTATTGAAAACAGTTCAGTACAAAATTACGCTTTCAGGAAAGGAATGCGAGTCATAAATAGTATTACTGTTCATTTTGGAAAAGCGGACAGGTTCATTCATAATTTGTAAACGCCTCGAGTTAATATTGCCGACTTTCTTCGGTTACGTCAATACCACATTTCCTCATAAATTCAATGTTATTAAATCTCGATTAAAAATTTGTTACTTAATACATCGCCGAGGTAGTAATTTATGTTTTGTTGCAACTTAATGCTATATTGTCGGTAAGTTGCGTGTCAACAAATTAAATAATTGACCCAGTTTCTTGTAAATAACCTACAAAAGAATCTCTCATTATCGATTTTATTTTTAACAATTCTAATGAATGCAAAAAAAACTTGAATAATTGAACATCACTTTTGTAGAAAATTAGCAAAGCTTTTAGATAGTAAAAATTTTTAGAATTCATTTTGAATATTTTATTAAAATATTTATTGTTCTAACCATTATCGGTTTAATTTATTTCATGGTTTTAATCTACAAAAAAGTCTTTTTGTCTAAAATAATTAGTCGAATATTAAGATTTTTACATTGAAATCCCTATGGTGGTGCATCTGTCAATTCTACACCCTGTATAGCAAACTGAAGAAGGCACTTTTACTGGATAAGGAAAAACATGACTTCTTATTTATTCACTTTTTCATTAACTACAAAACGGAACGACTGATTTCTTCTTCTCCTTCCCAATTTGGTCCTCATCCGGGATGACTTCTGACTTTAGACCAAAAGTCCACAAGTGACCACACCGTACATCCTCTGGATGGGAGGGGATGGGATTGCATTTGTCGGGCACATGTTTCCATTGTCCTCTTCTCGTCAACTGACAAATCTCCTTTGCCTGGTTGCCAGAAAATGCTCCCGAAAGATCACCTCTAGCAATCCAATTCAATATAGTAGTGGAATCTCTCCAGAACTATCTTGGAACATCCTCCAATCCAATAATTGTAACTTTGGGATGGTCATCTTCAGTGGCGAAATTCTTGACTTGGTGTGGACGAACTTCAATTCCATTTGTCCTCACTACACATCTCAAAGAAAAACTGCCGAATACGCCAATCCACTCGTTTCACAAAAGATGTGGAGCGGCCATTCGTCACGGGACCAACCAAACGATGACAGGTAGCGAGGAATCCGAACTTCACTTAACATTTTTACCTCGCTCACCCACTTCTTGAACTTAAGCCCCATCTCTTCGAGCAATTCTTCATTCCATCTGGTCTTCAATGCCCAACTTTCTTGCAACAATATTTTCATGCTCATCAGAGCGGGGCACTCAGGGCAGGTAAAACCGATGGGATCAAACACATGTTGCACTAAAGACAAAATAATTCTTCTAGTGGGGGAAAGGAGTGACATCACAATATAGCACACCCTCTTCCATATCCCATAACAAACCGAGTACTTGTGCATGAAAACTACCATACTCGAAGGCCGAACTTGGCAGTGGACATCAAGTCAGTGGATTCCTTTATAAAACAGTTCAATTCTTCTTCTGAATCCGCTGACGTTACACAATTGTCAACGTAAAAGGATTTCAACAATTTCTTTCGAGTGTTCATCAATGGTGGTGGGGCATTCTCCAAATTGTATTCAATTACAGCTCCCAAGAGGAATGGACTACCAAACACGACACGACGATGACGAAACACTTTAATTGTCCGATCCTCTTCAGAAATAATAACTCTAAAAATTAATTTCCATTAAAAAATTCAAAAAAATGAAATAGCCCCTACATTTTTTTAGTAAGGAGGTTGTTTAATATAGTTATATCTTTTTCATTTGTAGAATAAGAACATAATATATTATACAGAGTGATATGTAGATTTGCATGCAATAATTTATGTGTGTGCGGTCTACGTTTTATGGAAAAAAATAACTATACGTCCGTGAACCTTAATTTTAGCTACGTTAAATCTCCAGAATATCTCCAGGAATGCAGGTGTGCGTTCCTTATTCGTTTATTATTATCCCAGAAGTAACCCTCTGATACTCATTTTATGTATCGAGCAGGAAAGTTATTCTGGTTTGAACCCGGGCAATATTCATGTTTAGATTTCTTGCCGCGCCCATAAAATTTATAATTCGCCGATAAATTAAAAACATTATTGTGGTTATTATGTATGTTGTAAAACCACCCTTTTTTCAGGCAATAATCGAAACTTTCCCTATTCTCTGAGATTTTTTCCCACCCCATTTTGAGTTTGCAGGATTTCATTAACTTGTTCCCAATTTTTTTCGCTGCTCATCCGTTCTGTTTCTCTGTTAGTAATATCATTGACTTTATGGTAATACCCATTACTGTTATCGTATCAGGCTATCATCTTATCAGTAAGAATATTTAATAGGGTCTTTCGTTTTTAACTAGCAGTAGAATAGTATATTAAAGTATAAGTGGATAAACAGGTCTTTAAAACACGCGCGAGTTTTCAAGCACGACGGCGCAGCCGGAGTGCTTGAAATAGAGCAAGTGTTTTAAAGACCTGTTTATCCATGAATACTTTACGCTATTTTTTTTTATTGGTTCACTTTGAAATCTGGTATTAAAATGGAAATAAGAACTAATAATGTGAAATGGTTGAATTCCTAATGTGAAATCGGTATACCTTTCGTTGTCATGGAAATGAGAAAAACGGAAATTAATTTGCAATCTGTCAGTTTATTTGACTTAGGTACATAACAAAGTACTCTTGTCAGATCAATAACCAATAAGAATTCACGTCTTTCAAATTGATGATGATGCCATGGTAACTTTAAAACACACGCGTTTTTGAAAGCGCGATTTAAACACGCTGGGGGGGGTGGTTTAAAAGGCTAAAATAGGACACCAATAAAAAAAATAATTTTTCTATTTTATCAATGTGTGGAAATGAAAAAAATCACAGCCTAGTTGTTACTTACCGAATTATTTCAACATTTTTTTTCTTTTGTATACTAAATTGTACCAACATGAAATAAGCCTTCATTGTCTGGTTCATGATGAAAATGATAAAATATTGATTGGTTGAGGAAAAAATGTCTCGGATTTACTGTTTAACTTTGATTAATTCTTGTTGAAAAAATAGGTCGATGAGGGACCAAATCGTAAATTTCTTGAGAAAAAAAGTGAATTGCGTCCAATTGTATTTACAATCTTTAGCTAATTATCGCCATTGTATTCTATTTATATACAATGCTAACATTAAAACAATTCACTTGAAGATGAGAATATTGCAAAAATGCGATGCATTTTTTCCAAGCGTAGCTGTCCTATATACCTACATAATTATTGCTTAGCAACGTAATAATTTACTTAAAATTCAAATCATTTTTTTTTTATAATAGAATAACAACTTACAAAAGCACATACCTCATGTTTGTTTATTAGAAATGAATATTTAAATTAAACCATTGCATAATAAGCTGTTTGGAGCATAACATCGCCATTAAATTGAATATCTATTATTCCAGGAAATTTCGTCTCCACATTGCTTACGCAATTCTGTACGGTACGAATAAAAATTGTTTTAATAGTGTATGAATAACTATATACGAAAATTATGCAGACAGCTGGAAAAATAAGGAAATACTTCAATTGCAATGGTCGTCTCTAGCTCGGGAAGTTTTACACTGTTATTCCTTTTCATTAATTAGGTAATTCTAATTTCCAAAATAAACGTCACGCATTTATCCAATTAATTATGCTCGGTTTCCTTAATTATTGCTCTAGAAATAGTCGTGTAACGTCGAGGGAAAAAGAAATGTATATACATTATTGCAGAAAATATTTTATATCCAGTATTTCGCTTAATTGTTCATGCCCAAAAGTGAACAAAACGCTTTAATGTCCGCCCCTATTACTTTAAATTTATATTTAAACTTCTAAACGTTCAGGTAAAGTTTAAATACTGACTATAAACCATTTTACCCAGTATACTGTTGGCTGTGGTGCACTAAATTTAATGGCGTCCAATTCTTGTGTGTATGTACATGTTACTTGTGGGATTGTAACTATTAATGAAACAACCGTAGCTGAAAATTTTGTAAATTTTAACATTGATTTACGTTCTTGACGTCAACCGTGAAGTGGGGTCGTTGACAGCAATAATTAAGCTTTACATCGGAAGTTATCGTCTCTCTTCCTGTGTTTTTGTTTTAAATATGGTCATAAACGGCGAAATTTGGTGCATTTCATGTATAATTAAGCTGTAGCTGTAAATTTTTAATCTTTCGTGTTTTTATAATGCGATACATACTACAAAATTTTTACAGAACAACCAATTCTTTTTCATTACATCTTCTGTAATTGCAGGGCACTTTTGTGCATATCTCATCCTTAAAATAACCCTCATTGTCGCAATAAAACTCCAGTTATAAGTTTTGTACTAGAAGATGATTCTTTGGTGGTGGAGAAGTCTTACGAACCCACTGCATGGATTCTTGTTTGGAAGCGGCTCCCAGTTTTGTTTTGAAATTCAACGTAACTGTACTTCTAAATCGTTAAAGGTGTCCCACCACTGAATCCTCTAGTTCTTTGATTTTTCCTTCGTTCTTCTCTCCTCAGGCTTTCCAGACTTTCATCTATCTTGTATTGATCCCTTGTCTTTGAACTGTGGAAATTGGGAAATGCTTATCCTCAAAATCCACTCCCTCCGTATATAACTAAAGGACCGCCATCGGGCATCGCTGAGGCATTCTTCTACTGACATCTTGCTGTCTCATAACATAAACACAACATATCTCTTCCCTCTTTTTCGTCCCACCGTCTCCATGGGTTATACATATTATGTTCCATTTCACTTCATTTCACTGGCCAGCATTTGCGTTGCAGTGTTACCCGTTCCAAAATCCTTCCCTTCATCGTTTGAAGTATACTGTGTTTCCCTATGTCTCTCAACCATTGTTTTAACTATATGAAGAGCGAACTGAGCCACTTGGGAGACCTGCTCTGGAACTGAGAATTTCTTCGAAGGCATTCTCGTTTCCGCTCCCTTAATCTCGTCGAGATTATTTCATAAACCCGTCCTCCACATATTTCTCCAACCTTCCGCGGCCGCCTCCAACGCTCTTTCTTTTTTTTCATTTGTTCGTAAGCTTCAGAAAATATCTGTGCTTTTTGCGCTACTGAATTCGCTCTGCTGGGCCTTCTGCGTCCTTGCAAAAATAATTATTTTTGTGAACGCTACCTCACCTAGTCAATACGTCTGCGTCTTCAGTTCTTGGGGTAGCCCTCGGATTTGCCCGCCAGTAATTGAAGCTGGTCCGGTCCGACCTTTTTGACAGTTCTCACGTGATTCATGATATATGTCAAAGTCAAAAATGTTCAGCTGCCTTGCCATTTCATTATGAATAGACTGATAGTCCAGTCATTTTAAACATGAACATTGCAAAAAATCCTATATTAGGTTTGACTTTTTTATGTTGTTAGGTTCAGTCCCAGTAGTAAATACTCAATTTTGCAACTTCGAAAAACTTGTGGAAACTGGGGGGGGGGGGGGGCCAAAAACCGCGATTTTTTCGGACTTTTTTCAGTTTTGGCCTCGTAGCTCAAAAACTACGAGTTATAGTGCGAAGAATATGATTATCTTTTTTAAACTAGACTAAATTTGCTACAATTTGAGCCTAACCGGAAGTCTGTAAGTATAATAGTTTCCGAGATACAGCTCTTCAAAAATAGGCAATTTTTCCCAAAATCTTTTTTCAACGTATCATCCATGTTTCGAGCCAGATATTGCCATAACGACGTGCCCTACGACTCTTGTCACGGAGAAAAAAATTGTAGGACGTTTTATCACCTTTTATTTAAACATAGATGCATTCCTGTGGGCCTAACAGTTCTCGAGAAAAAGACGGAAAACCGGAAAACAGTGAAATCCTCCACATATATGTAATAGCATTAGTATGATTAGAAGACATTTTCTGATTATTCTTATTTAGCCTAGCGAACGAACGCTCAAAAAGGGCTTGTAGACAGACTTTTTGATCCTAATGATTTTATTTCTAAGATGTGTTTGGAGGTGTTTGGTGATAATTATACGAAAAGTCCCCGGCCCTACCGTATGAGCTAACTCCGTAGCGTAACAAAATTTGCGGATTTGTTAAGTTTTCCCTTTGTATCTCTTGAATAGACGATAGTAGTGGGAAATGGCCAATTATAAAATAAAAGCTGCCTTGAGAAAATACTTTTGTTCTTTTCGTCAAACATTAACCCTATCATAAATGTATTTAGAAAAGACTAGAGACCATTAAACATGGTGGCGCATAAGACTGAAATTGTTTGGCTAAGGATGCAGGTAATCTGTATTTAATACTCACATATCAGATTTAGCTCCAAACCTCCCACAAAATTAGTTGTTCTCTAGTGCCCTCTATTCCATCTTGAACTCAACGTTTTTTTTAAATAACTATAACATCTAATCGATTTGAGATAAAATATTAAACTGTATATGTATTTTATAGGAAATTTTATGCTCTACAACTTTTATTTCAGCAGTTTTTGCTATAAACCCAATACTTTAGGAGCTAGGACACAACATTTACCGAAAAACGTCGTGTAAAAGCGATTTTCAAAAAAAATGTCAATTCTTGACAGCGAATATCTCTTCAACGGATAGAGATAGAGAAAAAATGCATAGAGGCAAACTTGTAGAAAATTTAATCAGATTTTTTTTATAATTGGCCATTTTCCACTACGATGGCCTGTTCAAGAGATGTAAACGGAAAACCAAACAAATCCGCACATTTTGTTACGCTACTTTTCGTATAATCATCACCAAACACATCTCAGAAATAAAATCTTTAGGATCAAATGTCTGTCTACAAGCCCTTTTTGAGCGTTCGTTCGCTAGGCTAAATAAGAATAATCAGAAAATGTCTTCTAATCATATTAAGGCTATTACATATATGTGGAGTCGTAGCGATTTCACTGTTTTCCGGTTTTCCGTCTTTTTCTCGAGAACTGTTAGGCCTACAGGAATGCATCTATGCTTAAATAAAAGGTGATAAAATTTCCTACAATTTTTTCCACTATGACAACGGTCGTAGGGCACGTCGTTGTGGCAATATCTGGCTCGAATCATGGATGATACGTTAAAAACAGATTTAGGGAAAATGCCTATTTTTGAAGAGCTGTATCTCGGAAACTATTATACTTACAGACTTCCGGTTAGGCTCAAATGGTAGAAAATTTAGTCCAGTTTAAAAAAGATAATCATATTCTTTGCACTACAACTCATAGTTTTTGATCTACGAGGATAAAACTGAAAAAAGTCCCAAAAAATCGCGGTTTTTGGTGCCCCCCCCCCCCCCCCCCAGTTTCCACAAGTTTTTCGAAGTTGCAAAATTGAGTATTTACTACTGGGACCGAACCTAACACGATGAAAAAAGCAAACCTAACATAGGATTTTTTGCAATGTTTGTATATTTTTGTGTTTAAATTGACTGTACTAGACAAACGAACAACGTTTTATTTATTATCAAATTCGTGCTCTGTGAAAAATGTGTTTCACAAGTTACGTCCATTTTACAGTCGTCATAATCCACCCACCGAGCAGGCTATTTAAGCTATTGTGACCAAATTTTGCACTCTATTGAACATCAATCCACCAACCGAGGAGAATATTGCTGTTGTATTCGCCAACGTTAATGAAGATCGCAAAATGTCCAGCTGTCGCCGATCGCAGCGATTGGGCTTGTGTTATTCGACCACCTGGAAGGTTTTACGTAAGGACCTCGGTCTAAACTCATACAAAATACAGCTGGTGCAGGCGCACAACGTCGTCTTTTCGACGAATGGTAAAGGGTATTATAAAATCCGAGCCAATGATGTGGACTTAGAGAAGCTGGATGAAAATCACCTTTTTTATCGAAAAATTGTCTTTAGCAGAGGCTGTTCAAGAGCTGCCAATGTACCATGGAAAATGCACTGTTTGGTGCGGTTTATGGACCGGCAGCATCATTGGACCGATGATGGTCGCACCGTAACGGTTAATGAAGCAAGGTGATGCCTCGGACTTTTTCCCCTAAAATGGAGGAAGTGGACATGGTAGACATGTTTCAACAGGACGGTGTTACATGCGACACTGCACGTGATACCAATTGAGACGCAAGTTTGATGAGAAATTATTATCACGTTTCTTGTTTATAGGCATAAGCCAACTACGATTGCTGCCTTGAAAGACAACATTACACGTGTCATTGGTGAGATACCAGCGGAAATGTTGCAAAAAGTGTGCCAAAATTGAACTTTCAGAATGGACTACCTAATGGTAGTGCGCCTTGCGCAACATTTGCATGGAATAATTTTTAAAAAGTAAATGGCAGCCATTGATTTATCACGTTTTCTGTGTTTTCTTCAATTTTCAAAAACCAGACGCTTAAAAAATCAGCCTTAATTAAAATAAAATAAAACCAGTATGTACGATTGTACGTACAATCTAAATAAATAAAATCAAAAGTTGAACAAAAGGGAAGTTAACTAATTAGAAAGAGTAACCTTTTTATTCACTTGCCTTATCACTTGGTCCCGTTACTTTCCGATTGTCGCATGAATTCTCAATATTTGTCGTTTGTTCAGAGAGGTGGCGTTTTTTTTTACCGTAGATGTAGGTTTTCACATTTACCATTGAAATGGTTCGTATTTTAAACAGCAATTTTGTGTGTTCATTTCCAGTCAGTCTCATATAATATGTACCATCATTTGAAATACTGACCTCAACATTCTTTCTGCTTATTCCTCGATCATCATCATAGCGGTCTCTCTTCCTCTTTCCGCTAGACGGGTGTTGTCAATCTCTTATTTAGTATGTTACGTGTTCTTGCCATCTCCAATAACTATATACTTTGCTTCTCCCAATTCTTTCTTTGCTTTTCATGCAACCACTCCTGCTCCATCATGAGAGCACTCTTTATCATCAGATGCGTATCATTAGTTGGATGAACAATTTTTAACACTTCCATTGTCTTTGTCACACTCCTCAAGAGACCCGAATAGCTCTTGATGTCTTGTACTTGTACTTCTCTATTTTGTCTTCCTCCCATTATCGCCTTGGCCTGCCGAATAGTAGCCTTCTCTACGTTGGTTGCAAATTCAAGGTGTCGCTCTGTCAAGTTCTTCCTTATGTTATTTCCACCCTTGTTGATGTACAGTACCACCAAGCTGTTTGTTCAATTTTCTTGGATCTCTTTCCCACTCCTGGTGGTCCAGTCCGTCAGCATTTTTGCAAATATTATCTCCCGGTTGGCTTTCCGGTTTTCTTGGCCTCAAACTTGAACGCCGCGTCCCATATTAATTGCGTTACCGCATTGCTGAATTCCATACCTATATCCTTAATCGGAGTCTCAGTATTGCTACTTTTTGAAATCAAGTAGTCCAGCCTCTCAGCTTTCCAGAGGAAACTTTCTGGGCACTGTAAACTTAACAAGCACATGCACCGCATGGACTTGGTAGGTTCACCATCCTGTAGATGACGATACACAGACGACGAGACGGCGCAACACATACTGTGTCAAATTAAGACGATCCATGTTGGGAGAATTCTGGCCGGACATGGCTAAGATTAGAGCCGCTTCCTCGTCCAGCATCTTCAGGTTTATCTCACATGTGGGATGGCTTGAGTGACGTTGCGGGGTCGAGCGACTCTAATGAGGGAGGTAGCACAATGGGCCCGAATAGGAGGTCCATGTATGCGTGGACTTTCCCACCCTCCCATCGAAATCCAGAATCCAGCCTCTCAGTTCTATTACTATTTTTTTTTAATTAATTGTATTATCTTTTAGTTCAGTAAGCTAGTATTTACAGTTTTTGGTAGCCTTTTGTCAGCATATTTTTTGTATGTTCGTCATTCTTACTTGAATCAAAATTTTGAAAATAAGTTTCGTTTTGATTAGGCCGAGAAAATAATTTTTATCCAAATTGTTAAAAATACTGTTTTATGTACGAGAGCGTCCTGGACTAATTAAAGTAATTTTAACAATCTAAGGTAATTGGTAATATTTTAACACAAATATGTTCGTTTTCTTTACAATTAGGTTACTTACATCTTCAGATATTGTACTTTAGCAATTAAATAAATTAACTATTTTCATTGCTTCATCGATTTCATATAAATTTGACGTTATGTAACGTTTCTTTTTTTTCACAATTTCTCGATGTGTTTCAATGTTTTTTTTCCACCATAAATTAGATACTACCTTGATATCACGTTTTACAACATCAATAACATTTTTTATCATATCTTGTGCCTCGTTTTTTACCCACTTTTAAAATTTAACGATGAACGACGTAGTATCATTTTTATTATTTTTCTCTATCTTTAAAAAGAAAAATAATTTACGTCTCAAGTCAATAAAATCTAAAGAGGCTTCGAAATTTACAATTTTCCTTAGCAGAAAGTAACATTAATATACATGAAATCAATAGACGACATTAATTTTGATTATATCCGCCGAGAAAGAAATTCTACGCAATCTGCCTGAATCGAAAATCGTAAATCTTTCTTAATCACTTGACTGCAGATTTTTTTTGTGTTACCATACTGTGTAATGTTTGATTGTGAATGTTGAAATTTACATAAAAAATGTAATTATGATTGTTTTTGGATTAATTTCGTGTCGTTTTAATACTTTATTTTGGACATTATCTGAATCACCTGAAACAATGTTATGGATTAGCGCAATAAAGTGAAGCGAACATGTGAATGAATTCAATTACATTCAGTAAATCGCAATGAACATAACAGAACTAATTATTTGTTCATATTAATTTGTGATTTCTGTGTGTATGTTACGACGTCAATATTGAAAATATAGTATATATTCGTATTTTTATAACCGGTTATTACTAGCAGAAATCGTGAAAATGGCAATGAAAAGCATTCAGTTATTTATTATTCAATTCGTACAAATAATTACGAAATTGGAAAAAATTCTAATACACAATAAATAGAGCAAATTAGCCAATTTTCCAATTTTTTGTTGAAACGAATGTACAAATTTCATCATGGAACAAGTATTTAATGAAAACGTTGAATATCATACCTGCATACTTTCCCGGCTCGATAGTAACTTTTTTTTTACTAGATGCCATTCGATTTAACGACGTCGGAAATAGGCACACAAGGGTTTTATTTTCAGTTTCCGATTTGCATGTACGGCATTTAAAAACCACTTTATCCTAATCCTCGGAACAGTTGTAGTATAGGAAGGACGAAACAATTTTCTTTCGGTGCCGAGTCTGAAAACTTCTGACAGGACACGATGCAGACAATTCAGCTCAGAACTTTTAAGTAGTAACAAAATGAACTCTATGTATCAAATTTACGATGTTATTTTTTCCTTCGTGAAACACAAACACGCACATCATATTTTTGGAGTAGAGAGGATATAACCAATTTAGTAATATAATATATGCTTCATTGTCGCATAGTTGCGTGTTGCAGTAATCAATAATAGAGGTTGTTTCTATAGAAGATGTATACATACAAATTGACTAGGTTCTCTATATTAGAAGTCAATTCGAATTTTGATAACGTAATTGTGTATATTTGAATTTCTAGAGTGCGTGGTCCAGAGCATTGTTATTACTTACTAAAAATGGAGATTGAAACAATGAATCAAATAATAGAAAGATAAAAGAAACAGATTTAAACAATACAATCAACAAGAATTTAATACTTAAACCCTAAGCTTGAATTAAAAAGCTCAACTTTTCGATAGCGCCTTGAAGTTTTAAACTTCAAACAAACTTAAACGTTTGAAAGAAGATAGGCGAAGTGAAGATAGTGATGATTGTAGAGAAGAAAAGGATTAAATCAACGCATTGGATTGCCAGTACAAAAGAAGAAAGCAGAGAGATTGAAATAGTTATAAATGGTACAATTGAAACTGTATCCCATTAATAGTCGAACCCCATGAAGATGTTTCTAATAGGAGGAAGATAAATAGTATCTGAATAAAATTTCAAACAAGGAGAACTTGATTTTTATAGATAAAAAAGAAAATAAAAATTAAAGAATACAGTCGAAAGAAAATAGAATGATCATCAACAGTATGGGAATAAGAGAAGTTTCACAACAGGTTATTTGTTTAAAATTTGTAATAAAATTGATTAAGGAATACCTATAGATATAATTTAGGTTAATTACTAGAATACGACGGGATTTTGCTTTATAACTTGGTCGAAAGTATACCTAAACTTAACACGACCAACACAACAAAATTAACTGAGACATACATTGGTGTCGAATGGTTACTACAAAAACAAAAATATGTCAACTTCCAACTACCAACAATGGTATTTAAGTAATGCATTTATTATGAATAATATGATATTTATTTGTCACTCCAAAATTTATCACTATTGATTTTTGGGCCGAAAAGGCGTAGGGCAGTACAAAAAATAATAATGATACGGGAACGAGTTTGGTGCTAATTTGTTCATCTAAAATCAGGGTTTACAACCAAAAATCACAAAAATATTGTAATAAACTATAGACCTTCATCAGAAATGCTGTGAAAATGTGTTCGGTTTATTAAAACGTCTATATTGATTGCTTTATAGATATTTTTCAAACACTTATTTGGAATATATCTTGAGAAAATTTGTTCAAATGAACTTGTCTCGGAGCAATTCGTGAACTTTGCAATTTTCCTAAGTTTGACGGAGGAAAGGTGCATGAGCAACCCATTGGGATGATGATTGGAACAATTTATCGTAGACACAAAATTCCCAAAATGGGAACAATTCCAGGATACTCGTATGTAACTTTTATTTGTGAAAGTAATTGTGGAACTTATTTTGTAAGTGTATCCTGAAATTCAGTGGAATATTTTTTATCATTAAAAAAATGTAGGCGCACGAAATTTCAGTATTTCAGTATATTGGGTATTCCAAATTCAGGAATTTCCTAGGCTCGAACCCGAACAAATTTTAAAGCTTGGCAGCGCAAGAAAGTATCGAAGAGCTTTCACATTTTTCCTCATAAAAGATTTTCAGTAACTCGAAAAACTCACGCAGTACTATTAAAATTTCCTCATAATTCCCAAATTATCCGAACGAAAACATAATCGCGATACTTTGTTATTGGGAAATCCAAAGGTACAAGTTTCAAATTTGAGGTTAAGGGCAGAAAATTTCTTTACAGTGATTGTAAAACCATGAATTTGATTTTGCAAATCCAATAATATCTTATAGGTAGGTATTTGACATGGTACAATAAAATATGAAAATTGGTAGAAACCATTACTTTTTGGTAACCGATAAAACGAAGAAAAAGGAACAAAATCACAAAACCTCCTCAATTGACCGAGCTTTTGTGATTTTATTCCTTTTTGTTCAAAATAAGGTAATCGTGCACACATATGACGAGTGTAGAGCCAAGCACGTCATCGAATTAGGTATTAGCAGAGATTTACCTAGTGACATCGAGTTTGGATCCAAAAGTGTTATCAATGGGATTAGCTTATTTTATTGTGGCTTGAGATTTGAGAAGACGTTATTGATATATTTTCATTATAGAGTAGAAGTCTTGTGGCTATTGCGAGTATTCCTTTTTGAAGTCTTGGGTTATCAAATCTTTGGCCGATCTGAGCCGAGAAAACTTCATGACGACAAACAGTGCTTTAGCTAAGAAACAACCATATGAGATACAAATCAGACTTTAGCTGAGAAACAGAAAAAAACTCCACTTGTACTCTTGTAGAATCGAAGATACGGTCAAGGCAGGAGAGAAGAAACAAATGGGCACAAACTGAGGATTAAGGACATGATATGTTTGGACTAGAACCAGAAATAATTTTATCCGACTGAAACCAAATTCATCTTGGAAATGGGAACCAATCGTGAAATTGAATGGGAACCAAACGTGAAATCGAATCCGATTTAAACGCTCATGAGCAGACTGGGAAAGTTATTGTAATGTTATTGTAACGGGAACCATACGAGTTGATCAAAATGAGTAAATAAAATGAAGATTTGGTTTAACGCACCGAGCCACGACACCACGAGATAAACAACAATAGAACTTCTGCAGAAACAGCGATTAATAGAAGGCATGCTGAAGTATTTCGTAACGCTCGTCTTCAGTGTATGGAACACGGTTCAGGCAGCTTTTGAGGCTTTAAGGTCTGTGTGATAGGCATGGATTATGATGATTCCTTTCACTTCATCGGGATTAAGGCTCTTCATTCTTCCCAATGTTTTAGAGGGTGCTTATTTACTCAACCAACGAAATTGGAGGTTTTTTTGCTTTGCAGCTCCTTTAGGTGACCAAATTGTTGAGATGTTGGATTTTATGGTGGACAAACAATTGGCAAAATGCTTATTGAACCCCTCTTTCGCGGTGTACCATTGCATTTTACGATGAAGATCCATCCCCGGATTCTGAGCCGTGCAATATTTACTCATAGTGGGACCCTGTGTCATCATTATCCATGATAATCATCCTCATTCTCAACTGTACCGTTATGAATTTGTTGTGCTTTCATCTGGTACTGTTCCAATTTTTGGTAACGGTCCACAATGTATGTTTCAAGACTGATTTATACAATGTTGTTGTAACACTCATAGAGAACGTAATATACTAACTGCTAAACATGTCGGTGTCTTTTATAACAACAAGATAGCATAGAGATGTGCACTTTTCGCACAACTTGTCGAAATTTCGATGGCCAATTTTTTTAAAATAATAACTGCATGAAATTGTTGTTAAAAAGGTCCTCGAACCTTCAGCCAATCTGTTTTTTTTGGCCTCCCTAAAATGGACACAGGCTCTCGCATCATTATTTCTTAAAATTCAACGGTTGAATAAATATCTACTCTATGTGTTACACATAGTAGGTACCATTTGTTTTGTTGGTACCAACTGATGACGTCAATAATATTGCAAATACTGTTTCTCCGAAACATCATCATCTTATTAATTTACCATTCATTTGAATCGTGACTGTTTCTTTCGTAAAAATTCTATGTTATCAGATGTTTCAAAGACCCCCATCGTAAAATTGTTTTAACAAAATGTTTATCCAAAAACTGCAGTGTTTATACAACAAGCACGATATTGCGATCGAGTTTCTATTATTTTTTCTCAACTAAAAATTAAATCTGTTACTTTTTTTTTTGTTAGGCCTTGCGCATCGACTTCTAAGGTCATTAGCGCTTCCACCTTCCTTATATTCTGTTGAACACCCCAATGTTCTTTAGGTATTTGATTGCGTCATGGATGCCTTCTTTGGTGTTAAGTATCTCTCTAGTGCTGTTTTTTAATCTATAGATGTCTCTAATATTCTTTGTTTACTAGGAAAACTGCAATTGCCAAAGGGCAGAATATTCAATATGAAACATAAATCACTGCGATATAGGAAAATTTTTCAAGGAGAAAAAGAGCAAAGTTAACTATACTTATACAACCCAACGTTATATAATACTTTTTCTACATCCACTCTTTTATTTTACAACTGAGAAAATTATAGTTAATAGCCCATTGCGACCACTGTGTAATTACTAATTAGTAATCAAATCATCCAATGTTGAAATAAAAAAAAAGTCTTAAATTACTGCCGTTAAATGAAAATGTGAGAATTTCTACACGAGAACATTAAAAATGGTTCTAGTTTCGGTTTATTACACTGAGAAACGCATTTTTAACTATAGATGTATAGCACATCGCAAAACAATTAATGCTATAAATAATACTTGAACAACCAAACAAATGGTACAGGTTTTTTTTGTCTTTGGTTAAGTTGGCACGAGCAGGTACGGAGGTCGTTTCCAACGGGGGGAAATGGACTTCAGCGTCAGGATCATCACAAGTTCTTGATGAAACAAATAAAGCCGCTGAATGTATTATAATAATTAATAAATCCATCAATTGATTCAAATTACACAACAAAACTCGTAACTCTGCATCTGTCTCATAAGAACGTAAATCCCTCCATAATTAGGATAATTAATTAGCATGTGTTGGCAGTAAATAACTTTTGTGGAATCCGGCCGTACACATTCATTAATTTTCAATGAATCTAATAAACGCGTAACAATAAAATACAATCAGTTTAACTACTTAATTATGCAGTTCGCTCTGTTTTTTAATTTCCATAAACGAGGTCCGCAATAATCTAATTTTTTAATTAAAAAACATAGGGATGTATGGAAATTGTAATTTAAAAAAAAAAGGTGTAATAGTAATTATTGCGGGTTAATTAGAGTTAGGTAATTTAAAATTTATAATGTACCTAATTATTTTCTCTGTTACAACACAGAACCATCATTAATTTGTTATCAAAATGAACAATGTATAAGACTTTGCGGCGAGGCTTTATTAATGATTTGGTTGTAGTTTTATATTTTGTTAGTGGGCGTCTCACAACACCTTTTATTTCATAATTATGCAAAAAGTATGTGAGCTTTAGGATAATATGCGCTAAAATTAAATTAAATTTAAAGCAACCAAACAAAATTGTACAAATATTTTTCTTAAATGTTTGAGCAGAATTTCTTATAAAGAAAAATTAACCGGCATTGAAGTTCATTTAAGGAAATTAGACACGAGATAGCATTGCGTTACAATTTGTAATCGAATAAATTAATCAAAATTAAATTTTTAATTAAAATTTAATAAGCTAGATGATAAACTTCATTAATTTCCTTTAATTGGAAAGGCCAATATCGATGTTTAATAATTAAAAGTACTTACCTATTTACATACCTAAATGGCTTCTTGACAGCAAATCTAATAATATCTATCACAGAATAAAACACTAAAGTGAACCAGAAGCGACACTCTCCGTCGGCACCTTTGAAGTTATGTTGCCGGTACAAGGCGGTCTCCTCGGGGCAACCACGCCCATTTTAGTCAAACTTCCTTGTCTGTTGCATTATCAAGGCTAGTAAAAAGAGGAGTGGTCCACCAGAAACATCCTTATTGACAAAAGTGCCTTATTGTTTGAAATCAGTAAACATTTAAATGTTAGTTCGACAGGAGACACTTGCAGAGATCTTATATTCTTATATGCATTGATGAATTTGACTCATCCTTTGTATATAAGCGCGAAGCTGGGGCTCTTATTGACCTTTTAAGGTCAAAATTTGTGTGATGTTCAACTTACTGTATATGCTGTACGTTTAAAAATAGTAGAAGCCAAAAATATTTAGGTTTTAAATGACTCATAACAATACATTTTTGGCGCGATACGTTGCTCGCACTGACCAAAATGAGTCAAGATATAGTGCTGGTGAAGACGTGCCTCGCACAATAATTACCAAAGGCTTTAATTGAACATGCCTTTAGATATACATATAAAAATATGAATAATAGAAATAGCAACGAAGGGCATTATGAGTGAAATAACGCATAAGGTGGACAGTGTGAGATATACAATGTTAAGTTAAGCTGCATTTCGGCCTTAGTTCGTTGAATTTTTTGTGGAGACGCTAGCATGTCGAAATAATTCCGCATTGGTAGGCAGGCCCGGATTAAAGAGTTGAGGGGCCCCGGGGCTCTTTACGTGAAAGGGGCCCTTTTTTAAACTCATCGAAAACGCCGCTACTGTTCTTCTATCAATGCGGCACTGGCATGCGGATAATCTGACTGCTTGAGTAGTTTATTCTATTTTTGAATTTTATTGCGGTTAAAAATTAAATGACCAGTAAACTGGCACACAAATTTCCCGTGTTTACTACAATGACGTATTAAATAAAATAGTTTTTGCCTAATAAATCAAAAAAATAAATATATGTATAGTGTGTTGTGTAGTATAGTTGTAATCAGAAAATGATTTCTGATTTTCTCCTGAAATAATACACAGGGTATGTCATAAATATTTTTAATATTTTGTAAAATGCTATACTTAATATATTCGATTAATGGAGTCGTATGTCCTCTACTTCACTGTACAATTTTACTTCATTATCTTTGTTAACAAAAAGTTATGGATTTTTAAAATTTTCAACTTCAAACATTCATCTCCCTTCCCCTATGGGAAATAAAGAAATAAACGTAGTACCAATAGTTTTTCGTGAACTATATGAATAACATTTCAAAAAATAAAAAGAATGCTTGGAGTAGATTTTGAGAAAATCGATTTTTAATTTTTGACCAATTTTGCCCACGTTAAATTTTTGTTCTTTACTAATTATAAGTAAAAGTTCTGGCCATCCTTTGGCTATAATTTCCAATTTTCAAATTTTACCTAGTTGAAATCCCCGGATTACAGAACGAACTTCGAATACCGCAGTAACGAAAGTATAAACAAATTAATTATTTGCAAATGGGTGGTAATTTTTGCGGCCCCAAGAATTGTCTCTCTGAGCCCAAGAATTATTATTTTTACCCCAAGAATTGTTTTTTCGACCCCAGCTTTTTAATTATTTTGGTCCCAAGATTTCTGATCCCAAAAATTATTATATTAGCCCCAAAATTATTATTTTAACCCACAGAATCATTCTTTTGGCCCCAAGATTTTATTCATTTTACCCCATGATTTTATTCAATGTACCTATTCAATTGAAAAAAAATATACTAAACCTACCTCTAACCTAAGCGCCTGAGTGACAATATACATTTAGGGTGACATTTTTTTTTAGTTTCAAATACTTCTATAAAATAAGTGGATAAATAAAATAAAAAAAATCTTGGGGTGAAGTGAATAAAACCTTGGGGTAAATTGAATAAAATCTTGGGGCTAAAAGAATAATTATGTGGGCTAAATTAATAATTTTGGGGGCCAATATAATAATTATTGGGAACAAAAATCTTGGGACCAAAATAAGGTAAGGTAGAAAAAATAATTCTTGGGGTAAAAATAATAATTCTTGGGGTGAGAATGACAATTCCTAGGATGTACAAAATAATATAATAGGAAACAATGGAAAAAAATGCGACTTCAAAAGAGTATATGATAATTTCGAAATTTCGACTTTTAAAGTTGAATATCTCGAAAAGTACTTGAGATATCGAAAAATTGGGACCGGATCTTGAATCAGCATAAAATTTCATATAGGATCCATGTTTTAACTTGGTTGTAGACAATACGCAGCTCTTGCATCGCACGGACGCACGGACGGAATATTGATTTCAGTAACGAACGAAGTTCGTTGATTGAGTAAACGGTTCTTGAGCTACACCCTAAAAAGTAAAAACTTGGAGAATTGCTATATTGGCCGCTATTTTGAATTTAGAAACAAACGAAAAACGGCGTTTTACTTTTAACCATGTCTACTAACTTTTCACCAAGGGAAATTAGTTTGGGTTCAAATTTGAATGTTTGCTCCCAAAATAACGCCCCGCTTGTTTTACCGATGAAGTTTTCTTGTAGGCCTTAGTTTTAAATTTCATCAAGATCGTCTAGTAGTTTAGGCTCCACAGCCATAATGTACGCGCCCACAGACAATCATATTTAAAAGATGGTGGTTTTGGACTCAGGGGGACTCAAAACGTCGAGATTCATCAAAATCTCGAGTTCGATTTTTATGCACGGGAAAGTAAAAATGCATTTAGAAAATCTACTACGGCATTTATTTTTTGTAGGCTCAAGTGGTATCCCCCTATGAAATGGGGTCCGGGGCTGTAGCCTCCCCTAGCCCCCCCCCCCCTAATCCGGCCCTGTTGGTTGGCTTAGAAGATGGGATAGCAGGAATTTTGCTCAATTTATAAGAAGTTATATATCAATTGTGTTACTGGTGCCTTGTGGTCTCCATGGCATGTTCTACGTTACTTGCACATGGCAAATGCGTGGCACGCAGGAGATTTTTGACGGCAACCTGATGAATTCTATTTATTAATTTTTTTCATATTCGCGAAGTGTAAACTGCAGTACGAATCATGCGATGTTCCTAAATTTTGCATCGCAGACTTTATCAGTTATATAAATTGTAAGTGTGCATGACTAACACGAACTATGGTCGAACGCGAAAACACCGAGAGCGTGTAATGTTTTTCACAGACATAACATTACATTTAAACATTCTAAATAAAAAACTGCAAGGACGTGGGAAGACGATTGAAGTCATGTTTGGACTTATAAAATGGTTTGAACTTAAGTTAGATATTTTCGTTAGAGACATCGAATGTGGCCAATTTGAATACTTCCCAAAGTTAAAATTGTTCTTGAATGAACAGCAAATTTTTGAAAAAAACTAATTGGAATTTTATTCATAAATTTTCAAATATTCTTGGTTGTATTAAACAACAATTTTTACAAAGATTTCAAGATTTTGTGAGAATTGAATAGTATATTCTTGAACCAGTGTAGAATGGTGGCTATTATTCACGCGGATGAAGTTTCCAAAAACGAGCGAGCGCAGCGAGTGAGTTTTGGAATCATCCAAGTGAATAATAGCCATTCTACACAAGTAAAAGACCATACTTTCTCCACGATTATGCATAAAAAAAATATATACGTAAAATTATGAATATATGATTATTTTGACATTTCAAATGACGCACTGTCAGAAGTGATTTGCGTAGTTATTTATTTGACGTTTTAAAAGAGACGATTTGATTTATTCATTTTAGCGTGATTTCTTATAATCATAGAATGTGATTGGCTAACGAGAGTGAATTATTTTTCATTCTTCACTGGTGTGAAGAATTTATGCCTTTCTTTAGCTAAATATGTAAAAAGAATTTGTGCATTCTTATATAGTCGTGGAGAAAAATTATTAATTATCCGGATTTGTTCGATATCCAGGATTTCGATAAGGACTTCTTTAATTGGATGCAAGTATCAAACTTAGAAATGCAGCTGATCGATTTGCAATCTAATCCAATTTGGGCAAACAAATTTGTGGATATGCGGAAGCATATCGAAGAATTGGAACGTTATCGATTGTCGGAGAATGAAGAATCAGAATGCCGAATTGAAAACACAATATTAGAAGTTTGGATTACCATGCCACATGCCTTTTCTTCCGTAAAAAAGTTAGCAATCTCGTTATTGACGATTTTCTCTTCCACTTACCCTTGCGAAAGTCTTTTTTCTATATTAAATCATGCACATTCAAAAACTAGAAACAGGTTGACAGAAGAAGATTCGGCAGCATGTATAACACTTCAATCAACAACATACCAGCCCCGACATAAAAAATCTTGCAAGTAATATGAAGTAAAAGGTTTCTACAAAAGAATTTAATATTTTTCTCCCTGTACACATACATATCTATATTTTTATTTCGTATCATTTATAAATTTTGAATAAATATTAGGTATTACAATAAGGCTAAATCCATTATTTGCGGCTAGCTCGCCCTTGTATTCAACAATTATTATTATTATTATTATACCCATTCCAATAGATGAATGGCACGGGAGAAAATGTGTCTTTAAATTTTATTCTATTTTGGTACTTTGTTCCATTCCTATTTGCCATCCCTGATATAACCCTTGTGGTTTCTGGAAGATCTGGAACCCTTATGGTCGTTCAACATTACACTGCGAACACCAAAAACCACAATAACAATTTATTATATTTACTATATATGCAAATTACAAAAGTGAGCTATATCTAAATCCAGTGAAGTTTACATCTTTGGTTTTATAAGGTTCAAGGGTACTGACATTTAATTGTGATATGTTTACTGTAGCTCCGGAATTGGTTGTATAGAATGTTTTCATCAGTGCTGCAGTATTGATCAGGTGTGCAGTACGGTTTACATTGTTCTAGACGCTAGACTGTTTTCTTACAACCTTTTCGGATAGTATGACATTCGTCATTTGGTAGCAGTGAAGTACCAAGTGTTAGAAGGTCAAAAAGTACAAAGTAAGGAGAAGAATTAGGTACTAAACAATATAGCAAAGCGAGAATTCAAGGAAAAACAATTAAAGCAAGTAGACACAAAAGAAGGCCATCCTTCCAGAAAAGAAAGAAAGTGAAAAAAACTACAATAATCAAATGCGAAGAGTCGTGCCCAACGAGGAAAACGGCTTAGACATCCCGTGATGCCACTATTGAAATGGAGACGTGGATAATATCTAAGGAAACAAACACCGGGCGCGCAGTGGAAACTTTGTTGAGATTTGTAATATATCAATTAACCACATTCACAATGCAGTGGAAACTCTATCGCGTTGGATACTCTGGCGATGTCGTCGAAGTAATGTCCTGAGATCGTTCTCTTAAAACCATTTTAATCAACTTCATTATATCGAGTTGGTTTCATAATTTTAGAATGCACTTCACAAATCAAATATTTGCTTTCTAAATACTAAAATTCCGTCAGATTGTAGTTTTAACCAAATGAAATCATCATTACCAACAAGTTGTACCTGTGCACAACACCAATTCAAATTATGTGCGATCTTTAAATTAAATTAGTGCACGAGGGGTGAGCGATACAATCTCAAAATTATGTTTGAAAGTTACTAAACGTTGGTGAGTGGGAAGAGGAGGGCGAAGTACAGTTACCACAAAGAAAAACAAACGGGAGTAAAGTGGACAATACCTACACTAAAAAATGTTGGTGCATTACAAATGTACAGTGTAAATAAATGAAAGAACAAATATCCGAAGATTGGCCGAAAACGTGAACATGGTGTATGAAAACTACGTATGCTACAAACACTTGGGAAAATGTATACGAAGAAGCTTAAATAAATGTAATCAGGTTTCAAGAGCAAACCAAATTTTTGCATTAAAATGGATACGAACCTCCTATTATGAACATATTACATTTATTATAGATTTTATTATGACAATTTAACTCATGTATAGAAAATCGCATTAGCCGCAGTGCAATTGTCACTTTTACAGCGACAAATGCACTATATAGTACATTTTGACATTTGTCAATAATTTATTGTATGATGATTGTGTTATTTAAAGAATGAGTTCATTTGGTAAAGTTACGAAGGGATTTCTAAATTTCTTGTTCGTTAAATTGTCCTGCCGAATTACACTCGAGGTTTCTATTTATACCGAGTAAATTTATGTTGTTTTAATTCTAATCTGTTTCCTTTAGCAATTTGACTCGAAAAACTGTCAACCTAAAAATGCTCCACCTTCGGTGTCGCATTTTTATTGGTTGACAGTTTTTCTCGTCTAATTGCTAGGCAACAGATTCTTATTAAACAACCCTTTACTCGGTAAAATACAAACCTCTTGTGCAAATATAAGTGACAAAGTGGTAATGCCATGAAAACTGGCCTATTCTGCAAGAAAGAAAGCGGAAAAAAAAACAAATTCTTAGAGAGGGTTTAGTTTGCAATAATTTGAATTTGAAACAAAGATTTTTGACATTGGAACCAATAAAAATAACAGATAATTTATCAATATCACTGAAAGAGAAGATTGAATCCATTTCAGATGTAACTATCCTCCAAATGGGGTTGAAATTATGACGTGGGTTTAGAGTTTTTACTGTATTCACCATTACTATTCATAATTTCAACCCCACTTGGACGATCACTGGCGTAGGCAGACTATAGCCTTGGGAGGGGATCTAAAAAATGTGGTGTTATAAAGTTATAAAATAAATATTATTATAATATAAAATCCAATCGCCTTGGCTGTCGTGCAAGTTCCTCTATTATTTTGTCTTCTGAAATGGGTAGTTCCCTATGAATTGACATCATTGGCAGTCCATAAAGCCTGTTATGTGAGGTTGAATTTCTAAGATAGGTCTTTTTTAAAGGATTACTAACAATAAGCGTAAACTGGAATGGAAGGGTTGGACGCTTGGGGGGGATATATCCCGCTTATCCCCCCTTGGGTACGCCACTGTGGAGGATAATTACATCTGAGATGGACTAAAGCCCGTTGAGCTAAACATAAAGTTCTTAATTCAAAAGAATTTGTCTTTGTACTTACGTGGAGTCCTTAATTGTTTGTTACATAAAATGTAATATTTGCAATGTATTTTTACTTCCCGAGTACGAAGTAAAAGGGAAGTATTGTATTAGTTTTCCAAAAAAAAAAATTTGACCTATGGAAATTTTTACATATCTTTGCGTTTCCGAATACGTAGATTCAAAATATGCAAAAAAAAATTTTCCGTCTGTCGTCTGTAGTCTGTAGTCAGTAGTCTGTAGTCTGTAGTCTGTAGTCTGTAGTCTGTACGTACACATTCCTTGCAACGCTCTAAACTCAGAAACTATTAAAGTTATCGAAATGCGGTTTTCGCCAATCGATTACATTCGGGCCAAGGACGAAAATGCTGTTATTACCTTTGATGACGTCACTTCCGGTATAAGCTAAAATGGCGGCACTCATTTTTTTTATAAGATAAAGTTGCAGTTTTTTTTATGTAGTTTAAAAGAGAATTTTTTTTAATTCAGCAATATATATTGTGCTATACTTATTTTTGAAAAAAGTGTTAAAAAAAATAATTATTAAAAAATGACTGCAACGCTCGATACTCAGAAACTATTAAAGTTATCGAAATGCGGTTTTCGCTAATGAATTACATTTGGGCCAAGGACGAAAATGCTGATATTACCTTTGATGACGTCACTTCCGGTGTAAGCTAAAATGGCGGCACTCATTTTTTTATAAGATAAAGTTGCAGTTTTTTAATGTAGTTTAAAAGAGAATTTTTTTCTGAATTCAGCAATATATATTGTGCTTACTTATTTTTTGAAAAAAGTGTTAAAAAAATAATTATTAAAAATCGACTGCAACGCTCGATACTCAGAAACTATTAAAGTTATCGAAATGCGGTTTTCGCCAATCGATTGCATTCGGGCCAAGAACGAAAATGCTGATATTACCTTTGATTACGTCACTTCCGGTGTAAGCTAAAATGGCGGCACTCATTTTTTTATAAGATAAAATTGCAGTTTTTTATGTAGTTTAAGAGTATTTTTTTCTGAATTCAGTAGTATTTATTTTTTGAAAAAAGTGTTAATACGAGGGAAGTTTCGTGGCAACTTGCCAGAATTTTTTTTATTGGTGTCTTATTTCAGCCTTTTAAACCACGCCCCAGCGTGTTTAGTTCTTATTTCCATTTTAATACCAGATTTCAAAGTGAACCAATAAAAAAATAGCGTAAAGTATAAGTGGATAAACAAGTCTTTAAAACACTCGCTCTATTTCAAGCACTCCGGCTACGCCGTCGTGCTTGAAAACTCGCGCGTGTTTTAAAGACCTGTTTATCCACTTATACTTTAATATTAATATACTATTTTAGTATAGTTTATATGTATTTGATCAATGAGCCGCATTTTAGATATTTAGTTTATTTTAATATTGATGATTTTTTTACGCATAATAAGACTCTTTATTTAATACACTCCGAAACAACCTTCGTGTTACTTTTATTAATGTAGCATTTCATTTATTTGTTGCTAAACAAACAACAAACCGACGAACGGATTGAGTAAAGTATTTCCATCCTGTCCTCTAAACAATTTACAAAATTTAAGCTGGAATAATACATCGGTGTTGAATTCACGGTGCTTGAATAATTGTGGTCGGAATGCACGAGTTTCCCATGTTTCGGTTTGCGTAGGGTTAAAATGTGTATATGTATGAGAAAATACCTGCTGTTCGGCATTATCGTTCTTTGCAAAAGTTTTCGCTAAACTTACGGGGGTAAAATTCGTCAGTGATTACTTTTTAAAACTTAGGGAAATTTCTCACGTACACAAATTGTCTACTCAAGTACTTACTATGGTGGTTATAACTTATAAACAAAATGAAGGAAACGCACGAATAAATCACCCAGCGACTTGATACATTAACTTGACCCATAGAAACCGCGCATGCAGTGTTCCCTCAGGAGCAATACAACTGAACACAATGTGATTCGATTTGGTCAGAAATAATAAAAATACTGAAGCGTCATTTGGTACACTAAACAAGCAATAAAGAACATCGTTCCTTTAGATAACGACCGACAATATAACACAATTGTATGTGTGTTTAACTTCGAAATTTTATTTTCTTTTGTTTTAACATCTTGTATTCATGAATTTTTAAAGACAATAAAACAATTGACGGGCGCAGATGAGATAACGTGATCCTGTTCTAACTTTCTAGTTGCAAATAATAATAATTTAAGTGAAAATGCAACAGTTGTGAAATATAGCGAAAACAAATTTCCGAACACACGACCGTTTCAGCGATTGAATCATAATCATGAACATTATTGTGTACCAAGTTTGGCGGTTCGACAGGATGTGTTACTTTATTTGACAGACAGTTTCGAAAGGTTTTTGTCGAATTTCACAGTTCGTTTCATAGTTGAGTGAGAATTCTATTATTTGCTTCATTTAATAAAACTCTTTGTGCAGAGATATAACAGGTTATACATGGAATAATACGAAAACAACTTTGTAAAAACTGTCACGTTTATTTAAAAATATTTGTTCGTAATTTTAAACCTGTAAATTAATTATTAATACGCAATACATATATGTTTTGAATCGGTTTATGGACAATACGTGACGTTTATCCTATTGCCAGACGTCTATTTTAATCACTACACTGCTACCACTATTGATCCAAAGCCAGGAACACGAACAATTCCATTCGGAATATTCAGCATCAATTACTATACAAATATGTACACAATCAAATATGATAATGGGCCATTACTATTATACAAGTTTGGTTTAAATTAAGGATCCAAATTTCTACTTGCAAATTAACTTTTGCACATATATTTGTTATAAATAAGTAGGTACATAGAGCATAATGATAAAAACGATCGATCAAATATTTTCAAATCATTCAGACTCGGAGAACTTCGTTCGAATGTATCGAAGGTTCCATGTATTTATCGAACTCGCTGCCGAACATTGTTTGTTATAGCGCACACACTTATTATTAGTTATTATATTCTACTATTGTTCGAGGTGTATCTTTAACAAAGTTCAGGATTTCAGTAGGGCGAATCTTCGTTACTTCCTCTTGTGTAATCTTTTCATTTCCAAGCTGGCGTTCCCTTGCCTTTATGTATGCCTCACATTGGCAGATGACGTGGTATGGCGTTTCTTCTTCCTCACTACAACCCCTGCACAACGGGCTGTCAGTAAGTCCCATGTTGTGCAGGTGTTTGTTCAGACTTGTGACCATCTCTGTCGCAAGTTTTATTTTCGTCCTACTTAACTTTAAGATGGACATTGCTAAGCCCCCGTTTGTGGTTTCCAGAAAGATCTTGGAGTGACTGTGTCCTGAAGTTTTCGGCCAGCGTCTGCATTGTTCTTTCATAAGTATTGCCTGAATATCTTTTTTGGCTGTGTTATATGTAATCCCATAGGACGGTTCGGGTCCTATGAGTGGTTTCGCGCTTGACACTCCTGCAAGCTCGTTAGCAACCTGGTTGTCCTGGTTACCTGCGATTCCCGCGTGCCCAGGTGCTCACACTATTATGACTTTGTCTTGCGTTAAACCTTTGTGTGCATTCAAGGACGAACCCTGAATTTACCATACATGAGTCTACTGCCGCAATCGCTGCTTTACTATCTGTAACTTAAAAGATTTTACTTTTGGTAAGGTTCTCTTTTAATAGCTGAGTAGCTACTGTTAGGATTGCATTATACCTCGGCTTGGAACATCGTCGCTTTTTGTTTTAGACTTACCGAGATTCTGCGGCCCCGCCCATTGCTCCCGTACACTCCAGAGTCAGTGCCCCTAGTGCTAGTGGTTTTCAAGCCGTACGTCTGTATAATACACGATTCCATTCAGCTTTACTTTGCTGGAATTATTCTCCCAGTCGTGTCGTGTGGGGATTATTGTCTTAAACAGTTTACCAGGACAAACCGTTTTGGGTATCGGGTAACGAGGATTTTTGATCCCAGAAAGTGTTACTAAAGCAGAAGCTCCAAGGTCTCTAGCTAGAAGTCCTTAGTAAGCACCGGTATACGAGGGGGTAGGTAAAAGAAACCGGAATTTGGCTGTAAAACATCAAATCTTACACTTTCGTCGCCTTCAAACACTCTATTCGATGCAGTGTACTTGCGTTCAAAACGCCTCTGGAACTCTTCTTTGTTGATGCTCTTCAGTCCTAAGTAGCTTGCCTTTGGGGTCCATTTTCTCTTTAGAAAACAAGAAATCGCAGGGATGAGGTCCGGTGAGTAGGGAAGGTGTACAATCGGTATAATATCGTGGTAAAAGATCTGTTCCCCGGTGTTCGGAACGTTCCCTGCGAACGCTTTTCTGAACTTCCAAATAGCAGGCTTAGTTGACGGTCTGACCAGTGCACCCAAGTTCGGATTGCATGATTCTCCTCACGTCGAAGAAGCCGATGGGGATGGTTTTCACATTTGGCTCTGCATCACGTTTCGCCCACAAAAAATCACAATCAAATGTCATGCTCGATTTGTCACTCAGATTTCCTTGATGATTTTTCCAATGGTCCCTCGGCGATCTTCCATCTCAACTTGTCGAACCGATGTTGTCATCAGTTTTGATGGTTGATGAGTCAATGATGACCGTCCTAAATCGACATTTCCCTTTTTTAAAACAGATCCTCTTTATAGGCAATTTGAAGCAATTGAATTGTTTCCTTCACATTCTTCTCAGACAGGAAGTTGGAACTTCACAGCCGCACCTTGTTCACGCAATTTCGATATCAGAACGAGTTGCTGATAGGATTGGAAAAAAAACACTGCACACGCACGAATTGTAACTGGACCATGTTTCATGGCATTTTATTAGGTAAGGGTTTGAAGTATTAAAGTCGGAACTCTCCACAACAACTAGAGAAAGCTACTACAGTACAATTACGGTTTCTTTTGGGACGAGAAGAAACGGGAATGCGTAAGAATGAATGCAAAGCAGAGACAAGGGAACGTTGAATTGTGATGCGACGTAGTCACCCGATCGAGAAAACGGAAAAGTAATACACCTGAAAGAGATGTATTAATCTACAAGGAGTGCAAGAAACCAATTCACTCTATCGTTATTCCTTTGATACGGAAGCATATATGTTTTAGAATGGTACCGATCCCAACAGTGAGTCCTGTCACTTCATCACGGTCCTTAACTGTATGAGGAAATTCATTGAAAGAATTGTAGTCGCTAGACTACAACCACAGCTAAAGTGGTCGCAGTATGAGTTTAGAAAAAGTAGGGACACTATGCTTCATTGTTAGATAACCATCATAAGTGAACTGGGAAAGTCTAGAACACAGACATATTTGATAAGACTGATAGGTACGAGGTGGAACTAATATTCCATCGGATGTATACTAATTCCTTCCTTATACAAAGCAATAAAGGGGTACCTATACATTACCTATTTAAATCCTGATAAATTTGAATTAGTATATTAAAGTATAAGTGAATAAACAGGTCTTTAAAACACGCGCGAGTTTTCAAGCACGACGGCGCAGCCGGAGTGCTTGAAATAGAGCAAGTGTTTTAAAGACCTGTTTATCCACGAATACTTTACGCTATTTTTTTTATTGGTTCACTTTGAAATGTGGTATTAAAATGGAAATAAGAACTAATAATGTGAAATGGTTGAATTCCTAATGTGAAATCAGTACACCTTTCGTTGTCATGGAAATGAGAAAAACAGAAATTAATTTGCAATCTGTCATTTTATTTGATGTAACAAAGTACTCATGTCAGATTAATAACCAATAAGAATTCACGTTTTTCAAATTGATGATGATGCCATGGCAACTTTAAAACACGCGCGTTTTTGATAACGCGATTTAAACACTCTGGGGCGTGGTTTAAAAGGCTAAAATAGGACACCAATCAAAAAAGAATTTTTTTTTCGTGTCCCACACAGAATTTTTCTATAGCTACATTGTTCAAACGTTGTTAAAGTTTAAAAAAAATATGTTTACCTAAAAAACAAAAGAATGTCTAAAAAAAAAATTAATTAACTGTCATATAAAAAATAGTCAAGAAGTATCTATTATTATTGTATGTTTAACATTACCATTTATTAATATACAGTCCACTATTATATCGTACGTAATTAACAAGCTGAATACACCAAAGTATTTCACATTTGGTGTGAAGAAATTACATGGTCCAGTCGAGCCGCATTCCAAGCATATAGCAAAGGAAGCTGCATCAGTCAAGTGCTATCGGACGCCATACCTACCTGCAAATAGGATCGCGCCCCAAGTACGTCCAAATATCCTTACTCTTATCCTTAATTATCATTATCTCTTATATCATTCAATATTTAATCTGGTTGGCGGTTATCTGTGTTGAAATAGTGTTCAATTTTCAATTAAAGGTCTTTGTTTTATCAATATGGATAGCGAAGTGAAACCATTGAATTATAAAAAGGGTTACCTCAAAGGCACCTTAACTAGTATTGAGAATTTCTTAATCACTCTATTGCAACAAGAAAATTATCTTGAAAACATAAGTAACTATTATGAATTACAAGCAAGAGAGAGCAAATTGTCAAATCTCTTAGATCAATTTCAAGAAATTCAATTGAAAATTGACCTTTTACAAAATAATTCAGATGGTTTTGAAGAAGTAATATCTTTTGAAAATAATTATTTTAAAACTGTAAGTAGGCTAAAAGATATTATGTCAAGGTTCGAAGGGAATATGAAACCATCAAGGGAATCATCTCCCACGTCTGTACGGTCCGCAGGGTCACGTTCAGAAAATGCAGATTTGCAAGATATAAATACCACTCGGAAAATGGTAAATTCCATAAAACTTCCAATTATCGAATTGCCAAAATTTGATGGCAGTTTTGAAAACTGGTTAGAATTCAGAGACTCATTTGATGCCATTATTAATCAAAACGAATGCATTGTTTCTATACAAAAATTTCATTATCTAAAGGCGTCATTAAAGGGTGCAGCGTCTGACTTAATAAAATCTTTATGTCTTAGCGCCGATAATTATAAAATTGCGTGGGAAACTTTACAAAATCGGTACAATAATCGACCAAATCTCATCTTTCATCATTTAAAATCAATTTTCAAAATTGATTCTATTAACAAAAGTAATCCAAAAGCTCTACAAGAGCTGATTGACACTACAAATAAAAATTTACGAGCCCTTCAAAACTTAAACCTAGACGTATCTAGCTGGGATATCATATTAATTCACATCCTTTCCGAAAAATTGGACAATACTTCTCTTATTAAATGGGAAGAGCAAAAAAGTGACAATGAACTGCCCACACTCAATCAATTTATATCATTTATACAACAACGCGTTCAGTTATTAGAATCTCTCGATCAAAAATCTAAGAATTATTTACCAAATAACAAATGCGATTTAAAAGGAAATCAATCCAAATCTTTGATGATATCAAATGATGCATGCGTATATTGTAAAGAAGCTCATTTAATTTATAAATGCCCCGATTTTTCAAAACTCGAGCCACCTGAGAGGTTAAACAAAGCAAGGGAATTAAAATTGTGTATAAATTGTCTCCGTCCCGGACACTCATGTAAAAATTGTAAGGGTTTTCCTTGTAGAAAGTGCAATTCAAAGCACAATCATCTTTTACATTTTGAAAGGAAAGTTGAGCCTACATTAGACTCTTCAAATATCACTCCTGAAGTGTTACCTTCAGAAATATCATTGCCTGCCTGTATGAAGTCAACTATTCTTCTATCGACAGCACTCATAAATGTGCTAGGTGAGAACGGAAAAATTCATTCCTGTAGGTTGTTACTTGATTCAGGAAGCCAATCAAATTTTATAACTGAAAACTTTTTAAAGGTGCTAAACCTTAAATGTGAATCCACATCTTTAACCGTTACAGGGATAAATAGTAATTCGACTATCTTAAACAAACGTGTTAGCTTAAACTATAAGTCCACTTGTAACAATTATTCAAATAATGTATCCTGTTTTGTAATCCCTGAAATCTGTGAATACATGCCAAACATCCCAGTGGATATTTCCAACATTTGTATACCAAATCACATCAGGTTAGCAGATCCTCAGTTTTACAAGCCGAATCGAATTGATATTCTCATCGGTGCACAACACTTTTACCAACTCCTGTGTGTTGGTCAAATTAATTTAGGGACTAATATGCCTGTTCTACAAAAAACCAAATTGGGTTGGACCGTATCTGGCCAAATCCCGCAAAATCAATCTCGATCGAATTCTTTTGCCTGTTTTAACAAGGTTGAACAGGAATTAAATCAAACCCTTCACAAATTTTGGGAGGTAGAAGAATGTGATACTCAAAATATAAGTCTGTCACCTGATGAAAAACTTTGTGAAGATCATTTTATTAAAACCACACTCCGCGAACCTGACGGTAGATTTGTGGTTTCCATTCCTTTAAAAAACACTGTGGACAGTTTAGGAGACCCCTATATGACATCTTCTAAAAGATTTACTGCTTTACAAAAACGATTCAAGCGTGACTGTGAATTTGCATCCATTTACTACAATTTCATGAAGGAGTATGAATCGCTCGGACACATGAGTAAAATGTCCGAATGTAAAATTCCTCGTTACATTTTACCTCTTCATGGTGTTTTTAAAAATGACATTTCGTCTATTCGTCTTTGTGTAGTCTTTGACGGTTTTGCACCTACCGACACTGGACACAGTTTGAATGATGTACAGTTGGTGGGATCTAATATACAACAAGAATTATTTCAAGAATCCATAACTATCACTAGTGAAGTTACTGACATTTTGAAACAGGGATGTTTTAGACTTCGTAAGTGGCTTTCAAATTTAGAAAACTTAAATATTAATAAGGATTTACCCTGTGAATTTAAATTGGGTGTAAATGAATCCTCAAAAACATTAGGAATATATTGGTCATCTGTGAATGACGAACTATTTTATAAAACTTCCGAAAGAAATATATCCACCTCGGTGACAAAACGTCACATACTTTCAACTATGGCTCAGATATTTGATCCTTTGAACTTAATTGTTTCTTACATTATTAGAGCCAAAATGATAGATAAATCGGCATTCACTTATGAAATTAATCAGCTCCATCAGAAAAAATTAATAAAACATGGCAACACTAAAAAGTTGAATCCATTTTTGGATGAACAACATGTTGTAGGGGTAGGAGTTAGATTAAGAAATGCTAACATGCCTTATAATAGTAAATATCCTATCTTGTTACCTAATCATTTTACCAAATTATTATTACAACGTGAACACAAAGCGTTCAGTCGTATAGGGATACAAGGATTATTAAATGCTGTTAGACAGAAATATTGGCCTATTAAGCGCAAATCCATTTGTCAAAAGATTATTCACAACTGCTTAAGGTGTTTTAGGTTGAATACAATTACTTCTTTCCCTATGATGGGAGATTTGCCTAACTGCATGGTGATGCCGTCTTTCCCATTTACAATTATTGGTAATGATTATGCCAGCCCATATCAATATCTAATAAAAGATCGAAAGGGTCGTGGTTCAAAATCCAAGTGCTGGATTTGTTTATTCGTTTGTTTTAATACCAAAGTATCTAGCTTAATTATTGAAGCGCTCTTAACGTGTTTGCGGAGATTTATAAGCAGACGAGGCAAACCCACTGAAATCCATTCGGACAATGCCACCACATTTGTAGGTGCTAATAATTTACTTATGGAATTTGCCAATTTCTTAAAAAATAATAAAAACCAAATTGAGGATTTCACCACGAACCTGGGCATAACTTGTAAATTCATTTCCCCCAGGTCTCCGACCTTTGTAGGTCTTTGGGAGGCAAATATAAAACAAATAAAATATTACTTAAAGCGTATTTTAACAGACGCCAGACTTACGTTTGAGGAATTCTACACTATTTTAACTCAAATTGAGGCCATACTAAACTCCAGACCTTTATCACCTTTATCATCCGATCCCAATGACATGATCCCTTTAACACCCGAACATTTCATCTTGGGGCGACCGATCGATCACTTTCAATGCATCAATAAATGACAATCGCTTAACTCGTTTCGAGTACCTTCAAACGCTTAAGGAACACTTTTGGCTGAGATGGATAAAGTACTATTTATTACATCTACAATCCCGCTCGAATGGAAAGCAAAATGCGTTATATAGAAGAGCTTGCGATGTTGACCTAGTTGTGCTAAAGGAAGAAAACGTACCACCTCTATGTTGGCCGTTGACACGCTTTACTAGGCTTCACTTAGAAGGGGATGGTGAAACAAGAATAGTTTCTCTTCGAAACTCAAACGGCTCAATGTTCCAAAGAGCCATAAATAAAATATGCATCGTTCCATGCAACAGTATTTTCGTGTTATTATTATTTTTCATTTTCTAATTGTTAAATTTGTAAACATTATTTGTAATCAATTAGATTAAGTATGTGTTTATGTGTTCCTGTTATATTGAAAGCCCGTGATTTTTCAAGGCGGGGTGAATGTTCAAACGTTGTTAAAGTTTAAACAAAAAAAATATGTTTACCTAAAAAAAAAATCAATGTCTAAAAAAAATTAATTAACTGTCATATAAAAAATAGTCAAGAAGTATCTATTATTATTGTATGTTTAACATTGCCATTTATTAATATACAGTCCACTATTATATCGTACGTAATTAACAAGCTGAATACACCAAAGTATTTCACATTTGGTGTGAAGAAATTACATATATAATATATTAATATATTAATATATAATATTAATAATAATTAATTAATTTCTTCACACCAAATGTGAAATACTTTGGTGTATTCAGCTTGTTAATTACGTACGATATAATAGTGGACTGTATATTAATAAATGGTAATGTTAAACATACAATAATAATAGATACTTCTTGACTATTTTTTATATGAAGTTAATTAATTTTTTTTAGACATTGTTTTTTTTTAGGTAAACATATTTTTTTTGTTTAAACTTTAACAACGTTTGAACATTCACCCCGCCTTGAAAAATCACGGGCTTTCAATATAACAGGAACACATACTTAATCTAATTGATTACAAAAAATGTTTACAAATTTAACAATTAGAAAATGAAAAATAATAATAACACGAAAACACTGTTGCATGGAACGATGCATATTTTATTTATGGCTCTTTGGAACATTGAGCCGTTTGGGTTTCGAAGAGAAACTATTCTTGTTTCACCATCTCCTCCTAACTGAAGCCCAGTAATGCGTGACAACGGCCAACATAGAAGTGGTACGTTTTCTTCCATTAGCACAACTAAGTCACCAACGCAAGGTCTTCTATATAACGGATTTTGCTTTCCCTTAGGGCGGGATTGTAGATGCAATAAATATTCCTTCATCCATCTTCGCCAAAAGTGTTCCCTAAGCTTTTGAAGGTACTCGAAACGAGTTAAGCGATTGTCATTTATTGATGCATTGGAAGTGATCGGTCGCCCCAAGATGAAATGTCCGGGTGTTAAAGGGATTATGTCATTGGGATCGGATGACAAAAATAACAAAGGTCTGAATTTTAATATGGCCTCAATTTCAGTTAAAATAGTGTAGAATTCCTCAAACGTAAGTCTGGCGTCTGTTAAAATACGCTTTAAGTAATATTTTATTTGTTTTATATTTGCCTCCCAAAGACCTCCAAAGGTAGGAGACCTTGGGGGAATGAATTTACAAGCTATGCCAAGGTTCGTGGTGAAATCTTCAATTAGGTTTTTATTATTTTTTATGAAATTGGCAAATTCCATAAGTAAATTGTTAGCACCTATAAATATGCTGGCAGTGTCCGAATGGATTTCAGTGGGTTTGCCTCGTCTGCTTATAAATCTCCGCAAACACGCTAAGAGAGCTTCAATAATTAAGCTAGATACTTTGGTATTAAAACAAACGAATAAACAAATCCAGCACTTGCATTTTGAACCACGACCCTTTCGATCTTTTATTAGATATTGATATGGGCTGGCATAATCATTACCAATAATTGTAAATGGGAAAGACGGCATTACCCTGCAGTTAGGCAAATCTCCCATCATAGGGAAAGAAGTAATTGTATTCAACCTATTAAATATTTAATACATATTATATTTAAAAATATAATAATATTTATATATTATTATTGTTTAATTAACTGTCATATAAAAAATAGTCAAGAAGTATCTATTATTATTGTATGTTTAACATTGCTTTTATGCATGTTCCATCTTACTATTCATTAATATACAGTCCACTATTAATTATACCATAATTACCAAGCTGAATGCACCAAAGTATTGCACATTTGGTGTGAAGAAAATACATTAACATTTTATTTTATTTTAATTATTTTCTTCACACCAAATGTGCAATACTTTGGTGCATTCAGCTTGGTAATTATGGTATAATTAATAGTGGACTGTATATTAATGAATAGTAAGATGGAACATGCATAAAAGCAATGTTAAACATACAACAATAACAGATACTTCTTGACTTTATTTTTTATCTGACAGTTAATTAATAATTTAATTTAGATATTTTTTTGTTTTTTTTTTTAGGTAAACATATTTTTTTTAAACTTTAACAACGTTTGAACATTCACCCCGCCTTGAAAACTCACGGGCTTTCAATATAACAGGAACACATACTTAATCTAATTGATTGCAAATAATGTTTATAAATATGTTTATAAATTTAACAATTAGAAAATGAAAAATAATAATAACATGAAAACACTGTTGCATGGAAGGATGCATATTTTATTTATGGCTCTTTGGAACATTGAGCCGTTTGAGTTTCGAAGAGAAACTATTCTTGTTTCACCATCTCCTCCTAAGTGAAGTCTAGTAATGCGTGCTAACGGCCAACATAGAGGTGGTACGTTTTCTTCCATTAGCACAACTAAGTCAACAATGCAAGGTCTTCTATATAACGGATCTTGCTTTCCATTCGAGCGGGATTGTAGATGTAATAAATAGTACTTCATCCATCTCAGCCAAAAGTGTTCCCTAAGCTTTTGAAGGTACTCGAAACGAGTTAAGCGATTGTCATTTATTGATGCATTGGAAGTGATCGGTCGCCCCAAGATGAAATGTCCGGGTGTTAAAGAGATTATGTCATTGGGATCGGATGACAAAAATAACAAAGGTCTGAATTTTAATATGGCCTCAATTTGAGTTAAAATAGTGTAGAATTCCTCAAACGTAAGTCTGGCGTCTGTTAAAATACGCTTTAAGTAATATTTTACTTGTTTTATATTTGCCTCCCAGAGACCTCCAAAGGTTGGAGACCTAGGGGGAATAAATTTCCAAGTTATGCCAAGGTTCGTGGTAAAATCTTCAATTTGGTTTTTATTATTTTTTAAGAAATTGGCAAATTCCATAAGTAAATTGTTAGCACCTATAAATGTGCTGGCAGTGTCCGAATGGATTTCAGTGGGTTTGCCTCGTCTGCTTATAAATCTCCGCAAACACGCTAAAAAAGCTTCCGTAGTTAAGCTAGATACTAATTCGAGGTGTATCGCTTTGGTACTAAAACAAATAAATAAACAAATCCAACATTTATCGCATTTTGAACCACGACCCTTTCGATCTTTTATTAGGTATGGACCGGCATAATCAATACCAATAATGGTAAATGGGAAAGATGGCATCACCCTGCATTTAGGCAAATCTCCCATCATAGGGAAAGAAGTAATTGCATTCAACCTGAAACACCTTAAGCAGTTGTGAATAATCTTTCGACAAATGGATTTGCCCTTAATAGGCCAATATTTCTGTCTAACAGAATTTAATAATCCTTGTATCCCTATATGACTTAACGCTTTGTGTTCACGTTGTAATAATAATTTGGTAAAATGATGATTAGGTAACAAGATAGGATATTTATTATTATAAGGCAAGTTGGCATTTCTTAATCTACCTCCTACCCTTAGAACATGTTGTTCATCCAAAAATGGATTCAAATTTTTAATGTTGCTGTGTTTTATTAATTGTTTCTGATCGAGCTGATTAATTTCATACGCCAATGCCGATTTCTGTACAATTTTGATAATAGTTAGTAAAGCATGTTCTAACTCATATACAGTTAGTGAACCGGTTTGTTTAAATTTTTGGCAATTTTTTATGAATCTTAAACAATATGCAATTGCCCTTTGCAAACGAGAAAAATTTGAAAATCTATCAAATTCTATTAAATTAGGTTCGATAATAATTTTTAATGACTTAATTTCTGGGATGGTTCCTTCCATATCTTTGATTTCGCAGCGCACGAAAGGATAAGGGTTTTGTAAAAATTGAGGACCATGCCACCATATATTAGAAGTTTTCAAATCAGATATGCTTGTACCTCTAGAAATCAAATCTGCAGGATTTTGGCGGGAATTAACATGCTGCCAATATTGGAAATCATATAAGGAAGTAATTTTTGAAATACGATTTGCCACAAAGGTTTTTAAAAAATATTTAAGAAAATACATGGTCCAGTCGAGCCGCATTCCAAGCATATAGTAAAGGAAGCTGCATCAGTACTATCGGACGCCATACCTACCTGTAAATAGGATCGCGCCCCAAGTACGTCCAAATATCCTTAATCTTATCCTTAATTATCATTATCTCTTATATCATTCAATATTTAATCTGGTTGGCGGTTATCTGTGTTGAAATAGTGTTCAATTCTCAATTAAAGGTCTTTGTTTTATCAATATGGATAGCGAAGTGAAACCATTGAATTATAAAAAGGGTTACCTCAAAGGCACCTTAACTAGTATTGAAAATTTCTTAATCACCCTATTGCAACAAGAAAATTATCTTGAAAACATAAGTAACTATTATGAATTACAAGCAAGAGAGAGCAAGTTGTCAAATCTCTTAGATCAATTTCAAGAAATTCAATTGAAAATTGACCTTTTACAAAATAATTCTGATGGTTTTGAAGAAGTAATATCTTTTGAAAATAATTATTTTAAAATTGTAAGTAGGCTAAAAGATATTATGTCAAGGTTCGAAGGGAATATGAAACCATCAAGGGGATCCTCTCCCACGTCTGTACGGTCCGCAGGGTCACGTTCAGAAAGTGCAGATTTGCAAGATACAAATACCACTCGGAAAATGGTAAATTCCATAAAACTTCCAATTATCGAATTGCCAAAATTTGACGGCAGTTTTGAAAACTGGTTAGAATTCAGAGACTCATTTGATGCCATTATTAATCAAAACGATTGCATTGCTTCTATACAAAAATTTCATTATCTAAAGGCGTCATTAAAGGGTGCAGCGTCTGACTTAATAAAATCTTTATGTCTTAGCGCCGATAATTATAAAATTGCGTGGGAAACTTTACAAAATCGGTACAATAATCGACCAAATCTCATCTTTCATCATTTAAAATCAATTTTCAAAATTGATTCTATTAACAAAAGTAATCCAAAAGCTTTACAAGAGCTGATTGACACTACAAATAAAAATTTACGAGCCCTTCAAAACTTAAACCTAGACGTATCTAGCTGGGATATCATATTAATTCACATCCTTTCCGAAAAATTGGACAATACTTCTCTTATTAAATGGGAAGAGCAAAAAAGTGACAATGAATTGCCCACACTCAATCAATTTATGTCATTTATACAACAACGCGTTCAGTTATTAGAATCTCTCGATCAAAAATCTAAGAATTATTTACCAAATAACAAATGCAATTTAAAAGGAAATCAATCCAAATCTTTGATGATATCAAATGATGCATGCGTATATTGTAAAGAAGCGCATTTAATTTATAAATGCCCCGATTTTTCAAAACTCGAGCCACCTGAGAGGTTAAACAAAGCAAGGGAATTAAAATTGTGTATAAATTGTCTCCGTCCCGGACACTCATGTAAAAATTGTAAGGGTTTTCCTTGTAGAAAGTGCAATTCAAAGCACAATCATCTTTTACATTTTGAAAGGAAAGTTGAGCCTACATTAGACTCTTCAAATATCACTCCTGAAGTGTTACCTTCAGAAATATCATTGCCTGCCTGTATGAAGTCAACTATTCTTCTATCGACAGCACTCATAAATGTGCTAGGTGAGAACGGAAAAATTCATTCCTGTAGGTTGTTACTTGATTCAGGAAGCCAATCCAATTTTATAACTGAAAACTTTTTAAAGGTGCTAAACCTTAAATGTGAATCCACATCCTTAACCGTTACAGGGATAAATAGTAATTCGACTATCTTACACAAACGTGTTAGCTTAAACTATAAATCCACTTGTAACAATTATTCAAATAAGGTATCCTGTTTTGTAATCCCTGAAATCTGCGAATCCATGCCAAACACCCCAGTGGATATTTCCAACATATGTATACCAAATCACATCAAATTAGCAGATCCTCAGTTTTACAAGCCGAATCGAATTGATATTCTCATCGGTGCACAACACTTTTACCAACTCTTGTGTGTTGGTCAAATTAATTTAGGGACTAATATGCCTATTCTACAAAAAACTAAATTGGGATGGATCGTATCTGGCCAAATCCCGTTAAATCAATCTGAATCTAATTCTTTTGCCTGTTTTAACAAGGTTGAACAGGAATTAAATCAAACCCTTCACAAATTTTGGGAGATAGAAGAATGTGATACTCAAAATATAAGTCTGTCACCTGATGAAAAACTTTGTGAAGATCATTTTATTAAAACCACACTCCGCGAACCTGACGGTAGATTTGTGGTATCCATTCCTTTAAAAAACACTGTGGACAGTTTGGGAGACTCCTATATGACATCTTCTAAAAGATTTACTGCTTTACAAAAACGATTCAAGCGTGACTGTGAATTTGCATCCATTTACTACAATTTCATGAAGGAGTATGAATCGCTCGGACACATGAGTAAAATGTCCGAATGTAAAATTCCTCGTTACATTTTACCTCTTCATGGTGTTTTTAAAAATGACATTTCGTCTATTCGTCTTTGTGTAGTCTTTGACGGTTTTGCACCTACCGACACTGGACACAGTTTGAATGATGTACAGTTGGTGGGATCTAATATACAACAAGAATTATTTCAAGAATCCATAACTATCACTAGTGAAGTTACTGACATTTTGAAACAGGGATGTTTTAGACTTCGTAAGTGGCTTTCAAATTTAGAAAACTTAAATATTAATAAGGATTTACCCTGTGAACTTAAATTGAGTGTAAATGAATCCTCAAAAACATTAGGAATATATTGGTCATCTGTGAATGACGAACTATTTTATAAAACTTCCGAAAGAAATATATCCACCTCGGTGACAAAACGTCACATACTTTCAACTATCGCCCAGATATTTGATCCCTTGGGCTTAATTGGTCCGTACATTATTAGGGCTAAAATGATTATGCAATCTCTCTGGATGAACAACTTATCGTGGGATGAATCAATTCCTCAAAATCTTTATTCTTTGTGGAACACTTTTGAGCGCGAGTTAAATCATCTCAAGGAAATTTTGATCCCACGTAAGGTAACTTGTCACCAATCCAGTTTTATAGAATTACATTGCTTTGCAGATGCCAGTGAACAAGCTTACGGCTGTTGTTTATATGTACGTTCAGCAAATAGTTTAGGTGAATATGCCGTCAATTTACTCGCTGCTAAATCCAGAGTGGCACCTATCAAATTTATTAGCATACCAAGAAAGGAATTATGTGCGGCACTTTTAGCATCTCATTTACTTAATAAAGTCGTGTCATCACTTCGATTAAGTATCAATAACGTATTTCTTTGGAGTGATTCCACCATAGTGTTAAGTTGGATCAAAACTCCTTCCCATTTTTTAAAAACCTTTGTGGCAAATCGTATTTCAAAAATTACTTCCTTATATGATTTCCAATATTGGCAGCATGTTAATTCCCGCCAAAATCCTGCAGATTTGATTTCTAGAGGTACAAGCATATCTGATTTGAAAACTTCTAATATATGGTGGCATGGTCCTCAATTTTTACAAAACCCTTATCCTTTCGTGCGCTGCGAAATCAAAGATATGGAAGGAACCATCCCAGAAATTAAGTCATTAAAAATTATTATCGAACCTAATTTAATAGAATTTGATAGATTTTCAAATTTTTCTCGTTTGCAAAGGGCAATTGCATATTGTTTAAGATTCATAAAAAATTGCCAAAAATTTAAACAAACCGGTTCACTAACTGTATATGAGTTAGAACATGCTTTACTAACTATTATCAAAATTGTACAGAAATCGGCATTGGCGTATGAAATTAATCAGCTCGATCAGAAACAATTAATAAAACACAGCAACATTAAAAATTTGAATCCATTTTTGGATGAACAACATGTTCTAAGGGTAGGAGGTAGATTAAGAAATGCCAACTTGCCTTATAATAATAAATATCCTATCTTGTTACCTAATCATCATTTTACCAAATTATTATTACAACGTGAACACAAAGCGTTAAGTCATATAGGGATACAAGGATTATTAAATTCTGTTAGACAGAAATATTGGCCTATTAAGGGCAAATCCATTTGTCGAAAGATTATTCACAACTGCTTAAGGTGTTTCAGGTTGAATGCAATTACTTCTTTCCCTATGATGGGAGATTTGCCTAAATGCAGGGTGATGCCATCTTTCCCATTTACCATTATTGGTATTGATTATGCCGGTCCATACCTAATAAAAGATCGAAAGGGTCGTGGTTCAAAATGCGATAAATGTTGGATTTGTTTATTTATTTGTTAATTTTAATTTTTAATGTAATTTCTTCACACCAAATGTGAAATACTTTGGTGTATTCAGCTTGTTAATTACGTACGATATAATAGTGGACTGTATATTAATAAATGGCAATGTTAAACATACAATAATAATAGATATTTCTTGACTATTTTTTATATGACAGTTAATTAATTTTTTTTAGACATTGATTTTTTTTTTTTTTTGCATTTGTTATTTGGTAAATAATTCTTAGATTTTTGATCGAGAGATTCTAATAACTGAACGCGTTGTTGTATAAATGACATAAATTGATTGAGTGTGGGCAATTCATTGTCACTTTTTTGCTCTTCCCATTTAATAAGAGAAGTATTGTCCAATTTTTTTATATAATTTATTTATAATTTAAATTAAATTAAATTTAATAAGAGAAGTATTGTCCAATTTTTTTATATAATTTATTTATAATTTAAATTAAATTTAAATTACACTGGACACAGTTTGAATGATGTACAGTTGGTGGGATCTAATATACAACAAGAATTATTTCAAGAATCCATAACTATCACTAGTGAAGTTACTGACATTTTGAAACAGGGATGTTTTAGACTTCGTAAGTGGCTTTCAAATTTAGAAAACTTAAATATTAATAAGGATTTACCCTCTAGATACTTTGGTATTAAAACAAACGAATAAACAAATCCAGCACTTGCATTTTGAACCACGACCCTTTCGATCTTTTATTAGATATTGATATGGGCTGGCATAATCATTACCAATAATTGTAAATGGGAAAGACGGCATTACCCTGCAGTTAGGCAAATCTCCCATCATAGGGAAAGAAGTAATTGTATTCAACCTAAAACACTTTAAGCAGTTGTGAATAATCTTTCGACAAATGGATTTGCGCTTAATAGGCCAATATTTCTGTCTAACAGCATTTAATAATCCTTGTATCCCTATACGACTGAACGCTTTGTGTTCACGTTGTAATAATAATTTGGTAAAATGATTAGGTAACAAGATAGGATATTTACTATTATAAGGCATGTTAGCATTTCTCCTACCCTTACAACATGTTGTTCATCCAAAAATGGATTCAACTTTTTAGTGTTGCCATGTTTTATTAATTTTTTCTGATGGAGCTGATTAATTTCATAAGTGAATGCCGATTTATCTATCATTTTGGCTCTAATAATGTAAGAAACAATTAAGTTCAAAGGATCAAATATCTGAGCCATAGTTGAAAGTATGTGACGTTTTGTCACCGAGGTGGATATATTTTTTTCGGAAGTTTTATAAAATAGTTCGTCATTCACAGATGACCAATATATTCCTAATGTTTTCGAGGATTCATTTACACTCAATTTAAGTTCACAGGGTAAATCCTTATTAATATTTAAGTTTTCTAAATTTGAAAGCCACTTACGAAGTCTAAAACATCCCTGTTTCAAAATGTCAGTAACTTCACTAGTGATAGTTATGGATTCTTGAAATAATTCTTGTTGTATATTAGATCCCACCAACTGTACATCATTCAAACTGTGTCCAGTGTCGGTAGGTGCAAAACCGTCAAAGACTACACAAAGACGAATAAACGAAATGTCATTTTTCAAAACACCATGAAGAGGTAAAATGTAACGAGGAATTTTACATTCAGACATTTTACTCATGTGTCCGAGCGATTCATACTCCTCCATGAAATTGTAGTACATGGATGCAAATTCACAATCATGCCTGAATCTTTTTTGTAAAAAATAATTATAAAAATATTATTAATAATTATTAACATTAGGAATATATTGGTCATCTGTGAATGACGAACTATTTTATAAAACTTCCGAAAGAAATATATCCACCTCGGTGACAAAACGTCACATACTTTCAACTATGGCTCAGATATTTGATCCTTTGAACTTAATTGTTTCTTACATTATTAGAGCCAAAATGATAGATAAATCGGCATTCACTTATGAAATTAATCAGCTCCATCAGAAAAAATTATACGATCAAACGAACTTACCTGTGAAGTTCGATCGTAATTATATGAAGCGTCCAGTCCGAATATATTATCTTGATTATTTACTATGTAGTGCGCTTCCAGCGACACCCCACCTGCACCCTTTCAGTAAGTAAAGCTAAAAATAGCTCCCGAATCTCCCCCGCCCAGTCCCGTCTACTTACGACGGTATGTATTCATTCCTTTAAAGAGTGTACTGTTCATTATCAGCAACGAACGGGGTTATAGGGCGGGAGGGAAGATAATATATTCGGACTGGACGCTTCATATAATTACGATCGAACTTCACAGGTAAGTTCGTTTGATCGTATAATTATATTTGCGTCCAGTCCGAATATATTATCTTGATTATTTACTATGTAGTTGTTCAAAGAAATCGAATTGCTGATAAGTGAACGGGTAACAATGTATCGATAACCCCAAAAAGCAACAGGGATAAACTAATGTATTGAATGGGGGATGTATTTTACATCAAACCATTGAATACCGTTACTCAACGATCAAACTAACACAGTAACACAGTAGTGTTGAATGCGTAATCGTAATCATAAGAGTACGATAAAACGAAATAAGAAACTCTTTTAAAACTGAAAGAATTCGTCCTTGTAGTAAAAAATTGCAGTTTGTATTCTATAACCGCGCTATAACGAAGAAAAACAAACTACTATCGGAGTAAAAATGCAAGGCCTCTGACTTTAAGTGATCATAACAAAAAAACTGAGGGGTGAAATTTCTTCATTTTTGGGCAGTACATTAGTCATTTATATATGTTTAACATGTGTAAAAAGCAAAATGCTAGAATCAGTTGTTTAACTTTTATTTTAATTAACAGCAATAAAAACGCTGTATGTAGTATTTTCCTGGCTGACGGTCAGTTTTAACTTATCATAAAATTGTTATTGTTTCATAAATTGTTACCAAATTTACAAATGTTGTAGCACACATACTTCTGAAAAGTCGACAGCCAATAAATATTGATTATTCATATGATTAACTGGTTTTATAAGCCCTAACCGAAAATGTGCTATTTTGCAATTTACGGAAGTTAAAGAAAAAATTCTTGTTTTAAATGCTAAATTTGATATTACTTAAATCTAACTGCATTATTCTCTTATTGAAAATAAAATTTGTTTTCTTGTAATTCCAAGTAAAATGTGTTGTTTATCGCGAAAGAAAGACGCACATATTCCTGCGAGAGGTAATCTACCACATCGTAAGCAGCGAGCGGCAACCCACAACAATGTGATTATTCTTTTGCATTGTACAAAACTATGCGCTTTATAGCAATAGTGTACGACAACAGCTGCCCCGCGCGGCCGCGCTTCTCCCCTCCAACTGGTGCAAGCATCCTTTTTTCAAAATTTCTTTAAAAAAAAACTATGTATAATGACATTATTTTTGTGAATCGTGTTAGACCACAGTATAATTGCTTTAACCTTGTTATGTTACTGTCAAATTGTTAATATCGAACGTTCAGGTACTGAGTTACATAAGATGTCGTTTTTTCATTATAGCTTTAAGACTAATAAACCAATTGGCCTCAAAAGCATCTCACATTGACAAAAAAGTATACATTTTTCAAATATATAAGTATCTATCACTCAGTTTCAATAATATAGCCGTAATTAATTTTTAAAGTGGAGCGCTTGTGCGATTTGAGTCATAATTAGCGCTTTTTCTCACATACACTGATACAGAAAATTAACGATGTATTGCAAAAATCTAAAACTGTACACCTTTTTGTAGGAATAAATGATCTTTTAAATGCACTTTATTTCATTAAATTATGATTGCTAATTACTGAGATACAAGCTTCTAAAGTCAGAGGCCTTGCATTTTTACTCCGATAGTAGAGCCTTGTAAATATACATAAGAGTAATGTATCATCATCACAATGTATACAACCATTGAATAAAGATACAACTCGTATAATCTGTGGTATCATATTACGTATCTAGCATAATATAGTATTGTTCGTAGTGACTAATATTGGATTTCAAACTGTGGCAAGATTAAAAATATCTTTGCCAAAATCGGTTTCGTTTGAAAGAGGAGAGGATGGTTATAGAAATTCACAAAAGTTGAAAATCGTTGCGACCAGCCGGCTGTTTTACGTAATGTGTCCAAGGGTACACTTTGTACACTGTTGAAAAACAGCGGAAGTAGATGCGTGTCTCGTGGAATGAGGCAAAAATTTATAGAGTCGAGAACAGCTGACGATAACAGCTTCTTAACCGATTTACTCAACGCCTGCTTATTGGCATACTATATGTGGCTTTTTTATTTCCGAAAAGGAAGACCTTATTTTGTTTCCCTGAACTCCTTTGTCCATCGATATATTGGTTTAAGGTCGTTGCCTCGCCTAGATTGGGTTTTGTAAGATTCAATTTGACGTTCCTTTCATAAAACCTTTTATTATTGGGTCTGCAGCTAAATTGTTGGCAAGAATGAGACTAAGGGCTGGTCGATAGGAATTCATTAGTCCCTATCTGCAACTATGAACTTCATAACTTTTCTGTAAATGTGTTCTGCTTGGTATGAGAAAATCAAAATTCGGTTTTCTTTACAGAAGTCCCACCAAGGACAGGAGGTTGTAAAATACTGCGTAATTGTTGATGTGGTGATAGATGAAAAAATCGTTGAAAGTTGAAATACTTTCTTTAGGAACGCCTTTAGCTACAACCGAGTCCCACATGATTTGGTGTACACCAGGATAAGTTCACGAGATAGCGAGTGAATCTTCCTGACGGCGAAATTAACAAACTTGGTAACGGAGAAAACGATGGGTACCAAGGTAGTGTGACCAATAAGGTACCATCATAATTCCTACAGATTTGTCCGTGAGTATTTTTTGGAGGACCTGTAAGATGAAATTGAAAGAGGCATAAAGGCTAAAGGCATCCCATCACAAAAGTAGCGCCTTCGCAGCGCTGGAATCTGGATCCTGTCGCCTCAAGATACATATTGTTGATATTTGTCAGTAAGATAAGAAGCAAAAATAACCACCTCAGGTACGCCAAAATGCTCCGTGATAGTAGATATTGTACCTACTTATACTGCCCATGCGAATAATGTTTTGATAGCAGTGTTGTTGTCGAATTTGATAAGAATATTGCAATTCGACAGATAGCTGGCGAAACATTTTAGACCGTAAGGTATAGCTTGTAATTGTAAGAAGTTAATATGTAATTATTTATCTAAGCTCTCCCAGAAGCCAAGAGTTCTTTTCTTGCCACAATACCCACAGCCTGTTAAAGAGGCATCAGTAAACGTTTCAGTTTGAAGGTTATCAGATTTAATGTCCTAGAATGATTTAGAAATATTTTGCACCCACCAAAGTAGGTGTTCATGGACAAACCCCGCAATATGTACATTGTACAGCGTACAGCCACCCGATTTGATGCCTGGGCAAGCTGAAGCTAAAATGCCAATGAACTTTGCGGTCTTGTTAATAGTCTGAATTTTTTCCCGACGATAAGGTTAATCCCATTTCAGATGTGGCAAAAAGAAATCCTAAAAATTTTTTATTTCCTAATTGGATTAAGAGCACTCGTGTCCCTGTTTATGGTGACACCTAGTGATTCCAAGAGGTTAATTTTCCGACGTAGTTCAAGGATTTTCTCGATGATAAGAAAATCGACTAAAAAGTTGCACCCAGAATGCCCTGTTGATGTAAATTTGAAAGCACTGGCTTCATTAATTTTGAGGCCAAAATTCCAAAGGGCACGCACGTGAATCCATAGAGACCGCTTTCGAAATGAAATCGTAAGCATTTACGATGGTCAGATTGAATAGGATTGACAAGTATGCGCCCTTTAAGTCGATGGCAAACATGTAGGTACATATTATTCGGCTTAATAACCTTAACACAGTCCTGTAGAGATTAATATTTTAAGGTTTAAAAGAAATCTTTTCTGCCATTAGATTTCTTTTCCCTTGTTATATCGTTTTCGATAGGAACAGTATGCGGGGGGAGGTGATCCACGGAAGGGAATTTTGTAACCTTGTATCCATGACAAAACGTTGTCATCCTGGACCAAAGTTTGTCAAGTACTACTAAAGTACGTGAGGCAGCCAGAAACCAAAACGCTTGTATGGATAGCATTTCGGGAAGGAGGGTCCCCCATGTGCCCTCACATCCCTCCTTGTTCGTGTTGTTGCACAGGACTGCCCCCCCCCCCCCCGTTTTCCGGCGAAAAAATCCGAAGGACTGTGACGATGTCAAACGGGAGGTAGATGGCTCGCTGATAATGGAACTCAAAGCGATACAGACTTTGTCCCGTGTTGTAGCGGCCTATATTTTTTCCCACAAATCAGGACCAAATAGCAATTCGCTCGAGGGTAATTTTTCCCCAGCACAGGTAAGTGACTTAGTCAGGAAGGGAAATAACAGTTCCCTGCGCTTTGCGACATTACGTAGAATGTATTGCAAACCATGCGCCCTGAGCCAAAATGTAAGCACGTACTGATATGGATATACCTGAATCGTCGTTCAATAAAACAGTTATTGAAGGTCTCAAAGCTGATAAAACTTTGCTCAACGTAACCCTGGGTTAACTGCCCGGTCGTCTTTGGTTAAACCAAAGTCAAAATCTAGGCTACATTGGTTCTACTGCTGCGAGTAAAAAGGAAGCAAATTTTTCCGCTTTATTACATCGTAACCCAAAGTAATCAGAGTTGCTACCGAAAAATCGAAGTTCGGCTCCTTAAAAACAGGCGTCTCACTGCACTGAGGGAGACCGGCCCTACTAGTAGCATTCCTCCGTGAAACATCGAGAGTAACGGTACTCCTTTTGCTAAAGAGCGAGATAGCAACACTAAGGTTTGCGACTAAGTCGCCAACAACTTCAGATCAAGCGTGAACTCTCGGTTCACTAGGCAACCGATTCTATCGGCAAACGCCCTCGTACTTAGTGCGTTTCCGCGAAATCGAACCACACAGGGACCGACTTTCGCATAAGGAAGATAGGACTCTCCGAGAAGTCATCCCACGTGGAGAATGACCTTCACGGTGAGATCTAGCGCAATATTCTCCTCGTGAACTCGAACTACTCGGAGGACGACAGACACGAGAACGAGAATAGCGAGATTGCTTTGCCGTCTTTCCTCTGCTGCCAGATCCAAATCTACGTCTCCATGGTATAATATGGAAGATAGAACTCTCCGAGAAGTCATCTCACGAGGAGAATGACCTTCACGGTGGCGAGCTCCAGCCCAATATTCTCCTCGTGAACTCGAACTACTCAGAGAACGACAGACACGAGAATGGGAATAGCGGGATTGCTTTGCCTTCTTTCCCCTGCTACCAGATCCAAATCTACGTCTCCATGGTACAATATGGAAGATAGAACTCTCCGAGAAGTCATCTCACGAGGAGAATGACCTTCACGGTTACGAGATCTAGTGCAATATTCTCCTCGTGAACTCGAACTACTCAGAGAGCGACAGACACGAGAACGAGAATAGCGGGATTGCTTTGCCTTCTTTCCCCTGCTACCAGATCCAAATCTACGTCTCCATGGTACAATATGGAAGATAGAACTCTCCGAGAAGTCATCTCACGAGGAGAATGACCTTCACGGTTACGAGATCTAGTGCAATATTCTCCTCGTGAACTCGAACTACTCAGAGAGCGACAGACACGAGAACGAGAATAGCGGGATTGCTTTGCCTTCTTTCCCCTGCTGCCATCCAAATCTACGTCTCCATGGTACAATATGGAAGATAGAACTCTCCGAGAAGTCATCTCACGAGGAGAATGACCTTCACGGTCACGAGATCCAGCGCAATATTTTCCTCGTGAACTCGAACTACTCAGAGAACGACAGACACGAGAACGAGAATAGCGAGATTGCTCTTCGAGAGGATCTCTCCGACAACCCATCTCACGAGGAGAATGACCTTGCCGGTGACGAGATCGAGAGCGGTAGTCTCTATGCCTATAAAGGAACGCAAAGTCGTCAAGCTTGGGCAGATGCGTTTGTATCCCAATGTATTGTGAAGGTTGTAAGAACAACGTGCAAAAAGCTCCATAAACATCCACTATTTTCGTTATCCATAAGATACACTTTTATTAAGTGGTAGGACTACACAAACGCCACTACTTTATTGAAGTGGTAGAGCCCGATGACCTCAATGACGTCACGAACAAATGCGTATAGGCATAGCTTGTCTGATTGTACCATGCTTTTACCTAAATTATGCTAAAACTGTCTAGAAAAGTTAGGTATACTTACATGTATGCAGTATTGTACCTAAAACTGCAAAAAACACGCGTAGTTCGACGAGATCGATCACAATCGACCGCAGGTTAGAATGCACCAAAAACGAATGAATACATACCGTCGTAAGTAGACGGGACTGGGCGGGGGAGATTCGGGAGCTATTTTTAGCTTTACTTACTGAAAGGGTGCAGGTGGGGTGTCGCTGGAAGCGCACTACATAGTAAATAATCAAGATAATATATTCGGACTGGACGCAAATATAATTAATAAAACATGGCAACACTAAAAAGTTGAATCCATTTTTGGATGAACAACATGTTGTAAGGGTAGGAGTTAGATTAAGAAATGCTAACATGCCTTATAATAGTAAATATCCTATCTTGTTAACTAATCATCTTACCAAATTATTATTACAACGTGAACACAAAGCGTTCAGTCGTATAGGGATACAAGGATTATTAAATGCTGTTAGACAGAAATATTGGCCTATTAAGCGCAAATCCATTTGTCGAAAGATTATTCACAACTGCTTAAAGTGTTTTAGGTTGAATACAATTACTTCTTTCCCTATGATGGGAGATTTGCCTAACTGCAGGGTAATGCCGTCTTTCCCATTTACAATTATTGGTAATGATTATGCCAGTCCATATCAATATCTAATAAAAGATCGAAAGGGTCGTGGTTCAAAATGCAAGTGCTGGATTTGTTTATTCGTTTGTTTTAATACCAAAGTATCTAGCTTAATTATTGAAGCGCTCTTAGCGTGTTTGCGGAGATTTATAAGCAGACGAGGCAAACCCACTGAAATCCATTCGGACACTGCCAGCACATTTATAGGTGCTAACAATTTACTTATGGAATTTGCCAATTTCTTAAAAAATAATAAAAACCAAATTGAAGATTTTACCACGAACCTTGGCATAACTTGGAAATTTATTCCCCCTAGGTCTCCAACCTTTGGAGGTCTCTGGGAGGCAAATATAAAACAAGTAAAATATTACTTAAAGCGTATTTTAACAGACGCCAGACTTACGTTTGAGGAATTCTACACTATTTTAACTCAAATTGAGGCCATATTAAAATTCAGACCTTTGTTATTTTTGTCATCCGATCCCAATGACATAATCCCTTTAACACCCGGACATTTCATCTTGGGGCGACCGATCACTTCCAATGCATCAATAAATGACAATCGCTTAACTCGTTTCGAGTACCTTCAAAAGCTTAGGGAACACTTTTGGCTGAGATGGATGAAGTACTATTTATTACATCTACAATCCCGCTCGAATGGAAAGCAAGATCCGTTATATAGAAGACCTTGCATTGTTGACTTAGTTGTGCTAATGGAAGAAAACGTACCACCTCTATGTTGGCCGTTAGCACGCATTACTAGACTTCACTTAGGAGGAGATGGTGAAACAAGAATAGTTTCTCTTCGAAACTCAAACGGCTCAATGTTCCAAAGAGCCATAAATAAAATATGCATCCTTCCATGCAACAGTGTTTTCATGTTATTATTATTTTTCATTTTCTAATTGTTAAATTTATAAACATATTTATAAACATTATTTGCAATCAATTAGATTAAGTATGTGTTCCTGTTATATTGAAAGCCCGTGAGTTTTCAAGGCGGGGTGAATGTTCAAACGTTGTTAAAGTTTAAAAAAAATATGTTTACCTAAAAAAAAAAACAATGTCTAAAAAAAATTAATTAACTGTCATATAAAAAATAGTCAAGAAGTATCTATTATTATTGTATGTTTAACATTACCATTTATTAATATACAGTCCACTATTATATCGTACGTAATTACCAAGCTGAATACACCAAAGTATTTCACATTTGGTGTGAAGAAATTACATAAATAATTTAATAATTTAATTAATTTAATTAAAGAAAATAATAAATTATTTAGAAAAAAGGCAATTCCATTGAAGTTTTCATTTTAAGAAATATTGTTTACTCTTGGCGTAAAAGGTTATCTTTAAAACAACGAATTAAGTGGAATTTGTTATTATTATATGATATAATAGAATTATGGAATTCTATAAAATAAGGGTAGATAATAGAATTAACGATAACAACGTTGATTTATTGGGAAACTTGTTAACTATGAAAATTTCACATTTCTGACGTTCAACTCGACTGGTCGCAGTTCAGAAGTTGGAGAGCTCTTGATGAGCGTTTGACACTGAGGAGCATGTATCGCTATTAACAGATACTCAGATATTTCAAGTAAAAGCGTTGATTGAATAAACTCTTTAGTCAATGGTAAAAGGAACCACGAGCTTTTCTACAGTCCATAAAGCTCAAAAAAGGAATGAAAGGTGAAGCAAATGGAGAAAATGAGTTGGAATCATGCTTACAATAAAATAAATCAATATAAGCAGTAAAATGGGTCGATAAAAGAGTAAAGAAGATCGTTCAATACATAAGCAATTGACCTACTCGAATTACACAACATAGAGAGCTCTCCTAGTGTTAACAAAATTCCAATAATAAGAGCCTTTGCCAACCTGAAGGGTTAAGAAGGACAAATTAATAATTTATCAGGCGATAAACTTAGACACTTTTAAGCAAATTAAATTTGATAAAGAAAATGATAAGCAAAGGAAGTAAATGGAAAATGCTATAATTATTTGTTTTTAAATTCTCATTTAAATTGAAGTTAGTTAACGAGCTTCAGGAAAATCCAAATAAAAATTCAGTAAAAATGCACGTCAAATTTTGGAGTTACATTTAATCCACTTATAATGCATAATATATTCGCTAAAAAATCCGAAATGTAGTAGTTATTTAACGAGATACGTTGATCACAGCCTCTACAAATGCTGAAACTTATAATACATGTATCTACTTGTGTAAAAACGTATCGGAGGAAGCAGGGTCGGCGCAAGGCAAGTTTAGCCCGTTTGCCGGAACCCGGCCCTGCGTTTTGGGGGCCTCGCGGTTTACGATAATTACCCAATTAAAAAACACTTTTTACAGATTACCATTAACAGATGCGAGAAATTTTTGTAGTATTTACCTAGTGATGATTCAGTTGAAAGGAGTGACAGAAATTATCAAATTGTATGGGCATGGAAGAGTTAAAAATGAGCAAAATTAATCGGTATTTACTTGATGGGAGAACAAATTTCGGCTTTTCCATAATCATCTGTAACAAATAGTGAAGTAGTATTGTGAAGAAATCGATTGAGATTAGATAGATAATGAAAGTTATACAGGTTTTTTTAAATAGATAGTTTAATAAAGGCAAGTGCCAAAATGGAGTCCCATGGACCAACACGCAAAATTAACTTACCAACATATTTAAAAGTAAAGGCGAACAAATAATTATCAATATTAAAGGAGGGAATTGGACACCTCCGGTATTTTTGGTAACATGGTGTGATTGAACATGAAATTACAAGATTTTGTTAGAACAAAATGCAACGATTGACATTATGGTTGACAGTTTTCTCCCATCAAATAAATACGGCTAAAACAAATTTAACCATTACAAAACCATCAAAGTTCAGTGCAAATCCATAAAGTCCTGATATTTCCAGTGGTGTAGTCGTAAATTTTCCAGTGTGGGAACGCCTCGGTGAACGCTGACCATCTTCTGAGAATTGACTAACATCGGGCGATCCAGAATGTCCGAAACACGGGTCGTCTATTAATATATAGGATTCTTGGAAAAAATATGCAGTGGTGTAGTTCACGCCGTTCACGCGCGTTCCCGCTCCACTACACCACCGCATATTTCGGAAACTGCTTTAAATAAAAAAAATCCAGACGCTTTTAGAGAAATTAAACTACAACAAAAGTCATACATGTAGGTACATACATGATTATAGAGGTTACTTTGTGCAGTCTGATGCAATCAGCTCTAGAAGAATGGTGTAAGGAACACTCCTTGTCCGTTAATCCGACAAAAACGGAGCTCATCACAAGAAAAAAAGAATAGGGGGTCCTCGAGCTCCTCTGCTCTTTCAAAACATCTCCAATTTTCAGAGTCAGTGAAGTATCTAGGATAGCAGGGCGGTATCCAGGGCCGAACTGCTTTGTTAGGGTCTACCGGGAAAAATGTACGCTAGGGCCCCACCACATATCGTTACTTTTATTCGTACTACACCATTTCTCAATAAAACAAACGTACATTAATACGAGGGCTGTTTTTTTTCAACCTCCAATTGGCTATAAGTAAAGGAAAGGAAGAAAATGTTCCCGCCAATGATTTGAAGTGAGATGTGCTTTGAGCTCCTCGTTAGTTTGGAAGCCACTTCTCCAGTTCAGGAAAAAGATGGAAGTCACTCGGCGCTAAGTCGGGACTATTTGGTGGGTGTTCGAAAATTACCGAAGTACCATTTAAATTGCTCAAGGAACCGTTGGGTCACACGGTCACTGTGAGGAAGGGCATCGTCATGAATCAGAACAATTCCAGAAGGTCAGCATGCATCTTCTTGTGTTTTGAATAGCTCTCCGTAATCGTCGCAAAGTTTCCCAATAACAATGTGCGGTAATTGTTGTGTTTGGCTGCATGAACTCCATAAGCAACACATCTTTTTGGTTCCAAAAAACAGTTGCCATAACCTTGCGATTGTTGAACGTTTGTTTCCATTTTTTCGGTTTGTGTGGAGAATTTGTGTCCATCCATTGTTGTGATTGTCGGTTCACTTCGCCACGTCTCATCACCGGTCACAATGGGTTTCAAAAATCTTCTCCATCAGTAAGTATGCTTAATAACAACTGAAATAATTAGGATATAATGTGTAAATACATCGTTGAATTAAATAGGTTGCGGCGACATAAAAAATAAAGTTGATGATGGTTTCTCGGAGATGAAATGTCGAATAAAAAATTTGAAAACGCCATCTAATGGAATTCAAAAAGTGACAATGAAAAAGTATCTTTGGTTTTTAAAAATCTTTAAAAGAAACGAAGGAATTACGAAAAAGAAAAACCCAAAAATCGCATTTTGTTTTAAATCTCGGAAACGATAAACAAACAATGAACTTTTGCAAACTACATGTGAACATGTCCTAAATTATACAATTTTTCTCTAATTTAACCGCCTTCGTACCTCTTGCCGTTTTCAAGATCCCCATGCGGTTCATCCTTATCTTAGGCACGTTGTATAATGGTCTTGAGACAAATGTAATTTTGAAGCCAAAAAACAATTTTAGACGTTCTTGGAAGGCACAATGTAAACGTACCATCTATTATTTGCAAAAGTGATCGAAGTGTGAAGTGTGCCCTATATACGTGTCTTTAGTTTATAAATATATAGTTTTTATATGAAAATAAATATTATTGAAAAATTTAGGGCAAGACCTGAAACGCAACACGACGAGAGAAATGTTTCGTTATCTACTCATTTTTTTGTTTTTGGCTTCAAAATGTCTTGGGACGACTATACAACTAGCCTTCCTAATTATTTCAGTTGTTTTTAAGTTTCTAGCACTCTAGCTCCTTATGCTTTCAACGGAAAAGTGAATTTTGTAGAAACTTGCAACGAATCTAAAACGGGAGTTGGAGAACCCCCTTAAATAAAAATAAAAATGTGTGATCGAAGAAGATGAAATTTAAAGTTGTCACTGCCCGAAAATTTCAATGAATTTCAAAACCGATTTACGTTAGCTGGAATGTGGTTGTTCCTTTGATATTTACTTCATACAGAAATGGTAATGGTTAACAACCTGTTCGCTTTCAGAGAAAAACGCAATTTTTCACACCAGTTTTTCCAACAGAAATCCTATTTTCTAAGGAAATCAATACAATTTTGAATTAATTTGTGTACCTAGGTATTTTGAGCTGTTTTTATTATGTTTCATTCCGTTGCAGATCAGCAGTTTTAATATTACAATTAACTAAATTTGCTCCTCTATATTTATTTATGTATGTTAACAAAGTAGGGCATTCACACTTGATGTTTGAAATACAACTGCATTAGAATGACAATATGTCGGTCACTATAAAAGCTTGAACAATTTGACATAATTCAGAATGGAAATGTAGAGATCACGCCATTGAATTGGATAATTTATAGTTGTACGTATATAGTAGTACTCAATTGTGCTCCCCGTTAAGTTTCTGGTCGACTTTTTTGAATGGGGGGCGATCGACGCACTTGAAAATAATTAAGCTAAAAGAAAAACAATTTATCCTCCTGATCTGAGAACACAGAACTTTCGGGTTTACCGTAACAAATACGCTCGACTGTGGCATTTGGCAATAAGCCGATTATAAATTACAGTACACAGATATTTTCATTTTGTCGCATAGATTTCGCCACCGAACATTAATATTATGAAGCATGTGCTCATCGTCGCGTAAAAATTGAACGCAAAAGCTTGCCAGACCGTATATTTTCTAAACTTTATAATACCGAGCAATGTGTTGTAGTGTAATATTAGTGTAACACAACGTATTTTAGACGGAATATAAAATGAGACGAGCAAGCGTAAATATTGTCATAAAACCACCTTTGAGACGTTTCCCTTTTTTTTTCATACGTATATTTTACATGCGGGGTGCCAAAATGAAGTGTTATGTGTAACATCCCTATTTTTTATGACCGCAATTAGTAACCCATCTCGGAGCATTTTCTTTCCTATGAAGTTACCTTAATACGTCGTTCAGACGGAATTTAATATAACATCGTGTAATAAAATTTCACCCCAAAAAACACCATTATTATACTCATGCAAAACGCAAATATTAGATAACATGAGTATATTAAAAGAGCAGCAAAGGAAGTGGAGCGATTTTCATGTCAACAAAATGTCCCAAAATTGAAAATCGTGTAGTATAAACCAAGAGATAATGGGCTCCATAACCATAAGTAGATAATAATTGCTCACAAATTTGGAGTGGCAATTATGATTTGATAAATTGGCTACCCTTCATTCATTCCGTTCCTAAACCCCACATTCCTTACTTCAACGAGTTGGGAGGGAATGGATTGCCTAAAATAGATTTACAAATAGGCGGTAACGGATTTCCAATTTTTTAGGTAAGTTGAAAACTAAATTTACACGTAGAAACTTGACGAACTGCTTAATGTATATTTTACGAATTAAGACAAAATATAAATAAGTACCTATGTGTAATATAAATCATTATGCGTCAAAACGTGATAATTGCGTTACAAATTAGGTTCACCAAGATGGCCACTTCTGTCGCCCTTCCATAACCTTCCGATTTGTTGCCTCGCTCCTATATTCATATTCATTTATTTGAATTTATTCCGAATTGTTTCCTCTTTTACCTGTGAACCACTTCCCATATAGGTACACTCTTTATCAAACATGCTTTATTTCAAAATGATTCTCAGAGAGGTGCTGACTGTGTTTAAGTACACTAAATCATCATGATGATGATCAATCGGTCTTTTAACACACTACGTACGCCATTATTAAAAGTTTTGGTATGATTTTATTGAAGACACACTATACTAAAAATAACTTTTCATCACTGTCCCTCTATAACAACGTCCCTGCGACATTAAGGCCCATTTGTATAAAGTCTAGTTGAGTTTCAACCGGCGGTTAGTGTAAAATTGAATCGCACACCCTAGGGTTGACGTTTGGCCTAGGGTTGAACTGACGATTTTACCATGGGTTGCTGAATGGGTGGTAAAACCACAGTATACATCTTACGAATGCAGTAGTTGAACTGCTATAGTAATTTTTTGCTTAAAACATTTCGCGCAAGTTACTGCGCATTTGACAAATTCGTCTGTTTATTGGGGTAGTTATTGTGGTAGTTTGTTTTTGTAGAAGTGCTTTTTTATGTAAGTAAGAGAAAAATGTGAGTAAAGTGTTGCGTTACTAATTGCAAACATTCGTACCCGAATTCCAATGAGTGATACCCTTTTTGAAATAACTACGGTACAATAACCTCTTATAGAACATTCGATTGTTAGGTACTCAACAATAGTAATTACTAATTACGCATCACTTTTAATTCCACTGTGACAAAAATCTGTGCAAAAATTGAAACAAGCATACATATCTTCAACAAAAAAATTAGGTTAGAGGATTTTAAAGTTACCGCGAACGCTAGTTGACTGCTAAATATAACATAACACCAATGCGCCGCAACTTATGCGCGAAAAAAACTGAACACATATTTTCCCATGTATTTTATAGGTAGTTCAACTACTGCATTCGTAAGACGTATACTGTGGTAAAACTGTCAGTTCGACCCTAGGCCGAACGTCAACCCTAGTTTGTGTGACTCAATTTTACACTAACCGCCGGTTGAAACTCAACTAGACTTCATACAACTGGCCCTAAGACTCAGACTCCCACAATACAGTTCAGTGTACTTTCTAGTGTTATACTACTAAAGATGGGGTTTGCTGTAGTCAATGCTCCTAGTTCTTCGTTTCCCTTAGTTAGATAGGACAACGGTATTGATATTTCTCTACGACCTTTAGATGAATCATCTGAAGAAACCTGCCAAACTCAAAAATAGTAACCGCCTCATATTTTTTCTTCGTTATGAAATCTTCAATTTGCGAATGTGACTCTGCATTTATATTTCACAAGGACGCTAATAAAATTGATACTAATTTGAAAAATTCATGTTGTGTATTAACAAACTCCAAAACAAAATTCTTCCAACTTAGCTCGGTGAAGATTTACTACTAAAAGGACGCTTTGGAGGCCAAGGAATCAGTGTCACTAATAATATCAGAACTGCGAGACTCCTTTATAATGGCTCTTATAATTTTCATTTTTTCAGAAAAGTTTTTCCCCGTCAGCATGACAACTCCTGTTATCACTAAAGCTTCTAGACATTCCTTCTCTTGGTAAGACTCTTTATTTATCAAAAACAGAATTTATACTGATAGCGTATCGGATTCCCCTGCGCAAATGCTGCAATCAACGTTATAGGGTATCAAGACTCGTGTATGTTAACATTTCTTGAACTTTTAGACTTATTTTTCGTAAAGCGTCCATTTAAATGCCTCGAGTCTTCCAACTTTTCCAAACTTGTATTCTCTAGTTAACCTTGAATTATCTGGGGGAATGGAGAAACGTTGGTATCTCTCTAAATCTATTTTTGGATATTGTTTTTGTTGCTGCGATGTTTTTTGAAATCTCTCTCTGCCATAATATACTCGAAAAAGTATGGGGGCCAAATACAGCTCAAAAGATTACGTCGGGTTGTTAAGCATATCTCTAGACAATCATGATACTCACTTTCCTGGTTTTCAAATTTGCTTTTTATCTTTTTGTGGGATTTTCCTTGCATCCTTTTTCCCTCATATGGTTCTCTCTCATCTTGTTCTTTATGATCTACCTCTCTGACTAGAGTCGTCCGACTCCGCAACGTCACTCAAGCCATCTCACACGTAAGACGAACTATGTCTGTACAGGATACCCCCAACATGGATCGTCTCAGTTGTACCAGTGCGGGACGCTCACAAAGTGTGTGGTGTGCCGTCTCGTCGTCAATGTAACATCCTCTGCAAGGTGGCGATTCTACCAAGCCCAACCGATGCATGATGCATCCTGGTTTTCAAATTTGCTTTTTACCTTTTTGTGGGATTTTCCTTGCGTCGCTTTTCCCTCATATGCTTCTCTCTCATCTTGTTCTTTATGAGCTACCCTTTCCGTGATGATGCATTGCTACAGAGAATGCTAAATGGGGAGTGACTTAACATAGAACGTTGGAAAGGCTTGTGGACATACTTTCTGGACACTTTAAACTAAATAAGCACATGCGCAGCATAGGCTTGGTAGAATCGCCATCTTGTAGAGGATGTTGCATTGACGACGAGACTGCGCACCACATGGTTTGTGAGTGTGCCGCACTTGTGCAACTGAAACGATACATGTTGGGGGCATTCTGACCAGAAATGGTTCGTCTCACGTGTAAGATGGCTTGAGTGACGTTGCGGGGTCGGAAGGGCCCGAATTTGAGGTCTATGTACGCATGGGCTATGTTCACCCTCCTATCGTAATCCAGAAGCAAGTAAGGTGATACCAAAGAGGGAATAGGTTTCGTGATGATGATTATGCAACATTGCTTACATGGGATGGGGATTTTTTAAGGTTAATAAAATTTATTGTTGTTAAAGCAAACTCTGACTCGCTGCTGAGGGCACACTCAGTGAGTGTGGAAGAGAAATGGGATGCGAGTTGGGAGATGGTTGGGCTACAAATAACAACTCCCACTTTTTGAATAAATACAACCAACGGTTCCCTCTTCGTTGCAAGATTTAATACTGACTAATCTGACTAAATACAAAAAAGAAACATTACATTTGTATGGGTATAAAATAAAAAGTAACGTACATTTATTTATTGCTAAATTTAGGTACTTTGACACCCTCAACAAATTTAATTTTATTAATAAAAGGGATTAGGTCTTACACCTAATACATAAAAAGGTACCTAATCATCCGGTAGATAGAAACAATTGCAAGTCATTTTAAAAATGAGCGGGATATTTAAATATCGAGCTCATTGCTTGCTCACAATTTTAATGAGTCCTTGTTAATCGTCCACGCGTATTTTTGATTGTCCTATTTACTACATCCAATCCATCAGACCATTCGAAGCTTTAAAATAATTTTCATCGTCAATCCACCCACTTAAAAATCCGCTTTAGGGCGCCAAATAAGCAATTCACTCGCACTTGAGCGCAATTTACACAGAGGTAAATTTTATGTTAAGGCTGTGGAGCCTAAACTACTAGATCGATTTTGATGAAATTTAAAACTAAGGCCTATAAAAAAACCTCATCGGTATCGGCAAAACAAGCTTCTCTTCAAAATCGGCCCAAAGACGCCCAAATTAGGGGCGTTATTTTGAGAGCAAACATTCAAATTTTAACTCAATCCAAGTTCCCTTCGTGAAAAGTTAGTACACATGGTTACAAGTAAAACGCCGTTTTTCGTTTGTTTTTAAATTCAAAATGGCGACAAATATAGCAATTCTCCCAGTTTTTACTTTTTAGGGTGTAGCTTAAGATCAATTTAGCTTAATTAAAATTTAAAAAGTGGAATTTATAGCCAAAGGATGGCCAGAACTTTTACTTGTAATTGGTAAAGAACAAAAATTAAACGTAGCCAATTTATTAGTGCCCAAAATTGGTCAAAAATTAAAAATAGATTTTCTCAAAATCTGCTCCGAGCTATTTTTTTATTTTTGAAATGTTATACACATAGTTCATGAATATTGGCACTACATTTATTTCTTTATTTCCCATAGGGGTAGGGGGATGAATGTTTGATGTTGAAAATTTTAAATCTTCATAAATTTTTTGCTAACAAAGATGAAGAAATAAAATTGTACAGTGAAGTAGAGGACATTCTTTTAGTACACCAATTTACTTCCGGCGTAGCCGGAAATGAACAAAATATTGAAAATATTTATGACAAACCCTGTATATTATTTTAGGAGAAAATCAGAAATCGTTTTGTGATTACAACTATACCACACACCCTACATTATTTTTTTTATTTTTTCGAGTTATTACCCAAAAACTATTTTACTTTGAGTTATTACGGAAAAATCTATTTTATTTAATACGTCATTGTAGTAAACACGGGAAAGTTGTGTGCCAGTTTACTGGTCATTTAATTTTAATAAGTAGGTACTAAGATTTTCGAGCTTATAAATACTAGATACGTAATGCAAATTGTCAAATTGTCAACTAAAATAGTCTGTCAATACATAGTCACACAGGCGTTCAACAATTGCACAATTAAGTTTTATAATAGGGGCGCATCTACAAATCTTGCACCGGGCGCCAAAAAGTCTAGTTGCGGCACTGCTTTTTGTTATTACAATTTTTCTACATTCCCTTAGATACGGACGCTAAGTGTTAAAGTTATGATCATATATGTATCCTAAATCGTTGAGGGAGGACAAATTGGTGTTGGAGATTGAGGTTTCTAGGGGAATACATCAGACCGTATCGTAGGTTGCCCGGTGCCCGCCCTTATTCCTATACATCGTATTAAAGCGCACAAGAAATACATGAAAACATTATTTATTATAGATTAAAAAGTGTACTTACAAAATGAAAGTATAATAGAAACACACAACCTACTTAAATTGCACGCAATCGCAATTCCCATGAATTAGCTAATGAAGTGGAGAAGCAAAGAGGTTACGCAAGTTACGTGTGAAAGAAATTCTTCTCCGTAAAAACCAGGTAATCCGTAACAAATTATGTACCGTAAAAGTCATTTGTGACACACTTAAGTTACCTATAAATAAACATCTAATTTTTAAGTAAGTGTACGATATTAATGCGTATAGTCCATTCACGATTTTCTATCTTACAATATGGGCGTATTCATTGCGCTCACGTTCTTGGTTAATTTAGAAATACATTGTTTATTGTACCTTCATTCTCATTTCCGTATACAATGGAAAATTGCCCACATCCAAAAATAAGGTACGGCGAGCTGATAGATTTGACATTTCAGAATGCTCACGTTCGTTTTCTAAAGTTACACGTACGTATACTACGAAACAGGATGCAGATAAAAGGTATGACCTTTTGATGTAATGTCTAGAGAAGGTACTTGTGTTTAATAAGACTTGCTCAAACTTAACTGTATTGTAAGGTTATTGAACTAATCAATAAAATTGTAATGACAAGGAAATTTTAATTTCGAGCAGTGAAAACTTCCAATTAGCGAAACCGTTTTTTTTTCGTTAGGTATTCTATTTTCGACTTTTTCCACCTGTCCGTTTCTAATTAAAATTGTAAGAAACAATAACGGTATCTCCATCATCATCATCATCACGACATTCCAAACTTTATTTATTTTGATATCTAATTATCGACCCTTCGAACAATATATATGTATATCGTGTAATTGTACTTTGAAAACTTCCAGACCGAAACCGAAAGCCCAAACTAACAATAATTTGATTATCGCAGTGAATTTTAAATTAATTTCCTTCTTGTATGAAATGTTGAAGAAATAAATTACATTTACTCGCATTCAATAAATTTAATTATTTTCAAATTGAAATTTTCTTTAAAACTGGAAATAGGATGTGAATGTAATTAAAGATTGTCAATAGGAAAAAAACAATTTTCCAAATTAACATCTGGTAGGTCTTTATCTTGTAAAATGGTTACGCTCGATATGTATCATGCGAGACGACTATCAGAGTAAAAAGTTTAGTCATCTGATTTTAAGGGTTATTTTTCAAAATTGTCGAGGCGGATGTTGATAAAATTCAAGTTATCGCCAACACTTTTGCCACATAGTTAGAAAATTTCTAAATGTAGGGGAAGACATCACACATCACTAAGAATCATATTACACACGTTGAACTTAAACCCAAAATGAAACACAATATTCAATTCTCCCTTCAGAGACTGTAACAATGTTGCATACACAACGTGACATTGCGGAAAATACATTTACAATACACAGCACTTCAACAACCGCTCATGTGACACCTTTAACTCGTCCACATACACCCAAACGCAAACACGCAATACACTCACAACATCAGAACATACAATTAGGTAACACAAACAACACATTACCAACTCGAGTGCAACCTATGCTTACACAATAAGCATTATGCTACTCATCTATTTTGAACGAGATGTACTTGAAAAACCTTCTTTGGGTCATTTCAATAGCATTTGTCTGTGTTATAATTTGAATACCATATCAAGTCGCAATATTTCAATGTGTGTCTTGCCAGAAGAAAATATAAATAAAATAAAGCATCGATATTTTTAAATGGCTTACTATTCTTAAGTTTGTAGCCCTCGACTATTCCTGATAAGGAATCCTATTAGAGTCGAAGTACAAAAATCTTGGATGTGTTCAGAAAATGGAAGGCGCTGATCAAAGCCTTTCGTCGACGTAACGCGATTGAGGGGGTTTTAATACATTACACTATCTTGCGTAGGATAGAACATTGCATTTAGCTATATTAAGATCCAACTTATTATAAGAGCACCAAAATTTAATTGTTCCTGTAATTCGAGACAATCATTTAATGAACAAATTTCCGAAAGACCTTTAAGTCATCTGCACGTAATAGGCAATTACATGAAAGAGATGACGTAATATCATTGATAAAGATAGTGGACCCAGGTTAGATCCTTGGGGAACTCCCGAACAAGAGTAAACGTATTGCAAACGATTAGAAAGATACGAAGTAAATAATAGAATAAGTGAATCGCTCAATCCCAAAGTTTTTAATTATCGGACCTTGGTCAAACGCCTTTCAGAAGTCGGTATAGATTGATTGTCTAATACTCTATAAATTTAGTTGATCAATCGAAATATCATTCCTAACCATGGGATTTCGCGTTGGTAACGAATGTACTTTTTGAATTTGAGATTTTCGTAATCGCTTGTAGGTATTCGTTGCTATCGTTCGTATTTGCGAGAACTACGAAAATATCCCGATTTCATCCTAAGATTATTAATAATTTCGCTAGTAAACCATTTTGGATAATCCGTATTACGGATTCAGACGTTGGTATCTCATGAAAGAGAGAGCTGTTTCCGATTCCGATGATTTCATAATTATTCTCTACTCTATAGAGTTCAGGAACTTTCGAACGAAGACGAAGAATGTATTGTTAGTCTATGAACACCCCAAACGAAAACCACTCTGTTCTTAATACGTCAGTTTCTTCTCTATTCTTTTTTTAACGTGTTTCGCACACAATCTACTTACAGAACATGATACGCAAATTCCCCTTGTAGTTTTCCATGCCTCTTGCCTTTGAACTACGGAGGTTGTCGATATCTATATCATCATCGTCTGAAGATGATGTTGCAGTTTAAAGTCCTATGGAGAAGAATGAGGATACAGAATGACCACCGACGTTGGTATCCTTTCGTATTTGCAGAACCGGGGTTCAAGAATCTTCACTCAATACTCAACATATCCCAAATTAGCGAAAATTTGTTCTAATAGAACATTTTCAGAAACTTCTTGGGATATTTACTTACTTCAGTTTTCAATTGTACGAGATTACTGGGCTGAAGTAATTGAAAGCGAATATAGGAAGGAACAATAATCATTAACCATTCTGAAAATCACCATTTCATAACGCTCTTCAACTTCAACACGACACATTAAATAGAATTGGATTACTTTCAAGTAGATTACAATGTTGCTACCTCACCTTTTGAGAACTTGTATACTTGGTTAGACTTTGGGTAAGTGTGAAATACTACAGAATACCAAATAGCAAGCTGCCAAGTCAACAAGGATCCACAAAAAAAGCGCAAAGGAACGTCTGTCCGATTGCAGTCGGTAAAGTTTCTTCTCTGACATGGATGTCATTTTTTTGCTGAAAATTGCCAGAAATGACGGGAAGAAAAAGTCAATTGTTCGGAATACAACAAATACATGGGATGGGGCAAGTAAATTTATTACATGGTTACTTTGAAAGACACCAAATTGGAATGTAATAAAAAAGGTAGTATTTGTCTTGATTTGGCATTAGTTAATTCGTTGATATTTTAATTCACTAAGTACAATTTAGTAAGATTTCACAGGAAAGATATGGGTGGGTAGTGGGTGAAAACTGTAACTTTCGTGTCCCAATTCAGAATGACGCTGTCGTTTTCTACGAGGTACATTTTATACGGAAGCGCCTAGCTGCCATAATTTTTAACGATTACTTTTTTTATATAGTTTACAGAAAATCAGTAAATTTACAGAAACAAGTGTAAATTTACAGAAAAATTGTAAATTTACAGAAAAAGTGTAAATTTACAGAAAAAGTGTAAATTTACAGATAAAATGTAAATTTACAAAAAAAGTGTAAATTTACAGAAAAAGGGTAGATTTACAGATAAAGTGTAAATTTACAGATAAAGTGTAGATTTACAGATAAAGTGTAAATTTACAGAAAAAGTGTAAATGTAGAGGAAAAGTGTAAATTTTCAGATAAAGAGTAAATAGCAAATTGCGAATTGTCTTGGTTCAATTAAAGTTTAGTTGCTTGTTTCGGTTGTAGGAAGAAGGTAAGTTAAGTACCTAATATTTCAGGTGGTTTGAAAACTTACCTTTCCAAAAATAACTTCCAACACACAAAAATTGGAAGAGTTGGTTAAATATATGGCTCAAACAGCTTGAATAGATTACTGTAAACTGTAAACAATTTATGGGTAGTTATAAAATGGTTTCCTCTGTGGTATAATTGTTGGCATTGTTATTACTAACATTGATATTATCCACATTATCCTCTTTGGTGTTACGATGAATAATGTTAATAAACAAACTTCAATACAACAGGAACCCTAGGTCCCTAGCTATACTCATTTTGGCGGTAGTTGATGTAATTTGAACTAAAGACAAAATTGTACGAGTGCTTTGTCTATAAAGGAACCAGAAAACAATCCCCCATCCTTGAGTCCATGGAATAAATTCATCCAAAACTGTGCGAAATGTTTTCTTAACACAGATGACCAGGATTCAATTCTTTGGTTGGTAGTACTAGTACCATATAGAAATGACGGTAGGTAAATAGATAAGGAATGAGTACCCTTATTTTTTAATCATTCTGAATTCTTTCTATCGTACTATTTTCAGTCCCCATATCGGCTCTTAAAGTTTGAGGGCATCCCGAAAAACGTAATGTTGGTTGAATAAAATGATGCTTCACATTTGGATTATTAGTATTAGTTCCTGCTTGTAACCACACTATATAACGCGAATAACCGTCAATGCATCCAGTAATGCAAATACCAAATGGCTTCAGTTTGTCATAACAATCGGTATGCCAAATATAATTAGGACCTTTGTTATAATATTGTCTTCTACGCAGTCTGCGTCTTTGACGAGTTTCAACACCAACGGGATCCAAAATTTTTAGTAATTGTCGAACGGTGTCCTGAGTCACAATAAAACCATTTTGAAGGCACTCTTTAAGTGCATCCACCTGTAGCCGTGTAATTTCCCATGCGTTGAAATCTGAGTTTCTATGAAGCTTACCAAACCAATGATAAAACGTTGGAATAGTTCCTTTTTCGAAAAAGTTTCAATCGATTCAAGATTCTACGCAGGTGACGAAGGCTTAAAGTGATACCGTCATTTAACTGAAGACAATTAAGTATTTCGTTATGATGAAGTCCCAAATTGTAGTAATATTTAACCAATTCTTCCATTTTTATGTGTTGGAAAGGTAAGTTTTCAAACCACCTGAAATGTTACGAACTTAAATTACCTTCTTCCTCCAACCGAAACAAGCAACTAAACTTTAATTGAACCAAGATCATTCGCAATCTGCTATTTACTCTTTATCTGAAAATTAACACTTTATCTGTAAATTTACACTTTTTCTGTAAATTTACACTTTTTCTGTAAATTTACACTTTATCTATAAATTTACACTTTTTCTGTAAATTTACACTTGTTTCTGTAAATTTACAGATTTTCTGTAAATTATATAAAAAAAGTAATCGTTAAAAATTATGGCAGCTAGGCGCTTCCGTAATTTTATTCTAAACATTAATTAGGAGAATTCCTATTGAGGTACATTTTAATTTAATCTATCATTAATTAATCGTATCATGATGGCTTTATAGCCGAAACATGTAGGTAACGATACTTGTTCTTTATGTTATCACTATTATTAAAATTTAAAGAATTAAATGTTTATGGGGAAGGTTGAGTGAGAATTTATTTATCGATTCACTTTCTATTTCGACGTAACACCCCATTTTGAGTCAACCCACAACACAACGATGTACGCTATCACCATTCTCTTTCTCTTCGTGTATACCATCGTCTTTGTGTAATATCATTGTACAGCATAGCTATTAGGTACAGTCAGGGTTCATACTAAGTAATAACCATATAACGCGTATGTCAATACTAATACTTGATTTCATTTATCCAATTAAATAGTCGTTAGGAATTTTATGTGTGTCGCTCGAAGAAATTATTTAAAAAAATGATTGCGTGTTCAATGAATCGTACTTCCTATTATTTGTTGTTATGAGAGAGACCCCACCTCTTAATATGGCTCATTACACGAATCTTCTTGTATACGCTGAATTTAATTTGAAGATCGTGCAAACCAAAAACAGACAGCATTTTAACAGGTTATGTAATTAAAATAATTGAACATAAGTTCCGGTTTTAACGTCATAAAAATATGACGTCTAAGTACTTTTTTTTTATTAGTTGCAGTAAATTTATCATTAAAACTACATACTATAAACTGAACATTCTCGTTATGATGACTGCCATATGTGAAGAGAATGCTACCATTTTATTATGTTGTTTATTACACAAGAAAACTTCGTTTCTCTTCAATAAATGTAAAACGGGCAGTTAGTATTCCTAGCGTAATTTTAAAAATATAATTGAAGAGATTAGGGAATCGAATAAAAAATGTGATTATCTCTGCATAAAATCGAATCTCGTTTTCTACACTCCTGTGGGATTAGTCGGAAATTAGCTACTACAGTAGTGATGAATTTCATGTTGAACAAGTTTCATTTCGACCGAAAGTTTTTCGGATTACGTTTAGAAAGACGTTCTTTAATTTAGAATTAGGATATAAATATGTACTCGCGAGTAAATAAAATTTAGAAAAATGATTAATTGTCTAACTGCCTTTGACTGTTAATTCAGTGTCAATTTTAAAGAAATGTGAATAAAAATGGACGAGGATCAAATTAAATTGTTTTTCGTGAAAGAATTATTTTCCATATCCGAGGAAAGTGGTGAAGAGGACGAATATATTTTGTTACGGGCCGTAACAATACTTATTGTAATAAGTAACGTTAACAAAATACAAAGTAACGGGATGCGATCGACAAGCATGCAATTATTTCAAACATCTTACCTTGAAAATCGGCAGTGGCTCCTTTGATCAAAGAGATACAGTATACAGTCCTAGTCACCTAAGAAGAAGAACGCGGCAATGCGCAAACGAAAAATTTACGCTGCTTGTAAAATTGGCGCGTATGTATAAGTCAGTGTCGTTTCATGTTATTTTTGTAGATATGTTTATTCGAAAATTTTAATATATTAGTACAATTAATGTAATTAGGTAAGTACACTTACCTACTTTATGACAAACAACATATATTTCAAATTCGGTGTAATAAAATTAATAAAACACAGAAATACCTAATATATAAAAAACTGAAGATATGATACGCCACTGACTTGTATTTTTACTGTACTCGGTTTTCGGAAGCATGAATCGGGTTGCGCCGGTTGCTCGCCTTCTTAGGTGACTAGGGCTGTACCATACCTATACCTACATACGTCACATAAATAGATGTGGGAGCGTGGGCAATAATCGGTCCGGTATGAAATCGTAAGTGACGGACTTACAAAATAATCATTCGGATCCTGAAATAAATATTCCAGAAGGGACTAATAAATATAAATAGTGAAAGCTTCAGAGCAATTTGGTTAAAGGCAAAAAGATAAACAGAATACTTAACGTTATAAATCTAGATCGGTAGCAAATAATCTTTCGGTAACAAGTTACGAACAGATTAACCAGATTCACTTGTTCAGTTACTTAAATTTATCACAAACGCCGAATTACTGTCTATGTATGTATCATTGAATGACAATTATCATCTGTGTATATTGATAGGACTTTTTATTTTTCTCTTATTTTACGTTCATTATTTTATATTATTTTATTTTTGTTATTCATTTTTTTCTGACTGCAATACACTAGAGTTAATTAGATCAATACTGGGAGGAGTGGAAGATCGCCATGTTGCGAACACTTATCCCTTTGTAGGATGTATTATACTAGCCAGGCAATAAACATCATTATTATTATTATAATTGAGGAAACTTACAACGAAAATTGAGTAAGTCAGCAAATCTTAATACATATAAGAAAAATTGACCCAAATAATCATGTGGTGAAAATTGGTATCAATGTTGGCGGACTTCCCAACAGGACGCTTGTTTGAAAGCAGATAGCGAGTTTCTGTTAAAAATTTTCGTACAGCAATAGTTTCTACATTATGAAATTTCCTGCGGCTGCGGGTGATGCTAAAAGATCCAAAAAAAGAATGAATATTGAAGATTAAGGAAGAGAAAATATTTACCTCGTGTTTGAGCGTGAGAACGAAGTTTAGTTAAACTTCAGTTTTAATGTTTGAAAGTCGTCAATTGTGACGATAAATGCAAAACTGGGAAAGCAGTTGATCCCAATAATACCACCTCTAATATTCGACGACCGCTTAAAGATGATAAAAATCGTGATAAAAAATGCAGTTTTTGAAACGTAACAAAAATTGTTGTTTGTTCAAAGAAAAGTATGAAACTACCTTAATTGTCAGGGAAACCAATACATATATCACGCCGTGAAATCAGTATACCTTTCGTTGTCATGGAAATGAGAAAAACGGAAATTAACTTGCAATCTGTCACTTTATTTGACGTAACAAAGTACTCCTGTCAGATCAATAACCAATAAACGGAAATTAATTTGCAATCTGTCATTTTATTTGACGTAACAAAGTACTCCTGTTAGATCAATAACCAATAGAATTTAATTTTTTCAAATTTGTTGATGTTGGCATGGCAGCAAATCATTATAGAGGAGACGACCGTAAATTGAGGACTTTGGAAATGTAGGACATAAATTCACAAACCAAGAGTTCAGAGAACATTTTAGGATGTATCGCTCAACCTTTAATTATATTTTAAATATGGTTAAAGGTAAACTAACGAGATCAGTGAGTGCTTGCCATTTGATATTTTTCAACCCCTGACTCATACAGCTACCTGAAAGCTGAATTTATTTACTTATAAGTTGATTTTTTTAGACCAATCTGCAATAGATTTTATGTTGGAAAGGCTACTGGACCGAGAATAGTCAGAACAGTGGTAAATACTCCATTGGAATTGAGCCCTAACATAATAAAATGACCAAATCAACATGCAGGTTTAATCAAACACGGTTTTTTAATCAAAATAAGAAATCTAGCCTTCACATTAAGAATAATAAATGAATTGTTAGCAAGACTAGATAGACCAAGAGCTGGGAGTGAAAAGAACTGCCTCATGAGATACCAAAGCTTTGATGAAACCATTTTGTAATATGTTCTGCGCTAAAAGAAGAACCGCTCGTCTACCGCCTATAGTTACGGTAATTTTCGAAAATGCAAAGAAATCGCTATTGAACTGCCTCATTAATACCAAACCAAAATTCGACCCAAAGTGATTAAAAATGCAAGATGTTGTGATTATACCTTCGTCTGTCACGTCACGCGAACCCATTTTCAAAACAGACGTGCTCGAATATTTCAAAATACTTCCTCAAAAGATAACCAGCTCAATTTTTTTGTAGAAAATTTATTTAAAATCAACACAATTGAACCGTGAAGAGTATAGGTCAGCAGATGAGCTCAAATTTAAGAAAAATATAAGGTACGTACAAGTAGGTACGCACGGACTGCGATGAGGACCAAATAATTATACAGGAGGCATGTATTACCACAGATAAGTAGTCTGTGGTATTACTAACCTTGTTCATTTTAGGAATGGGAATATATGTATGTGACTTCGATGTTATAAATTTGTGGAAATTATCTTTAGAATTTGGTGTGCTTATTTCGTTCAAATTTAATACGAATCACATGTGAAGTAATTGTGTTAAATTACCGTGCACTATGTACTTCGTACCTTAAAACTCTAGCAAAATATCATTAGGTAATGTAATTATTTTGGCATAATTAATTGGGATAATGAGTGCAGCAATTTAGTTTTATGGTCATATTTAAAATATCAAAATTGCAAACGGTATTTTTATTGCGCATAATAAAAATGGAAAGGTCTGTTAGATTTCCGCGAAACCTTAAACTGCGTTAACTCAGCGAATGTGGCAGCGTTCATTTCAATTGTCTTTAAAAGTAAATGATTTTTTAAAAAATCGGTTTATTTTTAGGTCAGAAAATCTCATTTTGTCGGACCGAGCCAGAAAGTTATTGTGATAGTCCGGTAAAAGGTTTTACCGGACTCATTTTTACTTTCCGGCCTAGAACGGTCAATTGTTCTGCCCGTTTTAAAAAATATTGTACGTAATACGTCCCAAAAGTGCTCGCAGGCTTGCAGGACTCGCCTGCGGCTCGCCCTGTAATTTGCCTACTTGTCCAGTAAAAGATCACTTTCGGGACTTATTACGTAAACTACTATTTTAACCCTTATGTGCACAGTAAGGTACCCGGGTACCTTTTGCATCTTTATGCTCGTTTTTTTATTACTTTACTTTGAGTTACATTGTCGAAACTTCTATTTAGCCTAAATCGATTCATCTTAAGTTGATTACATAATGTTACAATCCAACAAGTCAATTAAAAAATGAGTTTTTGCCTAAAGCAGGAGTTTATACCTTAAGCGCATAGTCAAGGTACCGCGGTACCTATATTGTATTTTCCATAGTGGTATGCATGGATAGTTATAAATAAGGTAACAAGAAGTAAAACAAGAAAAAGAGTAATATAAAACATGTATTGCTTTATAAAAGAGTAGTTTTTTTACATACAGGGTGACTTATAAAGTGCAATTGCAATGACAACAATTTGTTTTACGGGATACTCGTTATAGATCGGTCGTTTACAGAATTCGCAACATTTTCGAGCCTTCCTTTGAAATGAATTTGTTGTTCTACAAACAAAAAAGCTACCGACGTGTTTCGAGCGTCTAGAAGCGTCCTTTGGTGGTGGCTGTGTGGAGGACTGTGGACCACCGCATGCCCTAGTATAGCCTCTATTCCATTTTGTTGAAAAATTTTTCAATAACTTATTCGTGTTTGAGCGCATTTCAATTTCAGGGATTGATAATTGTTTTCCTAGATCCCCAAGGAAAATGCGTCGGACGTGTTGTAGGGTTGTTTTCGGAGTAAATTATATAGGCTGCTAGGGCAGCTCTATCTAACATATTGAAAAAAATTTGCTTATGTCCAACGAAGTGTCTTTCTTTTTGTTGAATAATGAATGACCAATTTGTCCATATTGTCTACATCTCTTTTAGTTGCATTGTAGTGTATGATAACTTCCGGTTTTGTTTAGTTCCGGTGAAGTCCATGTACATTGTTGACAGTACAGTGACTATGCGTTCCCTCTTTGGGACATAGGAGCTAATGCCAAATGGTAACTTTGCCATCTTCACTGAATCCAAATATGGAGGACTGTTCCTCTTTATTATTACTCTTCTTCATCTCCTTTGGGATGTAGGGCTTGTTTTGCTTTAGTGTTCCAACCATTGAAAGTCTCCGCCTGAGCGATAGAGACGCCAGGCTGCCAAGGGTAATGCCATGGAAAAATTGTCAATAGTGACCGTTCGTCCCGATCCTTTCTCCTGGTGGCATAAGTCCCTTACAACTCGCTGCCTTTGATATTTCTCTGTACCATGCAGTCCTTTACCAGTAGGTATATATTTGTCCGGTAATTGGATACAAAGTTTGCGCATCACATACACATATATTTCACTTTCACCAAAACTCATTATCCTAAAATTTGATGATAGATGTCATTAATAGATAGATACTTACATAAACGTATGCAAAACTAATTATTGGACGTATTTATTTAGAACTTAGAAAGAAACAATTAAAATAACTTGCCAAATCGACTACTATTAGCCGCATTCTAAGCATTTTGCGCGGACAATCGGTAATTATGAGATTAATGGGTAATTATCGATTTAGAAACACATTTTATAATGTAAGATATAGTAAATATATATGCTGCATGCACCTGTAACCACAATTTTGCAAAACAGTTGAAGAAATATTGTTATTCCCATGTAAAACTTATGTAGGTACCCGGGTACCTTAACTGTGCACAATCGGTATAAAATTCTACTGTGCACATGAGGGTTAAAAACGGTTTCGCGTATTAAAAATCAGTTTTCACGACTTTACAGTCGTTATCGTGATCTATCCTAGTCACTCTCTGTTCCAAATGATGAGAGGTCCAGCATTGACGTTCTTGGAACACTTCATTTACTTATTTGTTTATCTTTCATCCCTTCAAAGGGGTCGCTGCTACTATTTTAAAGAAATCTTTTTTTGTGATGAAAATTTAACCGAACCGTTGGTGTATCATGACCGAAGGTACGTTTGAAAATGGGGAACGAACAGGACCAAGGGAGAAAAGTATTCTTCGGTAGTTTGGTCAATATAGATTGGATCGGGTTTATTAATTCCTTCAACCGGAACGACCTAAAACAGGGGATACGAATCAATGGCGCTAAGTTTAGTAAAATCTCCTCCTGTTGGTAGTCAAGATACCAAAAAACATTTGCACCAAATAAATGAAAAATAATGTCCTAACTTATTGTAAGCTCACTGTTCATTATTTAGATGGGATTGGAGCTAGACGGACGGTCCCAAAATTATCTTTGTAAAAGTTGAACAATAATGACATTAATTAAAAAATAAAACAAAGGATTTGCACTGCATAATTGTGCAATACATTACAACATAATTAACAAGTGAATAGCGTTCGGCAGAAATTAACATTAATATACGACGTAAAAAGGTTAAAACAATACCAAATTTTCCATTTATGTAAATACACGTGTCAGCACACAGTAATCTTTAGTTGGACGCAATTTGCATAAAATAGGTCGATATGATGCGATGTTTTATTGAAAAGTAAGGGAATATTCTTCGTCGACGTGATGTTCTTCACTAAGTCTTTGGATAGAGAAATGTATATTGGAAGACTCAATGTAGAAGAGTTGCTAAGAATTCTTATTTACAAAAAGGTATAAACATTCCAATTTGCGCCGTTTTGCAGGATTGCACAATATTGACAGTAATAATGATAATAAAGACATTTTTGGGCCTTCAAAAAACCAGTCTGTCTGTATGAAGAAAATTCAACTTTTAAAGATCTTATAATGTATAAGTGTTATTTAATTGCTGTATGTTAACAGAAAATATCAGTTTAGTATTTTTGCATATCCCATATAAGTGACTGCAAAATGATGCCTATTATTATTATTATGCCAGGGGCGGTCCCAATTGGTTCCTGCACTACGACCTACGTCCAGGGTTTTAGTAGGGCAAATCTTCATCTTCATTGCTTCCTCTTGTGCAATATTTTTATTTCCAAGTAGGTGTTCCCTTGCCTTTGTGAATGCCTCACATTGGCAAATAACCTGATAGGGGTTTTCTTCTACCTCACCACAACCCCTGTATATCGGGCTATCGGTCAGCCCCATGTTACAGACAGAATATAGAAAAAAAGTATCTGGATGCTTTTTAAAAAAGTACGGATACTTTCACCTAAAAATGTACTCGGATACTTTTAAAGATACTTTTAAAAATGAGTAGAGGTAGAGATACGAAGATAGATATGGACATGCATGAACGATATTGTTTAATCGCCTCGCGTCTCCTAATAAAGAAATAATAAGGTAGTATGACATAAAATAATAAAAACCCTAACTCTAGATTCTGTATCGTCAGGATTATGGTTGAATAATAAATAAATGAGTAAATAAACCATTGTTACGAGGTCCTTAGTGTGTTGTTTACGTAGGAAATTCTAGTAAACAGTCTATTAATGGTGATCTTAGTTCATCAACGGTTTATTTACTCTTTTATTTATTTTATTTATTCAATCTCGTACTCCTGACGATGCAGAATGTACTTCTATAAAATAGGTAGAGTTTAAGAAAAACATTAGTGAAATTAAGTTTTTTATTATTTTAAAGAGTTTCGAAAAAATAGGGCAGTGCGGTACGGGAATTATCGGCGGGCATCGAATGATTTAAAAGTATCCGAATATCAAAAAAAGTATCCGGATACCAGATCCTTTAAATTTTGATCACAGATACGGATACCGGATACAAAGTATCCGCATACGTTTTCGGATACATAAAAACTATCCGGATACCAGAGCTGGGTCGGATACAGAAAAAAAGTATCCCAGTACCGGATACGGATACTAATAATATATCCGTATACTTTTTAAAAAGGTACGGATACTTTCACCTAAAAATGTACTCGGATACAAGTATCCGGATACTTTTTAGGATACCTTTAAGGATACTTTTAAAAATGAGTAGACAAGAATTTGCAGGATTTTTCCTGTAAAAACAAAACAAAGCACTGAGCTTTTAATTTTGAATTCCGCCAGTGGTGGATCAGTTCAGTTAAAACTTTCACATTTTCAACTTTTTAGGGCCTACTTGCGCCAAAACAAAATTATAAAGATTAAGAACTATTTTGTTAATGTTAATGTTAATTAATTAGATAATGTATTTATTAAGATTTGTGTTTTTAATATTATAATGAACATGGAAATAATGAGTCGGAGTTCGCCACATAAAAACGATGATGATGATTAAATAACGAGTGTGAAAAATGGGATTATAATAGATATACCTTGATAAAAATAGGGTAGTGCGGTACGTGAATTATCGGTGGGCATCGAATGATTTAAAAGTATCCGAATATCAAAAAAAGTATCCGATATCCGGATACTTTAAAATTTGGTCACGGATACGGATACCGGATACAAAATTTGAAAAGTATCCGGATACAGCTTTCGGATACATAAAAAGCTCTGCCGGATACTGTATCCGAATATACAGGTATCCGGATACTACCCACCTCTGCATGTTATGCAGGTGCTTCATATTCATATAAGTATATAGGTATATATTTGTAAAAGCAACTGTAATAACAAATTATTTATACGTCACAGATGATTTGTTCAGGCAACAGTGACCTGGGACCATCTTTGTCGCAAGTTTTATCTTCGTTCTGCTTAACTTTAAGATGGACACTTCTAAGTCCCCATTTGGGGTTTCCAGAAAAATCTTGGATTTTCGACCAGTGTCTGCAGTGCTGTTTTTGGCTGTGTTATATCTAATCCCACAGGCCGCTTCGGGTCCTATGAGTGGTTTTCCGCTTGTCATTCTTCCAAGCTCGTCAGCAATCTGGTTACCTACAATTCCTGCATGTCCAGGTGCCCAGGCTGTGTTACATTTGCCTAGTGCGTTTAGCATTTGTGTGCATTCAAGGACTACCCCTGAATTTACCACGTATGAATCTGCTGCTGCAGTTGCTGCTTTGCTGTTTGTAACTATACAGATTTTCCTTTTGGTAAAGTTCTCTTTTAATAGCTGAGCAATTGCTGTCAGGATTTCATATACCGCGGCTTGGAACACGGTCGCTTGTTGTCCTAGGTTTACAAAAATTTTGCAGCCCCCTCCATTGCCCCCGTACACTCCAGAGCCAGTTGCCATTAGTGGTTTTCGAGCCGTCTGTGTAGTACCTACACGATTTCGTTCACCTTTGCTTTACTGGAATTATTATCCAAGTCGTGCCGAGTGTAATGCCTTAAATATTTAACAAATACTACTTTTCAGGAATATTGAAAAATTTACTTCATGGATGTGATTGACTAGAACAAATTAAAGTAAATTCACTCCCTCACCACGTTGCTCAAATCTCCGATTAAGCACTTAAGATACATTATTATTTTGCAGGGTAGCAGATGTGTCCCAAAAGAAAAGCTACTGAATTTATATTATGAAATGTTGACGTCCTGAAGATGATCGTTTAGTCGTTCGAAATAGTCGCTGTAATTACGCATCTAGCAAGCAATTCATGGGGTGATGTTTTGAGTGTAATGGATCTTTTGATTAATCGCATCCCATTTCGAGCTACATTAGGTACATCAATGGATTTGTCGATTTAAATTAAAAACGTTGAATAATTGAGGAAAATATTTCTATCGAATGAGGTCATTTGCTGTCAAACGAATGTTTGGCTACCAAAGCTTACAGAATATGAAACTGCAATAAATTTACGATAAAAATGTCGTTTCTCTCATTTTCTCACGATCGATATATAAATTTAATAGCAATTATATTAACGTCAAAATTCTATTATATTTTTTTTCTTCTCTCGTGCCCCGAACTTAAATATCAGTTCTCATTTATTTTAATTAGACACATCCAAGGAAATCTCGAAAATAAATGAAAAAAAGAACCGCACGTTACTTCCACAATACGTTACCGAGCAAATTTCAGCTTATTTTTGTTGATGTTCGTAATCCGTAACTCTTATATATTGCGGGAGCATCATATATCTAATACCTACTTCATCTCCACGGACAAATCAATCTTTCTCAAATTTTCCAAGAACATAAATCTATGATTGGAAAAAATAAATCTACAAAATTTACTGCTTCACATACGAAACTCTCCGATTCACTTATGTATGAGTAACAAAAACGACGCTTTCTTCACATCCTATAATTACCGTCTTCTCCTTCTTCTGTTTTATATTAATGAAATGACTCTTCCAAACTTTTAATGACTGTTACCAAGCTTTCGCTTCGACGCGCTAATAACTTACCAGAAATTTGTTCATATTTTATTACAGTATTTTAGTAAGTCCTTAGAGATGTTTTTGTCTTGAAACATCAGTTGAAATTTGTTGTTTTAGTTGTGTTTATGTTGTTATCTAAACATACGAGTAACAATTCGTTTTCAAATTGTAGTTTGAATTTATGCAGACTTAGATCTTACGTAATATTTTAACATAATTCCGGAAAGTTATTCGTTCAATAAATTTCACGCCATTCCATTTTAATTATATGAAAATATGTAATGCTCTACCAACGGCTGTAATAATATTAAATGATTTACCTAAATGTAAAACAAATAACATCACGATTGCGTTGGTGAAACTGTTATCGTTTATTTTACTAAAACACATAAATATTGTACATGACAATTTCACGCTTCATTGTGTTCATCAATCTCGTGATTGAATTAAACCTCTTTGAAAAGACAAAAATAAAAATAAATTTATTAGTGTGACACGATTTCTTTCGTTAAGTTACCTACGTGTTACAAAATTTAACAAAGTGCGTCAATTTACTTATTGCTTGTAACTGTTTTGAGGCAGATCTGGTGTATTATTACCCGTGAAGAAATAATAATATTAACAATCGTAATTGAAAAAGTTACGAAAACTTTTCTAAAAAGAGCCGAAAGTTTTTTTTTTTTAAAATATCTCGCTAAGGGCGAGTTTTTGTAAAAAAATTACCCCTTACTTATATTTTCTACATCCATATACCTACCGAATTATATAACAACAATGTCACTGTAGTGAAATATAGAAAAGTTATGCTCGATTTTATGTGAAAATTGACAGTTTCTGGTTTTTTCGATATATCTCGTTAAGGGTTGACTTTTCAGAAATTTTCATACCGACATAAAATGCCTAAAAGATAATTTTCTATAATATTTATTCACATGTTTTTCCTCATAAGTTATAAATAAAAAAATATGAGCGATTTCATACTTAAGGGTTGCTTACTTTCAGAAATATCGAAATAACTTGTTAAGGGTTGCTTTCTGTGAAAATATTATAAATACCTAAAATATTGATCATATTAATATCTACATCTTTTACTTGAATAATTTTTCTGAGAAACGATAAACTAGAAAACTATGACCGATTTTGTAATGAAACTGCAAAAATCAGTGTTTTCCACATATCTCGATAAGGGTTAATATTTGTGAAAATTTTATCCTTATATAAAATGTTCCTTATAAGAATTTCTAAAACTTTTATTAATATATTTTTTTCTAAAAGTTGTAAACAAAGGAGTTATCGTTAGGTGATGGAAAAAACTAAATACGGGGCACTTTTGCGGGTCAAATCGTTTATTTTGATCTAATTAATAAGTGTACCTAATTTCACACTTCCCGCACAATTTGGCAGACATTTGCGATTTTCTCGATGTACCGCTACGACTAATACGGCTATACGCGTATATAGGCTCGGATAGCCAATACCATCCTGCATAAATTCGACTATACAGGGTGTCCCACTGCCACTGCTCCGTAATCGGTCGATAACTCAATATGGGTTGAAGATACAGAAAAAAGTTTCAAATAAAGGTTGCTTTGATTTGAATTGCGCATTTTTTAAAAATATTCTTATATCTACAGTATGTTGCATTTTCACGTGGCAGGAAAATGTCACTTCTTTTTAAATGGCACACCCTGTATTTTTTTCTCTTAATGTATCGACCAACCATATTTATATCACGCCTGAAATTTTTTTAATATTGGATGTGCGGTTGCCAAATTATTAATTATTTTGTCAAAATTTGGTACAATTCAAGGTCGGACTATAATATTCATTACTAAGTTATTCTTCAAAAAAGGAAAAATTTATTTCACGAATAATATTACTCTAATGTCGTGTCACTCTACAAAAAAAAAACTAAGTGATTAAATTTATACCGAGTGTTTAAAATGAGAATTCAAACTTTCTGCACTTAAATAGAATTTATACGAATATTTTAAATGGAACACCCTGTATTTTTATTTACCATCAGATTCTCGACAAAAAACCCTATTCGACGGGGTATTATTTTCTGGTATACTTTTTTTTACTTTTGTTAATATTAACGATTTTTAAAATTTCACGTAAAAAAAATTGTTATAAGTAATTTTTATTTAATTATTATTACAAAATACCGTTTAAATAGTTGGTATCAACGCAAAAGAACAAAACTCAAGTCCTGTGACTATCTTAAGTTCTAAATAATCAAAGCAAAACAACAGTCAGAGGTGCGCGCGAGAATTGGATTTACTGTACCCTAATAAAGTAGAGGAGGCCCTGTTCCTTGGCCGCCAAGGTCACCGGACCTTACCTTTATGGGTTACTATCTTTGGGGAACTGTTAAATCTCAAATATATCAACAGGTGCCACAACACGAGATGAAACACACATGAAAATTTGAATTCGAGAGGCGTTTCAACCGAATACTCCTATGACTTTAAACAATGTGAGATTATTTAGGGTTGGGCTTCAAAAGTGCATTGATCAAAGTGGAAGACATTTTGAACATTTACTTTAATGAGAGACAGTGTATTTATTTTCTATTTTAATTTTCGAGAAACACCGTTTATTAGAAATTCGAGAAATACCGTTTACTAAAAATTTTGTTTTAATTATTTAGAAATTAAGATAGTCACAGGACTTGAGTTTTATTCTTGTGCGTTGATAACAACTATTTAAACGGTATTTTGTAATAATAATTAAATAAAAATTACTTTTAACAAATTTTTTTTACGTGAAATTTTAAAAATCGTAAATATTAACAAAAGTACAAAAAATAATACCAGGAAATAATACACCGTTGAATAGGGTTTTTTGTCGAGAATTTGATGGTAAATAAAAATACAGGGTGTTCCATTTAAAATATTAGTATAAATTCTATTTAAAGTTCACAAAGTTTGAATTTTCATTTTAAACACTCGGTATAAAATTAATCACTTAGTTTTTTTTGTAGAGTAACACGACATTAGGGTAATATTATTCGTGAAATAAATATTTCCTTTTTTGAAGAATAACTTAGTTATGAATATTATAGTCCGACCTAGAATTGTACCAAATTTTGATAAAATAATTAATAACTTGGCAACCGCATATCCAATATCAAAAAAAATTTCAGGCATGATATAAATATGGTTGGTCGATACATTAAGAGAAAAAAATACAGGGTGTGCCATTTAAAAAAAAGTGACATTTTCCTGCCACGTGAAAATGCAACATACTGTAGATATTTGAATATTTTTAAATGATGCGCAATTCAAATCAAAGCAACCTTTATTTGAAACTTTTTTCTGTATCTTCAACGCACATTGCGTTATCAACCGTGTGCCATTTAAAAAAAAGTGACATTTTCCTGCCACGTGAAAATGCAATATACTGTAGATATTTGAATATTTTTAAATGATGCGCAATTCAAATCAAAGCAACCTTTATTTGAAACTTTTTTCTGTATCTTCAACGCACATTGCGTTATCAACCGATTACGGAGCAGTGGGACACCCTGTATACCATTTCTGCTGAGCGTTTCTAACTGTTGAATCCTGGTCCTTTGGATAATAAACGTTAGCGTCTTTGGAAGTTTGGAAATTTTGCAAGTGTATAGTGGGTTAGGTTGGTAGAGCAGCCTTGGGTGAAACATCGCCCACTCAAAAATAAAGACCAATAAAATACAAAAAAATATTCAAGATTTATATTTCGTGAACAGTAACTAAATTTCACTGCGTTAACAAAACTTATTTACCCTTAATTTTTCTATAACTATACATAAAGTTAAAAGAAATCGTTCATAAGCGGATACCTTAACTAAATAAAAGTTCGCAGAATAAATAATACGTTTCAAATTTAATTTCTATAATTATAAATGCCAATCAAACCTATTTGTTGGTAAGCTTTTCTCAATTAAAATTTCGGCAACGGGGATCGACGCGAATTTTGTTGTTTTATTTTATTATGAATTTTACACAAACGAGGTACGTAGGGTACACAGAGACGACTTTGTTTTCTAATTGACTTATTCTCAAAAATTAAATTGCTCAGCATTTACGTAAATTTAACTGACGGTATTGTATAACAGAATTTGCCGATCTAGTTCGACCCATTCACATGCAAACTCTATAATTAACTTAATTCGTTCTTGTCTTTCTGATTACCTACTAATCCCTCCGTATTAAGATTTTTCTTTTATAATGTAGGAACAAATCAAATTTCCTAAGACGGTGGTAAAAATTTGAAATTCATCGATTACGCGCTTTGAATTGAAAAACAATTCCATATAGTAATATCGTCAAATCGGCGTCAAAAGTCGGCTACGCAGACCACTTTTTTTAATTAAGATATTTATATGGAATTTTAACCACAGACACTTCTAATAAAAGTAAACTTAGTGTTATTATTTAAAATCGAATTAACTATTTTTCGCTCCCGTCATGGGCGCGGAAACCTAAATTTTGGGCGCTAAAACAGTTTATTTTACTTACCTTAACCGTATAGAGGGAATCTTTCTGGTTGTGCGTTGCTTTTGTACGTAAAAAGTATTATATAGTCAAGGCCGTAGCCAAAAAAAATATTCGGGGGGGGGGGGACCAAATTTTAACAGTTACACGCCACCCGATGTAACTGCAAACTACGTAATGTAATTTACATTTCGTTTAAGAAATTGTTATTTCCCACTGAGTTTCGGCGGGGGGCCCCTCCCGGCTACGGCCTTGTATATAGTAGTAAATTTTTTAACCATTTGGCCAGTAACTAACAATTTTTTTCTTGTTTCAGGTAAATATGGTTGCCTAGGTTTTGCAGTTTATAAAATTGTAAGTCATTTTTTTACTTTGCAAATTTCTGCGTAATATCCTTCACGCTCTACAAGGTTTTTACAACTGATAAGCTTTACAAACACGCGAAAATAACTTTTGAATACCCAGAGACGGATTTAAGGTTTTGCCGCCTGTAGGCGAACTTCGTATGCCGCCTAGAACACACTGTACCGGGTGGGCCAAATTGAACACTTTTGAGGATATACAGGGTGAATGAGACCACCCGTATCAGTCTTTTATTTAAAGAACGGTGAGTCGTAGAGAGGTGGGGTAAAAAAAGTGATTATAAAAGCCATAATAAAGAATCGAATGGTGACATCATTATTTCTCGGAGAAGTCAACATTCCTCCAGAAGGCCTCCAACTCCAAAATTTTAAATGGCACCATAAGTCGAAAAATCTATTGTTTAAAAGATTGTTAAAAAAGAAGAAAGTTTTATAGGAAAAATTATTTTATTACTACCACCCCTTTTAAGTAATATTCGACTAAAGTTGTTAAATTTGAAATTCATTGTTAACAAAAAAAATTGAAAAGTAGACTTTTAAAATCTAGTTACCAATGTTACATGTGTTCAAAATATCTTCCATTTACTGCTAAGCACTGTTGATTTCTTCTAGGTACACTATCAGTGGCTTTAATAAGTACTTCTTGAAAGGGAAGAACACATGTAACATTGGTAACTAGATTTTAAAAGCCGACTTTTCAATGTTTCTTGTTAACAGTGAATTTCAAATTTAATAACTTTAGTCGAATATTACTGAAAAGGGGTGGCAGTAATAAAATAATTTTTCCTATAAAACTTTCTTCTTTTTTAACAATCTTCTAAACAATACCTTTTTCGACTTATGGTGCCATTTAAAATTTTGGAGTTGGAGGCCTTCTGGAGGAATGCTGACTTTTCCGAGAAATAATGATATCACCATTCGATTCTTTATTATGGCTTTTATAATCACATTTTTTACCCCACCTCTCTACGACTCACCGTTCTTTAAATAAAAGACTGATACGGGTGGTCTCATTCACCCTGTATATCAGATAGAAAAAAATGGACCTAGTTGCTTGAGCTCAATTTTAGTGAGAAAATCACTGGTGTAAACAGAATTCAGTTATCTCTAATCGTTTGGCCGCTAGGGGGCGTTTCTCGAATTTAGTCGATTTCGTTAATCCTCCATAACTTTCTTATTATTAAAGATAATTGGGCAAATATTGCTTAGAGCACTTTTTTACGTAGAATCCATTGCGATGAACAATTTTATACAGGGTGTTTGGTTTTTTGTGTACGCCCCTAAACTACATTTTTCATATGGACGGACCACCCTATATATTTTGGGGTTATCGAAAAGGGAGTAAAATTTGCTAAATTTTGATGTATCATTAATTTGTTATATTTATGTTAAATATTATTTTTATGCATTAAAATATTTTGCTTGCAGACATCTAGGTTTCCATGCTTAACAAAAAACGGCAGCATGATTTAACAGGACAATGTCTTAGTTATCTGGAAATTTTGATTGGCTCAAAATATTTTTTATTTGAAATAACAACGTATTAAAATAATGCAATATTGCAAATAATATTTAACATAAATATAATATAACAAGTGATACATCAAAATTTAGGACATTTTACTCTCTTTTCAAAAACCCAAAATATGTAGGGTAGTCCATATGAAAAAATGTAGTTTACGGTCGTACACAAAAAACCAAACACCGTGTATAAAAATGGTCCACTGCAATGGATTCTACGTAAAATAGTGCACTAACAGACATTTAGCCAAAATCAATTAACTCAAGGCGCCTAGGTCCATTTTTAAGATTTTTAAGATAAAGAATGTTTCCACAAGAAAGTGTCCAATTTGGTCCACCCTGTACTTAAATAAACACACACGTAAAAATTTATAATAGTAAACTCATTAGAGTTAAAAAAATGGTCACCGTCTAAAATTTGCCGCTGTCCAAAATTACCGTCGTAGGCAAATATGTTGTGGCTTATTTTCACACCAAAAACGATAATTGTGTTTGTTAACGAAGCCGTTTAACGAAAAATGGGCTTCATCTGTAAAGGTGATTTTTTGAAAAAACCAGGATCAATTTCAAGTTGCTCTAGAGCCCAATCAGTAAATGTCGTTTCTTACCCTTCCAATTGAAGTCGATTTGTATTTAAGAAAGGGTTCCAGTTAAAATTGCACCTACAGGTTTTTTTTTGGGAGCTTTAGTTAAACGTTTATGAGAATTTTTTGAAAATTTGTACTTAGGGATTATTGTGAAAGCCGAATCGATGTAAAATATTTTCAAAAGTGGCAACCCCTATTTTTGGATTCTACGTGAAATTTCAGTTCTTTTGGTATCCGCTTAGAACAAGGAATTTCATGTAGAATCCAAAAATGCAATAAAAAATAGGAGTTGCCATTTAAAATAACGAAATTATTAGCTACTTGCAGCATTTCTGGAGTGCTGCCATTTTGAAAATATTTTACTTAGATTCGGTTTTCGCAACAACCCCTAAGTGCAAATTTACAAAAACCTAGGTACCTATAACACTTTCTCAGAAATTTCTAACTAAAGCTCCCAAAAAAACACCCTGTATATGTAACTGAATTAAGTTTTATGCAAATTTATCTGTTTGTCAAGTTAAATTTAGTTTAAATACAAATTAGACGATGGTATTAAACTCGCGTGTACAAATAATATTAAATGTAGAACAACTATAGATTGGTTAAATTTATTAGGTGCAGCCATAGGTATTCTTAATTCAATTCTTTGAAATTAAATTGCTCGAAAGACACGCTTGAAATAACGTAATGCTTTATTGTTTGAACAAAGAAGTTGAATAAAGTTGTTATATAAAATTTTCTTTCTAATTTAATATACCTCTTAAGAGTAATTTAAACTTTGAGCACGTAACTTTAAATCATCCAGTTAATTATAATAAGAGCTTTACTTTCGGATACTGAAAGCAAAAAATGTAATTAAATTATTTCATTAAGTCAGTTTGTTGGGGCAATTAATTGACGGATTATGGTGCGAGATTTTTTAATTTAATTTCGGTGACAGTAATTTGCTGTCTTGAAAAAGTATTCGTTCTGTCATCATATTTGTACGGGGGACTCGTGGGATTTACCTCCCACAGAGCAATATGAACGTTAACGTTATAGCAAAACAAGAACTTAATTACATAATTTATTTCTCCAATTGGCTGCATACTTAGTGATTATATTTAATTATTCCGATTTTTTAATTGGGGAAATACACCCACCATTGCTTGTTAACGCTTTAGTAGAGGGTAGTGAGATACATTTTTTCAGTGTCCACTTTTTCATTAAACAGAACCGGCGGTATATTTCCGCAGGAAAAATATTTGATTGGGCTACACCAAAATGAAACAAAAGAAGATGGAAATTTGCTCAATAAATATGCAAAAAAATGATGAGCTACAAATTTAATTAATTTTGTTAATACTTTCAAATACTTCATTATTCGAACATCTGTAGAAAAGCTTGCAGTTTTGATTTAAATTTCTTTCAGTAAATTAATTTTTTTGCTTAATTAACCTCGATCTCATCTGCTTTACTACGTCCGCTTTACAATAGAATACCCTTAGTTACAAAAAATAAGATAATTTAAGATGTTGGGAATAAAATAATGGCATACAGGTAACGTGTATTTACTGAAAACGTGGTTTTCACGAGGAGGGTTCAAATTTAGACCGAAATCTCACGGTAACATTTTATTTAAACGGCTAATTATAAAAAACAGGTATGGTATTTATTTTTCGACATTTTTCCCTACATCAATACACTTCTGCCATTTTTTTGGTAACTTGCAGATTCCATGTTAGAAAAACTGTTTGGCCGCTTGTTTAACCCGTTTTGCACACAAACTTGCACCTCATTTAAAGCTTCTTTCAGTGGTTCGAACAAATGAAAATCATATGTTGAGAGGTCAGCGCTATATGGGGGATGATTAAGCGATTTCCAATGCAAATCTGCAAGCTTCTGTTGAGTTAAATGAGCAGAGTGTGGGCCCACGTTGTCGTGAAGAGTATCACGCTTCTGATGGATTAGTTACGTTTTCTTGATCGAAACCCTGACTAAGAGAACTTGGCAATAGTAAGAAGTATTTTCTTTAAAACATCAATCACAATAAGAGCTTGAACGTCCTAAAACATGGTAGCCACAATTTTGCCTGCTGAAGGACATGTTTTTCCCTTTCAAGGCTTAGGAGAAGTGTATCGCTATGTGAACCTCTTGGATTCAGGAGATAAATTATGAAGCCAGGTTTTATCCCACGTCAGTGTACGCTTGAAAGAGTGTTTTCCTCAAACTATACAGAAAATATCTTCAAGATTTCACGTGGATTTACATTTTCTTTTATTAGAAATTGGATTATACTGAATTTTGTTTTATTTTTTTTTTAAATTGAAACGGTTGGTTGGTCCTTTTTTTTAAATTCGGAAATGAAGATGTGAAGTTTTTTTAGAAACTTTCAAAGGATGAACACAAAAGGAATGTGTAACAATGAGTATAATATTAGTCTGATGCCCTTTGTGAAGTCTCGCGTTCTTCTTCATCTGGATTGTTTTCTTTACCTGCGAGCTCTTCTATTTCAAGTTCTTCTCTACAGAACATTTCAGTTCTGTAGGTGGCTGAAGAACTCCAATAGTGTTGCTAGTTGGTGCAAGTGCTTATCCGCCATCTGTTCGATAAGATCCGCTTCATCTTATGTCTCATTGTTCAACTGCAATTTACACGTACTATGTAGCAAACGAAACCGGCCTTAATACAACCAGAGGTTCCTCGTCGCCTTTTTTTTTCATTTTCAAGTAATTAATGTGATACCCAAATCTGGTTCTGGTGTGATTCACACGAATCCTGAAGGTCCTGTTTCTACTCTCCAGCCTTTCATGACTCGAATCCAATACTGTAAGTGATGGTATGATCGGCAAAAATATTACTGTGAGGCTTCGTTGGGAAAAGGAAAAGAGATTTAGATGTTAATGCCGAATGTTCGTACCTCTACTCCACTTGTTCAAAATTGCAAACTTTCGGCATCAAGCATCTGACGTATAACCTCCTTTTATTTCCATATGCCTTCGTCATTGGTATTAGTGTCTCAAGTCGATTTGCAGTTTATGTCAGACACATACACTTTCACACATGTATAACTGTCATATTATAGCACAGCGAAGGTATCCAAATACATATATAATAAACGTGAGTTGATTAGTGTTTGTTAGCTAGTCTTAATTCACATGCATCCGATTTCCGATGTCCGATGTCCGATATACGAATCGGATTCGATAAGATTTTCCGTTTCACATGTATCCGAATTTCGTATGGTTTTGTCCGATATTTTCTGTGTGATTTATGGTAAGTTTTCATATTGCAAATGCAAGGATGCCAAATATGAGTTTGGAACAAATAGCATAATAATATGTCACTTCGGAACCAAGTAGCTCAAAATCTTATTAAGAAAAGAACCACCTTTCTTCTTAAATCTACAGGGTGTTCCTAAATGTCATATACATACGGAAGGGGGCGATTCTTTGGCAAACATAGGTCCGCAAACGCTTCCTTACTAATCTACAGGGTCTGGAAATTTGAAGATTTTTTCGTTGTTCCTTATAACGTTATAACTGTTGGTGGAGGTCATTTTCAAAAATTGTTCTAACGTAGTTTCTTTGTTATGGTTATTATTTAGTTTTTTTATATTGTATAAATTGTTGCTACTAGATCATTTTAAAAATATTAATTTTATCTCGCCAATTACAGAGAATCGCTCTTAAATTTTTTCTCCAACAACGACAAAAAAGTTTGATAACAAAACAAACAATTTATTTTTTATTATGGAATCCACCAGCGGTCCCAAAAAAGTTTTGGGGGGAGACAGCATGACCCCTAAAAGAATATCTTTCTGTAGATTTTTGCAATTGCAATTTAGGCGCTCAATAATGTAAGCCCTAAAGAGTAACGTGTATTCCAAATTTGAGTTAAATATCTCAAAAACTGTGGAGCTATAAAAAACGAAAAAATCTTCAAATTTCAAGACCCTGTAGATTAGTAAGGAAGCGTTTCCGGACCATGAACTTTTAGTTATGAAATACGCCAAAGAATAACCACCTTCCGTATGTACATGACATTTAGGAACACCCTGTATATTTTGCGTGAGTTTAGAAAGTGATCGACATTTTGTGTTTGAATAAACTTTCAAGTTTCTTTTTTAAATAATAATTTAGTCTACTTATCCTCTATTTAGTTATTTAATTCTTTTGGGAAATGTTTTTACCTTTTTCTATTTTTGAAAAATAAAACGCTTCTTAATATGAATAATATGATAAATGTTTCATGCTATAACGGAATTGATTATTATTTATGTACATATTTTAATGATTGGGGCTATAAAATGATAGTACATATTAACAATATTAAGTACCTAAGTATAAATTAAATTTTTGTACAATACTGTCACATTTTACTGAAGGTATAGAAAGTACAGAAAACTCTGTGGATTAATAATTATTTTTCTTTCCTAAATGGAAGAGAGTACCTACCTAGACATTTTGCTCTTTCGATCTTTGTTAAAGGTGTTAAAATTGCAACAATATTACTTGCATGTCTAAAAGTGAAGTTTATCATAAAGTTTGTAGTGGCGAATGATGAAAAAGTATCGCCATTCTTAAAATTTAGCAAAAGAACAAATGAGGTAATCTATTAATGAACGTGAAGTTGACGAAACAGGCGATAGTGACGCAATTACTAAAAAATACAAGATGGCTGAGTAAGTAAAATTTATTCTTTTATTTAACGTACTAAGACGTAAACATTTCGATTGGGGCCGCCTTTCAATTGTATAACCACGCGAATTTCTGTTACTGGTGAAGGAGGCGTGTTACTGTAAAGAACATTATGCAAATTAATACAAATTGCCAAGAAAGTTACTGATTTAAATCATCTTCCTGCGAGGTTAAATGGTACGAAAAGGTGAAGGTGTTTCCGAAACCGTTACTCTCAAATTAAAGGTCAAACTTTAGAAAAGTACAGAGAAACTCGTTAGCGAAGTTCAATATGAAACTTTTCAAATCTTTTGTGTATCTTAAGATAAACTAGTTAAGATCTTTATTCTCAAAACACGAACATAAACTCCATTCTTAATATTTATTTTAAATTGTAACGTGTTTTTATTAAAATCTCTTCGCAATTGAACTTCCTTTTCATTACAAAGTTGATATTTTGGCAATGTTCCCATCTCTATCTTATCAATAAATCGCCTCCAGAGCTAAACACTTGGCATTAAAGTAGCAGAAAACGGCAAGAAATGTACATTTTCAGGCTTTTGTTGACACGAATTGCGCTACTGAATCTTTATATTACACTGTACCTTATTTTTAGTGGACATTTTTGTTAAAATTACACCGAAAACTGGATTTCGTCGATATGAAAACACAAGACACAGTAAATGTAATAATTAACAATAATAATAACTTAACCATATGCATGACATTATCGTGTTAAATTAACGATGAAATAACACTTCCAAAAAATTCAAAAACTGTTCACTTATTAAATTTATAAAACTCCAGTGGCGTAACCGTCGCTCAAAATTGGGCAAATTTATAGCGGGAAACCTTTAAATTCAAAGCTGCCAGATGTGTTACATCACAGTAAGAAAGAAATTGGTTATTGATGGCAACGTTGCGTTAAAGGCTAATAATGTATAAGAACAGGAAAGAAACAGGTAAACTATGCTTCTGTTGCTGTTTAAAAGTCAAACAGTATTTTATAATACATATTATGATGGCAAATGAGAAATTATATTGATTAGTAAAGACGTGTATTCTGAAACAGGTATAGATATGTAGGGAGGTGTACTAATCCAAAAATTTGAAAACACTCTTTGGATCAACTATACCTACAGTCACCTCAACTAAAATTTCCCAACGAGTCTTTAATATAATGTAATATCGAGTGATTAAAACTTGTTTTTATTCCGAAGTTTTTCATTTCTTTCACATCATAAAAGGTCAATTTACTCCAAAAATAAATTGTTGAGGCGTTAAATAACAAAATAAATGGAAAATGTTTATAGCCCAATGTGAATGCATATACATCATCACTTTTAACATTTATATGAATTTATATCGCGCAATATGAGGGATTTCTGTCTTCTGTTTATACTTGGACTTATTACTAATGTTATCGGCAATAAAAAGACAATAACCATATAATATTTCGTTCAGATTTTAGTATTGTGTTTATTACAAGCTTTCTGTGGACTTTGTTTATGACAGGCACAGTCAAAATAATAACGTAATATTAATGATTATTTGTTTCCTAGAAATCACTTTTGTTAGAATCTTAGATGTAACTTTTCTCATCTTATATTACAATCAGAAGTTAAAAAGATAAAATCGTTATGAAAAACTTTCGCTTTTATTGTTAAGATATTCTTCTAAATGTTTATTCACCATTTCTCCTGTTGTCAAAAGCAAGTACGTATGTGTGTAGCTTAACAAGGAACGACACCTGATTTGATAAAAACCAAAAACGATCATTTCTATGAAGGTGAACTTTTTTAAGCTTTCGACCAAATTCGTCTTTGGGTTATTATCGTTTCGCCTGGAAATTACAATTTTGGAGATCGCTCCTCATTCAGCTCCACGTTCAGGAACACCAAACCTCCATTCTCACTCGCGAACGTAACGGATAACGTTGGTGAAACACAAGCCCTTCTTCCGACGTGAATATCTCGAGATGAGAAGTTTTTCACGATTTCTACCCATGGAGACTGTTCATTCTGCCGAGTCCTTTGGAAAAAGTACCAAAATTTACAATTTTTAACATTACAACGAAATAATTTAAAAATCATTAGGAGTAGGTGGTGTACCTACCTAATGAAAGATCGTAGATAATGCTATTCAAATCTGGAATAAAATACAGGGTGTGCCATTTAAGTAAAATGACCACCCTGTATGTTGAGAAAAGAATCAGCAAACTGAATGAAACTCGATACGTACATTGGAAAAACAAATCTATCAATTTCACTCCGACATCTTTCAAGATGGCGGAATAGGAGTCCACTTAATTGACAATTTTTTTTACATCAAAAGTCGATAAATCAGGAACCGTTGGTCGTAGATCGTTATATCATTCTGCTGAGAATTTAACAGAGAAGCATTACAGAGACATCAAATATATAAAAATATACAGACTGTGTCAACTAAAAAACATAAATTTGGTACATTGCTCGAAAATTGGCCATCCTTTATACACTTTGTCCACTATAAAATAAATGAAATGGAAAACGTTGGAGATACGAAGTCGGTTAAATGGAAGAAAAGTTGCGCATTTGTGCAAAAATACATACAGGGTGAAAACAAAAAATTTAGATTTTCGAAAAACCACAATATTTTGTTTATTATAGAAGTTAAGTCCTGAGAATTTGATGACGTTAACTTCTATAATAAAGAAAAATTTATTGTGGTTTTTCGAAAATCCAAATTTTTGGTTATCACCCTGTATCTACGTAACGGTATCGATTTAAAGTAAAATAAATTTTTTTCGCTATAACTTGAAAACAAATGAGAATCGAATAAGAACATTTGAGTTTTTTCTTATTATTTTGATGTGTAGAAGGCAGTTCTGGAGTTCGGTGCGATCCTTCCGATTCACCCTGTACTATAGTAGGAAGGCATGTAATGGGTCTATATTTAGAGGCATCGTGTGTATTGTTATCTTTTGGAAGCATATAAGTGATTCCCTGTGTGAAGAATGGTGGTGTAGTGTGTGGTGCATCTAATATTGTTGTGAAGTGTTGTGCGAGTTGTATATGTGTACAGGTGAAATATTTCCACCAAAAATTATGAATGTTATCTATGCCTGGACTTTTCCAGTTGTGTAGGTGTTTGATCGAGTTGGTGATATCTTCTAAAGTGATTTGTGTATCATGCATTGGTATTATGTGCTGTGTACGTGTACTTTCCGAAATGATCCAGGGTGCATGTATATTATGTTCAATGTTTTTGGACCACAAATCAGACCAGTAGTGCTCTAGAGATTCTAATGTGGGTAATGAGTATTTTTGTTGAGTGTTTTGTTGTGTTAGTGATCTATAAAATAGTTTTTCGTTGTACATATTTAAATTGTGTGTTATGACGTTTTCTATTTGCCGCTTCCCTATACCGTCTCAATCTGTTTGTGTATACTGAAAGTTTTTGTGTGAGTGTATCTTTGTGTTCATTGTAATTCGTGTTTGGTTCTCGTGATATTATTATTATTATTATTATTATTATTATATTATTATATTATATTATATTATATTATTATTATATTATTGAATTTTTGTTTGTTTGTACGAATTAGGATACATTATACGGTGATCCAAATAATAGAACAGTAAAATGAAACCGCTAATCGTCTATTGAAATGTTCCAAAATGTTCTAAAACAAATGAAAACGTAATATGTACAATTCTTTGTTGAATATTAAAAAATGTACACATGACGAGAATAGTATACAAACTAAGATATGGAAAAATAGTAAATTCACATAAAACCAGAAGCTTATATACTGACATGACAGGCAAAATGGCATTTGATACATGATACGCCGCATTTTCAATTTTCTACATTTGTGTGAAGTTTTTTCGTATTTTCGTCAATAAAATATAATCAAACGTACGCCCAATTTTACACAACTCAGTACCCATCAGAATCTTGTTGATGGGCTTAATAATTAATTACTTTGCACCTGTGCAAAGTTATAATCGCAGAATATCTATGTTATTATGTAGGTTCGTATAAAGTTAAAGGGCTCTTTGTCTAATGGTAAAGTTTCCAAACTCATTTCGATTTACCTTGCGACAAAGAGGATCGATCATTACACGTAAGCGAATGCAATCAAATACAGATAGTGTTTGATGTAATAAAGAATAACTGTACGCACAATAATTTCTAGATGGATACTAATAGCGAATGTTAGGAAACTTTAGTGAACAGCAATTTGCCTAAATATTACACTAATTTGGTTTAACGTTGAAGGTAATTGGAAATGATAGGTACTTAGGCAAGAAGTCGTGTTACCTGAATGTCAGGAAATTGTAGATTCGTGTTCGCATTATGGATAGGATTAATTTCCTAGTTTCATTTCATGAACAAAAATATGGGTCCCCTATCCTAATTGAAAAGCGATTTCCAAATACGCATTAAAACTTTGAGTAGTTAATTTTAACCTTCGGCGAACATTTCAAAACGTGACAAGAATATAAAATATTTGTGCGAATGCATTAATTACATCACTTACGGCCCTTAGAGAAAGCGAGTTTTTCGCTCGAAGTAAAAAATTATTGAAATAGGATTTCCGTCTCTTGATAATAAGATCTTTTACCGAATCTCGCACTCTTTTATACGTATATATAAAAAAGGATCAGTGGGAATGCCTACAAATTTTTTTTTCTTTTATTTCACGTATCATATGCCAGTATATACTCCTTCAAGCGAATTTAATCTCGGAAGAGAGAATTCGACAACCGTAATTAATTTCATCGGATATGAAATTTGATTCGGTATCATGATACAGAAATGATATCCTCATCGGATGGATATTCCAACTTAAACGAAAATATGATACCGTTAACTCATTTATTTAGAGTGAAAAATGTAGGAAATTGCTCGGCAATTAATAATTAACAGCAAACTTGACGTTTTTTTCATGCCCTTAAAAATCGACCTGTACGTTTTCACATTTTGCGATGTATTTTATCCACGTTTGATATTTTATTTTTTGTTGAATTTTTTAAGAAACCGAGACAAGTTCCTATTTTAATAATTCAATTTTATTATTTTACCCTCTATATATGTATTTGACTTTCAGCAAATGTATAAGATATACAGGATGTCCTGATGACCTGATAAACGTGAAAGATTTCTTTACAGCAGTCGACATCAATCTACGAATATTCTTTTTTCTCATTTTTACTTTTTCGTGCATATACACACGTGTAATCGGAAAAAAAATCGAACTCGAGATTTTGATGAATCCAAAAGCACCATCTGTGAAAAATATTTGTCTGTGGGTGCGTGGGTGGGTGGGAGGGTGCGTACGTTATGATTATGACTGTGGAGCCTAACTACTAGACCGATTTTGATGAAATTTAAAAAACTTCATCGGTAAAACAAGCTTCTCTTCAAAATCGGCCCAAAGGGGCCCAAATTGGGGACGTTATTTTGGGAGCAAACATTCAAATTTGAACCCAATTTAATTTCCCTTGGTGAAAAGTTATTAGACATGGTAACAAGTAAAATGCCGTTTTCAGTTTGTTTCTAAATTCAAAATGGCGGTCAATATAGCAATTCTCCAAGTTTTTACTTTTTAGGGTGTAGCTCAAGAACCGTTTAACTTAATTAAAATATGAAAATTGGAAATTATAGCCAAAGGATGGCCAGAACCTTTACTTGTAATTGGTATAGAACAAAAATTAAACGTAGCCAAATCATTGGTGCCCAAAATTGGTCAAAAATAAAAAATCGATTTTCTCAAAATCGGCTTCAAGCATTTTTTTAATTTTTTGAAATGTTATAGGTAGTACAATAGTACATATAGTTCATCAAAAACTACTGGCGCTACATTTATTTCCCATAGGGGAAGGGGGATGAATGTTTGAAGTTGAAAATTTTAAAAAACTTTTTTGCTAACAAAGATGAAGCAATAAAATTGTACAGTGAAGTAGAGGACATACGACTCTTTTAATCGAGTATACTAAGTAAGTATACCAATTTACTTCCGGCCTAGCCGGAAATGAACAACATATTAAAAATATTTATGACATACCCTGTATATTACTTTAGGAGAAAATGAGAAATCGTTTTCTGATTACAACTATACAACATACTATACACTCTATATTAATTTTTTTTATTTTTTTTTAATTATTACGCAAAAACTTTGTAATAAACACGGGGAAGTTGTGTGCCAGTTTACTGGTCATTTAATTTTGCTAATGAAAAGCTATTTTTCTTAATAAATACTAGAGAGACTGTTGTGAATGTAAGGACAACTATAGTGGGATTCAACCCGAGTATTCTGTGTTGGTCTTATGGCGAAGCGTGTCGGCGTTGCCAAACGTACCGACTCTATTTAAGCAGAAACTCTACAGGCACTTAAAAACACTTACTTCGCACACTTACTAAGAAAGTATCTATTTTCTACAATTATTATTGTCACAAGCAAGAAAAGAAAAATATGCAATAATTACAGAGCTACTGAACTGAGGATGATCTGGCAACGCCGGACTGCGTTTTCCCATTTACAATGCATTGCCATAACAAACCTACACTGCATACTCGGGTTGAATTCCACTATAGAAAATAGCATTTAATTAGTTCTTTTTATTACGTAAAATACAAGAATGTACACTGTAAGTAGAAAATAGGAAATTTCTAAGGTTTTTCTTTATCCCAGTTGTATTCACCCTTATTTTGAAATACCAATTTAAACTGGTATAAAAATTTTTTGAAATCTAATCGGACAAGTGAGACGGGTGATTCGCTGTTAAAAAAATGTACCATGATATACTTACATTCGAGTATTCCAAAATGCTCCACAAGTATTCTACGCTATTCCCAATCATTCCGGATTATTCCTCTAATTTTGTTGAATGATTTTTCCTCGAAATTGCAGAACTCGAGTTTTAATTTTTTGCGAAAACTACTTAAGACCGACTGTTGTTCCAAAATTGTGGGAGAAAAAAGCTCTATCATAATTCAACCCTTTCTGTTTTTTTTGGTGTTTTGTGTTTATTACGAGCTCTTTACATTGCGTGCCTTTGAGAGTTTTTTTTACTTTGGAAATTTTGCACATTCATACTTCTCACACGCCCAGTTCTGTCGGTAGATAGTTTTTCTTTGTCCGAAAACAGTCAAGACAGTGATGATTTCTTAATAGTCACGGTTTTAGTGGCGTTTATTTTTGATTTTTAAGTAATAATTCCTTCGCTTGCGTCTACAGATCCTTGAGGAGGCTTAAGTTATAAGAATGTGAAAGTCAGTGGCGTAGCCAGAACTTATTTTCGTGGGGGGATGGTGTTTAATAAATAACCAAACCAGACACAGCTCGATATTTAAAAGTTTGTACGTAGTTAAAAACAGACAAATTTTTTCGTCCTTAAGAAGTTTCGGAGGGGGATACATCCCGATATCCCCCCCCCCCTTGGCTACGCCCCTGGTGAAAGTTGCAAATGGTTTTTAACTTTTTTGAGTGCCGAGTCATCTTGTATAGAAGAATTTGTGTCGGGATTTGCAGTGAGACTCCATTTTCTTGCCAAATTGAATTTATATCCTCAAACGAAGGATTGCTTTGTAGCTCAGGTAACACTGTCCTTGGTTCTTGGTCTCGATATTCGATAACAGCAGCCCACTTGCAAAAATCAACAACTTCTTCATAATTACAATATAGTTCTTCCGGAAAATCTCAGTAATTGTTCAAAGCTTATAAAAAACTTAATCGACTCGTGAACAGAAATACAGGGTGTTCCATTTATAAAAAAAGAGTTATTCGACTCTTTGTGTTTCAGCACACCCTGTATAGTGTGTGCATACATGGACCAAAAGTCGACAATTTGGCCTGCTGGGCAGTGATCCAATAAATATGAGCCTTTTTTCGAACAAAACGTTGAATAACGCCCAAACGGAGAGAGCTAGACCCATAGTGACCTATACAAAGTGCCATTATTTTTTCATGTAAAAACTAATAATGTAGAAATATACAGGGTGTCCCATTTAAAAAAACATAACTTTAGTTTACCACCTTGTATAGGAACATTCTTTATATAATCAAAATATTTTTATAATGTGCAGTATAAGTGTGCTTACTTGGCGGTGAAAACCTCATGTCGATATCTTGAATAGCAAAAAAGTTATGGACCAATCACACAGCCCTGGGTCACCCTGTACAATTACAATGCACTGTTATCAATAAAACATATTAAGAGTCGAACGAGGGCATTAATTAGTAAGAATGAGTGATACTAACAAATTATATCTACGAAGAGATTATTAATAATATCTACCTCCATATATTACGCAGCCTTTGAAGTATACCATAAGCATAAGTATACTTTATGGTTAATTTTGTTAAGTATGTAATATATTTCGGTTAGTTATCTGTTGTGTATTTTATTTGTGTTCCGCTTAGGCGCTTATATTATAACTTTCATAGAGTGCGGAAACATGCACACATCCATTTTTGGGTTACATTATACTTTTAAGTAAATGCTATAGGTACTTAAAATGTATAGGTATGCGCATTAATTATTGCCATCGATACTGTCGCCATAATGAAAATGTACTCGTATATTGGTCCTTTAATAATGGATATTATAACTAGAATTGTGTGTATCTCTCGTGCACGTTATATATCTATATATATGCGGGGTCGCGGGGAGTGGCGTATATGGTTTAAACTTTACCAAACTTGTACATAAACTGTTGCATGACATGAATTCGTATGTAAGACGAAGGGCTTTATGGAAGGAACTTCCGCTATATCTAATATGGCATCCCTCTATCGCAAATTGTAAAGGATGTACAAATCACTATACAGTATACATATACAGCGTATTATTCTATACTAGATACCCTTATTTGTTTTAATAAGTTGATTTATAGCTAGCGGAGTTGAATACTAGTGAAGTATGTAATTGTCCTTTTTCCACATGGACGGAATTCCAAATAATTGAGATGGTTTAACTTTGAAACAACTAAAAGGTGTACTAACTATAGCGATCACAATACGGACGAGGATGTGTGCCAACTTACCTAAACAAATTAGTATAGGTAGAAATATTCAAAAATGACTTTGCGTGGAAATAAATAAAATGAATTTACATTTCTGCATTGGAAAAGTGTCATTGAATGTGAGAGACTAAGTTTCTACTTTATTTTAATCACCTTTATGTTATTGTGGACGAATTATTTATCTAAATTATTATTAGGTCACTCGGCGTTTTGTTATTTTTCGGTTCACAACACTACTAGGTAATGCAATTCACAAGTATATAAAATCCAATGAAATGGTAATGGTATATTTGCAGTTTATCAAGATGGCAATAATTTACCACCACGTTAAACATACTTGGTGTTTCTGACCGATCACGGTGAGGCATTGCTACTTTTACCTGCGCGGCCTCCTATGATAACACCGAAATAATAAATAAGTTTATACTTCTCCAAATATGTAACATAAACCAGCTTCAATCATCATTATACGACTGGTTAATATTTGGGGATGTTAACATCAACACATCAGTTGAAGTAATATACATTTTGTGGCGTGATATCAAAAACAAATTCAAAATTAAAAACCATCGGAACATTTGACTAGTATTTTCATAAAAAAATGCAGCCAAATAAAGAAATTCTCAGCTCCGTAGTTCTCAGCAATTCCGTTATAATATAATGATCACGGAGTTGAGGTTGGGACACGAGATTGCTTGTATGTCAGGAAAATGTCTTGGGTCTGATTTTAAGAATTTTTTCATGCTCTGGCTTACAGGTAAATGGAGAAAAAGTACTACGCAAGATAAAGGAAAAGCGTCAAACAACAGGAAAAGGGAAGCACCGAGAGGATTTCGTAAAGGAATCGGCAACGATCTTGAAGAATGTGAAGAAACCAAAACAAAAGAAAAAGAAATATTTCATGCAGAGTAAAAAGTGGAAAAATTAAGAAAATACATGACATAAGTACGCGAGAGCAACGTTCCCGTAAAAAAGTGAGGGGAATATGGCAAAAAACTACGATCATTTGAAGGAGAATAAGAGCAGCTTGAAATTGGCCAAGAATATAAAATGAGAATAAAAGAAATGGAGGAACAATTGGAAAAGAGATCAAAGAGCAACCAAATATTAAAAAAAAAAAAACTATCAACACAACCAAAGTTTAAAGTTAAAAAGTTAATCAAGGGTGTAAAGAAAAACCTTCTGTTCGGGGTACTAATTAAATCTCAAATTAAGCGCACAATCAAAAAAGTTTGTATGAAGCAGAAAGAGGACTGTTTGTTAAACGACTTTCTGGAGATGTCGTGAAAAAATACAAATATTTAAGTTACATCAGTTAAATCAGAAAAAAAAACAAAAAAACAAAAATAAAACTAGATACATTTACGAAAAATAAAAAACACTTCCTACACTTGTCCCCTTCTCCCTACTCTTCAGCACCCTCTTCATCCACTCCACCCCTTCCCTCCCAAAATCACCTTTCTTTCTCTCTCCTCTTCCTTTAGTTCCTCACACTCCCTCATCATATGCCATATATTTTCCCTCCCTTCCCCACACATTCTACACATCCTTTTCTCATCCTTCCACCAGTATCTGTTTTCGTTTTCCTCGTTCCCGCACCTGAACCTTGCCACCAATCGTTTCTCCTTTAACCCCATAAATCGGCATTGCCTTCCACCATTATCTCCATATATCTCTCATTATATCTTACCTCTGCTATCCTCCCTCTGCTTTCCTGACCTTGGACATCTTTATCTCTTGTTACTAATTCGCCTACCATATCCCTTCCTTCCTCTCTTCTCCTTTCTATCTCCTCCCTCTCATATCCCACTCTCTCATAAAATAACCTCCTCTCCTCTTGCCCATACCTTATCCGTTCTTTTCTGATTTCTCTCATACACTCATTTACCCCAATAATTTCCTCCCTTTCCTTAATCTCCTCCTCATATTTCACAGCTCTCTTTCCTGTCTGTATCCTTATTTTTTCCGCTTTCGTTTCCTCCACGATATACCCTGGCGTCTCTCTATCCAACCCCAACTTCCATCTCCAGTACTTTTTCTGTATTTTTTCCATGTTCTCCCACTTCTTCCATCCCCATATCTCTGCTCCGTACCCCATCACACTCTTTACCAACTTGTCAAAAATCCATCTTTTCTTCTCCATATCCTTCCTAAACACTCTTTCCCCCACTCCCCACACTTTCCCCGCTAGTCTATTTCCCTTATTTGCCAGTTCCCTGATGTGCGCCACATCCCTGTTATCGTACCGCAAAACATACTCTAGATATTTCCACTCATCCACACTTCCCCCCACCACCACTTTTTCTTTACACTCCTCTCTCTTCTCTTTTGGAATACCATCATCTTATTCTTTTTACATTCGCGCTCAAACCCTTCCTCTCTAAATATCCCTTCATGACTCCAATTACTCCCCTCATCTCCTCCTCACTATACGCTATCACTACCACGCCATCCGCATATGCCAACACCCACCCTTTTATCCTCCCTATCACTACCCCTCCCCTTTGAATTTTTAATATCGCCGTAACCCCTCCTCTAAATCCCCAATGTATAGCGAGAGAAGACTAGGGCTCAACGGGCATCCCGCTCTCAATCCTTTCTCCGTCCAAAACCTTTCTCCTTTTTCCTCCCGCACCCTCGTCACGCACCTTGTCTCCTCGTACACCTCTTCAACCGCCCTCACCAAATCCTCGCCTACCCTACATTTCCTCATTATCTCCCACATTTTTTTCCTATTAACCTTTGTATCTTCTTACGCGGACGTTTTTTAATCTCTTGTTACTTAGACGTGATAGTTACTGTTACATAATTTTTTCCTTTGGGTTTATTGTATCGCTCATAGTTGGTAATCCTCTTCGATTGAGCCACTAAAATGTGGTGCACCAAGTTGAGTTAAGTTGCAAATAAATCGATAAATGTAATAAAGTATGAGGTAGTAAAGCAAAACTGATCACTCTGTCTGTAAAGAAACCCCTAACTACAAATTGGGAGTCTATGATTTGGGGATGAAATGCTTCCATTCGACCTCACCAGACAACCGCCTAAATAACCGATTACTCCTGAGAAGTTAGCTGATACTTTCGAACTGATTCTTCCTTCGAAAACCAGCTACTGTTCCTAGTTCATTCTTTCGTCCAGAATCCCTAGTGTAGCTCGTAGCTTCTGGCAGGGAACCTCCTGAAGCACTTATACATCAGAATCCCTAGGGAAAACGTAGGTAGTAGAACTAAAACACCCAGTATATACTTAGTATGAATCTGTGGCGTCACTTAAGTTTAAATTTAAAATGTAAGAGTGCTGGTAATGGTAATCTGGTAACGGTTAATAGAAATAGTATATTAAAGTATAACTGGATAAACGGGTCTTTAAAACATGCGCGAATTTTCAAGCACGACGGCGTAGCCAGAGTGCTTGAAATATAGCAAGTGTTTTAAAGACCTGTTTATTCACTTATACTTTACGCTATTTTTTTTATTGGTTCACTTTGAAATCTGGTATTAAAATGGAAATAAGAACTAATAATGTGAAATGGTTGAATTGTTATCGTGGAAATGAGAAAAACGGAAATTAATTTGCAATCTGTCATTTTATTTGACGTAACAAAGTACTCCTGTCAGATCAATAACCAATAAGAATTCACGTTTTTCAAATTGATGATGATGCCATGGCAACTTTAAAACACGCGCGTTTTTGAAAGCGCCATTTAAACACGCTGGGGCGTGGTTTAAGAGGCTAAAATAGGACACCAATAAAAAAAATAATTAAAAAATAGTCATTTTTTATAAAACATTCAGTTTCTTGTAAATAAATTTCATTCTACCACAGCGGTGTTGTGTTGATTACCAAGAAGTTATTGGCAGTGGCCCATAAACTAAAAGAAGCCACAAATCTACCCTTTGCTCCATCCCGTGACGGTCCATTGAGAATTCTTTTGCATAAAACAGTTTTTACTAACATTAATAATAACTGAGCTAGAAAACAAGAAATCTTGAGCTGAGATATTCTGTGGATTATTTCTATTGTTGGACAAAAACAATTTTTCTTCCTACTAATATTTGTCAACCGTTATTTCAGTAACATATTCGATCACTTAAATTTTTAAGAGAATTGTTTTCGAAACACGGAAATAAATGTTTTAGTCATGTTTTATTCTGTAAAAGGTCACAATTTGAAATGCACCCCTTTGTGATTGTTACCTTATGCAGATCCGAAACAAACATAGAATTGTAAAGGCCTATATTAATAAAGACACAACATTTCTATAATTAAATAATGTTGTTGCTCGCGACCTAACCGAATTGTGGAAATTAAGTGCTTTTAGTTACGAAGCTTTTATTCAAAGTTTACATTTTAACTTATATGTTAAACTAACCTTTAAAGTATTATGTTAATATTTCCTTTGTGACCCTTGAACCTTTCCTTTCCATTTTTCGATTGTTACCATATAAATCTGTTTAATAATTCATTTGTTCCATTTCATTCGAAAACATTTGAATTATTAATTAGAATCTCGCAGCTGAAAGTTTCCCTTAACGTGTTAGATTTAAATAAAGATACACCTATACTGCAAATTGGAATTGTCAGTAAGTAACACATTCAGGCAGATTGGTATCGACTATTCTACTTTTCCAAAAGGATAAGAATAATTGAGAGGATTAGTATCTATACATATAACAATGTATATATCGTTACCTACATCTTCTCTAATTAAACAAAATTAAACCAATTCGCGAATCTATTCAAACGCGTATATACTGTTAAAAGACTTATTCTACACTTTGATGTGTATACGTTAGGACTTGAATCCTTTGATTTAGATTGTGCGCTAGGGTTCCTCTTCAATTACTTGCATTATTACATTTAGATAAGCTTATATACGGAGTACAAAACAAAGCGAATTTGAGCTTTCTCTGTATTTCATTACGAAGAGAACGAATATTTATATAATTTAGAAATTAGTTTTTCTCAATCGTGGAGTAGTAAATTTCGTAGAATCAATTTAGTGCTTTTGAAGCTTGATAACTATTAAAATGTAATTATTTTCAAACCACACACGGTACTTAAAAGAAATACGAAACACTTTTTAAATCAACCCCTTGTCTAAAATAAAGCTGGGTTCTTTTCCAAATGGGGTAGCAAAAATTAGATTTTTATTTTATCTGTAACGGTTTAAAAAACCATGTTTTGGTGGATGGTTTCAATCTGTAAACAATTTTGTAGTTTTAAAATGGAGCTAACATAAGTAGTTTTTGTATGAAAGGATTTAAAAAAGTTTCAATATAAACTGTTTTAATGGTAATTTGAATCGGTGTTTGTAATTTAACCCTTCTTCGAATAATAGGAGAGGCACAAAAAATTACTGGTTAGCGTCCTTTTTACTTATTCAAAAATTCACCAAACACGATTTTTTAATCGTTTCCGAAAATTGAAAAAAAAATCAAAACCCATCCCATTAGAAGGGATTTTTTACACGTTCAGCTTTTCTTCATAAGACATTTAGGGGTTGGATTTGAAATCGTAATTTTTGTCCATTCTCAGGAAATCAGTAGGTATTTAGAGTGTTGTAATGTTTCTCCCTGTATGCACCCCTTGTCAGGCTTATAAGGTCGGTTTTACAAGGGTGAGGGCTGCGTTTCGGGTTTGTTTATCCACGGGGAGTAGCCAAAGTTGTAGATCAGGGTTCTTCAGTCGCCGTATCAGTCGTATCAATGATACAGGGCCCCCGGGTTATAGGGTGTGTAAATGTTATCCGCAATCCCACTTAAACTCTTAGGCCGTACTTCCGGGAAAAAAATCATACGAAAAAAAATTTACGAAAGTCAAAAAAAGAAATTTCTTTCCTTGGTTCAGAGGGCGCTGAAAATTATGTTCATTGTGCGGCACACGCATTAAATTTAATTTTAAACGGTGCTGCGAAACGTGTTCCTGAAGTGTCAATTTTTTCGATAATTTGGAAAAAAATATCTATATGCTTTTTTTTGGAAATAGTATGAAATGCTGCTCAACGATTCATCTGAAAAATATAATATTACCCTTAAAAAGGTATTCCCTACTAGATGGTCTTCAAAAAACGACGCTTTATCAGCTATAAGGAAAAATTATTCATTAATAATGAAAACTTTGTACCAACTAAATTTAATTTCCACTAAAAAAACGATCGTGACGAATATAAAAATATAATTAACATTTTAGAGAGCTACGATTTTATAGTGCTTGTTCCCTTTTTACTTCATTATAATTGAAATCATTAACCCTGTTTTTAAAGCCCTCCAGCATGAAAATAATGACTTACAGAAAGCTAGTATTCAGATGCTAAATAATCTTTTGAATAGACTGAGCGAAACAGAAATCAAAATTCATCCCATGGTTTGCTAAACGAGTCCAGAGATCTAGCAAAAGAGTGGGGGGGGGGGCAAATCTTTTCAAAAAGAAAAGACGGTCACTCTGTGACCAGAGTAATACGTTCGAAGTGTTACAACCGGAGAGAGAAACTCTTATCTTTTTCAAACGAAATAATAAAAAAGGATGCCGGAAAACTGTATGCTAAGTACATTAAAGACATATCAGTTGATCTGTATGAACAATTAATTGCTTTGAAAACAAGCTCAAAATCTGAAATTCAGAAAATTCATTCCATTAAAGAAAAATTCAATAGCTTTGCACCCAGTTTTCCGGAGGTACTAACAGCATGCTTTCTATTTTGGCCTTTTCGGTTATAACTGCAACAGTTGAAAGAAGTTTTTCGAAATTAAAACTGATAAAAAATTATCTTAGGACTTCTATCAGACTTGCCACTGTTTTCTATTAGAGGCAGAAAATCTAGAAAAACTGAAATCGTTTCCGGCTATGGGATGATTTAATAAATAAGTTTGCCAAAAAAGGCGAGAAAAGTGTATACCTATTTGATTTGAATTGTTTGGCTTACTTACCTCCTAGGAGCATTTATTGTAAGTAATAACTTATATTCAATATATTTATTTTAATTCAATATGCGAGTGTTCTTGTTTCTTTTGGGAAAAATTTTTACCCTTCATTTGGGCCTCCCGACAAATTTTGATACAGGGCCCGTCTAAGGCACGGTACGCCACTGGGGTTCTTTTCAGCAAATACAGTAACTGACTAATATGTACAATTTATTTTCCTCACCTAACAGCGTTTCGTTTAAGATTCGTTCATTTATAGTTGGTTTTAGAAAACTATGTTCAAAATATTTAAAATGTTGAAATTTCCAAGTATACAATGTGTTCCATTTGGCCTGTAGACAATTAGACTGTATTTATATAGTTGACAGAGTGGGAGTAATTCGATTGTTTTTGAAATTTCTGCGGATAACAATACCATGTCGATTATTTTCAAATACTTCCATAACCAAAGAAGGTACTGACTTATAGTGTTTTTGTTTTTCTAGACGTCACCCTCTAGTTTCCATGTCTAAGTTACCATCTACAGTCTGTACATAAGAGTTGCACGTAACACTACTACATCTAGCAACATGATAGCAGGGTATGGGGTTCCGCAAGGTTCAGTAATTGTCCCTCCTGTATTTTCTCTTTACCCATACCATAAACGCACGATGTTAGTACGAAATTGTCTATAAGAATCACAAATGTACCATCTCAATTTTAGAGTTCGTGCCTTTTTAATTTCAGACACATTTATGGAATATAACGTAGGTGTAACTCACTAGTAATATAATATTTCATTTTTTGTTCGTGTAAGTGATCCAGAATGTATACCCTCGCTTGATCTTTGGGATGAAATAAAGGCTATACATTTGCCAAAAGTTTATGTCTCATGGATTAATATTAAAAAAGACGATTTCTTTATTCCCTTGTTTTATTGCTCGAAACTGAAACTGAACATGAGATAAAAATAATATTGAAACTTTGAAAATTTTATAGTTCGAGATGGTTTAAAAGGTTCAATATCAATTTGTCATTTTTTGCTCTGCTTTTCTAGCAGCAAAAATACTACAAAGAGTCGATTTAAAGCAAAAAATAAGAGGCTTGGTGAGATCCCTGAAATATGAAAAATGAACCATGTCTGTGTCTTGTGATTTGATACGTCCAAGTTCTTAATCGCTTTCACATTTTTAAGGCAAACGCGAGAATTTTAAACAATCGTCTTATTTTTTTTTTGGAATTTTCGAAGAAAAACCGCCCTAGTGAGAGATACGATCATCCTCTTGAGAAAACTGCGAAACCACGTCATTTAATAATAATATTTCTCACGCATAAGAAACCACCTGCATTTGGGTGACGTTTTCAAAATTGTGTTCTGTGTTTGGAAGAAGCTAAAGATTATTTCTTTCCCTCTTTCAGAATACCTATGCATTGTTTTTTTTAGTTGAGTCAGTAATAACCGAATTCATTTAGTTATCTAAACAAAGTATTATGTATAACCATTGACTAAAGAGTTTTATGTATAACGTACGAACACTCGAGAGACGAGAAAATGGCTGAAGTTCATCGTTTCAAAGGTATTCTTCAAAAGTTATATCCTTCGCCTAGCAATTGCATTAAAGGTAAGTAAATGCTTCGCCAATTTATCGATTCTGTTCGCTTTTTAAAGTGATAGAGAATTGATTTGAAAAAAAAGCTTTGACACTCGTCAAAAAATTGACTATGGACCTAAATACTTATGCCACTGTTCAGTTTTTACATGCCAAAAAAATGTTAGCTGTGGCTGCAAAACTAGCATGTCTCACAAGAGAAAATGACAGAGAAGGAGTACAAAAACTATTTCCAACATGTGTTTCGCGGTCACACGTTCTAACAAGTTCTATTAGCTACATGTGGCCCAGCTATATGTATACCCCTTGGATTATTTACTGTGCAATATTGATTTCACAATTCTTAATTACGTCAGCAGCCAGGAATGCAACATTAGAATTTAAAGAATATTAAACGATTTTTTACGTCTGAAAAAGACATCATTTAATGCATGTTCATGTGATGCCTGAGAACTTTATCAAGGATTTGTCTGGAAATCTGCTTCAATGCTCAATTTCAGGGAGCATTTTATGGTGCGCAAGATATGGTACTAATCCAATTGCTGTAACGTTGACAAGTTTGTGGTGTAAGAAGTTGAGTATCATTTCGACATAGTGCGCACAATGTGTGGTTTAAGTAGCTTTAGAATTGTGCAAGGGATCTTTGTCTAAAAGGATTAACAAATCGAACATCATTTCTTTCCTTCTGCTCCGACGCTTTGTTTCGCTTTTACTTACTCTCCAAGTGGTTGAATCGTTTTAGAACACTGTACAAAACGAAAGGTTTGTTAGCATGTCAGAATCGTGAAACGAAGTCACAGAGTGCTTCCATTTACTGCTGTTAAATATGCTTTTACATAGAAGGAAAAGTGATACCCGTTACTCCTTCAGCTCTATTTCAAACAATCAGATGAAGAACTTTCTTTACATACGTCCCCAAGTCGGAAAAATGGATTGGTAACAAACTTTTACATAACTTGAGATAAAAACTCTGCACACATCTAAATGGTAATAAACCTCTCGCCAAGTGTTTTGCAGCATTTGAGGAATCACAAGCGCTGCGCCATTTGTGATACGGTTCCTCAGTTCCTCCAAAGTTCTTGGTCTGTCTCCTTGTTAAACAAAATTCTTCACAAATCCCCAGAAAAAAAATCCAAAGGAGTCAAATCCGGTGACTTGGGTGGCCAGGGAAGAAATCACGCCACCTGACGATAATAATGGGGCGGCGCCCCATCTTGCTGGAAAATCGATCCTGGGAGAAGTTGGTTAATAACAAAGTTCCGCAACGGGTGTAGATGTCCTGTGACTGTAGCCTCTATGAAGACTGAGTTCCTCGTCAATCCACACCAGACATTCGCGTTGGAAACAAAAGCTATTGACGCGCATGCAGCTGTCTGAAAACGGTGTCGTATAATCTCGGAAAGCTTCCTTTTCATAACAGTTATATCTTTATCTGCTTTTAAATGGTGAGCATTTATTTCTCGATTCCTCTAGCGTGGATACACTGTATAAACATATCATTTCTATGTAATTTTCAACCCTTAAATTTATATTTGCACTGCAATTTTGGTCGGTCTGGCGATGCCAGAGCATTCTCATCTTGTTTATAAACGATGTCTTTGTAGAGCTCATCGCCTTATCTCACTCGTCCTCTCTCATGCGAGATTAAATTCATTAAAATTTGATAGTGAATGTTTGATAAGAAAATCACAGCCGCTATGATAACAATAACTGTTTTCCTCTTCAATAAGTCTTATACGATCTATACGAAAAATCACATTATTCATGAAAACGTTCTCACTAAAAAAATTCGCTTTCAAATCAAATTGAAGAGCTTTTAGCTATAAGGAAACGAAATTTCCTTTGAGTCTCGTACAACAATTGAAGTAATTTAATTTGATAAATCGAAATGGAAATTTTTTTTTAATTAATCTACATTTTTTCCATTAATCTGATTTGGTAGTCGAAGCGTTAACCAAGTTCCACATTTTTGACTTTGACAGTTTTACATTTCAAAGAAAGCAATTACAGGAATTGAAACGTACCTACTGGAAATGATCCATTTAATGAAATTGGAATGGAATGAGGCGGAAAATACAAATTTAAAGCTTTTCTATATAAAAGACAGTATTATATTCTTTTAATATTGTCTTTTACCTTTCACTTCATCGCTCGTATCGAATTATATTTTGTTTTAAAACAATTTAGTGACCTATCGGAGAATCACAACGGCACGGATTGTTAGTATGGCTCTCGTATAAGCAATAACGAGATAATTGAAAATGACAGACACGCGGCTGCTGTTGAAATCGCTGTAAAGATTCAATTATGGGTTAAATGCGGGTCACTTCCGGCGACCAGCGCCGGATGTTTCCTATGAGAGTGACTCGTTTAAACGAATTTAATTAGTCTCACTTAGCTGATTAGTTTATTTACAAGTTCTACTTTTATTAACTTTCTTAGTCACTAAAACCATCATATTTAATGCCAAAAATAGTATTTATGGAAGTAGTAAAGAAAACTCAAAACTTCTACAATAATAAGGTTTCTTAGGATAACAAGCTCCTCATACACAATACTAATAATATCTTGAAAAGTTTTTTTACCACAGTAATTGTAATACTTAAAACTTTTACACCATGGAGAGTATTTATGAAATATTCAAACTCTTCAGCCTTGCTTGCATATAAAACTTTTTCCAAGATTAATTTTTCTGATTGAAACACGTTTTCCTACACTTAACTGAAACTTCTCTTCTATAATAAACCTTTTCTTTATAGGTGTACAATTCAAACCAGCGAGCTTAATTGTTATTTGTTGAAAATAAAATAAAATGACCAAATATCATTTTTCTGAAAATAAAACCAAACAAGTTTGAAAGGAGAAAATGTTTGGATGGTATTGAAGTTGTGAAGTATCTTACGTGCTGCTATTTTATTATAATAGTATTTGCAATGCCTGTCACACGAAACGTATAAAATCAATTCGTATCACTAAATAAGTAAACACTTTCCCGTTTAAAATAAATACGGGATTTATTGAAGATTGAATTTTAATTTTGGGAAATATCGATTTTTGATTATCATAATGAAAGCGGTCCATAAAGCAATAATAAAGGCAAATAGGAGACAGAAAACCATGAAATGGAAGATCCTTTTGGATGAATACACGAAAAGTATACAACAGAAGAATAATGGCTTTTCGGGATTAGGTAGTAACCACATGCCACTACGGACAGTGTAACCCCCCCCCCCCCCCGCTCCGCCACTGTCCAGTTTGACTCTCTTTCGTTGGTAAAACTCAAGAAGCACGCAAGACAGAATATGGTGTATCTACACCTTCGTTTAGAACGAGATTGCCTTCATCTTCATTCCCCTCATATTCATCGATCAATCGCTTTCTCTCGTGCTAAATCTGTCAGACATCAGCGTATATTATAGATAACAACTTTGAACTTTGGCTTTCCTTTGGAATTGATCTCGCCCAGATTTTGGATCTGCTAGTAAATTTTTGAACATTTCTTCGTTAACTTCCCAACGACACTATCTGCGATGGTTTACAGTGATGTCTTTGGCAAATGAGCAACCGTTGCGGACCTTCTTCCCTAGTCGAACACCATCTCTGTTGCGCCGAATTGAAGGATGAACCAATATGTTTGTGAAAATAAAAATTATTCATCTGTTCTAGAGTCTTTTGAACGACTCCGAACAATTTTACATTACACTAAGAATAAAATGTATTTTTTCAAAAATATCGTTGTGGTGTTCCAGTTGTACTATAGCGGAAATGAATTTTAACACTTTTGTCCCAACAATCTAGAAAAATAAAAACCTTTTGGCCACTTCATAATATTCTACGAGGCTTTAGATTCTGGATTTCGATGGGAGGGTGGGAAGGCCTCTCTCGCGTGGCGGCAGTCTAACATCAAGTTCCACCTAGCCCTGTATTGGGCTTGGGTGTCTTGAGTTATTTAGTTGTTTACAGTTAACACTTAGTGGAAGAGCCGGTTCTGGACCATAAAACGATTGTTTTGAGGTCAGTCGGGCTAACCTATCGGCTTTTTCATTGCCTATTATTCCATCATGCCCTTTAACCCATACAAGGGTATTGCTGTTAGTTACTTGCTCTATTACCTGTTGACACTCGGAAACTAGTCTAGAGCAGGCCCGGATTAAAGAATTGAGGTGCCCAGGGTTCTTTACGCGGAAGGGGCCCTTTTAAACTCATCGAAATTATTTTACATGGTAAACATTAAAATAAAATCATATGAATATAAAGTAAGTAAATAAATGTACCTACAAGTAAATAATTAGATAAATATTTTAAATAAACAAATTACATTAATGCACTTTTTACTAAAAAAATTTATAAAATGGGGCCCCCAATCTAATGGGGCCCGGGGCTATAGCCTCCCCTAGCCCCCCTGCTAATCCGGTCCTGGTCTAGAGCTGAATTTGTATTGATCTAGTGCCTGCAGAGCAGCCCTGCTGTCACTGGAGGTTCTGATGATTTTATTCTTTATCCTGTGCATAAGAATTATTTTTGCACATTATGCCTGCTAGTTCTGCCTGAAAGACAGTCGAGATTTTGCCTAGTGGGGGCTCAGTTAAATGAAAACGAGATTTTTAATGGCGTTGGTACATGGATGAAGACATTTAGAAATAAACACCGCCGGCGTTAAGGCAAGCATCCCTTTTCATAAAACTCCCTTGGTTGCTGCAGCAGAAATGCCTTGACCTCCTGTTGGACCTCAGCGTCTGATGTGAATGCTCGTCCTTAAAATGTCGTTTTAACGGTCCGAAAACGTGAAAATCTCACGATACCATGTCAGGACTGTAGGGAGGATGCTCCAGGACATGCCATCGCATCTTCCTCAATTTCTCCGTCGTCCTTTTGGCCGTATGAGGTGTGGCGTTGTCGTGAAGCAGGTTTACTCCAGCTGTCAGCATTCCCGGCCGTTGGCTCTTGATTGCCACTCGCAACCGTTCCAGAGTTCCGCAGTATCTTTGTCAGAAACACTAATCCATCCACAGTAACCTGTATATTGTTTTGAACCAAGCTGTCAATCAACGCAATGTTTTCCTGTTCGCCGGTCCAGGCCGAGGATCGTCCGTCAAGACCGCTCATCCTTCACGAAATCATCGAGCCCATTGAAACATACATACGTGATCGTGAGATGCATGTTTTCCATAGACTGCACGCATTCTATCCAAGATTTCCTGCGATTTCACGTTTTCAGCACACACAAATCTCAGCGGCTCGCTGTTCGTCCTTGCCCGCATTTTGGATGACGAATGCCAATACTCTAGTTTACTCTATGTAGTCAAGCGTCGCGTCTCCAATTAGGGATAATTATTTTGGTTTTTTCTCTTCCTTCCACGCCTCTTTTTTACGTTAAGTGCTTGAACTCAAATGTTGACAAATTCGATTTGAATTGCCGATGATTACGAATTACGTATTTTTTGTGAGCTATGTATCTGCTCGAAGAAAATTGTCCTTGTTTGGCTTACCAAGTAATGTGTACAATTCTGGCCAAAGCCTTCCATTTTTTTCTCTTGTGGGATTACGTGGTGGTGATCCAGTAATACAGGCCATGGGAATCCGTACCCTTGGTGGGACGGTCAATGATAGGTACTAATAAGAAGGAAAACAATATAATTTTAAATGAGCGGACTACATAAACTTATATAATACAATTCTGAATATCAACTGGTCGTTTCTGTATTGTAACACTAATGTGGATAGTGCATGTGATCAATTCTATGCTATACTATATCAAATATTTGACACCTTCGTGCCCACTTGTAAACTGAAATCGACCAAATATCCCTCATGGTTCTCACTTGATATCAAAAATTTAATACGTGAGAAAACCAAGATTCTTAAAAGGTACAAGAGGTACGGCGATGACGGTCATCTCACTGAGTTTAAACGCTTGCGCAAACTGCTTAAAACTCATCTCGCAACTTCTTACAGGAGTCATATGATTAACTTAGGAGCGTCTATCAAAACAAATCCCAAGATGTTTTGGAAGTTTATTCATTCGCGAAAAGGATCTTCTAGAATCCCGAGCACGGTCAAACTTAACAATGAATTGTTTACCAGTCCTGAATCTGTGGTTCGAGCTTTTAGGGATTACTTTAGCAGTGTGTATAAACGAGGGACTACGATCAACCACCCTGTTTTCAACCAATGCGTTAATCAACAAACCATCTCGGTCGACAACATCACGGCTGATGAAGTGACACGAGCCATCCGTAAACTAAAAAATAATAACACTACTGGTCCGGATCTGGTACCCGCATTTCTAGTTAAGGACTGTGCTAACGTTTTAGCAGTTCCACTTTCTTTTCTATTTAATTTGTCATTACGTCACCAAATCTTCCCCGATGTGTGGAAGGTAGCTAACATTTGTCCCATTTTAAAAGGCGGTGACGTCAATGAAGTTACAAACTATCGCCCCATAAGTATCCTCAATAACTTTGCTAAAGTGTTTGAAATTATTATATATTCACGCATCTATCCCAAAGTGAAAAGGCTAATTTCCACTCACCAACACGGGTTTATGGAGCAGAGATCTACAACCACTAACCTTGCTCTCTTAACAGATTTTATTGCTAAGGAATTAGACGCGAGAAGTCAAGTCGACGTTATCTACACGGACTTCAGTAAGGCTTTTGATGTAATCCCGCACGACCATATTATGGCTAAGCTCTCTAATATTGGTTTTCATCCCACCCTTATTAACTTCTTTACATCCTACTTTATGAGCCGAGTGCAGCGGGTTGTTTACAATAACCACCTATCAGACAATATTATGGTCACATCTGGGGTTCCTCAGGGCTCCACCCTGGGACCCCTGTTATTTCTTTTGTATATTAACGACCTTCCCGACACGATATACTGTCATAAGCTGCTCTTTGCTGACGACCTGAAAATTTTCTCTTCTGTTCACTCGACAGCGGATTGCGTATCCCTTCAGCAACAGCTTGACCTACTTGGGCAGTGGTGCAGCGTTAACAGTTTGCCCTTAAATATTTCGAAGTGCAAGGTACTTTCTTTCTCAAGGAAAACTCGACCTATCGAGTATGTTTACACGTTGGATTCTGCTCTACTCAATAGATGTAACCTTGTGAAGGATCTGGGCGTGTACTTTGACACTAAACTCACCTTCGCGCATCACATTGACACACTGTCTCGTTCCGCACTACGCACGCTGGGTTTTGTTATACGTAATTCTAAATATATCTATGACATTGATACTCTTAAGACTTTATACTTTTCCCTCGTTCGCAGTAAGTTAGATTACTGTAGTATTATATGGTTTCCTTTCCTCAAGACACATATTGGATTGTTGGAGTCTGTCCAGAGGCGCTTCTTAAAGTTTTTATATTTTAGAGAAGAGCGAATCTACCCAGTCAGAGGCTATTGCCACCATCTCCTGTTATCGAGGTTCAGCTTTCGCTCGCTCGAACATAGAAGACGTACAGCATGCTTAGCGTTTCTTTATAACCTCTTACACAATAAATTGGATGCACCAGACCTACTTTCTTTAATTAATTTCTATATTCCAAAGCATTACACTCGACATAACGTCGCGTTTTATTTCCCCACACCTCGCTCAAATATCTTAGGTAAATCTCCAATTATCCATGCATGTAAAATTTGTAACCAGCAGTGTCCTAACCTGGATATCTTTGTTTGTAAGCTGAGCGACCTCACGACAGCCCTAGTTTAACTAACATCTTATGCATGGTAATGAATTAGAATTAGAATATGAGTAGTTTAGGTATATTTGATTTTGAGTTCTGTTATGTAGATTTTAATCTGATTAATTTTTTTGTTTTGTTTTTGTACGTTTAGGTTAGCTTATGTACTCCACGATGTGTTTTTTTTTCTCTATTATTATGTTTGTCCTGTAATTGGAATGTCTATTCTGTTGGGCAATATATATTATTATTATTATTATTATTAAAACGTTGCTGTAAGAAAACAAAGAAAAAACCGCACCACATGGTCTTTTTCTAATGACAAAAATTGAAAATTATGTTCATAAAATGTTCAAAATGAACTTCGACAGACCAACATGAATAAAATAAGAGAAGTTGATTCGGTACCAGTTGATTAAAGTTATTGGTAGAATTTAATTTCGAAGGACATTCTTACCTTGAGGATGAGTGTAGTCTTCAGCCGACAGAACAGGTTTTTAAGGACAACTGAACCTTTCTCGACGCAATCGCGCTCAATTTAGGGATGGTACGACCACAGTCTCGCCGAATAAATTTTTTCCCAATTGTTTAGTTGTATATATCCCAAAATATTTTATCTTGATATAACGTAAAAATAACTTTTAATGTTTAAGGTGTAGTGTAGCAAGTGTACTAATGCTGTATCGTCGAATGATACGGTGTCAAACACTAGAAGAGGGATACCCGTCTGTAATAGTTAAAATAGTACTTAAAAAAACATTTTTATTTTAAGATGAAAAACGTCAGGCAAAAACTATTTATACTTAAAATTGAACTACTTTAGCCATCCTAGATGATTACTGATTAGTATAAGGGTAGTAAAGCGTCAAATACAACAAAACCATGACATTAGGTGTCTTTTAAATAAATCAACAGTAATGGATCGCATCTTCTGTAGTGTTCATTAGGCACTTGGATATGCACACCTCTATGCAACTTCACCACAAACAAGGACAAGGCTTTTTGGTATGAAAAGAATTTTGCGAGGTCGCCCTTTCTGCTTTGGGAGGTCGTGTAAAATATGCTAAAGAGCGTAGTCATTTTCGCTGGTTCTTTACCAGAAGTTGAAGATTTCAAACATCTTGGACAATTCTTGATAAAATTTGTGCATTATTATTCCTGATGCGTACTCTGGTCACTAATGTGCCAAACGTCCACACTATGTGCAAATAAGCAGCAGAAACCACTATTGCATATGATACTTTAAAGGTAGGGAACAAATGATAATGAAGAAATGGACATCTATAGGGTACAAAAGCAAGTAACCCACGGTCTACAAATAATGCCTATATTTTGAAAATCGTCCGGTCACGTTTTCGTGGGTTTCCTTGGTAAATTTGCTTCGCCACCCTTTCTTCGCCCATTCAGATCATATGACCTATCCAGTTCATCTGTCTTCTTTTAATTCTTCTGCCTCTTGCTTTTTCTACGTCTACTAGCCGCGTTTAACTTATTTGTCGTAACCTAGAGGTAGAACATTCTTGTAAATCACTAATTAGATTTAGGTTGTAAAAAGATAGTGTCAACTTCGATGATAAAATTAATGTTTGTGTCTACGGGTTCATAAGAAAGATCGACAGAGATCATCTTGAGCTTTATCGAAGCTAAAGTTTTAAAAGTTGTGTGCAAAGTCGCTAAGTGCTAATTATCTCTTTATTAAAATTAAAGGGAAATTCCATTTTAATCGTACAGCATCATAATATACAAATGGAATTATGGAATATACATAGCATGTATTTATTGTATTCCGACTACTTTAAGTTATTAGCTTATTACTATTATTACTCGTTTGTTTGAGTTATTGGTTACCATAATTCAATATTTTCTAATAAGAATCGCATTCGGGGAAAGAATTTCTCGGGTTTTACATGTCAAATAAACAATTCTCTTCTCAAGTATAAACTAACATTGAAGAGTTAACAAAATTGTATTTTTTGTTAGGTCAGTTTCGAGTCTCCCACTTGGGTTGCGAGTCCTTCTTCACACAGTCTGATTGAAATTGAAGTGCCCTTTACCCCCTGAGAAATACCGGAAACATTTTTATTAGCAAAACGCAAAACAGTTCATCCGAGCTTGAATGAATATTTGCAAAGTGTTTAAAATGAAGGAAAATTCAAATATAAATGAAAACTCCTCCGATATCAGAACAGCGAAAAGCAAACAAAAACAAATAAAATAAGGAAATTGCATGAAATGGAAATGAAACCGGATTTAAAGGAAAAACTCTAAATAAGAATACAGGTTCACTTGTTTTAGTGCGTGTTGTTTGAAAACCGGCGTTGTATATTGCTTGTTTCCTATATCCGAATGCTTTGTCAATATTTTTGCTATTCCTGACCAAATCGAACTATATTGTGTTCAGCTCTATAACTCTCGAGGGAACGATTTTGTAGCTTTCAGAGTTAATGTATAAACCGACATTCTATTCTAAAACGTGTAAAATTTCAAGTCTTTGATGGTTTACAAATGTAAATTTTTCCACTTTCCTTAATTTAAAACTTCCCCCGTAAAAAGATTTTCTAGTTAGAAGTAGAAGTATCGCTTCCATCATCAACTGTGTAAATTGTTACAAGGGAAAAAGTTGCAAATAAAATGGTAAGGGAATCGCATCGTGACGCGTATAACCGCGACGCTCATTCCCGTTTTCTTAATAAGAAAGAATTTCACGAGCCACTAATCTTACATCTTACTCTATCCCCTTGAATAAAGCACTTCAATTTTTTTGAATTGGACCAAATACGAGGGAAAATCATAAAGTTTCATTACATGCACCATAATAATAATAATTTACCGCAATGAAAAATTATGAAACGAAACTATAACTCAAACAAGTTTTTATGCGAGTTGTAATAATGTGTGCCCCCTCTCGTCACATGCCATATGTTCAAACCCTAATCCAACTCTTACATCATTTGATCAGTGGTAACCATTTTTAATTGACAGTAACTCTTATTCTACTTAACATACTTATACCTACCCTTTTCCTATTCTTATTTATAATTTACTACTTACAAATGACCTTCCCTCTCCTTATCTCCCTTACCCATTATCCTTCTTCTTTCCCCCACTTCCGCCATCCAATCTATTCCTTCCCCTCCTGACCCTAAGATTTTGCTCCAGTCTCTTTGGTCTTCTCTCAGCTCCACACATTTTTCCAAGATATGTTCCACACTTGCCCATCCCTCCCCACACAGCCTGCACCTTATTTTTTCGTCATGCACCAATATCTGTTTAGGTTTTATTCGTTTCCACACCTGAACCTTATTATTGTTCTCTTCCTCCTCCTACTCCCATTAAATATTCCGGTACTCCTTCCGACATTATCCTTCTCATATTTTTCATTGTACTTGAGTACTTCCCTTCTCTTATCTTACCTCTTCTTTCTTGGTTCGTGTCCACGTCCCTCTTTGCTATCTCGTCTGTTATTGCCTCCCTCCTTCCTCTTTCCCTTCTCCTTCTTACTTTCTCCCTTGCGTAACCCCCCTGATCAATGGTAACCATAACAGAAGTAATCTGATGCCTTAGTGCTTTATAAGCGAAACGGTAAACGTGCTGTGTAGACCAGTGCATAAGCCACAAAAGATCACATGGACTAGCCTTGGGAGACATCGCAAGGTCACTCTGAAGGGTGCCCAACCTATCGCTGTGGCAGTGGATATTACACACCAAGATGGAAATATGACGGTGTTCTATCTTGGCGAAAGCATTACATATCATTTAGCAACATTGACTTCCGCCATTCCGTCAACATTTTGAGGTAGAGGTGTCGGGCTGCTGTCTCTTCCATACAAAAATGAGATCCATACAAGTAGTTATTCAGTGGAACACAAAAAAGATCGACGACTTTAGCAGAAAAATCCTTAAATTGCAGAAGGATCTGTGGATTTTTGCCACTAAATATAGCATTTATAGCAATACTTTTTTACATCATTGTCTACTGAATATTAATCCTGGATCGCAATCATTTCTAGCGTATATTGTCGAGGGAGCTACCTGTCCTACATGTTTACGAAGTACATTCAAAACAAATAAATTTGTAGTATAAATAACAGAGTTCAAACTATAAGATGCGTAAACTGTCGAAAAATTCTAGAGTTGAATGTACCAAGACTTTTTATTGGTCAGTTTTAATTATTTCAAATTTAGTTCACATATTTTCCAGAAGCCTTCTAAGCTTGGTGGAGCTGTAGATAGCAAAAGGATATGGTCTCATTAATTTACCAATTAACTGTAATAATAAATATTATTAATATAACGAGAATATTATGCGATTTATAATAATCGAGGACATAGCTGAGTCGCTTAGCAACGTCCGAGATGGTATAAATCGCAAATATCGAGTTATATTCAAAGCCTTATCGTATCATTGAAGCAAGTAATTTTAAAACAAAACACGTTTGGTTGTTCCTGATAAAACTAATGGAAGATTTTAGTGTCCTCGATTATTATAAATCGCATAATATTCTCGTTATATTAATAGCTATATTAGTTCTAATAAATTATTACAATAAATCATATCTGGCTATAACTTTGTATGTATTATGTAACTAACGTGTTATGGGATTTTTAATGATATTACGACCCATAATTGTACAGAAATATTTGCAATTTTAGAGAGATAATAAACGAGGATACGATAAATTATTTAAAATAAGAATAATTAAGGTAATTACTTGTTTTTATTATTATAATTAGTTAGGAAGTTCCACAAAGTAAGTTTGGAGAGAATTAACTCAATTTACTAATTGGATTGATCGCAGCAGGAGGTAATAATGGGCGCCATTACGTTTAATAAGAAGCTCCTTCTATGGATGGTCAAAGATACTAAAGGAGAGTTTCGGCAAATGTATCCGTAAGAGAACGAAAAGGAGGGTGATCTGGTGTGCTTTTGCACCATATAGTTGCTTTCATGTTCTTAATATTGTACCTTTTTGAACATTTGTCTTTATTGTAGTCTCTTTCGGCAAATATTCAATTAGCGTTTAAGAAAACTGTCACCATCACTTTCTCCTCAGACAAATGGGTCTTTGCATTCTTTGGTCTTCTTCTTTCATGGAAGGGTTTCCAGGTCTCATCTCCAGTTGAAATTCTATAGATTTTTGGGATCTTGGGATAAAGCCCAATCTTTTGTTCGAAACTGCGCAGCTTAGGAATTCATGCAACACCTTACCCATTCCCGAATTTTTTTGTATTTCTCTAGCAATAACTGAAACTGTTCTACATTCCTTTAGTTCGCGCTTCGAGAGGCCTTCTACACTTTGGGTCATCATTACGGAACACCTCGAACCACTTTAAGCAACTTGTATCGATAGTTTACTTGGAAATAAGACGGGTTATTTTCTCCTTAGACTGCCGTTTCTTTAAACTGATA